>CM059437.1:53632309-54832309 GCA_030390025.1 Squalus acanthias | reverse complement strand
CCTTTATGTGACTCCAGACCCACAGCAATGTGCTAGATTCTTAACTGCCCTCTGAAATGGCCCAGCAAGCCACTCAAACTTGTAGGAAAAACAATAAGATAAAACCAGACGAACAACTTGGCATCGACCTAGGCATATCCAGCCAAGAAAATCTGCAAAGTCTTCGTCACTAACATCTGGGGACTGCTGCCAAAATTGGGAGAGCTGTTTCTCAGACTAGTCAAGCAACAGCCTGACATAGTCATACTCATACCTTTCAGCCAACGTCCCAGACTCCTCCTCCATCACTATCCTGTATATTCACCGGCAGGACAGATCCACCAGAGGTAGCGGCACAGTGGTGTATAGTCAGGAGGGAGTGGCCCTGGGAGTCCGCAACATTGACTCCGAACCCCATGAAGTCTCATGGCATCAGGTGAAACATGGGCAAGGAAACCTCCTGCTGATTACCACCTACTGCCCTCCCTCAGCTGATCCATCTGCTCTCATCCATGTTGACCACCACTTGGAAGAAGCACTGAGGGTGACAAGGGCTCAGAATGCACTGTGGGTAGGGACTTCAATGTCCAACACTAAGAGTGGCTCGGCAGCTCCACTATTTACCCAGCTGGCCTGTCCTGAAAGATATAACTGCCAGACTGGGCCTGCGGCAGATGGTGAGGGAACACGCATGAGAGAAAAATCTACTTGACCTCGTCCTCACCAATCTACCTGTCACAGATGCATCTGTCCATGACAGTATTGATAGGAGTGACCACCACATAGTCCTTGGAGACAAAGTCCCGTCTTCACAGTGAGGACACCCTCCATCGTCTTGCGTGGCACTACCGCCATGCTAAATGGGATAGATTCAGAACAGATCTAGCAGCTCCAAACTGGGCACCCATGAGGCACTGTGGGCCACCAGCAGAGCAGAATTGCATTCCATCGCAATCTGTAACCTCATGGTCCGGCATATCCATCACTCTACCATTACCATGAAGCGTTTGCAACCATCTTCAGCCAAAAGTGTCGAGTGAATGATTCATCTCGGCCTCCACCTGATGCCCTCACCATCACAGGAGCCAGTCTTCAGCCAATTCGATTCACTCCATGTCATATTAAGAAACGGCTGAGCGCACTGATTACAGCAAAGGCTATGGACCCCGACAACACCCTGGCTGCAGTGCTGACGATTTGTGCTGCAGAACTATCTATTTTAATATTAATAATGCTATTCAATATTGAACACTCCTTATCTGGAATATAAGCATAATCTACAGGTGTACAGACTGCTGTGAAATAGTCATTTAGCAGCTCTGCCATAACTTGAGAATCAGTTTGAATCTACTCGTGGACCTGTCCTTGGGCTTGGCTGAAACAGCATCTTGTAGGTCCAGGATGGGCAGCACCCATGTGGGGCGGGGAGGCGGGGGGAAGGTGGTGCATTGTCACTCAGGCTGCAGTCTTATATGTGCCCAGTTGGCCCTGGAGAGGGAGCATGCGGTATCCACTGGTATGCTTGATGCCTTCCGTGACCAGTGGGCACCGCAGGGTATAGTGCATTTTATAGACATTGATCAAACATTACGATTTCGTTGGAAAGGTTTCGTTTGGTTTTGTTGGGACTTTGTTGCTTATTTTGGCTTCTTTTAGTTTGATTGGACCATGTTTCTTTCCTATATTAGTGGTGCCCTAAAAGGGACACTTGTTGTGATGATTCTTGTTTGGTGACCTTGGGGCAACCCAGTTTCATCCTTATTGGTTCATCAGTAAAGGTCCAAGCTAGAAGCCTTAGCAATTTGTGAACAAAGCTCCTCATCAGCTAGGGATGCCTGTCCTGTAGGTCTATAACAGGTGCCAATCATAATCTTAGAGCCATTAGCTTGGACTAATTGAATCGAAATAGCTTCAGCTACTGCTGATGTGCCAATATCTCTTGCCACAGCAGGCAGATTGTCTCTGACAAATAAAGCTACACCTCCTCCTTTCTGACCTAGTCTATCTTTTCCAAAACAGTTATACCATGTGATATGGCATACAGTACCATCATTTAAATCTAGCAATGTCTCAGTAACGTCTATAACATCTGGGTTTTCTAATGCTGCATAAGATTACAGTTTTAGCAGTTTTTTTCTGAGACTTCTTGAATTAACATAGAAGCATTTCAATGGTCTATCAGTTGCCTGACTCTGGGAACCATTCCTTTTCTGTACCTTAGCTTTAAAATATCTGGGTAGTTTATTCGTGCTACCTACCCCAGTAAAACTACTGGCTGATTTATCCATTCGTATCTTTGGCTCAACCAGTTTAAATGCTCCCCAAAGGTTACTTCAAAATTCTCGGCCAACATCTGTGCACCCAGAAAATTAAGATGGAGGCCAACCCTCCTAAAAAGCTTACCTTGTCGCCGAAAATTTCCCCAGTTGTATATAAAAGTAAGTCTCTCCTTCTTACATAGTTCCTCAAGCCACAGGTTGAATTCAATGATTCTGCTGTTCCTTTCTGCAGAACCTTGTAGCATCGGAAGAAGGCCGTTTATGACTACTTTTGTTCCTTTGTCCTTTACTGCATGAGCCAACTTCCTGCAGTTGTCCTGCAAGCGAAAGGACCTTTTACCATCACATCATTTGTTCCCACATGCAATGCCACTACGGTTCCATCTTGCTTTCCTTTCATGAGGTCATCGTGAAGATCGTTAACTTTTGCTCCTAGAAAACACACAACTGCACGGGACAAACCCTTACCTCTGCACAGCATGGTGGCTGTGTGCCTGAGAATGGAGTCTCCGACGACTAGAGCCCTCTGTCTTTCTTTGGCTGTGATTTACCGTTCAGCTGGTGGCAACGTGGGCTGTGCTGTAGGGCGAGGCTACGAGGCGGTTTCTGTCTCTTCCTGTGCTGAGAGCAGCAAACCTGTTCTCCGAGGCAAAAGGACAACCCGGAGTACAGCAAGTGGAGACAAGTGGAGACATTGACTTACCAGTTGTCTGAATAAGGAAGTCGTTAAAAACCACCAGGTATGTGGAGGTTCACCTGTGCTCATGAGGTCCGAATATGATCAGTGCTTTCTTTCACTTAGCTGCTTGAGAGTTTTACCCTGATCAAGTAACGTGAGCCATACATTGCTCTTTGTTAGACCCTGGTGTGTTTGATGAAATGATCTTGGTCTTGGTTCGGTGGAAGTGAAGTGCAGACTGTAAGATCAGAGTCTGATGTTCAGACCGGTAAGACCGTATTGAAGAGTGGAACAGGCGCCGTGCGAGCAGTAATCTGACGACCAGCCGCCAAGTGCAGCTCACATTAGGTGCGCAATCGTGTGATAAACACAAATCACCGGGTCCTTGATTCTGCCCTTCAACAATAAATTAAGTTGAAGTTAATCCTGTAATCCGCCATTTTAATTAAAATGCTCCAAATTGCAGATTTAAAATAATATTTTGTTAAAAAATGTACTTCATTCTCCTCATAAAATTACCACGTGGTAATTATGCTCACATCGGTCTGATATTTGTGTCGATTTTAACATTTTTTGCGCCCCTTTACAGCGTCCCGTTTTGCTGAACCAATGGCCGTGACTTACCAGGAGCTCTGGCGTTCTCTGGTGGCGATAAACCGGCATTGCATGAATGGAAAAGGGCATTTTCCACCTTCCCACACCGCGGAATTTTGGATTAGCTGAGGTTTATCAAGGGTGAAGGGAAATTGGTCGTTCAGCTCCTGTTAATTCAAAGTCCTTAATTACGCTAAAATTTCTTATCCAGTAATTTGATTAAATGTAAACATAAATACCTTCGTGCGAGGGTAAGGCTTCCCCGCGATCTCTCACTGTGCGTTGGCTTTTTCAGTTCCAGCTCGCACGAACTTGATGTTCTGGACAGCTGCTGTGCTGGGCTTGCGTATCCCACAGGCGCAGTTAATTCGTGCGAGCTGTGGGATCACGTGACTCAGTTAGAGCCAATGGCAGCACACCATCTTCCATTCATAACTTTCACGTAAGCGCTGTGAAAGCTATGAATACTGTAGCCCCCCAAAAGAACAGCTAAACCTCAATTAAATTAAAAAAAACCATCACATTAATAAAATAAGTATAGTTAAATAAATTAACCATTTTAAATAAAAAATTAAATTTTTGAAAACATTTAAAATCTTTTAAAAAGTTATAAAAATAAACTTACCTGTCTTTAAAGTCTCTAAAAAAGATATACCTGTTAAAAAAAACTCAAAATAATACTTAATTCACTACTTACCTTGTTAAAAGTGGGTCTTACTCCTTTTTTTATGTGTAAAATCTTCCATACTTACCTGCGCGTTGAAACCACTAAGTGCACTGCATGCGCGCAGCCTGTAGCGCGCACGCGGTTCACCTAGGAACTGCCCCCTTTTCCATTCACCAAGTGCCGGTTTTCAGCGCATGCGCAGTGCATGCAGAAAACCGGCAATTGGAGACAGAATACGCGAGAGTACACAGTGCGTACTCTCGCGTATCAACACAAATTTTTGGGCCAATAGAAAAGTAGGAATTCTTGCTATGAATAAATTATTAAATTATTTGAATTAAGTAACTTTGAATTGAGGATGGACTTTAGACACAAGTAACCGGAGAACGAATGCTTTGTGTCCATCGATCAAGAGACAGTTATGCTATCTATGTATTAGGATACAAATAACAATTCCAAAGGTAATGAATTATTACTGTTTGGAGAACATAATTTAATAAGTAGAAAGATCTACCCTAAAGCGAAGGAGGAGGGCATTTAAGATTGTGTACGTGTGTGTTAGTGTGTTACTGTGTTTGTTTGTATGAGTGTGGGGTTGGGGGTGGGAGGGAGGGAATTAAAGATTCCATCTATAGGGGCTCTTTGAAGACAGGGAAAAAAGTAGCAAGACAATCTTATCTTCGATGGCACATCATTAGAGTAGGGGTATGAACATTGAATGATCGGCGTTGTTGGTGGAGCTGAGGTACCCCGGAACAAGCAGTAATCTGGAGCGAGAGGAGGAGAGAGTGTGGGTAGAACTGGAGAGGTTGCTGAAATATGATATGGCGAGGCCAGTCAAAGATTTGAAGGTCAGGACAAGCATCTGGAGGCTGACCGGGTGAAGCACAGAAAACCAATGGAAGTTATCATTGATGGGGTATAATAGTGAGGGGAGTTGTAGCTGTGAAGATGAAGGCTGTGGAATTCTGGATATGCTGATGTTTGTCAAAGGTGGAGACAAGAAGGCGAGTAGAGAGGCTATTTGAGGCGTCAAGCCTTGAGGCGATGAAAAGTTGGATTAGAGTTTCAACAGGGTACTGAAAGATCTTTTTATTCGTGGGCGTCCTAGAGCACAAGTCTTCAGCAGGACGGCAGGGATGTTTTCAGGGCCCATAGCCTTTGCTGTATCCAGTGTGCGCAGCCATTTCTTGATATCACGTGGAGTGAATCGGATTGGCTGAAGACTGGCTTTTGTGATGGTGGGGACCTCGGGAAGAGGCCAAGATGGATCATCCACTCGGCACTTCTGGCTGAAGTTGGTTGTAAACGCTTTAGCCTTGTCTTTCACACTCATGTGCTGGGCTCCATCATCATTAAGGATGGGGATGTTCATAGAGCCTCCTCCTCCCTTTAGTTGTTTAATTGTCCACCACCATTCCTGACTGGATGTGGCAGGACTGCAGAGCTTTGATCTGATCCGTTGGTTGATCGATCGCTTAGCTCTGTCTATAGCATGCTGTTTCTGCTGTTTATCATGTATGTAGTCCTGTGTTGTAGCTTCACCAGGTTGGCACCTCATTTTCAGGTAGGCCTGGTGCTGCTCCTGGTCTGCTCTTCTACACTCCTCATTGAACCAGGGTTGGTCCCCTGGCTTGATGGTAATGACAGAGTGAGGAACATGCCAGGCCATGAGGTTACAGATTGTGGTGGAATACAATTCTGCTGCTGCTGATGGCCCACTGTGCCTCATGGATACCCAGTTTTGAGCTGCTAGATCTGTTCTGAATCTATCCCATTTAGCATGGTGGAAGTGCCACACAAAACGATGGAGGGTGTCCTCAGTGTGAAGACAGGACTTCGTCTCCACAAGGACTATGCGGTGGTCACTCCTACCAATACTGCCATGGACAGATGCATCTGTGACAGGTAGATTGGTGAAAACGAGGTCAAGTATATTTTTCTCTCGTGTTGGTTCTCTCACCACCTGCTGCAGGCCCAGTCCGGCAGCTATGACCTTCAGGCCTTGGCCAGCATGGTCACTAGTGATGCTAGCGAGCCACTCTTGGCGATGGACATTGAAGTCCCACACCCAGAGTACGTTCTGTGCCCTTGCTACCCTCAGTGCTTCTTCCAAATGGTGTTCAACATGGAGGAGTACTGATTCATCAGCTGAGGGAGAGCAGTAGGTGGTAATCCGCAGGAGGTTTCCTTGCCCATGTTTCACCTGATGCCATGAGACTTCATGGGTCCAGAGTCAATGTTGAGGACTCCCAGGATCACTCCCCCCCCAAAACTGTATACCTCTGTGTCGCCTCCACTGGTGGGTCTGTCCTGCCGGTGGTACAGGACATACCCATGGATACTGATGGAGGAGTCTGGGACGTGGCTGAAAGGTATGATTCTGTGGGTATTACTATGTCAGACTGTTGCTTGACTAGTCTGTGGGACAGCTGTCCCAATTTTGGCACAGGTTCCCAGGTAGTAGTGAGGAGGGCATTGCAGGGTCGACTGGGCTGGGTGTGCCTTTGTCAATGCCGAGTAGTCCGTCCGGTTTTATTCTTGGTATGCTTCTTTGTAGCGATTTGGTACAACTGAGTGGCTTGCTAGGCCATTTCAGAGGACAGTTAAGAGTCAACCACATTGCTGTTGGTCTGGAGTAACATGTAGGCTAGACCAGGTAAGGACAGCAGAGTTCCTTCCCTAAGGACATTATTGAATCACATGGGTTTTTACGACAATCCAGTAGTTTCATGGTCACCATTACTGATACTAGCTTTTTATTCCAGATTTATTTAATTAACTGAATTTAAATTCCCCCAGTGGGATTTGAATTCATGTCTCCAGATCATTCGTCCAGGCCGCTGGATTGCTAGTCCAGTAACATAACCAATATGCTACTGCACCCCAACAAGGTGCATCCAGACAACGTTGGATAGTCAATTGAAAAGCATCCGTGTAAAGCTTGGAGTTGGTGGTAGTAACGGAGAGGTAGAGTCGGGTGTGGCTAGTGTGTATCTGTAAACTGATGCTGTATGGAGGACGTGACCAAGATGTCAAGCAGATATTGAATAGGAAGGGACCAGAGAGAGGGCGTTGGAACACCTGGAGTTGACTATGGAGTTGACTTGATTGAGTTTTTTAATGAGGTAACAGAAAGGGTTGATGAGGGCAATGCAGTTGGTGTGGTGTACATGGTCTTCCAAAAGGCATTTGATAAAGTGCCACATAATAGGCTTGCCAGAAAAGTTGAAGCCCATGGAATAAAAGGGATAGTGGCAGCATGGTACAAAATTGGCTAAGTGACAGGAAACAGAGTAGCGGTGAACGGTTGTTTTTCGGACTGGAGGAAGGTATACAGTGGTGTTCCCCAGGGGTCGATACTAGGACCACTGCTTTTCTTGATATATATTAATGAATTGGACTTGGGTGTACAGGGCATAATTTCAAAATTTGCGGATGACACAAAACTTGGAAGTATAGTGAACAGTGAGAAGGATAGTGATAGACTTCAAGAAGACATAGACAGGCTGGTGGAATGGGTGGACACGTGGCAAATGAAATTTAACACAGAAAAGTGCGAAGTGATACATTTTGGTAGGAAGAACGAGGAGAGGCAATATAAACTAAAGGGTACAATTCGATAGGGGGGTGCATGAACAGAGAGACCTGGGGGTGTATGTGCACAAATCGTTGAAAGTGGCAGGGCAGGTTGAGAAAGCGGTTAAAAAAAGCCTACAGGATACTGGGCTTCATAAATAGAGGCATAGAGTGCAAAAGCAAGGAATTTATGATGAACCTATATAAAACACTGGTTCGGCCTCAACTGGAGTATTGTGTCCAATTCTGGGCACCGCACTGTAGGAAGGACGTGAAGGCCTTAGAGAGGGTGCAGAAAAGATTTACGAGAATCGTTCCAGGGATGAGGGACTTCAGTTACGTGGATAGACTGGAGAAGCTGGGGTTGTTCTCCTTAGAGCAGAGAAGGTTGAGAGGAGATTTGATAGAGGTGTTCAAAATCATGAGGGGTCTAAACAGAATAGATAGAGAGAAACTGTTCCCATTGGCGGAATGGTTGAGAACCAGAGGACACAGATTTAAGATGTTTGGAGAAGAACCAAAGGCGACATGAGGAAAAACCTTTTACACAGCGAGTGGTTAGGATCTGGAATTCACTGCCTGAAGGGGTGGTGGAGGCAAATTCAATTGTGACTTTCAAAGGGGAATTGGATAAGTACCTGAAGGAAGAAACTGCAGGGTTACGGGGAAAGGGCGGGGGAGTGGGACTAGCTGAAGTGCTCTTGCAGAGAGCAGGCACGGGCTCGATGGGCCAAATTGCCTCCTTCTGTGCTGTAACCATTCTATGATTCTATCAAAGGAGAAACTATCAGACCCTATATCGTGACAGCACTGGGACAGATATGAGTGGAACCAGGGCACTACTGGGCCCTGAGATAAACCCAGGAGTAGAGGCTGTGGAAGAGAGCGGAGTGGTCAACGGTGTGGAATATATGTGAGAGAGCAAGATGATAGGAAAGGTTACAATAGCGATTAGCCACAATCCCAGCGGATTTTATTGCTGACTGTGACCAGGGCAGCATTGGTGCAGCGGGTGGACTGAAGGTGGAATGGAGTGACATTAAAACAAATATCAGAAGGAAACACAGGGGAACATTTTTGAGGGGGTTCTCGTGATCTCCTCCTACTTTGAGCGTTTGTACTGCACAACAGCATCTGACCGATAAAAGCACTGCAAATATTGCTTCACAATTCTAATCACAGGCTCGACGGTGGCCCTGGTTGAGGTGCGGACCACATTAGATCTGTGCGGGGCTTTTGTGTGTGTCACACAGGCAGCAGTAGGTATCATTGCTTTCCCAGGAACCAGTCCTGTATTGTCCATGGAAAATCAAAGATTGATGGAATATTAAGTCTGCTGTAAATGAAAGCATAATGAGTGCTGCCTGGATATCCCAGTTCTGTTATTTAACCCCATTGTGATTTGCATCGCAGAACCTGGAGAGGGTGTAGAGGAGATTTACGAGGATGTTGCCAGGACTGGAAAACTTTAGCCATGAGGAAAGATTGGAGAGGCTGGGGTTGTTTTCCTTGGAACAAAGAAGGCTGAAAGGAGATTTAATTGAGATGTATAAAATTATGAAGGGCCTAGATAGAGTGGATAGTAAGGACCTATTTCCCTTAGCAGAAGGGTCAAGAACCAGGGGGCATAGATTTAAAGTAGTTGGTAAACGGATTAGAGGGGAGATGAGGAAAGATGTTTTTCACCCAGAGGGTGGTGGGAGTCTGAAACTCACTGCCTGAAAGGGTGGTAGAGGCAGAAACCCTAATCACATTTAAAAAGTACTTGGATATGCACTTGAAGTGCAGTAACCTACAGGGCTACGGACCTAGTGCTGGAAGGTGGGATTAGGCTGGTTAGATCTTTTCCGACCGGTACGGACACGATGGGCCGAATGGCCTCCTTCGGTGTTGTAATTTTTCTATGATTCGATGATTTTATGAAAATGCAAAGAAGCAGAACCCCAGAAATTCACAGCGAGTATTGGATGGGTAGCACATCCGGCCTAGAACCTGGGAGTAAACTTTCCGCGGGGTTTCTTCCGATTTCCCACGGTAACTCCGGCGGAAGATCGGCGGAAACCCAGAGAAAGGACGCAGTAGGCCATTAATACCCTTGCTCTGGGGGTTCTGCCGATCTTCCGTCGATGATATGGCGGGGGATCGGGAGAATCCTCAGGGAAATGTTACCCTTCCCCCACCCCCGTCATGTAGCGAGTCTCAACATATCCTTCTTCTGCATTGCACCCGACAATGGGATCGTTGGGGGTGGGGGGTAAAGCTGAAGAAAATAGGCCCTTGGCAATTTTGACTTCCTGGTAATGGAAGACTTGGGGTTGGAAACTTCATGGATCTTGGAAGAATCGCTCAGTTTTCTAACTGGAAATTATATTTTACAGGTTTCTTATAGTCAGTATTTCTAGTTAAATCTTAAAGCATTCAAAAAGGGGGTTACCATTTCGCGAGCAGCACCAAACAATAGAAAGAAGCAAGAAATAACTTGCATTTATATAGCACCGTTCACGACTTAGGTCGTCCCAAAGCGCTTCACAGCCAATAAATACTTTTTGAAGTGTAGTCACTTTTGTAATGTAGGGAAACGTGGCAGTCAATTTCCATACAGCCAACTCCCAGGAACAAAGAAATAGATAAATGACTAGATAATCTGTTTTTAATGGTCTTGGTTGAGGGGGAAATGTTGGTCAGGACTCTGGAAGAACTCCCCTGATCTTCTTTGAATAGTGATGGTGGATCTTTTGCATCCAACCGAGAGGGCAGATGGGGCCTCGGTTTAATGCCTCATCTGAAAAACTACACCTCCGACAGTGCAGCACTCGCTCAGTACCGCACTGGAGTGTCAGCCTTGATTATGTGTTCTAACGCTGCAATGCAGCTTGAACCCACAACAGTCTGACTCAGAGGTAAGAATGCTACAGGTTGACCCAGTTGTTCCAAACAGGTCAATTTATAGAGCATTGTTAATGCAGAATGTACAAGTTAAAACAGCAAAAATAGGATTTTTTTAAAAAAAAAGCAGGAACTATTAAAACATATATTTTTAATATTCCAGAAATAAAGTACTCAACCTCTGAGAAACATCATTCCTGTATTATGGGGGTTCTCACAGTATTACAGCATGAACTACAATATAAAAATTAAAATTGCAGCCTCGGGAGCACGGAATTCCCCGGAGTTCCCAACAGTCTAAGGGCTCTCTGCTCCTCTGTTAACTCTTACTCTAATCCATTTGCCTGAATTCCACTGAGACCCAGAAATGGATTCTTATCTCCAAAATAAAAAATCTTTCTTTATTTAAAAGCCAAAATGTCTATTCAATGTTTGATGTTTTTTTTTAAATCACAAATATCCGGTAAACCTTTTCTCCCGCCGGGGAGGAGAGAAGAACGTGCAGGATAACATCGAAAACTCATTATACAAAACTCTTGTAAATCCTCGAAATAAAAACATAAAGTGCAGGAGCTACACATCGGGTCAGTCAGTATCTGTGCAGGTTAGAACACTTCCGGTGTGTCCTTTTCATCATGAATTTGGCCTTCACACTATAATGGATCACAACATATTGTACTGCTCATGCTATTTTATTATTTCTTCAGGACTAAAAGTAAGACATTATTGATACATTTCAGACAAATGTATTGGCTGCATTTAAAACGGAAGACGTTCATGCAAAAAAGCAAAGCATCGTTATTTTTCAAAGAAGTCAAAATCAACAGCAAAATAGACATTTCATTGGACGAGTCTCAAAACAAGAAACACCCACTTGTTCTTTTAAACAGTAATACAGATACGTTAAAAGATTTAAAAAAATACATTTCGTTTCTTAATCACACGCAGCTTGATCGCCTGATACTTTGTTCAATTTTGGACCCGACAGTCTCGTGTGCAACCCCGCAGGAGTAAAGCTCGTGTGAGTTCCACTCGGAAGCTGGCAGAGTCAGATAACTGCTCACACTGTACGTCTGGTCAGAGTCCTGTAAGGTTGAACTGGTCTGGACGCCCACCTCTCTGACTTTGCCGTCCACAGTCCACTCAAGTTTCACGTAATCCGGGTAAAAATTATTCACCAAACACACCAGGGTCGCCGCGTTGGCAACTGCGATCTGATCCTTCGCTGGTGGCAGAAGCGACACTGTGGGAGTGGCTGGCTGACGACCTAAAAGAAAATAGGAGTCGCATTAATTGTGGGTTGATTTACATAGACCAATGCATTTGAATTATAAGATGTTTTAACTACACCGTTTAAATACGAAATTTGTCTGTGTGACTCGGAGTTGCAGTGTGTGAGTTTTACCTTTCCACGGAATTGCACATGGACACATTGTTGTCCGATATAGCTGACGGCAAGTGCAAGCAGAATGTACGAAAAATAAGATTTGTCCTAAATTCCAGACGGTAAAATTATTGTTTCACTCAGAAAGTATTGCTAGGAGAGGTCGAAGAGCCTGAAAATTGCTAACGGGGCTGGAGTATAGCGAGTGAGATAATAAATACGGATTCCTTGATTATCGAAGAGTCGTAGCTTTCAAAATTCAAGTACTTATAGATAAAAGAAACAAAAGCGTAATACTGTGAATTGTTCAAATCCGAAATAAAAACAAAAAATGCTGGAAAACACTCAGCATCGCAAACAAACAGTTTCTCTTCACAGATGCTGCCTGACCTGCTGGAAGAGCGCTGGGTGTAGGTCCAGAAAACTCTTGGAGCAATGTTCTTTATTAATGTTTGACACAAGGTCTGAATGAAGGTTGGGGTTTGGTTAGTCATTTCGCTGAAATAATTTTGTCTCGACAATTTATGTCAAGAACGAACAAAAAATGCGTGTTTCAATGTTTGAATTGAGAACATCAGATATAAACATCAGATGGGAAAATGTAAAGAATAACAAAATATCTACTCCCAAAGCACATTGACATTCTCCACACTAAACCCTGGAGATGTACGGACATTAGTTATTTCAATGAAAAATAACAATTTAAAAGGTTATTATATCCCAGCTGCTAATCATTCGACAATTTCCTGGTGAACACTTTTTGATGCATTTCTGTGAAACATTTCAAGCAGAAAATACATTTCTACCGCAGGGATGTTATTTTAAATATGGCTGCCCTGTTGCAGAAGGTGTGCTTCATTTTAGACTGCTTAGTCCTAGCATTGTTTACAAACTTCCAATGTTATAAAACTGAGGCAAATTCCCTCGACATTGTACATTTTGCATACACTTAGTCCAGTCATTTTGAACTGATGTGACGGAGAACATTTGTGCTTTACTGTGGTATTTTATTTTAACCTCACCTCCTTTCCTTTAATTCATTTTATTTTACAGACATACAGAAATGTCCCGATATCTGTAATCGTTATTAATTGCGCATTATATAGAATTGTTTATCAGTGTGACGATGATTGAACAATAAATTCAAGGATTGCTTCAGCATGTGATATAACCATAGATCAATTCAGAATGATCCTGAACTTTGGTTTCCAGCTGTCCAAAGGTTTCGGCAACAAATAGCGTAAAGTGTAACAAATGTATCCTTAGTGGTTTTGGTCAAAAAAATCCCAAATACTATAAATATCAGCTAAGCTGAGTTATATCAATGTCCATGAAGGTTACCGGCAGCAATATCTGTAAAATGTTGGAAATAGTTTCCTGGAGCGGATCGTTCATTATGTATGACTGTCTCTGTCTCTCGCAGGCCCTGGAGAAAATCTTTTAACGCCTTGGTTTGACCTTCCTCCATCGGTAACTTTAGCGGAGCCGTTCACCTTTTAAAATATTTGGTTTCACACCTCCGCTAAAATTGCGTAGGGGGTTTTGTACTACCAATATCCCAAGGCGTAATGTCAGGGCCAAGCTCTTTAACTCAGTAAATCACAAATTAATATGTTCAAATTCACCTACTGTGCCAGGAAACGTAGAAAACTCCAAAGCAAGCATCATGGGTCACCGTATCCATTCGAATCATACCACAACTGTCAAATTCTGCTCCGGAGGTTACCAAAATCTCCCGTTCTAATTTAAGCCGAAATTACAGCGGGAGATCGGGAGGATCGGGAGAATTAACTTCGCAGTTCACGGTTGTAAATACTAAACACTACTGAATGGGGATATATCTTGCTAATTGGTGTGTAGGGGCGAGCTTTCGCAGGGGGTTCTCCCCGTTCGTCCGGCGAAATTGCCGCGGAAACGGCGAAAACTCCTGCGGAATTCCAATCCCTACCGTGAATCCAATGGGTTTGCCGTATCATCATGTACAGATTTTAATATCCCCTGTGCAAGAAGATTAACCTGTGGATGAAACTTCAAATCTTTCCCGCTGTCACACAGCCTGCATTGCTGCAGAGGCGGATTTTGGTTACGATGGAACTACGACGACGATCACCTTTGTACAAGCATTAGAAAGGGTGTCTTTGATTGGTGGGAGACGTCAACATTTTTCGAATACTGTTACCATGATTCGCATTAAAAAAAAACTTTGCAGTGGCGTTGAGAGAACTCACAGAGCCGGTGACTATGTTTTCAGTAGTGATTCTCTTTATGAGCGAAGAGTTACCTGAATAGATAAACAACAAAACTGCCTTTCACCCGTATATGTCTGGGGAGCTACTGTGCAGGTAGAAAGATAGGAAATTATTTACCATTTAGGAAGAAAGGGCGAGAGTGTGGACCTTTCCCAGAGCTTTAACTGGTTGACTATATCGCAGCATCATTTACTTTGCATTAATAATAAGTCTGCACGTTTTGCCTGATAGCAACCGTGACAGAAACAGGTTAATCTTGTTTCAAGTTATAAAATGCCTGTTCTATCTTTTTATTTAAATTGTAGCTAGGCCAGACCTCTTTGATTCAAAACAGCGCATGTTGCTGCTTCTGTTTCGTGTTCCTTTGCCCTTTCGCTTGAGAGTCTATAGGTAGCGCGAAAGTGAATGGGCAAAACTGTGGCAAATGGATTTCAATGTAGGCAAATGTGAGGTCATCCACTTTGGACCTAAAAAGTATAGAACAGGGTACTTTCTAAATGGTGAAAAGCCAAAAACAGTGGCGCTCCTAAGAGACTTGGGGGTCCAGGTACATTGATCATTAAAATGTCATGAACAGGTACAGGAAATAATCAAAAAGGCTAATGGAATGCTGGCCTTTATATCAGAGGACTAGAATACAAGGGGGTAGAAGCTATGCTGCAGCTATACAAAACCCTGGTTAGACCACACCTGGAGTACTGTGAGCAGTTCTGGGCACCACACCTTAGGAAGGATATATTGTCCTTGGAGGGAGTGCAGCGTAGGTTTACCAGAATGATACCCCGACTTCAAGGGTTAAGTTACGAGGAGAGATTACACAAATTAGGGTTGTATTCCCTAGAATTTAGAAGGTTAAGGGGTGATCTGATCGTAGTTTTCATGATATTAAGGGGAACAGATAGGGTAAATAGAGAGAAACTATTTCCACTGCTTGGGGATTCTAGTACTAGGGGGCATAGTCTAAAAATTAGAGGCAGACCTTTCAGGAGTGAAATTAGGAAACACTTCTACACACAAAGGGTGGTAGAAGTTTGGAACTCTCGATAGCTTTTGTGTTAACCAAAGGCATTAAGGGATATGGGCCAAAGGGGGGTGTATGGAGTTAGGTCGCGGATCAGTCATGATCTCATTAAATGGCGGAACAGGCTCGAGGGTCTAAATGGCCTCCTCCTCTTCCTACGTTCCTATGTCTGTCTGGAGACATTATTCACCTGGAATTTCCCCAGGGCTTGTCCCAATTTCCCGCCGTAACGTCGTTAGAATATTGACATAAGTGTGGGAGAGACGTTTACGCCGTTTCTACATGGTTTCCGTTGACCTTACACCAAGATTAAGGTGGAGATCGGACAAACTGCGCGGAAATTCAACATTGCCACAGAAATATCTGCGCTATGTGGGCCTTTGAATAACGTGGGGGATGGTTGACGGTATTGTTTCACAAAAATAATGGCCAACCCAGATGTGAAATTCCAATGGGGCTTGGCAGCATTCTGATGTCATAAAATAACTGGTCAGACAGCCATGATAATTGTTTTCCAATTTTCATTCAGCCCGTAATAGAAATAAATTATATTGATTAACCGTTGGCTGAGAAAAGTTCTGGGCTAATTGAAAGAGTCTTACAATGCAAAGGAAAGACTATTTTAAATTGAGGTATGAGAAATTGCCTGGACCCAGTACAATTATAAAAACCATTGGCCATTTCTTGAGTTTCCATTTTCCAACCGTCCAGCCCACCTCATAGTGAAATGGAACTCCTTAGAGCTAGACTGCTCCACGTTATTGATTTCTGGGAAACAGTTGTTAGTACTCCAAAAAGGACTTCAGAAGAATTTAAGTATCAAATATAGGTATTGATATTTTATCATCAAATTAAATAGTCCTTCTGCATAACCTGTATGTCTTAAAATCAATTCATAATAAATAGTTTTAGCCTGAGCCACATAATCCAACCGCATGGTGCTTTTCTGCCTAGGGGAGAGATTTGAATGTACAGTGAGATTACCATGCTATTTGCTGGTGATAAAATGATAGATTGTTAGCCCCTAAACACACTCCATCCCATTCATTACAAGCTGTAAATTACGATTCGGCTCATAATAGTGTGTTTCTACCTATGGACGCTGAATGTTGGGGAGCACCAAGAAAGAGTATTGGAAAGAGGGCGCAATTTTAAGAGCAATTGTTTCGTATTGCGTCCTCCACATACACGCCGCTCTCACTCCCTGATGCTGTCACAGGGCAGAGCTTACAAAGGGGAACCGTTGCATCGAAAGTATGTTGGATATGGACTTATTATTTTTTTTATATAGAATTTCGATTTGGCAGAGTTTCAATTGAAAAGGTCAACGGAAATGCCCGAGTATAGTTTGTTTCATGTTTGACAGCAGGTGAATCAGGCCATTCCAGGTGTGGTCCGATCTCGGAAAGACCAGCTTAGTTGAAAAAAAGGGCAAATAAAGCATTTTAAACTCCGCATTTAAATTCGCCATCTTACAAGGCATTTACTTTATGAAGCATAAATATGTTACTTACTCAAAACATTCAGCCTGGTCCCGCTACCGAATTGCCACCACGGTGGCACAGCGCCGTACAAAAACCGCTCCAACTGTACAACTGAGGGGAGGGAGATCCGTGGAAGGAGGAATTCATACTTGGTGGGTAGAAACAAACTTATAGCAGTTTTTTTTAATTGCAATAAGAGTGTGCCATCTATGTAATATTACTGGGTCTGCTGCTGATCTTGATGTCAGTAGTCCGTGTAAATTCTAGCGCTGGCTCTGTGGAGAATTTTGGTATTGAAGGAGCCAATGGATCTGCCACCGTGTGAGGTTGCTGTCGTCAGCTGTTGCACAGTAATAATCAGCGGCGTCCTCCAATTCCACGTTAGAGATGGTCAAATAAGCCACGTTGGTTACTTCGTCTTCCAGGCCTGTAAATCTGTCAGGGATACCGGTGCCTCTTGTATCGGATGCCCCTCAGGACAAACCTTGGGGCACTGTCGCGCTTCTGTTGGTACCAATAAGCATACTTTTTTGAGAGGCTGACTCCCTGGATTGTACAGTTCAGGATAACGGTTCGTCCTGGTGTAGTGGACTCTGAATCTGGTTGCATCAAGCTGAGCTGCGCGGTCGTATCTGCGAATTAAACAAAACAATCAGCCTATCAACGAAGGCTTACATAATTTAACACCGATATCGTTCAGATCAGATAAGGTTTCGGATCAAGCTTTCGCTTCATAATTTTAATCCACGTTACTAATTCTTTATGGTAAAGAAGATTGCGATTATCTCCAAGGCACTTACACGTCAGACCAATTATTAGCGGGAGCAGAACAAGAGCAACAGCTGCCATTGTAAAGGTGCGGGTGAATACAGGAACTGTTATCTTTCGGATTGGTCGATGTCGTCCTTTATATCAAAGGTTGCACGAATGAAATGTCGCCGTTTCATTAGATATGCAAACGATTTTTCCTTCTGAAAGCGCCCATTGGACGACCGAACAATGAGCAGCTTCTGGTAACCAATTGCGTCAGTCACAACGTTTCAAAGCAGGACAATTCAGATCACAGAATTTACCTTTTAAACTGCACGAGATATTTCTCCTTTATCATTGCTACTTGAGTTAAACCCGAATACTGTAATATTGTAGGACCCATATTTAATGACATTTGCACCAGATTTATTTTACAGTTATCTCCTAAATCAACTATCTCTGATGATTCATTGCTCCGAACATTTAGCAATTTTAATCATTTAATTCATTCAAGCTGAATGTTTTTCTAAAAAGAAAAAAAATTAGCAATCTTAATCACACATTTAAACTACTCAGTTTCGCGCAAAGTGTAAATAAATGCAAAAATATATAAGTTTCTGTTAAATCAGTCAGCGCACGTTTGAAGCAAAGCGTCACTCCCGCGAGGAAACTATTTTCTCATTTGCACGCTCCCGTGCCCCGTCTGTAGAATGGCCAACGGATGGAATGCACTCACCCGAAACACAGATGATTTTATGAGAATCTAGTATGTTAACTTCCCCTAAATCTTCTCTTGCTGCCACAATGCTACAGTTTCCTTGAATTTATTTCCACCGAAAAACGAGTTGCAGAATTTCTGAGCTTTCAGGCATTTTTACTGGTAGAAGTAATAATCCTCACGCTATCTGATCTTGGTGCACAGGTGTCATGATGTAACATTCACAAATGTATTTCAGATCAATACAGATCTTCTGCTGATGGAGAGAGAGGACACAGAGGTGACATGTTTAGGTTTGATGTTTAGTGCAGGGCACAAACTCGAAAATAGCCCGCTGTAAATTCCATGCAGCACGAACGTTCTAAATCGAATAATCACAAAAGATCTGTATTTTGAATTGCACAAACCATCGTTTAAGTGATTCGCTTTATAACATCTGCAGGTTATAGTTTGCACTGCATTACTTCTGACATGTATTTATATTAATATTAAATAAAAAGGTGAATTTGGTGCTTAAAATGTGTAGTAATATTATTATTTTAAAACGACTGACATCTGTAAAAGTTTCATGTTTCGCTTCCCTACGTAAGGTTCATCTGCTGCAATTGTATCCATTCTGAGGATAGGGGAACCCCCGGACAGCATCTGTTCAGAGATAAGCAGTGCTGCCGGCTTCAGGTAAAATAGTGCATCAAGAGGATAGGCAAATATTGTAGATATATTTAGCAAGTAGACGTCCAGTTTCCATTATAAAAATATACATTTATTTTAATGTTGTTGCGTTGATGTCAGATATTCCATCTGCGCAATCTATACTTTGAAACATAAGAAAAATATTTTTCGAACAACTTGAAGAAAAGTAAATTAACGTTACTTCTTAAAACTTTTATGGTATAATAACATTACATGCAATCATGGCATTTTTTCTCGTATACGGTTGTACTTGATATTGTCCTGCATTACACGTGTATTCTACTATATTGCAATCACCCTCAAGGTATGGCTACATTGTGGTGAAATACTGTATCACTGTCTCGGTCTCATGCAACCTCCTTTATCTTATTGTGTTATTAAAGATTGTAAGATCGTCCTGTTGTATTTCTCGCTTGGGAAGAGCACATATAAGCGACAGAAAACAGTAAACATAGCGCAAAGCAGACAAATCAACAACCAAATGGCAAAACACTACCCATAGTTGTACCCCACGAGGAAGAAAATGATGCTTTCTAAAAAGGTCTGAGCGAGCGTAAATTGCTTTCACAATGGCTGCAGCTGGTAAAGCTGTCATTCGAGGCGTTTGTCCAGTGGACACTTAAACGTCACCCAGCAGAAACTGGCTAAAATGTCAACTTCAGCGGCATTTTGAATTAGGCAACAATGCTTTAACAACATGGATACATAGTCATAAAATGCACTAGTTATAGTATATCCTTTAGAGCCACAGGAGTATTTGTTCTTTCCATCCTCGTTTACTGACTTATCACTCATACACGTTGCACTAATATATTATTCCTGTATTCACACATGTCCTTTATTTTCTTCTTTCTCTCTCCCATTCTCTCTCTAGCTAATCGTTTTCAAGGTTGTGGCCCTCCATGTTGCCCGGAACCCTCACAATCGGGCCTCCGAAGTCCAGCAATTCGATTATGTTTGTGCTTATTTACTGGTTTGTCCTGTTTGGATTTTGTGGGTCTGAAGACTTGGAAAGGCCTGATTGTAGAACTGCTCCTTCATTAGTGAATAAATTATAATCAGAACGCCAAACTCTGTTACTATCAGTAACTTGCGATATATGCAAATTATTGGGAACATCCATTTAAACTTTGTTCTCCCCAAAGCTCCATGACGAAACTACATGGCCCACGAAGACGAAAGCATAAGCATTTCTACACTATCTGATACCCTGGACACTGAAACACAAACTTACTGACATACATTATGACTTACTGGCATGTCAATGTTTTCGACATCCCGAGGCACAGTGATATGGTGACAATTTATTACAACCCGCCTGTATTTTTCAAGAAGGGAAAACATTGGAATATAGTAAGATCAGAACTGTTAATACTTGGCATTCCAGCGTTTCGTTTGAATATTGAGAATGCGTAAATAACCCTGCCGATCAAACGGTGGACAATAAAATGGTATGACTATGGGAGTCTGTTTCCGCTTTAGAATGAACAAACAGTCCGTTCTATAGTTCTGGCAACTCACAGGCCACACGGAAACACCTGTACCACCCAGTGAAGGTCCACACGTTAGATTTCTCAGGGGTCGACAACTGTTTGCGCCACACCCTGTTATTTTCGCCACTCATCATCTCCTATCTTCATATTTCCCTGTACTTTTTCTACTCTTGTCTGATCTGCTTCCTCACCCTTGTGCTCTTGCATTATCCCATCCTATCACTGGCTTCATCATATTTTAACTCGTTGATTAGTTCTACCATATTCTCCCTAATCCAATTATTAACCTGCACCTTTCTGTTCTATGCCGGTCCACCTCTATCTTTAATCTCTTCAACCCAAGCGCTCTTAATGCAAGCGCTAATTTTCCACATCTCCCATTCTCTTACGGTCACTTTAGTATTTCATACTTTCTTTCTTTCTAGCTCCTATCAAGATTTCCCAGATTCGTATTGCGCCGCCTTCATCCCTGTTCTGTGCGCCTTAACTTCTTTTCAACACGCTCTCTCTTTCTCCACCTACATAATAATCGCCTACATTACAACAGTACCTACAACTCGAAAATATTTAATTATGGAGCGCTTTGGAACCTCCTGAAGACGTGAAATGCGTTATATAAATGAAATATCGTTTCTATGTCTTTATCTAACGGTGTCTTCTTTTCATCCTTAACTCACTGTTTTCCAATCTCTTGCCTATATCTATTTCCAATTCTTCTTTTCTTACGTACTTATCTGTCCAAGATTACCGTTTCTTTCATTTTCTAGTCCCTCTCTCCATTCACAGCTTATATCCGTCCTTGGTTTCATCCACGTTTCTCCAAACCACCTTATCTTTTCCTACTTCAACCCATTCCTACAATTTAACCACCGTTATTTTCTCTCCTAACCCAAATACATGTTCATATTGCAATTCTCAGACTCTCCTTCTCTCCATCTCCATGTTCTTCCCACAAAGATAAATAAAGTTGAGGGAGGCCAATGGGCCAGTCTAGCTAATTCTTTCATACGAACCAACTGTCCCACATGAGACCGGGAAATTAATGGTGGGAAATATGGAGATGGCAAAAACACTGAATGAATATTTTGTATCAGTCTTTACAGTAGAGGACACTAAGAATATCCCAACACTGGACAAACAGGGGGCTATAGGGGGAGAGGAGCTAAACACGATCAAAATCACTAAGGAAGTGGTACTCGGTAAAATAATGGGACTCAAGGCGGATAAATCACCTGGACCTGATGGCTTACATCCTAGAGTCTTGAAGGAAGTGGCGGTAGGGATTGTAGATGCATTGGTAATAATTTTTCAAAACTCCCTGGATTCCGCAAAGGTCCCGGCAGACTGGAAAACTGCTAATGTAACACCCTTATTTAAAAAGGGCAGTAGACAGAAGGCTGGTAACTATAGACCGGTTAGCCTAACATCTGTGGTAGGTAAAATTTTGGAGTCCATTATTAAGGAAACAGTAACAGGACATTTGGATAATCATAATTTAATAGGACAAAGTCAGCATGGTTTTACGAAGGGGAAGTCATGTTTGACAAATTTGCTGGAGTTCTTTGAGGAAGTAACATATAGAGTGGATAAAGGGGAACCAGTGGACGTAGTGTATTTAGACTTCCAAAAGGCATTTGACAAGGTGCCACACAAAAGATTATTGCTTAAGGTAAAAAATCACGGGATTGGGGGTAATATTCTGGCATGGATAGAGGATTGGCTATCTAACAGAAAGCAAAGAGTTGGGATAAATGGTTCATTCTCAGACTGGCAATCAGTAACTAGTGGTGTTCCACAGGGGTCAGTGCTGGGTCCCCAACTCTTCACAATCTATATTAACGATTTGGAGGAAGGGACCAAGTGTAACATATCAAAATTTGCAGATGATACAAAGATGGGAGGGAAAGTAGTGAGTGAGGAGGACATAAAAAACCTGCAAGGGGACATAGACAGGCTAAGTAAGTGGGCAGAGATTTGGCAGATGGAATACAACACTGGAAAGTGTGAGGTGATGCACTTTGGCAGGAAAAATCCTAGAGCAATTTATTATCTTAATGGCAAGAAACTGGAGAGTACTGAAGTGCAAAGGGATCTGGGGGTCCTGGTGCACGAAACTCAAAAGGTTAGTATGCAGGTGCAGCAAGTGATTAAGAAGGCAAATGGAATGTTGGCTTTCATTGCTAGGGGGATAGAATATAAAAATAGGGAGGTATTGCTTCAGTTGTACAAGGTATTGGTGAGACCGCACCTGGAATACTGCATACAGTTTTGGTGTCCTTACTTAAGGAAAGACATCCTTGCTCTCGAGGCAGTGCAAAAAAGGTTCACTCGGTTAATCCCGGGGATGAGGGGGTGGTCATATGAGGAGAGGTTGGGTAGATTGGGACTCTACTCATTGGAGTTCAGAAGAATGAGAGGCGATCTTATTGAAACATATAAGATTGTGAAGGGGTTGGATCGGGTGGATGCGGGGAGGATGTTCCCGATGACGGGTGAGACGAGAACTAGGGGACATAGTCTTAGAATAAGGGGCTGCTCTTTCAAAACTGAGATGAGGAGGAACTACTTCACTCAGAGGGTGGTAGGTCCATGGAATATGCTGCCACAAAAAGCTGTAGAAGCTACAACATTAATTAAATTTAAAACAGAAATAGACAGTTTCCTAGAAGTAAAGGGCATTAAGGGTTACGGGGAGCGGGCAGGAATTTGGACATGAGTCTAGGTTCGGATCGGTCATGGCCCTGTGGGTAGTGGAGCGGGCCCAGGGACTGTGTAGCCTGATTCTGCTCCTATTTCGTGTGTGCAATTCTGTTAGATGCAGGAGATGGTTCTGTGATAGATAGTAGAATGGCGGTTAGGATCAGATCAGCCATGATCTTATTGAATGGCGGAGCAGGCTCGAGGGGCCGATTGGCCTACTCCTGCTCCTATTTCTTATGTTCTTATGTTATGTTCTTATCACAGCCTCAAACTGCCTTCTGAATGATTCCAGAGGTTTGGTCTTCATTAGCCAGCAGATTATTACTAGTAGCAGTTACTCTTTGCCTGAACAAGCGGTTCCTGACAGTCTTAGAGATTTTCTTTTCCCCTTGTTCTACAGTGATGGTTTAACTTGAAGTAGTGTTGTAGTTAAATCTGTAATGCTAGTATCTTACATAAATATGTAGGGGGCTTTTTTACTCTCCTTTTAGGATTGAAGAGTCTCAATTTTTCTACTTTTTCTCAATAGCGCAGCCTTCGGACACAAGGAATCAAGATTTTGAACCTTTTGTATATCGCCTCGAGTGCTTTGATCAAAAGGTAATTACTGACAAGGAAGGCCATTTAAAGTTGTCTTCGTCAATTCATCCAGAAATACTCTACGGTTTCTCCGCTGCTCTGATCCAATTGTCTCTTAAATGATTCCAGAGTTATCATCGCTACTATTGTGTCTGGAAGTCTCTTTCAAGTATTGATCACACTTTCTGTGAAGAAAACCATCTTGATCTGAATCCTGAATTTCCATTGTATTGTTTTGAATCTGTGCCCCCATTTCCTACTTGTAATTTAGTTAAAGGTAATTTTCTGCATATATTTAGAAGTTTACAGAGCAATTCGCTATTTGCCAGAGCAAGAACATAAGAAATAGGAGCAGGAGTAGGCCATTTGGTCCTTCGAGCCTGCTCTGCCATTCAATAAGATCATGGCTGATATTCTACCTCATCTCCACTTTCCTGTACTATCCCTATATCCTTTGATTCCCTTAATATTCAAAAATCTATCGATCTCTGTCTTGAATATACTCAACGACTGAGACTCCACAGCCCTCTGGGTTAGAGAATTCCAAAGATTCACCACCCTCTGAGTGAAGACATTTCTCCTCATCTCAGTCCTAAATGGCTGACCCCTTATTCTGAGACTGTGACCCCTGGTTCTAGACTCCTCAGCCAGGGGAAACATCCTCCCTGCATCTACCCTGTCAAGCCCTGTAAGAATTTTGTATGTTTCAATGAGATCAGCTCTCATTCTTCTAAACTCTAGAGAATATAGGCCTAGTCTTCTCAATCTCTCCTCAAACGACAATCCCCCCATCACAGGAACCAGTCTGGTGAACCTTTGCTGCACTCCCTCCACGGCAAATATATCCTTCCTTAGGTAAGGAGACCTAAACTGTACACAATACTCCAGGTGTGGTCTCACCAGGGCCCTATCTAATTGCAGTAAGATGTCTTTACTCTTATACTCAAATCCTCTTGTAATAAAGGACAACATACCGTTTGCTTTCCTAATTACTTGCTGGACCTGCACGTTAACTTTCAGTGATTCGTGTACAAGGACACCCAGATCCCTCTGAACACCAACATTTCTCAATCTCACCATTTAAAAAATACTCTGCTTTTCTATTTTTCCTATCAAAGTGGATAACTTCACATTTCTCCACATTATATTCAATTTGCCATGTTCTTGTCCACTCACTTAGCCTATCCATATCCCCTTGAAACCTCCTTGCATCCTCCTCAGAATTTACATTCCCACCCACCTGTGTATCATCAGCAAACTTGGATATATTACATTTGGTCCCTTCATCCAAATCATTGATGTAGATTGTGAATAGCTGAGGCCCAAGTACTGATCCTTGCGGTGCCCCACTAGTTACAGCCTGACAACCCGAAAATGACCAGTTTATTCCTACTCTCTGTTTTCTGTCCGGTAACCAATCCTCAATCCATGCTAGCATATTACCCTCCATCCCATGAGCCCAAACTTTGTTTAATAAACTCATGTGTAACACCTTATCGAATGCCTTCTCAAAATCCAAATACACCACATCCATTGGTTCCCACTTATCATTTCTGCTAGTTATAACCTCAAAAAATTCCAAGAGATTTGTGAAACGCGATTTCCCTTTCATAAATCCGCGTTGACTCTGCCCAATCCTATTATTATTTTCTAAGTGCCCTGTTACCACGTCCTTAATAATAGATTCCAGCATTTTCCCTACTACTGATGTCAGGCTAACTGGTCTGTAGTTCCCCGTTTTCTCTCTTCCTCCTTTCTTAAATGGTGGGGTTACATTTGCTACCTTCCACTCTGCGGGAAACATTCCAGAATCTAAGGAATTTTGGAAAATGAGAACTAATTGATCCGCTAAATCTATAGCCACCTCTTTCAAAACCCTAGGATGTAGGATGTAGGTCCAGAGGATTCATCAGCTTTCAGTCCCATTACTATTTTTTTACTAATACTAATTTCTTTCAGTTCCTCATTCTCACTAGAGCCTTGGTTCTCCAATATTTCCAGAACGTTTTTTGCATCTTCTTCTGTGAAAACAGATACAAAGTATTTGTTTAATTTCTTTGCCTTTTCCTTATTCCCCATTATAATTTTTCCTGTCTCAGCCTGTAAGGGACCCACAATTACTTTTGCTAATCTTTTCCTTTTTACATACCTATAGAAGCTTTTACAGTCTGTTTTTATGTCTCTCGCTAGTTTACTCTCATATTCTATTTTCCCTTTCTTTATCAATTTCTTGGCCCTCCTTTGCTGAATTCTAAAATCCTCCCAATCCTCAGGCTTACTACTCTTTTTGGAAACATTATGAGCCTCATCCTTTGATCTAACACTATCTTTAACTTCTCTTGTTAGCCACGGTTGGACCACTTTTCCTGTGGGGTTTTTGTGCTTTAAAGGAATGTATATTTGTTGTAAATTATGTATTAATTCTTTAAATGCTAGGCATTGCTTGTCTACCATCATACTTTTTAATGTAGTTTCCCAATCTACCTTAGCCAACTCGCCCATCACACCTACGTAGTTTGCTTTATTTAGATTTAACTAAATCACTTTCAAACTGAATATAAAATTCTATCATATTATGGTCACTCTTCCCTAAAGGCCCTTTTACTACAAGGTTATTAATTAACCCTTTCTCATTGCACAATACTAGATCTAAAATAGCCAGTTCCCTAGTTGGTTCCTCAACATACTGATCTAGAAAACTATCTTGGATACATTCCATGAATTCGTCCTCCACATTATTACTGCAAATTTGGTTTGCCCAGTCTATATGTAGATTAATGTCCCCCATGATTACTGCATTACCCTTGTTACATGCATCTCTAATTTCCTGATTTATACTCTGCCCTACATTACAAGTACTATTTGTGGGCCTATAAACAACTCCCACCAATGTTATCTGCCCCTTGCTGTTTCTTAGCTCCACTCAAACGGATTCAACTACTTGATTTTCGGAGCTAAGATCCTTTCTCTCTACTGTCTTTATCCCATCTTTTATTATCAGGGTTACCCCTCCTCCTTTTCGATTTTGCCTATCACTTCTAAAAGTTAAGTATCCTGGAATATTTAGTTCCCAAGCTTGGCCACATTGCAACCACGTCTCCATTATTGCTATTAGATGAAACCTGCTAATTTCTATCTGCGCTATTAATTCATCTATTTTGGTACGAATGCTTCATGCATTCAGATATAGTGCCTTTAGATTTTACTTATTTCTATTTTCCCCTGATGTCACCTTAGTCACTGATGCCTTTGTTGCTCTCTCTGTCCCTTCCTGACCCACTCTGCTTATTTTTACCCAAAACTCTACTCTGCTCTAGAGCCTTGACATTTCTCTCGCTGCATTTACATATGCTATTTCCTGAATCCGTCCACCACCACCCCTTCCCTTCATTATCTTAAAGCCCTGTCTACTGTCCTCGTTATTTGGTTCACCAGGACACTGGTCCCAGCCCGTTTTAAGTGGAGCCCGTCCCAATGGAACGGCTCCCTCTTTCCCCAGTACTGGTGCCAGTGCCCCATGATCTGAAACCCTTACCTCCCACACCATTTTTGAGCCATGCATTTAAATATCAAATCTGTTTGTCCCTATGCCAAATTGCACGTGGCTCAGGTAACAATGCAGGGATTATTACCTTTGAGGTTCTGCTTTTTAATTTGGATCCTAGCTCCTCAAACTCCCTCAGCAGAACCTCATTCCTAGTTCTACCTATGTCGTTGGTTCCTACATGGACCACAACAACTGGATCCTCCCCCTCCCACTCCAAGTTCTTCTCCAGCCGTGAGGAGATGTCTTTAACCCTGGCACCAGGCAGGCAACACAACCTTCGGAACTCTCGTTCACGGCTGCAGAGAACAATATCTATCCCCCTGACTATACTGTGCCCTACCACAACTACATTCCCTTTCACTCCCCCCACTTGAATTGCCTCATGCACCATGGTGCCATGGTCAGCTTTCTCATTCATCCTGCAAGCTTTTCCCTCATCCACACAGGCAGCAAGAACCTCATACCTGTTGGACAAGGGCAAAGACTGAGGCTCCTCCAGCACAGCAGCTGGGGTCCCCTTACCTGCCTGAGTTGCAGTCACACCCTCCTGTCCCTGACCACTAACCAGGCCTGGAGCATTACCTAACCTAAGGGGTGTGACTGCCACCTGGATCAAAGTGTCCAGGTAACTCTCCCCAACCCCGATGCCCCGCAATGTCTGCACCTCAGACTCAAAAACTCTGAGCTGAAATTCCTCAAGATGCAAGCACTTACTTCAAACGTGGTTGTCCAGGATCACAATGCTCTCCACAAACTCCCACATGCTGCAGTTGCGGCACACTACCTGCACTCCCATCTCTATATGACCTTGTTTTATTTAATTAAATTTGTAATTAGGTAACTTAGTTTACACTGTAGTTTCTTGACTACTTACTTGATCTAGATTAAGTTAAGGGTACTGAAATTATATATCTACCTGTAACACAAAGCACCACAAGTTGTGTTAGGCAAAAAGCTACATCTCCTTCCCCCTCTTCTCCGAATTCTCACTCTTTCCAAATTCCCAAATAAAACACTCTGTTCAATCCACTCCATTTAATCCCGCTCTGAGCAGACCGCTCCACGTCAACTACTGATCCCACTACTCTTTCTTTTCACATTCAGGGTATCTCCCTCAATCAAATATTTTTCCAATTTTCGCTTTAGAGATGCAATTGTCTCTCCCTCAAAGACTGTCGGTGGCAAAGCAATACCTACTCCAATAAATGTTTGCACAATTACCTTTCTCCTAATCTCTCTCTTTATTCTCTTAGTGATAATTTTAAATGGATGCCTCTCGTCACTGATTTCCCAATCAGAGCAAATAGGGTTTCACCATTTAATCTGTCAAAACCTTTCATAATTAATTTAAAAAAATCTTTAGTAAATCTCCTTGTTGCTTTCTCGCTGAGGCTCCAACATTTCAACCCATTATAAATGGCCTGGATTTAAAAAAGGAACTAAAACCAGTTTTACAGGTGATATTCAACTGCAATCCATAGTGATGTATGAAGAAGAGATCAGAATTTTGCAAAAGGATGTAGAGTGCGTGGAACCATGACAGTTTCAGGTAACACAGTGTGAAGTCGAACATATTGGATAGGAAAATAACAAATCAGAATAGAGTCTAAATACGAATACACTGCTCCACAGACAACGGATTTGGGATCCACGTAGATATATTATTAAAGGCTAGCTTGCAGATGAAAAAATGTCACCAAAAAGCGAATAGAATGTTGAATATTATCTAAAATAGATATAGAATAAGAAGATAAGGAAATACTCCAGCTGTTACAACGACTGTTCGTCACATCCCATTGCTTTTAGTTTGGGCGCTTCACATTGGGAAAAAGGGAAGGAGGCCAATGGGCCGGTCTAGCTAAGAGAAAAGAGACTCGCCCCGTTCATCCGTTCCTGATAGTGAAAACCTCGTGGTTATAAACCTTGTGGGCTTTTAATTTATTTCTCTTGTCTCCCAATTCTTTGGTTACACTCCATGTGAATAGCCAAGGTTTCTTTACCTAACTACATCACAGACGCTGTCTAATGTTTAACGGCTCACTTTAACCCCTGGTACTCCTCATCCTTTTCCTGCACAATTTCCTTTAACTTCTTGCAATGTTTTGAGCACTATTCTAGTTGTGTTATTAGTTTTTGGCAGGTTACACACACTCTTTGCTGATCATCCTTCTATTCGTTTATACTAGGTCTTAGCTTCTTATTCTCGTCTGTAACTGCCTTAGCAACGGCGAACAAACCTTGCAACACCGCTGCTTTGGTGTAACTTTTATAATTCTTTCCTGCACCAAAGAGCTCTTTTCTAGAACCTGAACCAACTCGCTCAGGGCGTCGATGTTCCCCATCAAGTCCCCTACCGTCAGAGGGCCACCAGTGTCTGGCGAGGCATTTGTGTACATATTCTCCTAACTTCTCCATTACCTCTACTTTCTATTAACTTCAACTTCAATTCGTATTCCTGAATTCTCTCTAGTATGCGTTGGGGTTGGTTCAGGGATGATCAGTCCCTGATCAAATAAGTCGCTGGTCAAACAACCACGATTTAGTATCCTGCAACAGGTCGCCAACACGGTGGTATAAATAGTAATTAACAGATTCTAAGACCCATGAGTAAGTGATACATTGACAGGTGTTTATTGATATTTGACAGCGGACTGAGACTACAAGTGAGTGATATATGTTTATATTTTTCACAAGTAGAATGTCTACTTGGGAAATACAAACTATACCATTCATGGCAGTTTGCAGTGCTGGGGCTGAACATGTGTTACTAATCATTCATATTTATACAGATTAGCAAACAGGCATAGCTGAACTTGAGTTGTAGTAGTTCTGCCTTTGGACCTCCCTCTCAACCGCAATCTTTGCCTCCCTTGTTCCAAGCTTATCTGTAGGAGATGGTCCCAGTTCTCTTATCTCAAGATCTCTTAAGCCTGTTCTCTTACGTAGCTGTGATGAGCTCATTGTTGTACTTTCCATTATCCCATAACTAGCTTGTCCCATAGCAACCGTAGTCATTCCCAATGCATTCAACCATAATGCATTCTGGTCCTGTCAAGCTATTCTAACTTAGCCATTTTCTATGTACAGCTCCGAACACTCCACAGCGACACATTTGGTCAGAAAGGAGACACCTTTGCCTTTCGTTAACCTTTTTACACAAAAGGGGACTTTATACTGTTCGTGTCCCGGCAAATGCAATGAAAATGGGTTCAAAATGCTCTCTAGTATGTGAATGTTTCGTATGAGTATAGGATAGATCCTTTAATTACGTGAACGTGAATTATATTCTCATTCGGCTGGAGCTACCTTTCCAACGAGTATAATATAACGTAATTTTGGTATTTATATGGTTTGTCACTGAGGTCATTAAGAACAAGATAGAATATTAAATGCAATCACAATTAAACACAATGCAGTTCACTCAATATACCCACCAAATTTAGCCTCTACCACGTCACCCATCGGTTCTGTAAAATCGCCATGTCTACCGAAAGTTTGGCGGTTTTATGTAAATTTACAGGAAAAATTGAAAATAGCGATTTGGATGTTTTAAAATTGTTATAAATTCGGAGAGAATTACAGCAAGAAAATAGTGACATTATCTGAGACAGTAGAACAGTAATTTTATTACTCTGTTGCATTTCCATTGATAGAGAAGGTGTGATGACAACAGAATCAACACACTCTTAAGTTACACCCAGTGGATTCAAGCAAACAAACTAGTGGCACATTTATCGTTATGATTTGAAATACAGCAATTGAAATTAAGCATCTAGCCTTTAAAATCGAACTTTGTTCAAAGAAATTTTACTAATGGTATAAAAGACGATTACATAAGATTCATGAATCAGATACAGCTGGATCTGGCGATACTTGTTTGAAGCGGGTTTTCCTGAGTCTCGTGTTTAACCACACAGGAGTAAAGCTCGTGTGAGTTCCACTCTGAGGCTGGCAGAGTCAGATAACTGCTCACACTGAACGTGTTGTCCGTCTCCTGCTGGATCCGACTGGTCTCAACACCATTCCCTCTGACACTGCCATCGACAGTCCACTCAATCTCCACAGCGCCCGGGTTAAAACCGTTCACCAAACACACCAGGGTCGCCGTGTTCTTTGCTGCGATTTGATCGGATGAAGGCGGAAGGACAGACACCGAGGGGGCCCGCGGATCTGAAAGGAAAAGTAGAAACAACCTGTGAAGATCCACCCTGAATTGGATGTAAGAAGTCGAAATTCAACGTTTTACTTTTCCAAAGTTTTAAAACTCGGTACCACTTTACAAGCTTAAGAATGCTACAATGGGAGATAGGTAATGCTGTAACTAATCACAGGGTTCGTAGATCTAGAACACTATATAATGAATTGAAGAAAATCCGAGGGCTCCATGCATTTAGAACAAAAATTAAAAACTGAAAGACTATTCACTCTTACTTGGATTAAAGCCTGAAGATCATAGTTTTTCTTTCTTTAACCTTGTGTCATAGAGTCATAGGGTCATAACGGCACAGAAGGAGACGATTAGGCCAATCGAGACCGTGCTGGCTCTCTGTAGAGCAATCCAGTCAGCCCCATTCCCCCGCTCTATCCCCGTAGCTCTGCAAGTTTATTTCCCTCAAGTGCCTATCCAGTCTCTCCTTGAAAACATTGAGTGTCTCCGCTTCCACCACTTCCGTCGGCAGCGAGTTCCAAGTCCTCACCACTCGCTGCGTAAAAAAGGTTTTCCTCACATCCCCCCTGTATCTCTTGCCCAAAACCTTAAATCTGTGTCCCCTAGTCCTTGTACCATCAACTAGTGGGAAAAGCCTTTCCCTGTCTAGCCTATCCAAACCCGCCATAATCTTGTACTCCTCTATCAAATCACCCCTCAACCTCCTTTGCTCTAATGAAAACAAATCCAGCTTCTCCAACCTGTAGTTGTAGCTAAGATCTCCCATCCCCGAAACCATTCTGGTAAATCTCCTCTACACCCTATTAAGGGCCTTCACATCCTTCCTAAAGTGTGGTGACCAGAACTGGACGCAATACTCCACTTGTGGCCTCACCAGCGCTTTATAAAGATTCAGCATAACTTCTCTGCTTTTGTACTCAATACCTCTATTTATGAAGCACAAGATCCCATATGCTTTGCTGACCACTCTCTCAATATGTCCTGCCACCTTCAGGGACCGATGCACATTAACTCCCAGGTCCCTCTGTCCCTGCAAACTCTTTAAAACTGTGCCATTAGGTGTATATTGCCTCTCCCTGTTCCTTTGCCAAAATGCAACACCTCACACTTCTCTGTATTAAATTCGATCTGCCACTTGTCTGCCCATTCTGCTAGCCATTCTATGCTGCAGTCGATTGGTATCGTCCTCATTGTCTGCCACCCGACCCCACCCCCACCCCAAGTTTGGTGACATTGGCAAATATAGAAATTCTACCCTGTATTCCAATATCCAGGTCATTTATATATATCAAAATAGCAGCGGTCTCAGCACTGACCCTTGGGGAGCACCACTGTCTACCATCCTCGAATCTGAAAAACAGCCATTTACCACAACTCGCTGTTTTCTATCCTTAAGCCAATTGCTTATCCAAGCTGTCACTGACCCATCTATTCCACGAGCCTCAATTTTGTTAACCAGCCTTCTATGTGGTACTTTGTCAAACGCCTTCCTAAAATCCATGTAGACAACATCCATTGCATTCCTTTCATCAACCCTCCCTGTTACTTCATCAAAAATTTCAATTAGATTAGTCAAACACGATCTGCCTTTTACAAATACATGGTGGCTCTCCTTAATTAGCTTAAACCTCTCCAAGTGCCCGTTAATTTTTTTCTTGATTATTGTTTCTGAATCTTTACCCACCACGGATGTTAAACTGACCGGTCAGTAGTTATGAGGATTGTCCTTATACCCTTTCTTGAACAATGGTGTCACATTTGCCACTTTCCAATCCTCAGGCACCTTCCTCATATCTAGGGAAGATTGGCAAATTATGGCAAGCCCTTCCACTATCTCCTCCCCCAATTCCCTTAGCAACCTGGGATGCAAGCCATCTGGACTAGGCGACTTATCCACTCTAAGCACACCCAGCCTTTCTAGTACTTCCTGTCTATCAATTTTCACCCCTTCGATTGCTCCTACCTTTTCAACTTCTACCGATATTTTGTCAGCATTCATTGAGTATACTAGCCTTGCCCTGCTTGTCTAAGCATATATCACCTTCTTTGTCCCTAATAGCCCCCACCTCGCCTCTTACTACCTGCTTACTGTTTACATGTCGGTAGAAGAATTTTGGGTTTCCTTTTATGTTAACTGCCATTCTACTCTCATATTCTCTCGTTGTCAATCTTATTTTCATCTTCACATCCCCTCTCAACTTATTGTATTTGGTCTGGTTCTGCCTTAAAGAATTCACCTGACATGCATCGTACACCCTCTTTTTTTCTTTCATCATCTTCTCTATCTCCCTCGTCATCCAAGGAGCCCTTACTTTGGTTCCCTTACCCTTCTCTGCTGCTGGAATGTACCTAGCCTGTACTTGGAAATCTCCTCCTTAAAGATCACCCATTGTACCGTTACAGTTTTTCCTGTCAGTCTTTGGTTCCATTTTACCCTGGCTAGATGCTTTCGCATCCCATTGAAGTTAGCCCTATTCCAGTTTAGAAGTTCCACTCTAGATTGTTCCTTGCTCCTCTCCATTGCTAATCTAAATCTTATGATACGATGATCACTCATACCCAAGTGTTCTCCCACAGACACTTGATCGACCTGGCCCACCTCATTCCCCAGCACCAGATCCAGCAATGCCTCCTTCCTAGTTGGGCCAAGAACATATTGGTCAAGGAACTTCTCCTGAACACATTTCAGAAATTCCTCCCCCTCCTTTCCCTTTACCCTAGCATTATTCCAATCGATATTTGGGTAATTAAAGTCCCCCCAATATCACCACTCTTTAGCATACATATCTCTGCGATTTCCCTGCAGATTTGCTCCTCTACTTCCCTCTCACTATTTGGAGGCCTATAGAATACTCCCAATAGCGTGATCATACCCTTTTTGCTCCTCAACTCTAACCAAATGTATTCTGTCCTTGTCCCCTCAACAACATCCTCCCTTTCAAATACTACAATGCCTTCCTTAATCAGCACTGCTACCCCACCTACCTTTTTTCCTTCCCTATCTTTTCTGATCACCATGTACCCTTGAATATTAAGTGCCCAGTCCTCACCGTTTTTAAGCCACATTTCCATTATTGCCACAACATCATATTGCCACACGGCTAATTGTGCTTGTAGCTCACTAACCTTATTCACTACACTTTGTGTGTTTACGTACATGCATTCTAAACCGATTTTTGAATTTTTTGTATTCTTTCTAAGTCTGCTCCTATCTAATATGGTACTTCTTCCGCCTCTAGTACTACTTTCTTCTCTCGTACTATCCAACACACTTACTCTTTTATGCACCTTATTCCTCTTTTCTATTCCTATATGCTGGTGCCCATCCCCCTGCCAAGCTAGTTTAACCACCACCCCAACAGCACCAGCAAACTTCCCCACGAGAATATTGGTCCCAGCTCTGTTGAGGTGTAACCTGTCCGGCTTGTGCAGGTCCCACCTTCCCCAGAAACGGTCCCAATGCCTCAGGAATCTAAAGCCCTCCCTCCTGCACCATCTGTTAAGCCATGCATTCATCTGTTCTATCCTCCTAGTCCTGTACTCACTAGCACGTGACACCGGGAGAAATTCCGAGATTACTACCTTTGACCACTCCATCCTTCTCCAATGCCTCTCCACCATCGTCCAGCTGGGTGGGACTGCACTTGCCTGGTTCCAGTCTTATCTATTTATTTGTAACCAGAGAATCACCTGCAATGGCTTCTCTTTCCGCTCCCACATCATTAGCTCTGGTGTCCCCCAAGGATCTATCATTGGCCCCCTTCTATTTCTCATCTACATGTTGCCCCTTGGTGACATCATCTGAAAACACAGCGTCAGTTTCCACATGTACGCTGACGACACCCAGCTCTACCTCACTACTTCTTCTCTCGACCGCTCCACGGTGTCTAAATTGTCAGACTGCTTGTCCGACATACAGTTCTGGATGAGCAGAAATTTTCTCCAATTAAATATTGGGAAAACCGAAGCCATTGTTTTCAGTTCCCGCCACAAACTCCATTCCCTAGCCACTGAGTACATCCCTCTCCCTAACATTTGTCTGAGGCTGAACCACGTTGTTCGCAACCTTGGTGTCATATTTGATCCTGAAATGAGCTTCCAACCACATATCCGCAGCATAACATAGACTGCCTACTTCCACCTCTGTAACATCACCTGTCTCCGCCCTTGCCTCAGCTCGTCCGCTGCTGAAACCCTCATCCATGCCTTTGTTACCTCTGGGCTTGATTATTCCAATGCACTCCTGGCTGGTCTCCAACATTCCACCCTACGTAATCTTGAGGTCATCCAAAACTCGACTGCCCTTGTCCTAACTCGCACCAAGTCCCGTTCACCCATCACCCCTGTGCTCACTGACCTACATTGGCTCCCGGTTAAGCAACGCCTCGATTTCAAAATTCTCATCTTGTTTTCAAATCCCTCCATGGCCTCGCCCCTTCCTATCTCTGAAATCTCCTTCAGCCCCACAACCCCCTGAGATATCTGCGCTCCTCTAATTCTGCCCTCTTGAGGATCCCTGATTATAATCGCTCAACCTTTGGTGGCCGTGCCTTCTGCTGCCCTAGGCCCTATGCTCTGGAATTCCCTGCCTAAACCTGTCTGCCTCGCTACCTCTCTTTCCTCCTTTAAGACGCTCCTTAAAACCTACCTCTTTGACCAAGCTTTTGGTCACCTGCCCTAATTTATCCTTATGTGGATCGGTGTCCAATTTTTTGTCTTAAAATGCTCCTGTGCAGCACCTTGGGACGTTTTACTACATTAAAGGCGCTCTATAAATACAAGTTGTTGTTGTTGTTGTTGTTGTTTGAGGTCCTGCTTTTTAATCTCTTTCCCAGCTTCCTATAGTCTGCCTGCAGGACCTTATCCCTCTTTCTGCCTATGTCGTTGGTACCGATATGGACAATGACCTCTGGCTGTTCACCCTCCCCCCTCAGAGTGTCCTGCAGCAACTCAGTGACATCCTTGACCCTGGCACCAGGGAGGCAACATACCATCCTGGAGTCATGCCTGTGTGCACAGAAATGCCTATCTGTTCCCCTTCTGTTTTTAATGTGTAGTCGAAACTTAGTAAGAATATTATGATGGAAGTTTAATAATGCTCAACCACGATTACCTTCCTTAGATTATTATAGAATTACAAAGAATATCCAGCACAGAAACAGGCCATTGGGCCCAACTGGTCTATGCAGATGTTTATGCTCCACACGAGCCTCCTATCTACTTCATCTAGCAATATCTGCATATCCTTCTCTTCCTTTCTCCCTCATGTACTTATCTAGCTTCCCCTTAAAGGCATCATTGCTATTCGCCTCAACCACTCCATGTGTTAGAAAGTTCCATCTTCTAACCACTCTCTGGGTAAAGAAGTTACTCCTGAATTATTTATTGCTTTTTCATTGACTATCTAATATTTATGACCCCTGGCTTTGGATTCCCCCTGTGGAATCCTGGGAATTCTCCATTTTTATATTCTCTTACAAACTAACCTGAACTAAATCAATTGACACTATTATTAATTGTAGTTTAAAGATTTCATTCTGTTGTTGCTACACTTACAATCATACTTGTAAACCCTGTTGTGATATGCCCTGGGTAGACCCGATTAGATAAAAATGGAAGAAACCAAGGTGCTGGGCCTTGCTTGGCCAAATGAAAGATGCATTCCTAGCAGAACAAAACAGACAGCTTGTCTGTGGGAACAGAACTAGAAGAATGTAATCATCAATTGTATGCAATGATAACCTGAATTATGTTACCCTTTTGCTTATAATTAAAAGTCTGTGAGTAAGCTGTAACCAGACAGCCTGGGGTGAGAAAGAGAATCACCATGGTCGAATAGAGGGCAGTTAGCCTGGAGAGCAAGGTCAGGTGTAACTGCCACTGTGTTGGAATGTTATGATATCTGCAGTGAATTAAAAACATAGGCCTTTCACAGCAAACAACAAGCACACTATGGAGACATGTTCCATTTGTGCTGTCATAACTACCCTAGATATGAGTCTTGATGGTCAAGAATAGATGATGTCAGGGTGTCATAAGACTAGAACCTGTGCAAGCCATGGTACTGCAGACATAGCGGGCCGGATATTCCGATCCCTACGGGTGTGTACGAACTGTGTACACACCCGTAGGGACATTGGAAATGCCGGTTTCAGGCATGCACAGTGCATACACTGAAAACCGGCATTTCCGATGTGTCAAGAATGCTCTTGACAGATCGGATGCCTGCCCTGGAGAAGGGCCTCTGTGGACGGACAGTTCCGCTTTCTGGAGCACCTCAACCCACAGAAAACCCTTAGAAATCTTACGCCTGGTAAAAGCAGGCGTAAGGCCTGCTTTTACCAGCATAAGATTTGAAAAAAGTAAAAAAATATATATTTTTTCACTCATTTATCATTTAAAAGTACTTTAAAAAAGGTAAGTTTATTTTTAGCCCCGTAAAAAACTTTAATTATTTTTTTCAAAAAATTAAATTTTTGTTTAAAATATTTAATTTATTGTAATTTCAACTAATTTTAAAAATGTGATGTTTGTTTTAAATTTATTTAATGTTTTAAAGTGTTTTTGGGGTGATCTCCATTCATATATTTGACAGGTCTATCTTTCAAGTGTATGAAGGGAGATTCCCTTCTTTAATTGGCTCCCCATGGCCCACGTGATCCCATGGCCTCTGGGATACATGAGCCCTGCGCACTTGGAGTTGGAGAGGCCCAGGATCGGAACTATACCCACCTCGGGAGCCCTCAGGGAAGTGGTAGATTTTTTCCAGATAGGAGGCCTCCACACGTGGGAAGCCTCTGATCGGAAAATACGGCCCAGCATCTTTATGATTGGATTTTAGGTTTCGGGTGTAGGCCAGTGATTGGTTTCAGGAGGACTCCATAGATTTTGAATGAGAGTAAGAATATAAGGAGGCAGTCGGCCAGACGAGCCGTGGAGGGATTCAGATTAGCGGAGGACCCACATGCGTCACACCGGGTGGATGAGTGAGCTTCAAGGCCAGGGCCAACGGGGGCGGACTCGTGGAGATCATAGCTTCTACCCAGGGCATAATGAGTAATATAAATCTTGATTGCGCCTTGCTTTACTACTGCTCAGATGCTGTAATGTATCAAGTCTCACTTACACTGAATAAAATATAATTACTGTCACCAACACGGTTCAAGTCGAATCTTGAGAGTGAAACTTAGGAGTGAAAGGGTTAATTGGCAAAGACCCAGAAACTCTACATCCCACAAGTGGAAACATCTTATCTACCTCTACCCTATCAAACCCATTCATAATTTTAATGACCTTTATTAGATCACCCCTCAACCTTTTTTTCTAGAGTAAAGAGCACCAGTCTGTTCAATCTTTCAAAGTCCCAGACTGTTTAATCTTTTCAGTATGGTATAATTTGAATGCTGGGTCTACCATTGCACCCTGGCAGAGTCTCGCGCGAGACGCTGTTTGATGTAAATGCTACACAATAGAATCATAGAATAATAGAATAATAGAGCACAGAAAGAGGTCGTTCAAACCACTGAGTCTGCGCCAGCTCTTTTGAAGACCAATCCAGTTAGTCCCACTCCCCCGCTCTTTTCCCATAATCATGCAATTTCTTTCTCCTTCAAGTGTTTATCCAGTTCCTTTTTGAAGGCTACTATTGAATCTGTATCCACCACCCTATCAGGCAGTGCATTCCAAATCCTAACTGCTCGTTGTGTTAAAAAGTTTCCCTCATGTCGCCTCTGGTTCTTTTGCCAATCACTTTATATATGTGCTCTCTGGTTATCGATCCCTCAGCCATTCAAAAAGTTTATCTTTATTTACTCTATCTAAATCCTTCATGATTTTAAATACCTCTATCAAATCTTCTCTTAGCCTTCTCTACTCTAAGGAGAACAACCCCAGCTTCTCCAGTCTAGACAAGTAACTGTAATCCTTCATCCCTAGAACCATTCTAGTAAATCTTTTCTGTACCCTCTCCGAAGCCTTCACGTCCTTCCTCAAGTGTGGTTCCCAGAATTGGACACAATACTGCAGCCGGGGCCGAACTAATGTTTTATATAGGTTTAGTATAACTTCTTGGCTTTCGTACTCCCTGCCTCTATTTATAAATGATGCGGAGATGCCGGTGTTGGACTGGGGTGGACAAAAGTGAGAAGTCGCACAACACCAGGTTATAGTCCAACAGCTTTATTTGAAATCACAAGCTTTCGGAGCGCTGCTCCTTCGTCAGGTGAAGTCCTGACGAAGGAGCAGTGCTCCGAAAGCTTGTGATTTCAAATAAAGCTGTTGGACTATAACCTGGTGTTGTGCGACTTCTCTCTATTTATAAAGCCCGGGATCCCATATGTCTACTGAACTGCTTTGTTAATCTTCTTGTCACCTTTAAAGATTTGTGCACAAACACCCCCAGGTCTCTTTGTTCTTGCACCCCCTTTAAAATTGTACCATTTAGCTTGTATTGTCTCTCCTCATTCTTACTACTTAAATGTATCACCTCACACTTTTCTGTGGGGAACTGTGTTGAATAGACACATAGGAACAGGAGTAGGCCATTCAGCCCCTCAAGCTTGTTCCGCCATTCAATGAGATCATGGCTGAACTGTAGCTTAACTCCATGCACCTGCCTTGGCTTCATCATATTCGGTTTTTGGCAGCCTAGTCACACTATGAATGGTCTGCTGCAGAAAGATCAGCTGCCTCTATTCTTTTATATTACTATAAAAAAATAACGAGTAGTATTTGCATATCACCAAATCAGATCTCACATATATTACTTTGAAGCGCAGTGATGGTAATCTTAAACAAAACATAAAGCTATAGACATCATTCCGTTTCTTTGGAGGCAATGGTTGAGTCGGGGTTTTGGGTAATGTCTGTGATTTTCTGCTCTTCTTCGAACAATGCAAGAGGATCGTTAACGCCTACTTGAACAGAAAGCTGGGACCCCTATTTACGAGACTCCCAAAACAAGCGCTCTACTCGGAGCTCCGGCACGGCAAGACAGCCCCAGGTGGGCAGAGGAAACGCTCCCCTGCCCTTTCCCCATAGCCCTGTATTTTGTCCTCTTAAGATATTTATCCAATTTCTGAATGGAGACGGTCATTTCCTGTCTTGTATATCCAAAGGAAAGCACTGCCGACCATGCTGCACTCCCCCCATACCACTTTACCTTTGGTGGGGGAATCCAGAACAAGGGGGCAAAATCTTAAATTTAGAGCTAGGCTATTAAGGAGTGAAATGAGGCAGCACTTTTTCACAAAGTATGATGGAACTCTGGAACTCTCTCCCCAAAAAGGCTGTGGATGCTGGGTCAGTTGAAATTTTCAAGACTCAGATATATTTTTGTATACTACGGGTATCAAGGGATAGGGAACAAAGGCGGGTAAATGGAGTTGGGGCACAGATCCGCCATGATCCAATAGAGTGGTGAACAAGCTCGAGGGGTTCGATAGCCGACTCCTGTTCCAATATTCCGATGTAACTCCTGGAAAAGGGGCTTAAATTCAAAACGCTCTGATCGAGACGTGAGAAAGTTACCAACTGAGACAAACTACTCACCAGATATGTAAATACTTCTAAAGCGTAATCTCCTACTTGTTAAAATGTTTTTTGAAGTTTGCACCAGATGTAACTTTAACGGAATTATGTATAATAAAATGAAGCAACTTTTCTACAGCATGTAGCTTATTAATCAAATCAAAATATTTGTAGGGTTGCACTTTTTTACTGACAGAATAAAATAAATTTAAAAAACAGGAACAAAAATGATCAGAATCCTAATTCCGTGGTAGTATTCATACAAAATGAATCGTATCGGCGGGGGATCAATCACCGATTTGTATTACAATGCTACAAACATACGAACATACGAAAATAATAGAAAGGAGCGCCAGATTGCTGAAGATATCCACTCATGCACCAACCTCCCTTACTGTTATTTTCTGGGGAGCCAAAACAGCAAAAAACATGTGGTCAATTCCGGGAAAGCTCTGGGAAATTCCTCCGGGACTCTTGAAGTCGATCAAATCAAGCCCCGGGAGAGCACAGTTACCCATGACGCATCATTTGGCCTACTTAAAACTGATCTCTCTGCACCCAATAGTTCCCAGTTTCCTTAATAACATAGAACTATACAAGACAGGAAATGACCGCCTCCATCCAGGAATTGGATAAATATCTTAAGAGGACAAAATACAGGGCGATGGGGAAAGGGCAGGGGAGTTGGACTCATTAGACAGCTCTTTGAAAGAGCCGGCACAGGCTCGTTGGGCCGAATGGCCTCCTTCTGTGCTGCACGATTGTATGATTCTATATGTATATATATTTTTTAGCTCCACACGAGTCATTAATTACAGCAGGAGGTCAATGTAAGTCAGTCACAAGGGTCCGGATATTCTTCAATGCGGTCTCATGCAGATTGTCCAAAGTTTTACAAATATGTCTCAAATGTACAAGTAATACGAAACTGCATCCACCCCCATTAAAAAAAATATTCGGAAGAATTTAGCACTTCATCTATAACATTGTAATTGTTGTGTGACATTCTCGCACCTGACAAACAGTAAATCTCCCTCTAAACACCAAGAGGGAATTGGAGAACTATAAATGTATGTTCGAAAGCATTTTCACTACAACCGGATTGAGCCAAAAATTGAAAACTCGCATTTCAAGAATCTCAGATGTACATAGCGAAAAAATTACTTACTGCCCAGATTCAGTTCAGTTCCTTTCCCGAAAGTGAATCCACCAGCAGTGTAATCCCAGGCACCACAGTAATAATCAGCGGCATCTCCGGATTGTAATTTGCTGATGGTTAAATGCATGACGTTGCTCGACGTGTCCCTGGATCCAGTGAATCGACCAGGAATCCCCGAACCTCTGCTTGAACCATAGTCATTCCAAACAAGGGCAGGGGCACTGCCGGGTTTCTGCCGGTACCAGCCCGTGTGGTAGCTGTTCATGCTGCCTCCGGACAGGGTGCAAGCGATTTTGACGGTTTTTCCCGGTGAAGTTGAGATAGACGGTGGCTGAGTCAGTACAGTACCCGCGTTGGTACCTGGAGAAATATCAAGTTATTAATAAGTGACCCTCAACACAATTTCACCTCAACTGTTTCTGCCTGTCGTGAATTAGTCTAATATTGAAAAAAAAATGGCAAAAATTCGCTTTATGCAAACGTCAATCAGACCAATTCCAAGGACCCAATAAACGGCCGCGCGGAAAATAATTGCAATTCAGACCGGTGAAGCTCAAGTACGGCACCCGATCAGCGTAATACAAAGAGCAGGAATATTGAAGACCTTTACAGCACTCTACTTACATTGCAAACAGAACATCAGGGCGGCGAGAACACGAAGCCACTCACTCATTGTGTAGATTTTTTAAATCAATGTCAGAACAAAATGTTTCCCTGCACGAACCTAATGATGCGGCACCTTCTAAACCTCTCCTTAAAAGCATTTACACAAGGAGCTATCGCGTCGCATTTAATATTTATGCAAATTTCTACACATCGCGGCCGTTTATTGGATCCTTGGAATTGGTCTGATTAACGTTTGCAGAAAGTCAATTTTTGCCAATATTATTTTGTTTAATATTAGACTCATTCACGACATGCAGGAACAATAGAGATGAAATTGTGTTGCCCATCTTAGCATGGGGACACTGAATGGGTTCATATGAAATTCCATTGGCTGCTATGTAACAGAGACATTACACTATTAAAAACCTGTTAAAGTGACGACCAAATGAATTGTATGCAAACTTGAAAGGTAGATATAGCAGTAGGACACGGTGCAATTTGACCCAATGTGTCTTTGAAGAAATGAGAGACACATGATTTTTATTGTTCAATCTAGAGAGATCAAGCTACAGTGATTCAGACCCTGCATCGAGAGACAACTGGCGATCGCGAGGAGTGAGAGTGTGGCATATCCACATATCTCCTTAACCTTCTATGTACACAAGCCTTAACGATTTAACATTCATCGCCCATGAAGAACTCATTTTTAAAATCCCACAAGGTCAATAAAGAAGACTTAGAACCATAGAATCATAGAATGATACAGCACAGAAGGAGGCTATTTGACTCATCGTGCCTGTGCCAGTTCTTTGATAGAGTTATCCAATTAGTCCCACTCCTCTGCTCTTTCCCCATAGCCCCGTAAAAAGATCTCCTACAAGTTCTTATCCACTTCCCTTTTGAATGTTACTATTGAATCTGTTTCCACCACCCTTTCAGGGAATGCATTCCGGATCACAACAACCCGCCGTGTAAAAAAATGTTTCTTCATGTTGCCTCTGGTTCTTTTGCCAATCACCTTAAATCTGTGTCCTTTGGTTACCTACCCTTCTGCCACTGGAAGCAGTCTCGCCTTATTTACTCTATCAAAGCCGTTCATGGTTTTGAACACCTCTATCAAATCTCATCTTAACCTTCTCTGCTCTAAGGAGAACAACCCCAGCTTCTCCAGTCTCTCCACATAACTGAAGTCCCTTATCCCTGGTACCATTCTAGTAAATCTCTTCTGCACCCTCTCCAAGGCCTTGACACTGTTCCTAAAGTGTGGTGTCCAGAATTGAACACAATACTCCAGCTGAGGCCTAACCAATGTTTTATAAAGGTTAAGCATAACTTCTTTGCTTTTGTACTCTATTCCTCTATCAATGTAGCCAAGGATCCCATATGCTTTTTGTAACAGCCTTTTCAACTTGTCCTGTCCTTTCAAAGATTTGTGTACACTCACCTCCACGTGTCTCTATTCCTGCATACCTTTTACAATTGTATCATTTAGTTGATATTGCCTCTCATTCTTCGGACTAAAATATATCACTGCACTCTTCTCTGCGTTAAATTTAATCTGCCATGTGTCTGCCCATTTCACTAGTCTGTATATGTCTTTCTAAAGTCTATTACTATCCTCCTCATTGTTTACTACAATTCAGAGTTTTGTGTCATCTGCAAACTTTCAAATGATGCCCTGTATACCCAAGTTCAGGTCATTAATATATCAAAAAGGGCAGTAGTCCTAATACCGACCCCGGGAAACACCACAGTATACCTCCATCCAGTTTGAAAAACATCCGTTCACACTACTCTCTGCTTTCTGTCCTTTAGCCAATTTTGTATCCATGCTGCCACTGTCCATTTCATCCTATGGGCTTTAATTTTGCTAACACGTCTATTGTGTGGTTCTTTATCACTTGCCTTTTGAAAGACCATTTACACAACATCAACCACACTACCCTCATCAACCCCTTTCTTTACTTCATCAAAGAATTCAATCAAGTTAATCAAACACGATTTGCCTTTAACAAAATCGTGCTGACTTTCATTTTTAGCTCATACTTTTTCAAATGCCAATTCATTTTGTCGTGGATTGTTGTCTCTAAAAGTTTCCCCACCATCGATGTTAGGCTGACTGGCCTGTAGTTGCCAGGTTTATCCCTCTCCCCTTTTTTAAACGAGGGTGTAACATTTACAATCCTCCAGTCCTCTGGCACCATCCCTATATCCAAGTAGGATTGGAAGTTTGTGGCGAGAGCTTCCACAATTTCCACCCTTCCTTCCATCAGTAACCTAGGATGATTCTCATCCGACCGGGTGAGTTTTCTAATGAGGACTGCCAACCTTTTAAGTACCGTCTCTTTATCTCTTTTTATCCTATCCAACATTCCTACTGCCTCCCCCTTTACTGCTACTTTGACAGAATCCTCTTCTCTAGTGAAGACTGATGCAAAGTATTCATTTAATACCTGAGCCATGCTCTCTGCCTTGACAAGAATATTTCCTTTTTGGTACCTAAACTGCCTCCTTCTTCTTCTTAGGCAGTCCCTCGGAACCGAGGATGACTTGCTTACACATTAAAAATGAGTTCGCAGGTGACTGATAAGTCCAATGTGGGACCTTCAGTCTCTGTCACAGGAGGGGCAGACGGTGGTTGAAGGAGTGGGTGGGTGGGGTGCTTGGGTTGACGTGCGCTCCTTGCGCTGCCTGCGCTTGGCTTCCGCTTGCTCCCAGCGAAGAGACTCGAGGTGTTTGGCGCCTCCCCGGATGCTTCTCCTCCACTTTGTGCGGTCTTGGGCCAGGGATTCCCAGGTGTCGGTGGGGATGTTACACTTTTTCAAGGAGGCTTTGAGGGTGTCCTTGAAGCGTTTCCTCTGCCCACCTGGGGCTCTCTTGCCGTGCCGGAGCTCCGAGTAGAGCGCTTGTTTTGGGAGGCTCGTATCGGGCATCTAAACTGCCTCACCCTTTCTTTGACTACCCTTTTACGATTTATGTGTTTACAAAAGACTTTTGAGTTCCCATTTATGTTAGCCTCTAATCTAGTCTCATGATCTCTCATTGCTCCTCTTATTCCCTTTTTTTAGATCTCCTCTGTACTTTCTGTATTCAGCTTGGTTCTCTACTGTATTATGAATCTTACATTTATCATAAGCCTACTTGTTCTGTCTCATTTTAATCTCTATAAGAACATAAGAACATAAGAAATAGGAGCAGGAGTAGGCCAATCGGCCCCTCGAGCCTGCTCCGCCATTCAATAAGATCATGGCTGATCTGATCCTAACCGCCAATCTACTATCTATCACAGAACCATCTCCTGCATCTAACAGAATTGCACACACGAAATAGGAGCAGAATCAGGCTACACAGTCCCTGGGCCCGCTCCACTACCCACAGGGCCATGACCGATCCGAACCTAGACTCATGTCCAAATTCCTGCCCGCTCCCCGTAACCCTTAATGCCCTTTATCTATATCTTTAGTCATCCACGAAGCTCTAGTTTTGGATGCCTTTCCTTTCCCCTTCTTGGGAGTGTGTCTACACTGTAGCCGAACCATCGCCTCTTTGAAGACCTCCCATTGTTCAATGACTGTTTTGCCTAACAATTGTTGATTAATTTAATTTTAATTTATTCGTTCCTGGGATGTGAGCCAGCATTGATTGCCCATCCCTAATTGCTCTTGAGAAGGTGGTGGTGAACCCCCTTCTTGAACCGCTGCAGTCTGCACAGTGAAGGTACTCCCATTGTGCTGTAAGGGAGAGAGTTCCAGGATTTTGACCAGTGACGATGAAGGAATGCTGTATATTTCCAAGTGTGTGATTTGGAGGGGAACTTGGAGTTGATGGTGTTCCCATGTGCCTGCTGCCCTTGTCCTTCTAGGTGGTAGAGGTCACGGGTTTGGTAGGTGCTGTCGAAGAAGCCTTGGCAAGTTGCTGCAGTGCATCTTGTAGATGGTACACACTGCAACCACGGTGTGCTGGTGGTGGAGGGAGTGAATGTTTAAGGTGGTGGATGGGGTGCCAATCAAGCGGGCTGCTTTGTCCTGGATGGTGTCGAGCTTCTTGACTGTTGTTGGAGTTGCATTCATCCAGGCAAGTGGAGAATATTCCATCATGCTCCTGATTTGTGCCTTGTAGATGGTGGAAAGGCTTTGAGGAGTCAGGAGGTGAGACACTCACCACAGAATACCCAGCCTCTGACCTGCTCTTGCAGCCACTGTATTTATGTGTCTGGTCCAGTTAAGTTTCGGGTTAATGGTGACCACCAGGATATTGATGGTGGAGGATTCAGAGATGGTTATGCAGTTGAATGTCAAAGGGCGGTGGTTAGACTCTCGCTGGTTGGAGATAGTCATTGCCAGGCACTTGTGTTGCACGAATGTTACTTGCCACTTATCAGTCCCAGCCTGAATGTCGTCCAGTTCTTTCTGCATGCGGGCATGGACTGCTTCATTATCTGAGGAGTTGCGAATGGAACCGAACACTATGCAATCATCAGCGAATATCCCCATTTCTGACCTTATGATGGAGGGAAAGTCATTGAAGAAGCAGCTGAAGATGGTTGGGCCTAGGACACTCCCCTGCAGAACCCCTGCAGCGATGTCCTGGGGCTGAGATGATTGACCTCCAAAAACCACAACCATCTTCCTTTGTGTTAAGTATGAATCCAGCCAGTGGAGAGTTTTCCCCCTGAATCCCATTGACTTCAATTTTACTCGGGCTCCTTGATGCCACACTCGGTCAAATGCTGCCTTGATGTCAAGGGCACTCTCACCTGACCTCTGGAATTCAGCTCTTTCGTCCATGTTTGGACTAAGGTTTTAAGGAGACCTTGAGCTAAGTGGTCCTGGTGGAATCCAAACTGAGCATCGGTGAGCAAGTTATTGGTGAGTAAGTTTGCAACTGGGCCAGGTCCCTTTAGAACTCTTTGAAGTTAGCCCTCCTGCAGTTAAATATTTTCACGCTGGATTGTTCCTTGTCCTTTCCCATAACTATTCAAAACCTGATAATATTAATATCACTGGTCCCCAAATGCTCTCCCACTGAAACTTGCTCCACTTGTCCCACTTCATTCCCCAGAACTAGATGACAATGTTCCGTAAATTAGTTCTCCCAAAATACCTGTTAAAAACTGCCGAATTTTATTCTTTTTTAAAAACTGAGTGGCTTTTTTAAGAGAATGGCATCAATATTACCGTTTATTACAGAGACTTTGAAACGCCCAGAAAGTTGATTGTACTACCCGCGCGAACTGGAAAAATCTACTGTCGAGGCGTATTGCAGATTAATTGCTTCATTGCGCAGAAGACGATTGAATTTAGCAAACCAACAGGCTCCGTTTACTTTGGGCACAAAGAATGATAATGAAAGAAGACATTGCTATTTAGGGCGGTAAACCAGAGATGGGCATTTCATTATGCACTTTATGCTGCTGCCCTTTCTGTGATGTAGGAAACAAAACGTGAATATCTCCAAATGGGAGTGACTCTTCCATTATCTAAACAGTAAATGATTTAATCAATGAACTCCACGAACAGTTCACGGTATATTTCGTAATTATGTGACAGTGTTCAATATTTCACTTCCTCACCCTTTTACATGGGAACGGTTCCGCTGTTCGATACTCATGCCAGTTGTTTAATTGGACATCCCGTGTGGGATCTGCACAAATAAAGATTTATTTTGGCATTTTGTTCCAAATCTGTGTCGGGAGTTGGTTTTCACGGGTGCATATTTTAATAATTATCACAGGAGAAATATTTCTTTTGTGAGTAGTCGTTCGAGTCCGTTCGATATTCTGAAGTGCCATCGATCTAATAGTCAGTGTGATGAATCAGACAGAATAACGGAATCGTGTTTCTACAATACTTTGACTCGCTTCACTTACACTGAATCAATTTTGACAACTCCTACCCCTCTCCACACACACACCACCATACCCCCAACACACAGCCCCACACACAACCCCAACCTCCCCCACACCACAACCTCCAACACACACCCCCACCCCACACACACATAAACTCCACCTCCACATACTCATACCCACACCCCACCAACACTCACATACCCCACTCCCCACAAACACACCTCATTCCCCCACACATCCAACCGCACACACGGACACCCCACTCCACCCACCCACACCTTACACACACACACACTACACCCCCCGGAAACATACACATACCACACCACCGCCTCCTCCCACTTACAATCCACACCCCACCCCACATCCCCAATGCATACCCCCACCAGCCACCCTCCCACACGCACACAAACCACTCCACACCCCCAACACATATACACCCCACACACTGACACGCCCACCCTACTGATCCACACACACGCGCCCCTCCCAAACACACACCACCCGAAACACACCGACGCAATGACACGCCCCGACACATGCACACAATCAGTGCTTTGGCGCTTTATTTTTTTGTGCAATTCGTTAAAATACTTTTACGGAAAAGTACATTTAAACTAACAATAGCTTGAAAAGTAGGTACTCTGAAATAGTGAAGAATCCGTGAGCTGCACTATTACACTGTATAGTTATGATCATTTCTATCCTCTAAGGAGGCATGGAAGCCAGTGTACTGGCACCTTAGGCCCTCTAGTAGGACCTAGTCCCGTATAGAGGCAAAGGCAATTGTTGCTGGGCATGTTCAAAGAAGTTGCAACTTACAAGTGAAGTCTATTATTCCCTAAAGAAGCCACAAGATAATTTTGCAATACCTGAAGCCAAGCCTAGAAGCTGCTTCCAGGATAGTGACGGCTAAATCAATGGCAACATCTGCCGTATATTGTTACGCTCCTGGGTCCTTTCAAGCAGCAAAATCTCTGAACTTGCAGCGCACAACAGTAACATGCAAGATACAAACCACTTGGTTGACTGCCCCAATGAATTTATCAATCTCCAGATGGAAACGATGAAGTTGTGGGAAAAGAGCCCTGAAAATTTACTATCTGCCTGGATTCTGTACTGTGCACAACATTACTGATATCAGACATGTGGTCATACAAGCCCCTGTCCCCCGTGGCAACCGCTTCAGGAACATAAATCGTTACTGTGACGTGAACAGAGATACATAATCAAGCACCTTCATGACTAAAACCCTTGTCAGAAATGCCATCAGCACTATTTTCCCTTATATGTGGACCCACGAATACAAGTGTATTTCTCAATAGATATATTGCTGGGCCTCAGGGCAATTGCAATTTTTTGTTTTTGTTATGACCTCAATATGTTCTGGGCAAGTGTAGCGCTATATTATTACGCCAAGAAAGCAGTTATTAAATTCCGTTTCCTGGTTCCTTGTGCACTTACGCTGGTACTTTTACGAGTACACTCAAGGAACTTCCCTGCGCTCATCGCTTCCATTCATAAGTTTTAAAACATGAGAAGCAAGTGTGTAACCGGTAATCTTGGCCATTGTTCTGTTGTGCCGATATTCTATTTAACACACGAGAGGCTGAGGTATTGTAATACAAAAAGTACGTTAGATGTTGTCCCCGTGACGACTAAGGTTCTATAGATTAATCTGAAATATGAGTTATACTTCTGGGAGTATATTACTATAATCTCTGATACTCGACTTTATGACGGTGCAATTTATACTTCGTTAGCTATAGTTAAATACGGCAGTTGTTTGTGATTCAATTCCGCTGACTGCTCAGCCCTTCTGATGAGCTGTTGGTGCTTCAACCGTCTCACGAGGTGGTCCTGCTGACGCAGAACAGTGTAGTAATCATTGTTAATTAAATTGATATACATTAAATGATTCAAAACGGGCGATATTAAGCATCACGCATTTAACCCTATATAGAAACGGCATTCCTGATCCATTCTCTTACAAATCTGAGGGGTGTCTGGACTGAAACCCAGTTTTTATTGTTACATATTCCAACAATGCAGTTTTCATATGCGTCCTGTTCACTTCAGAAGTAAATGGGGAATTTCTTCTTGTTTATGTCCAGATAAGAAGTTAATCTGGGCGCAAATAAATTAAACAGCTTAAAATATCGCGGAAATTTGGACTTACACGAGTTATGCGGGTAACTACAGTACGCCCAAGTATCCGCAATCTTTTAAGCGCGCTCATTGAACATGCGCCCCAACGCCCATAAAACTGGCCACCCCCCAGGACCTAAATGCAAGTTTCCACCAATTGCGCTTGTTCCGAGGGTTTTCATTGATTTCGGCCAGATTCTTAGGCATACAGCCCTGCGTATGTGTCCAACAGCCAGGTCATCGAGAGAACAGTCGAGGTGCTGAAGAGTCGCTTCAGGTTTCTGGACAGATCTGGGGTGTACTGAGTATTCCTCACAGAGAGTAGATAGTATTACGGTGGATTACTGCACCTTGCACAACTTTGTATTGGCAGAAGGTCTAGACCACGACATCCTGAGAGAGGAGATGATAGAGACAGAAGTTGCAGCGTTGCGGGACCACGAACTGGAAGATGCCAAACTTGTACAGGAGGAAAGTGCCCGTTAGGGCAAGGCTGTAAGAGCACGGCTGGTGGAGCAAGCTTTCATGCAATGAGCAATCCGCACTCACCCCATCTCATCGACTACCCTTCCCCCAGGTCTGTCAGCAGAATAAATCTCAGACACCGATCAGTTCAAATGCAAAAGATTTTTATTGCAAGAAGTTTAAATCTCTAAATGTTAAATAAATACAATACATATATAGAAAATGTAACTGTTTTGCAGTTCTAAAAATTAAAACGATATAAATGTTTATTGTTTCATTTATAAGACGAAATGATGTAAACAGTTTGCAAATGCTGCATTAAACTTTAGCATTTAAGCATCAACAGGAGTGCAAAGATTTATCAAGTTCCAAAAATTATTCAAAATGTTTAAACTTAAACAAGAGTGCAATGATTTACAAAATCCAAAAACTGTGCAATAACTGTATCAAATTCAAACATGAGCAATAGTGCAAAGATGTATGATATTCCAAATTTTGCAAAAACTGTTATGAATTTAAACATTTACAGAAGTTCAAAAAATTTGCAAAATTCAAAATTTGCGAAAATATTGAGCTAGACATTGCGGTCGGAGGCCTACCTTCAGAGTACGCCTCCGACCCGCGAAACCTTGACTAACCTACCACCAGGCGCCAGGCTGCGGAGAGTTCCAGTGCCGGGCCTCGATGCGGACAGCAGCGTAAAGGCCCACGGATCCCAGGGACGCGAGCAGTTCGGAAGCGTCCCTGGGATCAGGTGGGCCAGGTCCTCCAATCACAATGGAGGATTCCATTGCAATCATTTGCGAAGGGAATCCCCTAATGAGGTGCAATGGAATTCCCAAATATTTATACAACTTGCACAATTCTAATAAATATAAATGTACTGAATTTCCATTCTATTGATTACACCAACCTCAATAAAAATTTAATTTTTTGATAAATATTTGCATAAACGAATTTAGAGTGTAAGTGTACCATTTTTTATGTTTAAATGTTTAATTTAAGGATTATATATACTCTTACGCTGATGAAAGCAAGCCCTGCATCTGCTTTTACCAGCCGTAAGTGTTTCGTGGGCAATTGCTCGGAAGTAGCCCAACTCTGCGCGAGCAATACTGATTTTCCATGCGGTTCAGATGATCTGTCAAGGCTACCTTGACAGATCGCAAATTCCAGATTACGCGCATGCGCAAGTGCTTGCGGAAACCCGGAAGTTGTGGGGCCTTTCAAATGAATTACGAGACCATAATTTCAGGGCCAACAAACTTTAACAAACATTGTGCAGTATGGCAGGTCCTCCCTTCTCCCATTGGACGATAAGGAGGATAAAGTGGAGGTAGTAGAGACAGGAATTAAATGTCACATCTCTCTTAAGGCACCTTGCTTGGCCCCCGTGCCCCAGATGAACTCTTCTACCAGCTGCCCCCCTGCGCTGTCTACCAGCTAACGTTAATGGAGTCATACGACCGTCTGCTCCTAGAGCAGGGATGCTGCTGCCTGCATCCCAATATTGCAATCCTGAGCTGCCACGTGCATCCTGCCATGTTTATCTGGCAAAGTGCCTGTTGCTGTAAGGATAGAGTCCAGAGTGGTGCTGCTACCCAGAGAGGTGGAAGCATCTGCTACTCAGACCACACGAGTCGGCCAACCAGTGTGGAATTGAACTGCAGTATCAGCCAACACCTTAATGGGTGGAACAATGGCAGCTGCCAGATTCTTCAAGGCGTCTTTGGCACACTCGAAACAGTGAATTATCACACCCGCCAGTATGCCACCCAAATATGAAGAACAGAAGCCTGACCCTCCATTAAGTTGGAGGCCCTGGGCGGGGGAGGGAAGGGTGTGATTTCCCGATTGCGGCCAAAGCGGAAATTCTATGCCAGCATTGAATCATAAAATTATAGAATGATACAGCACAGAAGGAGGCCATTCGGCCCATCGTGCCTGTGCTGGCTCTTTGAAAGAGCAATCCAATTAATCCCACTCTCCTGTTCTTTCCCCATATTTATCCAATTCTCTTTTGAAAGTTTTACTTCCACCACCCTTTCAGGCAATGCATTCCAAATCATAACAAATTGCTGTGTAAAAATGTTTTATCTCCTGTCACCTCTGGTTCTTTTGCCAATCACCTTAAATCTGTAATAATAACAGAAAACGCTGGAAAAACTCAGCGGGCGAGGCAGCATCCGTGGAGAGAGAAACAGAGTTAACGTTTCAGGTCGAGACCTTTCGTCAGAACTGGAAACAGCAGGAAATCAAATAGATTTAAGGCAAGGATAAAGCTGGGAAAAGGGGGAGGGGATGAAAGAACAAAAGGAGAGATTAAGAGACATTAAGAGACATTAAGAGATATTCAAGGCAAGAGGAGGTGTTAATGTGACAGGTTAAGGCTAAAAGAAGTGTGAAATGCACTGGCAGAATGAAGGACAGCTGCCAGCTTCTAGGAGGGAAAAAAAGGGGGGGGGGCACAAACAAAAGGGTGGATGCAAAAATAAAATATAAATGTGATTGGGGCTGAGGTTATGATCTAAAATTGTTGAACTCGATATTGAGTCCGGAGGGCTGTAGCGTGCCTAAACGAAAGATGAGGTGCTGTTCCTCGAGCTTACGCTGCGCTTCCGTGGAACAGTGTAATCGGCCGAGGACGGTGAGGTCAGAGTGGGAGTGAAGCGGTGAATTAAAGTGACAGGCCACCAGGAGCTCGGGGTTCCCCTTACGGACTGAACGGAGGTGTTCCGCAAAGCGGTCACCCAATCTGTGTCTTGTGGTTACTGACCCTTCTGCCACGGGAAACAGTTTCTTCTTATTTACTCTATCAAAACCCTTCATCATTTTGAACACATCTTTCAAATCTCCCCTGAACCTTCTCTGCTCTAAGAACAACCCCAATTTCTCTAGTCTCTGAATGTAACTGAAGTGTTTCATCCTTGGTACCATTCTAGTAAATCGACACAGTTGCTAAAGCATAAACATATATATATATATATATCGTATATCTTGCTTATCAGAAGGTAGGGACAAAAACAGCAACTAACAGACTTAAAAGGACACATTTCATGTAAAGAATCTTCATCATGAAGAAAGTATGTTGCATATTTCTCCACTCTGTACAAAAGGAACAGTCTCCATCTGTTAGGACTGCTAATAATTCGAACATTAACTTTGCTTTCCGTTGTATTACAAGTTATATATTTAGTGCACACTGCAATGCAATACAGTAGGTGAAAACAGACACAAAAATGAATTGCTTCTTGCAGATCAATAAAAGTCATCAGCGGGTTGCCAACTGCCTCGTTAAGATCAATTTTTGTATAATGTTTTCCTGACTTAATTTTTATTTTCGATTAAATATAAAAACTGCAAATGTATCAACATCACGTGAAACGAGTAGCTGAAAGTCGAGTCTAATACACGTTGTAATGCAGTACAATATGATGGTGAGGGCATCAGTGCTATGCTAAGGGAACATTCAGCATAGATTTATTTAAGCAGAATGAGCTTAAATCGAGTGCATTCTGTTTGAACAACTAAGTTACCACAATATTTGTCATTTTCCCATGTTAATATGCAGTTCGTATGAAGGATGAAAGCCGATTAAAGTCGTCAATTACCTATGGAAAATATGTAACTTTCTTTGAGAAGTCACTTTAAAGATATTACATAGCAAAGCACGACAGAGTCTTAACGACCGTTGCATTACTTTGATCTCATCTCGCTGAATTAATTTTGTGGAGGTGGAGGAGGGAGATTTCCTCTGGGCGCTGTGTATACGGTTACTTATGAAGAAGAGGCTCGCGATTTCATTACAGATACCACACGGGAGAAATGTGCCACCATAATTCCTGCGGTTTACACTTCGTCATTTTTCTACAGCTCTCTGGGCTTCATTAAACATCATACAAGTTGGGGTATTTTTTATTAATTAAATTGAGGAATATCTACGCGCTGTTGATATCAATGCTCCTAAATAAGGCATAAATCAATTAGATGCAGAATAAACTTCTTCTGCGGAGCCTGAAAATGTACAGCTACGTTGTCAACGTGTGGGTGAAGATTTCATAGAAAAGATTTCATATAAGATTTCACAGTCCTATTGAACTTTTATGTCCTGTTTCCATAAGTAGAAACAATTCTGGCCCCTCATTCCTACTCCTTGACGGCGTACAACAAAACACCTACGGTCTATTCTTTCGCTCAGGACCAGCTTCCAACTAAGCTGGGTAAATGGAGTTGAGGCACAGATCAACATTTGAAGGGCGGAGGAGGTCCGAGCAGCTGAAAGCCTGGAGCTCAGAATTGAGCACATCGGCCGTAATTTGGGACCCCCACGGGTGCGTACGCATGCGCTAAAACCAGGAACTTGCGATCTGATAATCGGCATCCCCGGGAAATGGGCATCTGCGGGCGGAGAGTTGCGCTATTTGCACATTTTCCTCCCGCTGAATGCGCGTGAAATTCTTATGCCTGGTAAAAGCAGGCGTAAGGCTTGCTTTTACCAGCATAAGAGTTTTGAAAAATTGAAAAATAAAATGTTATCACTCATTTATACTTTAAAAACCCTGTCCAATAAGCAAGTTTATTTTTAGTCCCGTTAAAACATAATTTTCTTTTCAAAAAAATTAAATTTTTGTTTAAAATATTTAATTAAATGGCATTTTAATTCATTTTAAATAAGTATTTTTTTTATTTATTTCATGTGTTCGTGTATTTTTTAAGTGATCCCCAATCATACTTCTGGGGATTCTGTTTGTACGGAACTCCCACAAGTATGAATGGGGATTCCCTTCCTTTATTGGTTGGGCTGGCCCACGCGATCCCAGGGGCGCTTGCGAACCGCCTGCGCCCCTGGGATACGTGGGCCTCTACCCAGAGAGGCCCAGGAGCGCGAATCTCCATACCTCCCCGACCACCAGGTAAATTCGTAGATTTTTTACAGGTCGGAGGCATCCGCTCGCGGGAAGCCTCCGACCGCAAATTTTGGGCCAATACTCTAGCTGAGGACTAAGCAGTGTTTATGTGTGTTAAATAAACACTGTTAAACCTCCATTGTAATGTATTGCTAATATGTCTGTACAGCAACTGAATGTTAAAAAATAGAAAACCCAAGATTGACTTTCGACTGTTCATATGCAACTAAGAGGGAATTTTCGCTCACTCTTGCATTTTTACTAGATCCACAGGACCCCTCAGTGTCTGTCCTTCCGCCTTCATCGGATCAAATCGCAGCAAAGAACACGGCGACCCTGGTGTGTTTGGTGAACGGTTTTAATCCAGGCGCTGTGGAGATTGAGTGGACTGTAGATGGCAGTGTGAGAGGGAATGGTGTTGAGACCAGTCGGATCCAGCAGGAGACGGACAACACGTTCAGTGTGAGCAGTTATCTGACTCTGCCAGCCTCAGAGTGGAACTCACACGAGCTTTTCTCCTGATATATTTCAAATGATTATGCAATTCGATAGGTAGATACAAATAAAATATTTTCTCTCGTGGGGCAAGCCAAAGCAAGATTAACAGCGGGTGTCGCTCAATCAACTTGATCGCACCACAGATTATGAATTAATCTGATCACGATTTGTGGGACATAGAAACATAGAAGATAGGAGCAGGAGTAGGCCATTCCGTCCCTCGAGCCTGTTGCGCCATTTAATGAGATAATGGCTGATCATCCAAATTCAGTACCCTGTCCCTGCTTTCTCCCCATATCCCTAGATCCCTTTAGCCTTAAGAAATATATCTAACTCCTTCTTGAATATATTTAATGAATTGGCCTCAACTGCCTTGTGTGGTAGAGAATTCCACAGGTTCACCACTCTCTGGGTGAAGAAATTCCTGCTCATCTCAGTCCTAAATGGCTTACCCCTTATCCTTAGACTGTGACCCCTGGTTCTGGACTCCCCCGCCATCGGGAACATCCTTCCTGCATCTAGTCTGTCTAGTCCTGTTAGAATGTTATAAGTTTCAATGAGATCCCCTCTCATTCTTCTAAACTCTAGCGAATATAAGCCTAATCGACCCAATCTCTCTTCATACGTCATTCCTGCCATCCCAGGCATCAGTCTGGTGAATCTTCGCTGCACTCCCTCCATGGCAAGAACATTCTTCCTCAGATAAGGTGACCAAAACTGCACACAATACTCAAGGTGTGGTCTCACCAAGGCCCTGTACAACTGCAGCAAGACATCCTTGCTCCTGTACTCGAATCCTCTCGCTATGAAGGCCAACATACCATTTGCCTTCTTAACTGCCTGCTGCACCTGCATGCTTACCTTCAGTGACTGGTGCACAAGGACACCCAGGTCTCGTTGCACTTCCCCTTTTCCCAATCTATTGCCGTTCAGATAGTAATCTGTCTTCCTGTTTTTTGCCACCAAAGTGGATAACCTCGCATTTATCCACATTATACTGCATCTGCCATGCATCTGCCCAATCACCCAGCCTGTCCAAATCATACTGGAGTTTCTCAGCATCCTCCTCACAGCACACATGCCCACCCAGCTTTGTGTCGTCTGCAAACTTGGAGATATTACATCTATTTCCCTCGTCTAGATCATTAGTATATATTGTGAAGAGCTGGGGTCCTAGCACCGATCCCTGCGGTACCCCACTAGTCACTGCCTGCCACTCGGAAAAAGACTAGTTTATTCTAACTCTTTGCTTCCTCTCTGCCAACCAGTTCTCTATCCAAGTCAGTACCTTACCCCCAATCTCATGTGCTTTAACTTTGCACGCAAATTTCTTATTCGGGACCTTATCAAAAGCCTTCTGAAAGTCCAAATACACCACATCCACTGGTTCTCCCTTATCTATTCTACCAGTTACATCCTCAAAAAATTCCAGTAGATTTTACCTTTTGTAAATCCATGTTGACTTTGTCCGATCCTGACGGACATTATAAATGCATTTGCAAAGATCCCCCCCATTTAGTATTTGTAGTGAACTCGTAAACCTTCTAAATTAAAGCTTGTCTCCTATGCTTATAAATTCACCAGGAAAACCCAAGGAAATATTTGGGATATCGCATTACACAGTGACTAAAGCAATTCCTACCCGCGTGGTTCACCGTAGTTTATGCTTTCAGAAAAAAATGGATGTAATTTCGGACTGCGATCCACAAAGTGCAAAATTCTAGAACAAAATTTGCCTCATTCATTCTCCTAAAACAGTCGCCCTGGTTACCAATGAATTGCATTGCTACCCTAGATCGGTCTTCCTCTTAGCAGTTTCAAACTTGTAGTCCACTGGACCATAATTTAAGAAGGCTCCCTTGTACTTATTAATGTGGCCGCGTTAAGATAAAGAACATAAAGAATTTCGCTAATGGTCGGATAGATAAGGGTCTTTCCTGCCTGGATTGTGAAAGTATATTTTCGAAATTTGTCTTTCCATTGTATATTGATCACCTGGTTTATTTCCTGCGAACACATAATGAGCATGGGTATAAAGTGCAGAAGGGAAACTCCCTTCATTAGCTAATTGTCATGAATTAAAACTTCTGTCTGTGTCATTCTGTATGAACCACGACGAGGGAACTCTCTCAGTATCAGGCTCCTGTAGATGACATTCCCTGTAGACATACCCCTGTATACTTTCATCATGGAGGAGCAGGAACAGCACATGATGGAGCAAAGAAGATTTAGGCAACTTTTAAGAAGATGCAGCCTACCAGATATTACTCCATATGAGGACTTTTATGAGGAGTTGTGAATAAGATGCGCGTACTTTACCAACGAGGTAATAGGGTAGCTCTGTTACCTACCGCAGGACGAGCTGTAGCCATGCTCATCTACACACAATGCTTTCTCTGTGGATATGCAGGTAATAACCGCCCTCACCCTTGGTGTCACAGCGTAATTCTAGGAACCCGTCAGCAATCTCTGCAATAGCATCCTGGCAGTAGTAGCGGCTGTGCACTCATTATGTTGTTTACGCCCTTTGCAGGAGTGCAGGCAAATTCATCACCTTTGGCAACATAGCAAGATATGGCCACCTACTTTTACTGGGTTGCTTGTTTTTACAAAGCTACAATCGAGGACAAGCATGCTGCTGTGCGCATTCCCACACAACAACCTCTCAACTACATCGACAGGAGGGGCTTCCAATCCGTGAATGTACCTATTATGTGTGACCACATGAAGAGAAGCCTTCATACGAACACGCTGACCTCATCAGGGAAGAAAATCACATCAATGGCTTCTGGATGACAAAGCCTATCCCCTATGCAATGCATTGTTCTCGCAGTAAGAATGGTCCAATAATGGCAGAGGAGCACTACAAGGAGGCAAATTCCTCTACTAGACTGGTCATTGGGAGGGCCATCAGGGCCTTAAAGGCACACTTTCGCTAGCTGGGCAGATTGGGAGGGGCACTGCAGTATGAGTCAAATGATAGGTCACGGATAGTTATAGCCAGCTGTATCGAACATCTACCCAATACATTCGAAGTTATTGGGCATTAGCGCAGAACCGGCGGTATCGTATTTGGCCACCCGTTATACTCCCTGCTCGACCTTCAGTTGCATTGCCTTCAATAGACCTGTGTATAATAGGCGGTCTATGCCAGTAACTCTAAGTGTGATCGTTGTGTGTCATATGTGCAGATTGGAACAGAGTGTTAAGCTGCGAGTTTGGTGAGTGAGGGAGTGAATCTTAAAGGTTAATCTCTTATTTTTATAAATTCTAGTCTTGTGTGCTTGCAATTAGCATTTAAATTTACTGTTTCAAGTTTTAAGTTTCTTCCAGGCTTGGACAGGGCTAAGCAAGGTCTGTGCTGGAGAGCAGGTGAGAGTAACTAATTAATATGTGGTCTAATCTGGTTCTGTAACTGCCAGAGAGCTCACTTATTTAAATCTCAGCAGTATAAATAAGGGAGGCTAGAGTGCAGTGTGTCAAGGAGTGCAGATCGGAACAGAGTGTTAAGCTGCGAGTTTGGTGAGTGAGGGTGTTCCTTTCTTTTTCTATCTTTGTCAGCTTCAAGGAGAGCAGGAGCTAAAAAGCTGCACAAGAGGGGACAGAGAACCAGCGGTGAGTATTTCTACAGTATTTCTACATTCCAGTCATTAAAGTAAAAGTAAGGTCTCTAGTTTAGAGTAAGTAGTGTTTAAAGGGAAGTAAGGTCCCTAGTGTATTTAATATTCTTTAATTAAAAGGGAGTAAATTAAGGGTAGGGCATGGCAGGGCAGCTTGGCAGCGTGGAGTGCTCCTCCTGTGCTATGTGGGAAGTCAGGGACACTTTAGGTCTCTAGGGCGAACACATGTGCTTGAAGTGTCTCCAGCTGCAGCTACTCGAAATTTGCATTTTGGAGCTGGAGCTGTGGCTGGAGTCACTGTGGAGCATCCGCGAAGCTGAGATCTTCGTGGATAGCACGTTTAACAAGGTGGTCACACCGCAGGTCAAGAGTGCACAGGCAGACAGGGAATGGGTGACCACCAGACAGAGTAAAAGAGCTAGGAAGGTAGTGCAGGAGTCCCCTGGGTCCATCTCCCTCTCCGACAGATTTTCCGTTTTGGATACTGATATACCAGTAGGTGACCGTGGCACCACATATATTTCGCACTCACTGGAATGTGACATTTCACTTCCTTTCTGAATTGTACAGATAAGGCAATTGCATGTTTAAAAGACCACACCGCTACCAAATGATATATCACGGACAGTTATAGCCACCTGTATCGAATATCTACCCCAATAGATTCGAAGTTATTGGGCGTTAGCGCAGAACCGGTGGTATGGTATTTGGCCGCCCATTACACTCCCTGCTCGACATTCAGTTGTATTGCCTTCAATAGACCTGTGTAAAACAGGCGGTCCATGCCATTAATTCTAAGTGTGAACCTTGTGTGTCATATGCTACTATACCAGTAGGTGACAATGTTGCACCACATATACTTCATACTCACTGGAATGTGACAGTTCATTTCCTTTCTGAATAGTACAGATAAGACAATTCTGTGGCTAAAAGGTCACACCGTTACCATGAATAATAACAACTTAAACCAGACAATTTGTCTCCCAAACTAACCATATTTCTTTATATAATCATTTTGATGCTTCCTAATTGCCTTTTAGTGACACCTCCTGCTGATTAGCTTAGCCTAAAGAATCCCAACAACCTAATCTAAAACATGTATTCGACTCCATGTCACAGAATAAACCCATAATTAACAGATATTACTACTGACTTCTGGATTATTTTTCATAATTTTACATCGGATGTTCCAAGCCTTCTGCCGAACCACGCCCAATGTAACACTGCGTTTTCTACATTTCTTCTTTTACTGTAGCACTCTGTACTAACCATTCCATAATAACCTTTACCACAACAAGCTGTTAACCTATTAAATTATACACTCTCCAGACCACCAATCTGGAAAATATTGCTTCAATTGGATAACAGGAATTAACTCATCGTGAGGAAAGTTTACGGCAAAAATGTGTTTTTAAAACAGGAAATATAGGAAACTATTTGTCGAGAGTAGCTTTACAGAAAATTCTCATCAAGTATTGTCTAATTTTATTGATTTGGTCCTCTTCAATTGTGAAGGTAAATAAGAGCATAAAATAATAAGGCTGATTTAAGCCTATGTATATAAAGATTCGCAGACATTTATTTATGGGTCCCTATCTGAACTCACAACCGTCAGTACTCTCCCAGTGCAATGACTGAATCGTTACAGCTTGCTCTCTTCTGTGACCTTCAGCTGGACAATGACAATTTTACTTATTCAATTTTTCAAAGACAGTTGCAGTGAAATCGCGCTGACATTTAACATATTTGATTGAAATGTATTTGTGATTGCTGCTTTGAAAGGGTTAACTCTCCCATTCAAATAGGAAGCAATGGAATTTCGTACAAAGGTTCAACCATAACATCCCACAGCGGGATTTCACGCTGCAGTATTTTATATCTATCACAAGTCGAAACAAACAACTGTTATATTTGATTCATTCAGCCCCTAGTCATTCCATATATTGGTATAGTGAACCTCAGTTTCTCCTGCGACCTCAAATAGATCTTTCAGCTATATTAATAAAATTTCTTGCAAAAAGCTCCGTGTCCGCTTCCATATTTTTCTCCAAACGGTTAATTCTCTGCAAGTGTCGAATGTTTCCTGGTCGGTCGGTCGGTATCTCTCTCTATCTCTATCTATCTATCTATCTATCTATCTATCTATCTATCTATCTATGTGCAAATGAAATCGCACCTTAAAATCTCCTTCTCCAGTTCCTCTTCCCGAGGACCCCACAGCTATTGAACCGATTACCGCCCTCAGCTTCCCCTCGCTATTATAATCTTCAGGCCTCTAAAACCCAAGCCTCCTTTTTTCACCTCACCTTTTAATTTGCTACATTCAACCATTCTCGTGTTTTATTCTGTGGCTTTGACTTTGTTTCTCTTTTAATGGCTGGAATGTGCATCGCGCAAATGCCAGTCAACGCAATACTTGGACTCCTATAGCGCGAGGTCATGTGGATGGATATTTGCATGAATAATTAATAATCAATGACGTTGCGAAGTTTGAATCTTCTTAAGGAGAGGTTTAGAAAGAGCTCAGAACTACATTCGTGTCAGGAAATATTTTGTTTCAGATCTTCACCAGAAACTTCACCATGACTGAATGGGTTCGAGTTCTCGCCGCACTGATGTTCTGTCTCCAAAGTAAGTACAGGACGTAACCTTCAATATCGCTGCTTTTTACATTGCCTTGAGTTTTTCTTGTGCTTGAGTTGAATAGACCTGAATTATAAGCAATATTCGAAGGGCAAAAATTGTGACTAATCAATAACTTGTTATTTCACCAGGTACAAACGCGGATCCTGTCCTGACTCAGCCACCGTCCATCTCAACATCCCCGGGAAAAACCGTCAAAATCACTTGTACCATATCCGAAGGCAGCATAGGCAGCTACAGCAGCTGGTACTGGCAGAAACCCGGCAGTGCCCCTGTGCTTGTTTGGTATGGGAGCAGCAGACCTTCGGGGATTCCAGATCGATTCACCGGGTCTGCGGACTCATCGAGGATGCATTTAACCATCACCAACGTGCAATCGGAGGACGCCGCCGATTATTACTGCTCTGTTCTGCGTACCAGTCCCTATTATATCTTTTTCGGGAGAGGAACCAAGCTGAACCTGGGCAGTAAGTAAATTATTCGCAATGCGGAACTTTGGGTTTGTCAGCTACCAGTTTTCGATTTTTGTTTTTTTTGTCTAAATCCCGTCGATCAAAAAATATCCGAATCCGAGTCTCTCATCGCGTCAAGCTTTTTTACTGTTCGGTTTCCAAATCGCGCATCAAACTGTTCCCTAACATTACTAACACTGCGAATGAAATACCAAAAATCCATTGAAAGAAATTTATTGGTAGACTGAATTACTGCAACTCAAGATTATTTGCCTCAAAATATATTTATACCGAAGTTGTGGAACAGCGACCAGTGATATTTAAGAGCTAGCAAAACAGAAAGTGCGCCCGATTTTAGGGAGGTGTCAACGCCTTGGAGAGATAACAGAAGCCATTTTTTAATATTATACTGGTACCGATAGGTTTTAGTTAAGTCAAGAGAGGAGAGAAGCTAATTTCACTCGAAGTGTGCTGTGTGATCTGCTAGAAATGTTCAGAATCATGAGTCATTCAGTTGCAGCAAATTAAAAAAACAATTATCACTGATCGGTCAGTCGGTAACCAGAGGACATAAATTTAACAGCATTACTAAAAGAACGCACTTAAAAGGGAAGTTGATAAACATGTAAAAAATAACAAAAGAAAGTTATGGGAATCGCACTAAGTGGACAGATCTATCAAAGTGCTGGGGCGGGAGAATTCGGCTTCCTTCGGAGCTGTACAATTCTATGATTCTGTGAGCCGCGCGTAATTTTCAGACTGGCTTACACCCGGCCATTATAGCCCCATAGAATAAGTTCTCGGTAAAAGTCTATAGACACAAATTGAAAAGTTTCAAATCGACACCTAATGCATTCACATTAAAGCACTGCCGCGATTTAATCACCATTCTCGAATTGAGACTGCGGGAGGATAGTGTAGCGACTTGTTGTAACTCTCTCCCACTCGTCTCATAACTGAGTGAAAACCATTCAGTACATGATTCTCATCCAATTGTCAGGGTATCTATTTTTAACAAGTTAAGGGGTTGTTATCTTCCTATCGATAATTTTGTGTGAATAATGTCTCGAAATAGCTTTTCTGATTTTTGTACCTGCTCTTATACTCACTCCATTGCGCTTTGCTGCTGGTTCTGTGATTAGAGTTAGTCAGTGGAGTAATATTATCAAAAATGTGGATACTCTATCGCTATTTGACGTGGTTATTCGACTACATCAGGGTGAAATTAGCTTTCAAGAAACAGCAAAAATCTTAATTTATATTATCAGTTGTTACATTAAGAATACATCTCTGGTACAAATGTCAAAGTCTTAGTGTTTCGACAATAATTTAAACTGGCAGTAAAACCTGCTGAATAATCCCACGGGACTCCAGATATTTCAATACCAGAAAGTTCAGCTAAACTCCGGGCGCTGCCGGGGGATTATAGCAACTATGACAATAGGGGTCGGTGGTTCTTCAGGACTTCTCCCAGTTTCAGCCTCCAAATTGTATAGAAAGCAAAGTGAAGTTCTGGGTTCCAAGGCGAACGCCTCAGAATTGCAATAGATACTTAAACCGACCCGGACAAACCTGGTATTAGTGAGACGCGCCGCTGCAGCTGACGTGATGCCTCAATGCCAGAACCATTTGAAGCGACCCCGCCTCTAATTCTACCATTCTATTAAATCGCGGCAGTGCTTTAATTAAAAAAAATAAACGTTTCAGCCTTTTCTCCGGTGCTTTACATTACATAAAGCATTTACCGAGGGTTTGTTATTGACAGCTTGTAACATATGGTCGGCGCGAATGGTCATCTAAAGAGTCAGGAGATGATGACAGTCCGGCTTCAACATTCTTACACTGGGTTATATGTAATTGTTTTATCACAGGAGTATTAATATTTAATATTATTGGCATTACTTTCATATTGATGTTATTATTGGGATAATATTATTCACAATAACAGCCTTATTTGTTGTAGCCTGTTTCTCTTTAATTACATCTTTTGTGACACATTGACCCCGAAGATGTCTCCAAACAGCTATTGCGAGCCGAGCAGAGCGGCCATAGCAGTGATGGTACACAAGCCCAGATATTAGTCCAATATTTTCGTCAAAAGTAGTGCAAAATTTGAGCAAGAAGCACGAATCGAGCTTATTAGTAAATTCATTAGCGTGTTTGAGCTGAACATTACAGTAACTTTGTAGTCACTATTGGTTCCAATATTTACCCCAAATTCGGCTTTATTGCTTTTTGCATTCTCTTTAAATCGCAGCTCCTGAGACACAAAGTCTATGGCAGATTGAGTAGGACCAGTAATTTCGATGTAATACTGTGTGCCCAGTGATAGTTAAAAAAAAATATTTTCTGACCATGTTCTTTCACAAATGTGATGTCAAGGTCTTGGAGGGGATGCAAAGGGGATTTACCCGTAGTACCAGAGATGAGGAACTTCAGTTAAATAGAGAGACTAGAGAAACTGGGATTGTTCTCCTTAGTGCAGAGAAGATTAAAGGGAGATATAACGAGGTGTTCTAAATTATGAAGGGTTTTGATACCGCAGATAAGGAGCAACTTTTTGCACGAGCAGGTAATTGGCAAAAGAACCAGGGTGGAGATGAGGAGAAATTTGTCTATTTGCAAATTGTTATGGTCTGGGATGCACTACCTGAAAGGGTGGTGGAAGCAGATTCAATAGTAACATTCAAAAGGGAATTGGATAAATACTTGAAAAGGAAAAATGTGCAGGGCTATGGGGAAGGAGAAGGGGAGTGGGACTAATTGGAAAGCTCTTTCAAACAGCCGGCACAGGCACGATGGGTCGAATGGACTCCTGTGCTGTGAGATTCCATGACTGTGAAATGTGGAAACATTTATAACGACGCGCTAAAGTTTAACGGGGAAATGAAATGGTACAAAACTGAAAGAAAAATTATGTCTTAGCGGACAGATATTAAATTCGATTTATAATATATGCACAAAGTTTGGATCATATTTCCATGGAAATATTTGTTACACGTTCCTTTCCATGTAGGAAAAATAGGAAAATGTTCTCAGGTTATAAACGTTCTAGAACTGCGGGCCCCTGTTATTTGAGAATTGACACTGATGAGCTTCCGTTATATTACATTTCATATACGTTTGTAAAGTGACGCCGAATTTTATTGTAAGATTTGAAGAAAGTAACACATTGATTCCGACTTTTTATTTCAATTTAGTATGGATCTTCTTTAATTGGATTCTTCGTTTCAGATCCGCGGGCCCCCTCGGTGTCTGTCCTTCCGCCTTCATCCGTTCAAATCGCAGCAAAGAACACGGCGACTTTGGTGTGTTTGGTGAATGGTTTTAACCCGGGCGCTGTGGAGATTGAGTGGACTGTCGATGGCAGTGTCAGAGGGAATGGTGTTGAGACCAGTCGGATCCAGCAGGAGACGGACAACACGTTCAGTGTGAGCAGTTATCTGACTCTGCCAGCCTCAGAGTGGAACTCACACGAGCTTTACTCCTGTGTGGTTAAACACGAGACTCAGGAAAACCCGCTTCAAACAAGTATCGCCAGATCCAGCTGTATGTGATTCAAGAATCTTATGCATTGATTTGTTATACCATTATTAACTTCCCTTTAAAAATAAATTCCGTATTCAGATAGTACATGTTTGATTTTAAGTGTAACATTTCAAATCACAACAGATGTGCAGTTTGTCGGCTGTATTCCGCTGTCTGTATTTTACAGTGTGTAAACCCTGAACTGATCAAAGTTTCAGTGTAACGTTACACATACCGTAGTGTAATAAAATGACTCTGCCATTATCTCAGGTGCTGTTATTCTTTTCTGACCTATTCCTCTGTACCAATCCATAGCAATGTTTTAAATGTGGCTAAATAAGGAGGTTATATTCTTTATGACATTCTGGACATTGTATGTCAAGTCAGTGAAATCAGTCGGAATAGCAAGGTTGCAGACACGATAGATTACTATTAATTTGACATTTTGGGAAAGATATCTTACAATATATATTTTAATCACATTTGTTTAAATTCATAGAATTACATAGAATTTACAGCACAGGCCATCAGGCCCAACTGGTCTGTGACGGTGTTTCTGCTCCACATGAGCCTTCTCCTAACCTACTTCATCTAACCTTATCTGCATATCCTTCTATTCCTTTCAACCTCATGGACGTATTTAGATTCATATTAAAGACGTTTGTGCTATTCGCCTCAAGTACTCCATGCGGTAGCTACACTCTTGGCAAAGAAGTTTCTCCTGAATTCTTTATTGGATTTATAAGCGACAATCATATTTATGGCGCCCAGTTTTGGACGCCCCAAAAACGGAAACATCTCCTCTACTCTATGGTATCAAACCCCTTCATAAATTTAAAGACCTCTATTTGTTCACCCCTCAGCCTTTTAATTTCTAGGGAAAAGAGCACCTGCATGACCAGTCCTTCGTGACAGTTATAAATTCGCAGTTCTGGTATCATCCTTATAAATCTTTTTGCAACTTCTCCAGTGCCTATACCCTTTTTGTAATATGGAGATCCGAACTGTACACACATTTAAGTGTGGTCTAACCAAAGTTCTATAGAAGTTTCACATAAATTCCCTGCTTTTCAATTCCATTCCTCTGAAAATGAACCACAGTGCTTTGTTTGCATTTGTTATGGCCTTGCTAACTTGCGTTGCAAATTTTTAATGATTTGTGAATTTATACCCCTAGATCCCTTTGCTCCATTACTCCATTTAGACTCTTATTTTCCAAGGGGTTTGTGGCCTTCTTATTCCTCCTACCAGAAAGCACCACCTCATACTTATCTGTAATACAATCCATTCACCATTTACACGCCTATTCTGCAAGTTTACTAAGATCTTGTATTTTGTCGCAGTATTCTTCAGTATCAAATATATCCCCCCAAATTGGTGTCATCTGCAATTTTTAAAAATTGTCCTTCCTCTTCCCCAGTTCGAATCGTTTATGTCACAAACAGCAATGTGATAATGACCAGATAATCTGTTTTAGTGGCGTTAAACAATCCGTGTAGATTGTTTCTGGCAATAATTGGCTGAGCATAGTGTACGTTTTAATTAATCATCTGGTGACACAGATTCAGTGACACAATGTGGTTGTCCAGGTATTTGCGTGATGCGAATTCAGGCTTTGCAAGATTTCTGTTTCAATAAGATTCGATTCCTTTTGATCCCTGTTCAGCGATTCTTAACACCAAGGAAGGTGCTACGTGCAATAACTCAGAATGGAAGTAAACCGGACTGGGATCTGTGCCCTGGCGAACCGAATATGTAGGGCAGTAGACAGGGCTTTAAACTAATGAAGGGAGGTGGGTGGGAGGCTTCAGGAAAGAGTAAATTTAAAAGCAGCGAGAGAAATGTCACGGCTCCAGAGCAGAGTAGAGTTTTGGATAAAAATAAGCAGAGTGGGTCAGGGAGGGTCAGAGAGAGTAACAAAGGCAATAAGGCATCTGTGACTAAGGTGACATCAGGGAAAAATAGAAATAAGTCAAAGCTAAAGGCACTATATCTGAATGCGCGAAGCATTCGCAACAAAATAGATGTATTAATAGCGCAGATAGAAATTAACAGGTTTGATCTAATAGACATAACGGGGACATGGTTGCAAAGTGACCAAGGTTGGGAACTAATTATTCAAGGATACTTAACTTTTAGAAGAAAATGGGAAAGGAGGAGGCGTAGCCCTGATAATAAAGGATGGGATAAAGACAGTAGAGAGAAAGGATCTTAGCTCCGAAAATCAAGAAGTAGAATCAGTTTAGGTGGAGCTAAGAAACAGCAAGGAGCAGAAAACATTGGTGGCAGTTGTTTGTAGGCCTCCAAACCATAGTTGTAATGAAGGGCAGTGTATGAATCAGTAAATTAGAGGTGCATGTAACAAGGGTAATACAGGGGGAACTTTAATCTACATATAGACTGGGCAAACCAAATTTGCAGTAATAGTGTGGAGGACGAATTCATGGAATGCATGCAAGATAGATTTCTAGATCAGTATGTTGAGGAACCAACTAGGGTGCAGGTCATTTTAGATGTAGTATTGTGCAAAGAGAAAGGGTTAATTAATAACCATGTAGTAAAGGACGCAAAAAACTTCCATGAAATAGTGGAGAACCAAGGCTCCAGCGAGAATGAGGAACTGAAAGAAATTATTATTCGTAAAAAAATAGTGCTGGTGAAATTAATGGGACTGAAAGCTGATTTATCCTCTGGACCTGATGGTTTATATCCTAGGGTTTTGAATGAGGTGGCTATAGAGATAGTGGATGCACTGGTTGTCATTTTCCAAAATTTCATAGATTCTAGAATGGTTCCCACGGGTTGGACGGTAACATATGTAATCCCACTATTTAAGAAAGTGGGGGAGAGAGAAAACGGGGAACTACAGACCAGTTAGCCTGACATCAGTAGTAGGGAAAACGTTAGAATCTATTGTTAAGGACGTGGGAACATGGCACTTTGAAAATAATAATAGGATTGGGCAGAGTCAACACGGATTTATGAATGGGAAATCGTGTTTGACAAATCTGTTAGAGTTGTTTGAGGTTGTAAATAACGGAATAGATAAGGGGATCCAGTGGATGTGGTGTATTTGGATTTTCAGAAGGCATTCGATAAGGTGCCACACAAGAGGTTATTAAACAAAATTAGGGCTCATGGGATTGGGGGCAATATATTAGAATGGATTGAGAATTGGTTAACGGACAGAAAACAGAGAGTAGGAATAAACGGATCATTTTTGGATTGGCAGGCTGTAACTAGTGGGGCACAGTGCTTGGGCCTCAGCTATTTACAATCTACATCCCAATCATTATATTCAAGTTTGCTGATGATACAAAGCTGGGTGGGAATGTAAGTATTGAGGAGGATGCAAAGAAGCTTCAAGGGGATATCGATAGACTAAGTGAGTGGGCAAGAACATGGCAAATGGAATATAAGGTGGAGAAATGTGAAATTATCCACTTCGGTAGGAAAAATAGAAAAGCAGAGTATTTTTTAAATGGTAATAGATTGGGAAATGTTTAGTGGGACCTGGTTGTCCTTGCACACGAATCACAAAAGTTAACATGCAGGTACAGCAAGCAATTATGAAAGCAAATGGTATGTTGGCCTCTATTACACGAGGATTTGTGTATAAGAGTAAAGACATCTTACTGCAATTATGTAGGGCCCTGTTTAGACCACACCTGAAGTATTGCGCACAGGTTTGGTCCCCTTACCGAAGTAAGGATATACTTGCCATAGAGGGAGGGCAACGAAGTTTCACCAGACTGGTTCCTGGGATGGGGGGATTGTCCTATGAGGAGAGATTGAGTAGACGAGGCTTATATTCTCTAGAGTTAGAAAAATAGGAGCAGGAGTAGGCCATTCAGCCTTTCGAGCCTGCTCCACCATTCAATATGATCATGGCTGATCCTTTATCTCAATACCATATTCCTGCTCTCTCCCCATACCCCTTGATGCTTTCTGTGTCTGGAAATCTATCTATCTCCTTCTTAAATATATTCAGTGACTTGGCCTCCACAGCCTTCTGTGGTAGAGAATTCCACAGGTTCACCACCCTCTGAGTGAAGAAATTTCTCCTCATCTCAGTCCTAAATGTCTTAACCCGTATCCTGAGACTGTGACCCCTCGTTCTAGACCCCCCAGCCAGGGGAAACATCCTCCCTGCATCCAGTCTCTCTAGCCCTGTCAGAATTATATACGTTTCGATGAGTTCCCTCTCATTATTTTAAACTCTAATGAATACAGGCCTAGTCGACCAAATCTTTCCTCATACGACAGTCCTGTCATCCCAGGAATCAGTCTGGTGAACTTTCGCTGCACTCCCTCTATGGCAAGTATATCCTTTATTAGGTAAGAAGACCAAAACTGCACATGGTACTCAACGTGTGGTCTCACCAAAGCCCTGTATAACTGTAATAAGACATCCTTGCTCCTGTACTCAAATCCTCTTGCAATGAAGACCAGCATACCATTTGCCTTCCTAACTACTTGCTGCACCTGCATGTTTTCTTTTAGTGACTGGTGTACAAGGACACCCTCGTCTCTCTGTACATTAACATTTCCCAATCTATCACCATTTCAAAAAATACTCCACCTTTCTGTTTTTCCTACCGAATTGGATAACTTCACATTTATCTACGTTATACTGCATCTGCCATGTATTTGCCCACTCACTCAACTTGTCTAAATCACTTTGAAGCCTGTGTGCATCCTCCTCACAACTCACAATCCCACCTAGTTTCGTGTCGTCAGCAAACTTGGATATAGTACATTTGGTTCCCTAATCCAAATCATTGATATATATTGTGAATAGCTGGGGCCCAAGCACTGATCCCTGCGGAACCCCACTAGTCACCGTCTGCCACCCCGAAAAAGACCCATTTAATCTTACTCTCTGTTTTCTGTTTGTTAACTAATTTTAAATCCATGCCAGTATATTACCCCCAATCCCATGTGCTTAAGTTTTGCACACTAACCTCTTATGTGGGACTTTATCAAAGGCCTTCTGAAAATCCAAATACACCACATCCACTGGTTCTCCCTTATCTATTCTACCAGTAACATCCTCAAAAATCTCCAGTAGGTTTGTCAAACACGATTTATTTTTCACAAATCCATGTTGACTTTGTCTAATCCCGTTGATATTTTCTAAGTGTCCTATTATCACATCCTTTATAATAGACTCTAGCATTTTCCCTAATACTGATGTTAGGCTAACCGGTCTGTAGTTCCCTGTTTTGACTTTATCTCCTTTTTTAATTAGTGGGGTTACCTTTGCCACCCACCAATCTGAAGGAAATGTTCCAAAAGCTATCGAATTTTGGAAGATGACAACCAATGCATCCACTATTTCCATGGCTACCTCTTTTAGTACTCTCGGATGCAGATTATCAGGCCCTGGGGATTTATCGGCTTTCAGTGTTATTGGCCCAGAAATTGATCTCGCTCTGTTCCCGCGGGGGTAAGCCTTCCCCGCGATCTCTCACTCCGCTTGTGCTTTTTCAGATCCAGCTCGCACGAACTTGATGTTCCAGACATCAGCCGGGCAGTGCTTGCGTATCCCACCGGCGTAGTGAATTCGTGCGAGCTGTGGGATCACGTGACTCAGTTAGAGCCAATGGCAGCACACCATCTTCCATTCATAAGTGTCACATACGTGCTGTGAAATCTATGAATCTTACACCCCCCCAAAATAACAGCTAAACCTCAATTAAATTAAAAAAAACCATCACATTAATAAAATAAGTATAGTTAAATAAATTAACCATTTTAAATAAAAAATTAAATTTTTGAAAAAATTTAAAATCTTTTAAAAAGTTATAAAAATAAACTTACCTGTCTTTAAAGTCTCTAAAAAAGATATACCTGTTAAAAAAATAAAAAAAAATACTTAATTCACTACTTACCTTGTTAAAAGTGGTTCTTACTCCTCCTTTTTCCATTTCTAAAATCTTCAGTACTTACCTGCGCATCCAAAGCATGAAGTGCACAGCGTGCGCGCAGCCTGTAGTGCGCACGCGATGCACCGAGGAACCGCCCCCTTTTCAAAAGACCAATTGCCGGTTTTCAGCGCATGCGCAGGGCATGCAGAAAACCGGCAATTGCAGAGGGAATACGCGAGAGTACGCAGTGCGTACTCTCGCGCACCGGGATGAATTTTTGGCCCTTATTAATTTCTCCTGCACTATTTTTTACTAATACTAATTTCCTTTCATTCCTCCTTCTCAGTAGACCCTTGGTTCCCTAGCATTTCTGGAAAGTTATTTGTGTCCTATTCTGTGAACCAAAGTATATGTTTAACTGCTCAGCCATTTACTTGTTCCCCATTATAAATTCTCCCGTTTCTGAATGTAAGGGACCTACATTTATCTTCATTAATCTTTTTCTTTTAACATACTTTACATACATAGTTTAGAAGAATGAGAGGTGATCCAATTGAACCATATAAATTCTTACACGGCTTGACAGGGTAGATGCAGGGAGGATGTTTCCCCTGGCTGGGGCATCTAGAACCAGGGGTCACAGTCTCAGAATAATTTGTAGGCCATTTAGGATTCAGATGAGGGGGAATTTCTCCCACTCAGAGGGTGTTGCGTCCTCGGAATTCTCTACCCCAGAGTGCTGTGGAGGCACAGTCGTTGAGTATATTCAAGACAGAGATCGATAGATTTTTGAATATTAAGGGAATCAAGGAATATGGGGATAGTGCAGGAAAGTGTTGATGAGGTAGAAGATCAGCCATGATCTTCTTGAATGGCGGAGCAGGCTCAAAGGTCAAATGGCCTAACCCTGCTCCTCTTTCTTACGTTTCGTTCTTATGTAATTACACTTCCACTGGCACTTTTTACTGAAACCAGTCCAGCAAAGTATCGTGGTTTCAACATTCACTTTTACACTTATCACATACTCTGTATCCCTTTAGTGTTCTTTGTTGATACTGATCTCTGTAAGAAGTCAGATAGATATCATAATAATGTTATGTTAATCTCATTGCTAATATTTAATAATGATCAGACTGAGAGTAGTGCGGTTGATGATGTGTATATAGACTTTGAAAAGGCGTTTGTTAAACTGCCACATAATAGACTTGTTAGCAAAATTGAAGCCCATGGGATTAATGGGGTAATGGCAGCCTGGGCACTAAATTGTCTAAGAAATAGAAAGCTGAGAGTAGTGTTGAACGGTTGTTTTACAGATTGGAGGGAAGTGTACAGTGGCATCAACCAGGGGTCTGTATTAGAAACAATGCTCTTTTGAAGTACATTATTGACCTGGACTTGAGTATAGGGGGCTTACTTTCAAAGTTTGCAGATGACACATAACTTGTAAATGCAATAAACAGTGAGGGGGATAGTCACAGACAGTAAGAGGGCATAGATAGAGGGGCGAAATGTGAAGGCACAGTGCAGATTAAATTTAATGCTTTGAATTGAAAAATTGATAGCATTTTAAAAGGAATAATGATGAGAAGCAATATAAATTAAATGTTACAATTTTAAATGGGGTGCAGGAACAGAGAGATACGTGGGGTTTCGCAAACAGGGATATTTGAAGGCGGCAGGACAAGTTGATAAGGCTGTTAAAAAGTTATAGGGGATACTTGGTTTTATATATAGCTGCATAGTGTACAAACGCAAGGAAGTTATGCTAAAACTTTATAAACCACTGGTTGAGCCTCAGCTGGAGTATTGTGTCCAATTCTAGGCACCTCAGTTTAGAGTTGATGTCGAGGCCTTGGACAGAGTGCAGAGGAGATTACCAGAATAGTACCAAGTATGAGGGACTTCAATAATAGGCGAGACTAGGGAAGTTAGGATTGTTCTCCTTAGATCAGAGCAAGTTAAAGGTCGATTTAGTAATGGTGTTCAAAATTATGAGGGGTAAATTAAAAATAAGCATTTTCACTGAGAGGAGGGTCGCTAACGAATGGACACCGACTTAATATAATTGGCTAAAGAATCACTGGGGAGATGAGGAAAATTGATTTAACACGTTCTTAGGATCTGAAATGTACTGCCTGAAAGGGTGGTGGAAGCAGGGAATTGCATATATACATGAAAAAGACAAATTTGCAGGGCTATGGAGAAAGTGCAGTGGAGAGGAAGTGGGATAAATTGGATAGCTCTTTCATAGACCCGGCACAGGTACTATGGACTGAACAGCCTTCTTCTGCGCTGTAAGATTCTATGTCTTGTTTGCATGATGTAATATCTCCAAGTTTGCAGACGACACAAATCTGCGTGGGCGTGTGTGCTGTGAGGAGGATGCAGAGAAACTCCAGTATGATTTGGACAGGTTGGGTGATTGGGCAGATGCATGGCAGATGCAGTATAATGTGGATAAGTGCGAGGTTATCCACTTTGGTGGCAAAAACAGGACGACAGATTATTATCTGAACTGCAATAGATTGGGAAAAGGGGAAGTGCAATGAGACCTTGTCGTCCTTGTGCACCGGTCGCTGAAGGTAAGCATGCAGGTGCAGCAGGCGGTTAAGAAGGCAAATGGTATGTTGGCCTTCATAGCGAGAGGATTCGAGTACAGGAGCAAGGATGTCTTGCCGCAGTTGTACAGGGCCTTGGTGAGACCACACCTTGAGTATTGTGTGCAGTTTTGGTCGCCTTATCTGAGGAAGGATGTTCTTGCCATGGAGGGATTGCAGCGAAGATTCACCAGACTGATTCCTGGGATGGCAGGAATGATGGATGAAGAGAGATTGGGTCGATTAGGCTTATATTCGCTCGAGTTTAGAAGAATGAGAGGGGATATCATTGAAATTTATAAAATTCTAACAGGACTAGGCAGACTAGATGCAGGAAGGATGTTCCCGATGGCGGGGGAGTCCAGAACCAGGTGTCACAGTCTAAGGATAAGGGGTAAGCCATTTAGGACTGAGATGATGAGGAATTTCTTCACCCAGAGAGTGGTGAACCTGTGGAATTCTCTACCACAGAACGCAGTTGAGGCCAATTCATTAAATATATTCAAGGAGGAGTTAAATATATTTCTTAAGGCTAAAGGGATCAAGGGATATGGGGAGAAAGCAGGGACAGGGTACTGAATTTGCATGATCAGCCATGATCTCATTAAATGGCGGGTCAGGCTCGAGGGGCCGAATGGCCCACTCCTGCTCCTATCTTCTAAGTTTCTATGTTTCTATGACAATATCTGGTTGTACAAAGTTATTTCCTCCTAACCAAGCAGAAGCCCATAATCGCTGTATTCGATTTCATGTTATTTGTGCAGTTGCTTTTCCTGTGCGTTGTAGGAATAAAATCGTTGTTTTCGACCATAGGCAGTGCGCTAGGCAGCTCCGTGACAAGTTTTCTGGCAGCCAGTCCTCTGTGATGCCTTTAATTCAAAAAGGGTGTCTCCTGGGCGACAAGGCCTATCCCCTTCAGACGTGGCTCATGGTCCCTGTGAAGAACGTGTGCACAGACAGAGAGCTGGCCTACAACAGGAGCCAGGCCACTACCAGAAATATAATTGCTCAGGCATCGCTTCTGCTACCTGGATCGTTCGGGAGGAGCACTGCAGCCGTGACTGTGTTTCCAGATTTGTGGTCGTGTCCTGCATAACTTTGCAATAATGAGAGAGCAGCCCTTACCACCAGTTGGGCAGGAAGAAGTTCAGCAGGAGGAGGAAGAGCAGGAGCAGCATCGACCACTAGCGCAGCTAGCTGCCAGAACTCTCAGAGGTCGATTCATCCAAAAGTGCTTCAGCTGAACCATCGCTCCCAGCCCCAATACATATTCCCCCCCTCAATCCTTATCACCACAATCATTACTAGCACAATCTGATTGCGTTCCTACAGTCCAGCCTTATTAGTTTCGCTCTCACTTCACTAACACCAACACCAACACCAAATCCAGATAAAACTCCAGCAATTGTCTTAAAGAAGTGTATAATGAAAGGAATCAACATTGTGCCACCCATTGATGTCATATTCTGTGCTTGTTGCCCTATACTAGTGCTGCTACGAGTTGTACCGCTAGTGGCTGCAGCTTCGGAAGTGGAAGGCTGCTGAGCTTCCATTCAGAACACTTCAGATGGCTGTGTTGGATGCCCTCAAGCAGCTCTGAGCCTTGAGGACCTGAATATAGATTGCAGCATCTCGGCGTGGATGAGGGCTGTCTGGGCCAGCTGGCTAAGTTAGTCTAACAAGAGCACTGGAGGAAAAGGTGGCGTGGGAGCAGGTGTTGCTCTCATTGAGCCAAGGCTACTCTCCTGGGACAACACCTCATCTCTCCTATGGCTCGGTGACAGAACAGACTGGAGGAGTGATACGATGATCTGGACACCCCAGTCAACACTAGGCCCAAGAAGTAAAATGGCAGCCATTGAGCTGCCATGGAAGCCGTCAGAGCTGTCAGCAGAAGCTCCATCACGGTGAGCCCCACTGTCATGTTCACAGAGCTGGCACCTGTTGTATCCTGCGTGGTTAAACACGAGACTCAGGCAAACCCACTTCAATCAAGTATCGCGAAATCCAGCTGTATCTGATTGAAGAATCTAATATATTGATCTATTATACCATTAGTAAAGTTTCTTTAAAATAAATTCCGTATTCGGACATTACATGTTTGATTGTACGTGGAACAATTCAAATGACAACAGATGTGCTGTTTATCCGCTGCATGCCGCTGTTTGTATTTTACCGAGTGTTCACCCTGCACTGATCAAAGTTTCAGTGTAACGTTACAAATACCACAGTGTAATAAAATGACTCTTCCATCTCAGGTGCTGTCATTGTTTTCTGTCCGATATCTCTGTACCAATCCATGGCAACTTTACAAATATGACTAAATAATGAGGTTTTCTTCTTCGTGATATTCTGCACATTGCAAGTAAAATCTGTGAAATCAGTCGGAATAGCGAGCTTACAGACACGATGGGTGACAAAAGTTTGACATTTCTTGACGGAAACAATAGACTTAGGGGGAAAAATTAGGTCGCGCCCCATTTGGGGAGCAAATATCGTCTGGACGCAAAAATTAGCGCCTGGTGCTAATTATCGCCACTGACTGGAAACTTCACTTTTAATGCCCCGGGAGGTGAGTGGAGCGCTAAATCAGGCGCTGCACACCTGTCTTAAGGCGCAAAGGCCGAGCAGTGAGGCGCTAACTCAGCGCGCGAGCGCAGCGCAGGTGCTGCCAGTTACCGAGGGAACACAGACACACTGGCGCCGGCCAGTTCTTAAAGGGGGGGGGGGCAACTTGCTCCCCAGCCACACCCTGCTCATTGCAGCCTTGAATCTCGGCCTGGAGAGACCTGTGAATCCATTTTGCTGCCAAGGATGGAGAGGGTGAGAGAACGAGCTCAGCGCTTCACCGAGCGGGCCTTGGATGCTCTGGTTGGTGCGGTGGAGCGCAGAAGATCTATACTCTTCCCTGAGAGTGGCAGGAGGCCTTTGCCACGCGAGTACAGAAGAGTGTGGAGGGAGGTGGCTCAGAGCGTCTCCTCCAGGAGCATGGTGCCCAGGACCCATGTTCAATGCCGCAAAAAGTTCAATGACCTCACTCGGGTCGTCAGGGTGAGTGGCTTTTTCTCAATACCTCTCCATCCCTCCATCTCAACCTCACTCTATGGCCAGAGGGTCTTAAAACCCCAATGCACAACACTCATCCAACACCTATGGCCTTTCATGAAACACACACACACATTCCACACTTTGCATACAGTAAGGGCTATTCACCTATGGGAGGCACATCAGGCAAGACCATGGCTGCATACAGTAAGGGCTATTCACCTATGGGAGGCACATCAGGCAAGACCATGGCTGTATATTTACTCAGATGCTGTCCTTTTTCTTGCAGGCCAAGCTGGCGCATAATAGGAGACAGCAGCAATGGACAGGTGGAGGGCGGCCTCAGCTGCAACCCCTCAGCAATCTTGAGGAGCGCGTCCACAGGATTGTGGCAAGCCGGGTGATCGGACCCGTCGCCACTGGAGACGCCGACCCCGTTCTGGACAGCAATGGTAAGGTCATCACCTTTTTGTCCTCTGTCCTTCCACTTGTCCCTCACAACACCAGCCTTTGACACTTTCAATCCAACTTGCTAACTCGCTGCACTTATTCCTCCCTTACTGCCACCCTGTCCTCACGCTAAAGCCACTCTTGTACCTCCCTGCTTTTAGATGGTGATTCACCAGCTGAGGAGACGGGCCCTGAAGCTGCCAGTGGGAGTGAAGCTGCAGCCGAGGAGGAAGAGGAAGCCGGAGCATCAGTGCCACCCTCTCCCGAGGAAGCCCATGCCCACACTGGGAACATGCCTTCCCTGGAGGGGAGCAGGGGGGAAGGGTCTGATGAGGGTGAAGCTCCAGGACCCAGCGGGCTGCAGCAACGCCATGGGGGTAGGGAAGAACGGGGGCCTTCTCCCCAGAGGGAGAGTATGCCAGCGACTCCTACTGCAATGGATGCAGAGGAGGAGCGGCTGATCGCAGAAATGAACACCCAGGCGGTGGGCATGCACACTGAGCTCATGGGTGCAGTGGGAAGGGTGCCCGAATGCATTGAGTCACTGGCAAGGAGTGTGGAGCACTTCGCTGTAGCACAGGCGGATGCCACACTAAAGCTTAGTGCTGCAATTCAGTCACTGACTGCCGTGATCCCATCTCTGACTGCTCTCATGCAGACTCAGATTGAGGCCACGCGAGCACTGACTGCTGCCAACCTCGATGGTTCGTTCACATGTCCCCGGGGCTCTCACCGCGCCGCAGCAGGCCAGCAATCTGTGCTCCAGCAGATTGCTCCGGATGCTGAAGTGCTGCCCCGTGGGATTGCCAGTGTGTTGGTCGAGCAGGGAGTTGCTGTCCTCTCTCACGATGACAGCATTCCTGCTGCCAACACTGTCACTTCTCCACTGCACTTGCCACCGCCTGTAGGACAGACTGCTGCCGCCCATGCAGAGTTGGTGCAGTCTGCAGCCGGGCCCTCCAGACCCAGAACTGGTCGAGGCCGTCCTTCAAGGGCATCTGCAGTGTCAGGGTCTGACAATCAGCAGCCTTCCACCAGCCTTGCTGCAGCCACTGAGGTCCCATTACGGAGGAGCAGTAGGGTTAGAAGGGGGGAAGTGCACAAGGGAAGGAGATCACCCTCGAAGGGCAAAAAGTAGGAGGTGTGACAAAATGCTGGTCATTTTTTTATTAAAGGCCGAGGTTCGTGGTCCAACTTTTGTCTCGTGTTTTGGACATTATCTCCAGGTTGTGAGAACCAGTTATGTTAATGACTGTTTTTTTGTGTTTATTTCTATGAGTTTGTCCTGAGGAAATGACACACACAGAGTTTGTAAAATAAATAAGTTTTTGTATTCAAAATATACATGTTTGGTGTTTGGAATCATTGGTGCCTTGGCCGGCTTAGGGGTTGCGTGCTGGGTTCATTGATGTTGTTAGCAATGGCAGAAGCCATTTCCACAGCAGGGGCCCTAGAAGCGGCTTGCTATCAGCCGTTGACGGATGGCCCTTGCAGTTTCACCATTGTGGGCCGCCCTCCCGCCTTGGTGCTGCGATGATCATCCTCCTCGTCCTCTTCCTCCTCTTCCTCCTCCTCCTCTGGTGGTGCTCCAAGGCCTGGTGGCATTGGCTGGGTCCTGACGATTGCCATGTTATGCAACATGCAGCACACAACTACGAAGTTGGATACTCGCTCAGGCGAGTACTGCAGGGCTCCTCCAGAATGGTCGAGACAGCGGAACCGTTGCTTCAGCACACCGATTGTGCGCTCAATGATGTTCCTGGTCGCTTGATGGCTCTCGTTGTACCGCAGCTCAGCAGGGGTGTTGGGCGTACGGAGCGGTGTCATCAGCCAGGTGCTCAATGTATACCCCTTGTCCCCAGAAGCCAACCAACTGGCTGATGCGGTGCCTCGAAAAGTTCTGCCACAGTAGTCTGGCGCAGGATGAAAGCATCGTGGCAGCTGCCAGGATAGTGGGCATTGACAGCAAGTATCAGCTGTCTGTGGTCACAGACCAACTGAACATTCAAGGAATGGAACCCCTTTCTGTTCCGGAAATCCTCGGCATTCTCATGTGGAGCACGCAAAGCCACATGCGTGCAGTCAATGGCGCCCTGCACCATGGGGAAGCCCGCTATCCTCGCAAAGCCCAGAGCGCGGTCACGCTGCTTGTCTAGGGTCATGGGGAAAGAGATGAACTCTTGTCTCCTTTTAAAGAGGGCATTTGTGACCTGCCGGATGCAGCAATGCACTGCGAACTGGGAGATATTGGCGAGGTCCCCAGCAGCAGCTTGAAATGAGCCAGTAGCATAGAAGTTGAGAGCCACTGTGACCTTCACTGCCACCGACAGAGACGTCCTGGACCTCAGTTGAGGCTGCAGATCTGGCTGCAGCAGGTGGCAGAGCTCAGTGACCACCACCTTGCTGAATCACAGCCTTCGCAAACACAGCTCCTCAGACATATGAATGTAGGAGAGCTGTTCACGATATACCCTGGGAGGGTAAGCTCTCCTGTACAGACGCCTGTTGGCCCTCCTCCGTCTGGCCATCATTGCCACTCTCTCTCTGCGTCTCTGTGTCCTCCGATTCAGCTGGAGCAGGACGACGCCCCCATTCAGTGCAGCCCCCATAGTCTCTTTGCAAGCAAAGTTATGAAGGACAGCAACCAAAGTACCAGCGAAGTTAGGATCAGTAGGCAAAACTACCTCACAAAGCGTTGACTCAATGCAGAAGTCTCTCTTTCTCTCTCTCCGAATCTCTCTCTCTCTCTCAGAACGAGTGGTGCAAAAATGTCAACCACAGAAAAAGACAGGAAGAGGCCCCCTTTAAATAGCGCCACCCCCCCAGCCCCACAGCGATTGATAGCGTTCCAGTCTGCCGGTCGTTGGATGCGCCAGGCGGTAAGGCAGGGGGCGCCACTCAATTTCCGCTCCGGGGCGCCACAAGGGCGTTGCACCATGGAATGACGTCACAATCTGCGCGCGCAGGTGGTCGCGGCGGTAAAGTTTAGCGCCGCCGCACAATGTCGAGTTAAGTTCCCGAGCGGCGCAAACATCGCTGCGCCCGGGCACTAATGGCTTTGCGCCCCATTAGCGCCCTCTTAAGGCGCTAACGGGAGGCGCAACCAACTGAATTTTTCCCCCTCAGAGTCATAGGGGTAGAAATTAGGTCGCGCCCCATTTGGGGCGCAAATATCGTCCGGACGCCAATATTAGCGCCTGGCGCTAATTATCGGCACTGACGGGAAACTTCACTTTTACCGCCCCGGGAGGTGAGTGGAGCGCTAAAGCAGGCGCTGCACACCTCTCTTAAGGCGCAAAGGCCGAGCAGTGTGGCGCTAACTCGGAGCGCTGGCGAAGCTCATGTAATGTCAGTCAGCAATGGAACACACACACAATGGCACAGGCCAGTTCTTAAAGGGGATGGTTAATCTTGCTTTCCATCCACATCCTGTTCATTGCTGCCTTGAATCTCGGCCTGGAGAGACTTGCACATCAAATGTGCTGGAAAGAACAATGGAGAGCACCAGGCAAAGAGCTCAGAGTGCAGCTCCCACGGTCTCTGCTAAATCGATACAAGGAATGGCAAATCAAAATGAACCTGCAAAGTGCTGCTCAGTACCCAAAACTCCTTCACACAACGTTGAATCTCTCCAGAAGTCTCTCCCTCTCTCTCTCAGAATGCGTAGTTCAAAAATGCCACCAACAATAAAAGACAGGAAGAGGCCCCCTTTAAATAGCGCCCCCCCCAGCCCCACAGCGATTGATAGCGTTCCAGTCTTCTGGTCGTTGGAAGCGCCAGGCGGTAAGGCAGGGGGCGCCACTCAATTTCCGCTACGGGGCGCCCCAAGGGCGTTGCACCATGGAATGACATCACAATCTGCACGCGCAGGTGGTCGCAGCGGTAAGTTTTAGCGCCGCCGCACAATCTCAAGTTAAGTTCTCGAGCGGCGCAAACATCGCTGCGCCCGGGCGTTAGCAGCTTTGCGCCCCATTAGCGCCCTCTTAAGGCGCTAACGGGTGGCGCAACCAAGTGAATTTTTACCCCATAGAGTCATTGAGTTATACAGCACAGAAAGAGGCCCTTTGGCCCATCGTTTCCGCGCCGGCCATCAAGCCCCGTTTATTCTAATCCCATTTTCCAGCATTTGGTCCATAGCCTTGTATGGTATGGCGTTTCAAGTGCTCATCTAAATGCTTCTTGAATGTTGTGAGAGCTCCTGCCTCTACCACCATTTCAGGCAGTGAGTTCCAGATTCCAACCACCCTCTGGGTGAAAAATATTTTCCTCAAATCCCCTCTTAACCTCCTGCCCCTTACCTTGAAACTATGTCCCCTGGTTATCGACCCCTCTACTAAGGGGAAAAGTTCCTTTCTATCTACCCTATCTATGCCCCTCATAATTTTGTACACCTCAGTCAGGTCCCCCCTCAGCCTTCTCTGCTCGAAGGAAAACAACCCCAGCCTGTCCAGTCTCTCTTCATAGCTGAAGTGCTCCAGCCCAGGTAACATCCTGGTGAATCTCCTCTGCACCTTCTCCAATGCAATGACATCCCTCCTATAGTGTGGCGACCAAAACTGCACACAGTATTCCAGCTGTGGCCTAACTAGCGTTTTGTACAGCTCCATCATAAGCTCCCTGCTCTTACATTCTATGCCTTAGCTAATGAAGGTGAAAGGGTTAATTTGAACTCATGTTAAATTAAATTAAATTAAACCTCTCTTAGCTGTAAAGGGAATGGAAGTTATGTCCGAAATAGAATAAGAAGCAACCAGGTGGATTGATAAGGATTGGATGCTTAGCAGCATTCAAGGACAGAATACAATGGGCATCTGTACAGAAATACAATGGACACATGTGAGAATGAGTTTAGACCCAGCACCCAGGCAAAACATAGAATGCGATTCCCAACAAACATTGCTTGCAGCATATCTACGTAATTGGATAATTGTATTTAGTTTGTAGCTGACAAAGATAAGAAATATAATGAATTAACTGGTTTAGTTTGAATTGACATAATTGTAATCATGTGATATTTTGTAACAATGTGATTGGATAATTCTTAAATAAAAGGTTGTAACTGACAACGGGAGGTCGAAAGCCGTGGTCACTAGGCCGGGTAAGGTCTATGACGCTCTCCCAGAGATCTCTGAACATTAATAAACTGTTTGCTTTTACCTATCAACACAGACTGGAGTGAATTAATTTCTCCCTAACAAAGGCAAGTATCTCATATCTTTTTAACCACCTTATCTGCCTGGCCTGCTGCCTTCAGGGATCTATGTACATGCACACCTAGGTCTCACTGATCCTCTGTACTTCCTAGCGTCCTACCATTCATTGTGTATTCCCTTGCCTTGTTAGTCCTCCCAAAATGCATCACCTCACACTTTTTAGGGTTAAATTCCATTTGCCACTGTTCTGTCCATCTAACCAACCCGTCTCTATCGTCCTGTAGCCTGAGGCTTCCCTCCTCGCTATTTACCACACCACTAATTTTCGTGTCATCTGCAAACTTACTGATCATACCTCCTGCATTCATATCTAAATCATTAATGTACACTACAAACAGCAAAGGACCCAGCACCGATCCCTGCGCTACACCACTGGACACAGGCTTCCAGTCACAAAAACAACCTTCGACCATCACCCTCTGCCTCCTGCCACGAAGCCAATTTTGGATCCAATGTGCCAAATTGCCCTGAATCCCATGGGCTCTTACCTTCTTGACCAGTCTCCCATGTGGGACTTCGTCAAAAGCCTTACTGAAGTCCATGTAGACCACATCAACTGTACTACCCTCACCCACGCACCGAGTCACCCCCTCGAAAAATTCAATCAAATTGGTTAGACATGATCTCCCCCTGACAAAGCTATGCTGACTATTCTTGATTAATCCTTGCCTCTCCAAGTGGAGACTGATTCTGTCCCTCAGAATTGTTTCCAATAATTTCCCCACCACTGATGTTAGGCTCACTGTCCTGTAATTCCCTGGTTTATCCCTACTACCCTTCTTGAATAATGGTACTACGTTAGCTGTCCTCCACTCCTCTAGCACCTCCCCTGTGGCCAGAGTGGTTCTGAAAATTTGTGTCAGAGCCCCTGCAATCTCCTCCCTTGCCTCACACAGGAGCCTGGGATACATCTCGTCAGGGCCTGGGGTTTATCCACTTTTAAGTCCGCTAAAACCGCAAGTACTACCTCCCTCTCAATGCTAATTTGTTCAAGTATATCACAATCCCCCTGCCTGATTTCTATGCCTACATCGTCCTTCTCCATAGTGAACACAGATGCAAAATATTCATTTAAATCCTCACCTACATCTTCCGGCTCTACACACAGATTGCCACCTTGGTCCCTAATGGGCCCTACTCTTTCCCTGGTTATCCTCTTTCCCTTAATATACTTATAAAACACCTTGGGATTTTCCTTTATTTTGCCCGCCAATGTTTTTTCATGCTCCCTCTTCACTCTCCAATTTCTTTTTGAAGTACCCCCCTGCACTTTCTATATTCCTCCAGGGCTTCCACTGCTTTTAGTCGTTTGTATCTGCCAAAAGCCTACCTTTTTTTCCTAATCCATTCTTGTATATCCCTTTGACATCCAGGGTTCCCTGGGTTTGTTGGTCCCACCCTTGACCTTTATGGGAACATGTTGGCGTTGTACTCTCTCTATTTCCTTTCTGAAAGATTCCCACTGCTCTGATGTGGATTTTCCTGCAAGTAGCTGATCCCAGTCCACTTTGGCCAGATCCTGCCTTATCATATTAAAATCGGCCTTCCCCCAATTTAGAACCTTTATTTCCGGTCCATCTTTGTCCTTTTCCATGACTACCTTAAATCTCACCGAATTGTGGTCACTGTCACCAAAATGCTCTCCGACTTCTGCCACTTGCCCGGCTACATTCCCTGGAATTAGGTCCAGTACCGCCCCCCTCTCTTGTAGGACTTTTCTACATGCTGGCTCAGAAAGCTCTCCTGGATGCACTTTAAGAATTCCGCACCCTCTAAGCCTTTCACACTCTGACTATCCCAGTTAATATTGGGGCAGTTGAAATCCCCAACTATTATTACCCTATTATTTCTACACTTCTCTGAGATTTGCCGACATATCTGTTCCTCTATCTCCCCCTGAGTGATTGGGGACCTATAGTACACTCCCAGCAATATGCTTACCCACTTTTTGTTATTAAGTTCTACCCATATGGCCTCATTAGAGGAACCTGCTAAGATATCATCCCTCCTTACAGTAGTAATTGACTGCTTGATTAATATTTGGCTATGATAAATTGACCCTTAGTGTTAGGGGGGGATTAAATATGTGGGGTTACAGGGATAGGATGGGATATGTTCGGGGGAATTAAATACGTGGGGTTACGGGGATGGGGTGGGATATGTGTTGGTGCAGGCTCGATGGGGATTCTGTGTTAGAAAGCAGGGACAGGGTACTGGATTTGGATGATCAGCCATGATCGTATTGAATGGTGGAGCAGGCTCGACGGGCCGAATGGCCTACTCCTGCTCCTAGTTTCTATGTTTCTATGTTTCTATGTATTGCGACACCCCCTCCTCTTTTACACCCCCTCTGTCTCGCCTGAAGATTCTATACCCCGGAATATTGAGCTGCCAGTCCTGCCCCTCCCTCAACCATGTCTCTGTGATAGCAACAATATCATACTCCCATGTGTTCATCAACACCTTCAATTCATTTGCCTTACTCGCAAGACTCCTTGCATTAAAATAAATGCCATCCAGCCTTGCCATACTCCCTTGTGCCATTACATATTTGCTCTGCCTTCCAGGCTGACTTGTTTTTTCCTCTATATTTGTGTGTGCATCACCCCCTACTATAGCTTCACTCCGTATCCCATCCCCCTGCCAAGTTAGTTTAACCCCCCCCCCCTCCCCCCCGCAACAGTACTAGCAAACCTCCCCACAATTATGTTGGTCCCATTCCGGTTCAGGTGCAACCCGTCTGACTTGTACAGGTCCCACCTTCCGCAGAAGCAGACCCAGTGATCCAGGAAACTAAAGCCCTCACTCCTGCACCAGCTCTTTAGCCACGCATTCATCTGCTCTATCCTCCTATTCCTATACTCACTAGCACATGGCACCGGGAGTAATCCAGGGTATACAACCTTTGAGATCCTGCTTTTTAATCTGCTACCCAGCTCCCTAAATTCTTGTTGCAGGACCTCATTCCCTATCACTATTGCTCTCCCACTCTTTTTCCTCCCCTCCTGTGCAGCTGAGCCGCTCATAGTGCCATGGACTTGGCTCTTGCTGTATTCCCCTGAGAAACCATCTCCCCCAGCAGTAGTCAAGATGGAAAATCTGTCGGAGAGTGAGATGGACCCAGGGGACTCCTGCACTACCTTCCTAGTTCTTTTACTCTGTCTGGCGTTCACCCATTTCCTGCCTGCCTGCACTTTTTAACTGTGGTGTGACCACCTCATTAAACGTGCAATCCACGAAGATCTCAGCTTCGCGGATGCTCCACAGTGACTCCAGCCACAGCTCCAGCTCCGAAACGTGGATTTCGAGTAGCTGCAGCTGGAGACACTTCCTGCACATGTGTTCATCCTGGACACCAAAAGTGTCCCTGACTTCCCACATAGCACAGGAGGAGCACTCCACGCAGCCGAGCTGCCCTGCCATGTCCTACCCTTAATTTACACCCTTTAAATTAAAAAATATTAAATACACTAGGGACCTTACTTCCCTTTAAACACTACTTACTCTAAACAAGAGACATTACTTTGACTTTAACGACTGGACTGTAGAAATACTCACCAGGTCCTACTTACCAATCAGCTCCTTCCCTGGATGTGACGTTACTTAAGCAGTTTCTCAGTTGTGGTTGTTTGACTGCTCTTGGACTCTTTCCTTGGTGTAAAGTAAGAACCAATTCCTACAGGGTGAAAAGTTAGGAAAAACAAAGGTGAAGCAAGGGAGCTCCTCCTTCCACTCCTCACCTAACTCCTGACTCACCCAACTCGCAGCATTCTGTTTAAACCGCACTCAGTGCAAAATAACACTTCAAAGCCTGTTTTTATAGGCCTTGAAACAAAGGAGCTTGCTGGGCCCTGCCCTGCTACAGGAGAACCAGTTTAATCAAGTTCCCCTAATTAACTGCCTTCAGCTGCTCTGAATTGTAGGCCTTGTACTCTTTTGAGTCAACATAAAACGACTGTAAATTAACAAAACTTCAAATGAAATTATCCCATTAAATTAAAATGACATTGCCCAAGGAGACGATGCACTCCAGTCCCTGTGGCGCCCACCGGTATCGGAAGGCTTCAAGTGTGCCGGCGGACACCGCGTGCTCCATCTCCAGGGCCACCCGGGCACGAACATAGCCACGGAAGAGAGGCAGGCAATTGGGCCGAACGACCCCCTCGACCGCCTGCTGCCTGGACCTATTAATGGCCACTTTGGCCAGGTCCAGGAGCAGTCCTACGAGGAGGTCCTCCGACCTGCCCTCTCCCCTCCGCACCGGGTGACTGTAGATCAGGAGCGTGGGACTGAAGTGCAACCAAAAAGCGAGGAGCAGCCCTTCAAATATTCAAAGAGGGGCTGCAACCTCTCACACTGTACATACACGTGGAACACGGACTCCTCGAGGCCGCAAAAAAGACAGGCGGTCTGGGAGTCCTTGAACCTACTTAAAAACTGATTGCACGGGACTGCTCCATGCAACACCCTCCAGGCCAAGTCCCCAATAGAAAAGGGGAGGACTCACGCGTAGAGAGCCCTCCATTGGGGATCTTCGCCTCCGCCGGACGGCAAGATGGCACGCCAAGGTGTGTCCAGATGGCAGGCGAAGATGACAAAGTGGAAAGTGTGCAGGAGCAGCCCGTACAGGAAACCCCTCCATGCAGAACTAAAGGGCACGGAGGGTATTTCCCCGAGACGGCTCAAGTTGTGAGGCGCCGGTTCCTGAGAGGGGTTTCGGGGCCGCGCGCCGATAAGGAATTCCGTCTGAACGGAGGTCAGTTCGGACGGGATCGCCCCACGTGCTTGAGCCTCCTCGATACACCTAGTGGAGTCCGGGCCCTGTGCCACTTTCAGCGACTCGATAGGTTTGGTCACGCGGGAGACATCGACCCAGGAGAGGTGCTGCGCCAACTCCGCATGCGCCATCCATCCCGCACCTCTGCCATCGAGCAGGTCCCCGACGCTGGTCACCTTGCCAGGCACAGCCCTGCCCTCTGCCAGCCACCCGATCCATCGGACGTGGAGGTGCGGATTCCTGAGTAGCGGCTCCCGAAGGAGAGCCGCCACTCCTGACGGGGGAGAACCCCACCTGGAGGAGACTTGGTTCCAGACCCATAGCAGTTCCTGGTAGAAGACAGGCAGCTCCCACAGGTAGGTGTGCGTCGGCCCAATTCCAAAAACAGGAGCTGCGTGTCATAATTGAGGCCGTGTATCTGGCGGAAGAAATACGTCACCAGCGCACACCATCTGGGAGGATTCTCGACATAAAGATATCTCTGCAGCATCTGAAGATGGAAAGTCACCACCTGGGTGCGAAGGCACACCAGCGCCTGACCGCCATCCCTAAGCGGGAGACACAGAACCACGGCAGAGACCCAGTGCTTCCTTTTGTCCCAGAAGAAGTCGATGAGCATCTTCTGTATCTTGGCGACAAACGCAGGGGGAGGGATCAAAGTGACTAACCAGTACCACAACATGGCGGCCACCAGCTGGTTTATGACCAGCGCTCGACCCCTGTAGGACAACACTCGGAGCAACCCCGTCCAGCGTCCTAGGCGAGCGGTGACTTTGGCCTCCAGCTCTTGCCAGTTCGCCAGCCAGGTGTCCTCGGTGGGGCCGAGGTAGACTACGAAGTAGAGGAGGTGCGTTGTGCTCCAGGTGAAGGGCCTGAACTCCTCCGGCAGGGAGTCCACCCGCCACTGGCCCACCAGGAGTCCAGAACATTTCTCCCAGTTGATCCTGGCGGAGGATGCGTCCGAGTAAATCTGCTGGAATTCTCGCATCCTCCGCAAGTCAACGGGATCCGTGATCATGAGGAGCACGTCATCGGCGTAAGCTGAGAGGACGACCTCCATGCCCGGCCCTTGCAGAGCCAGTCCTGTCAACCTCTTCCGCAAGAGGCGCAGGAAAGGCCCCACGCAAACGGCGTATAACTGACCAGACATGGGGAATCCCTGACGTACCCCCCTCCCGAAGTGAAGTGGCGCCGTCAAAGAGCCATTAACTTTAATCAGACACTCCGCGGCGGTGTACTGAAGTCGGATCCGGGCGAGGAAATGCGTCCCGAACCCGAATGCGTGCAGAGTTCCAAAAAGATACTCGTGCTCCACCCTGTCGAACGCCTTCTCCTGATCCAGGGAAAGGACGGCGACCGACAGACCAGCCCTCTGGGAAAGGTGGATCAGGTCCCGGACCAGATGGATGTTGTCGTGGATTGTCCGGCCCGGGACCGTGTAGGACTGGTCGGGGTGGATCATGTGGGCCAGCATGGTGCCGAGGCGGGCAGACATGGCCCTGGCGAAAATTTTATAGTCCGTGCTGAGGAGGGAGACCGGGCACCAGTTTTTTAAAAGGCGGAGATCACCCCTCTTGTGCAGCAGGATGATGACCGCCCTGCGCCAAGAGAGGGGAATCTCCCTGGTCGCCAGACTTTCCCCCAGGACCCACGCGTAGTCGCCCCCCAAGCCGTCCCAGAATGCCCTGTGGAACTCCACGGTCAGTCCGTCCAGCCCCGGGGACTTTCCCCTCGAGAGCTGGCCGAGGGCGCCGGTCAGCTCCGCCAAGCTTAGCGGAGCGTCCAATTCTTCGGCGCCCTCCGCGCCGACCTTCGGCAGGTCCTCCCACAAAACTCTGCGCGCATCCTCGCTGGACGGATCCGGAGAGAACAGAGCCCCGTAATAGGACTGGGTCTCCGCGCTGATCCCCTCCGGATCGAGACCAGAGATCTGTCGTCGGCCAGCAGCCCCAAGAGCTGCTTACGGACCCCTCGTCTTTTTGCAGCGAGTAGAAGAAGGGGGAGCCACGGTCCAGTTCCCGGAGGAACTGGATCCGCAACCTCACGTATGTGCCTTGGGACCCGACCAGCTGCAGGTCCTTCAGCGCGCCCTTCTTCTCTTCGTACACCTTCCGCAGGGCCGGGTCTCTGATGACTTGACCGAGACGGGACTCCAGGTCGAGTACCTCCCTCTCCAACCGCCCGACCCGGGCCTCCCGCCTCTTGCTCGACCCCCTCGCGTACTCTTGACAGAAGAGACGGACATGAGCCTTGCCCAATCCCATCATAGCCTCAAGGAGGGGAAGCCCCCCTGCTTACTTCTCCAGTCGGACCAGATCCGGCGAAACGAATCCTGGAACCGCACGTCCTCCAGCAGCAGGTTGTTAAAATGACAGTACGCAGGCCCCCCCGGCGCGTGCAGTGGAGCGAGCTCCGCCCACACCAGCTGGTGGTCCGTGCACAGCACCGGCCGCATGGAAGTCGGCGGAACACAGGAGACGTATGCCCGGGAAATATAAAGGCGGTCGATTCTGGACCTTCCTCCTCCAGACCCCACCCAAGTGAAGGCGCTGGAGTCGGGATGGAGATTTCGCCAGACGTCAACCAAGTCGAAGGACCGGACCAGGTCCCTCAACTTCACCGTCGCCGCCAGGCTTCGCGGAGGACCCGAACGGTCCCTCGTCTCGAGGGTACAATTAAAATCCCCCCCGAGGATGACGCACTCGCTGACGTCGATGGTGCCCAGAAGAGCGGACAGTTCTTCGAATAAGCGCACTTGCTGTGCACCGGACTGGGGGGCGTACACGTTCACTAAATGGAGCGACACGCCCCCCAGGCGAACAGTGACCTGGAGCATACGGTCCGGCACATACTCCTTGACCCTCAAGATCTCCGGCTGAAAATGCGGGGCCAGCAAGATAGCCACCCCGCCGGAAATGTTGGAGAGGTGACTCATGCTGACCCCTCCTCGCCACTCCAGGAGACACGTGGCCTCGTCTCCCGGAATGGTGTGAGTTTCCTGCAGGAAGCACACCGCATGCCTCCCTTCCCGAAGGGCCGAGAAGTTATTAAATCTACGGCTAGCCTCTCTGCTGCCGTTGATGTTAAGGCTGGCTATGGTTATCTTCATGACAAGAGCATAGTGCAACCTCTACCTTACTCTAACGGGAGGAGGGAGCGCGGCCGCTAGTCGACCGCCACTCCCTTCAAGGCCAGCGAGGAACTTCCGGATCTGACGCCGCTCGGCCGGGCCCACGCCCCCGTCCTCGCCCATGTTTTTCACGGCAGGCGCGGACGGAGCAAACGAGCAGCGCCAGATCCGACCATTTAGCAATGGCCAGCTGGATTATATCCTGGCGACCCTGGCCCATGGCCACAAAGTCCCGGAGTTCCACAACGGGGACGAGGGGGGACCCGGAGGGGGGCACGAGGGTATCCACCGCCTCGCTGGCGACGGAGTCCATGTCATCCTCAGTGTCCTCCGCCGGGTCCCCGTCCTCCTCCGGGGGGCCGCTATCAGCTGGCCCTACCTCTGCCCCGATCCCAACCCCAGGATCGGCAGCAGAGGAGACCTCCCTGGGCTCCTCCAGAGGCGCCGTGTCAGGAAGCAGCGGTGGCTCGGGGCCCCCCTCTGCCCCCGGCACTGGGGTGCACGGGGAAACCAGGGAGTACATTAGTGCCAGTTCCCCCAACACCCCCGGCGCCAGCGTCGGAGACGGAGTCAGGGGGCCTTCCCCTTCACCGCCATCATCCTGCAACCCAGCGGACCGGGGACTTCGATTTAATTGCTCAACCAGGTCGAGCAGCATCTGGGAGTAGTCTTTACCGTATATGGCGGGCTCAGCCTCATCGGCCTCGCCCGCCCCGGTCCCCAGGACGCCCGACCTGGCGAGAAACAACGGTTCCGTATATCGTCCGTTAGCGGGTAGTTCCGCGGCCCCCCCCACGAGCAGGGTCTCTTCCCCATCCCCGGGAGGCACAGGCTGGACAGACTCATCTGTTGTACCCTCCCGGGGGACAGGCAACTCCTGCCGGATGTCGGGGACGGTGACGGTGTCGGTGGGGGGGGGTGAGGTGCTGCGCCAGCGGCGAGCGACGACTCCCCTTGCGAGGGGGGACCCTGTTCCTCGTGGTCCTCCTCCTCCTCCAGGGCGTCGTGCCTCCTTTTCAATGTGAATGGACACGGAGGTTGGGAGACCTCCATGTGTACTGAGGCCTCCACTTCCGCTCTCCCCTGTCGATCGGTTTGCTCGGGGGGCCCGGGCCCGGTCACGGCCGCAGGTCTTGATTTTGCCGCATCGGCGGTTGCAGCCGCAGGACCGGGCACGATGCCCCCCGCACTCTCGAGCACCGCCGCCTCCCACGCAAGGTACGGGGGCGTAAGCTCAGGTAGCTCGTCCTGTACTTCATAGTGGACCCGCCTGAAGGTGTTTGGTTTTCCTCCGCGCCTTCCTTCCGATTGGATTCTCCCCCTCCCCTCCGCCGGAGGCCGCGACGGCGTCGACCTCCGGCGTCGACTGCGCATTGGGTGTCGCGGACGCGCAGACAGAAACAGGGGGAGGAGCGGCGGCGGTGCCAGCCTTGGACGCCTCGGATGTTTTGGCGGCCTTGGAGGCGGGGCAGTTCTTTCTTATGTGCCCCACCTCCTTACAGGCGTGGCACCGCACACCGTCCGACGTCCAGAAGACGCGGTAGGCGGTCCCCTCGTGTTGGACGTTAAACGCGCCCTCCATGTCCTCCTCCCGCACCAGCTGGATAAACAGCTGGCATCGGAAGGAGGAGATGTGCCGGAGGCTGGTCTCCCTGCAGCCGAGCGGGATCGGATTAATCCCCGACCTCACCTCCCCCAGTTGATGTAGGTGGGGGAGGAGGAGCTCAACCGGAACAAAGGGCGGGACGTTTGATAGTATGATTCGCTGCGCGGTGGCCTCGAGCGGATCCACCGGCAGGAAGGTCCCACCCACGGTGAGCCCCTTGGTGACGGCCAGGGACACCGCCCGCTCCGACCCCAGGAAGAACACAGCCTTACCGTACATTTTAGAGGCAGCTACGATGGCTGAGGGGCCGACTACCCCAGCCATCGCTTTGACGCAAACCTCTATGGTCATGTTGGGGTGAGTGTAGCTCTTTACCCCCAGCTTTTTTGTAAGTAATCTGAAAGGCGACGGGGCAGCAGAAGCAGCGGGACTGGCTGTGGCCGTGGCTGCCACACCCATGTACGACCTTGCTTGCCCCGTCGCTGGCGAAGATGTGCTCGCCATACTGAGGTGGTATAAAAGGCTACACCCACCCCAAGTCACAGCCCGGGTGATGTTGATATTGCCTTGGTGTTTTTTTTTTCTTTTCCTCGAGCAGAGGGGGTTGTTTTAGAAATGAAGGCACACCTCTCCCTTTGATGATTGGAATTGGGAGAGGGGCCTTCTCCCCTCTGCTCAATTGGGTAATTAATAGGGAAGGTGCCTCGTTAGAGAGAGAGAGAGAGAGAGAGGGGTGGGAAGGAGGGAGGCCGCAGGGGCCTCTTCGCGACTCAGGATAGTGGGTGGGTGGGTGCTTCCAGGAGGGGGGGGCACTCTCCGATGTTAATTATAGTCTTTGTTGATGGTCTTCTGGTGGGGGGAGAAGATGTCTTCATCTGGGAAAAAAATAAAGCTGGAGATGCCCAGGCTCAGTCCACCACCAGGTCTTAACGATGTTCTAGATGGGAAAATAGATTGATGACTTTGCCTGGGCAGCTCCAGCTGTCCCAGGTGAAGCAATAGGCAAGGGGTGCTTGTTGATGGTGTGTGTGGCCTAGTTATTACCTTTAGCCACACACACACACACACACACCCCTTGCTCTCCTGGTCTTCTCCTTCTTCTTTCCTCCCCCCACCTCAAATACAAAGTCTTTTGGAGAGTGCCCTTTTTAACATCCACCTCTAGATGTTGTTCTGGATTGCTCGCTCTCCCTCCTTCCAAGCAGATGTTAGTCTTGGGTTTGTTCTCCCCTCTCTCGTAATGGAGACCAGTTGGGGAGGCAGTGATGGAAAGGCTTCCCTCTGTTGTTGTTGTTGGTCTCCTCTCTCTCCTCTCCTCCCCTCTCTCCCATCTGGCACCTCAGCAGTAGTAATTGCTGTAGTTGTAGCTGCAGCTGCAGGCGTGGTGGAGGTGGAAAGAGTCTCCGCTCTGCCCTTAGTGGCTCCTTCTTCTCCTCCTAGGCACAGAGAAAGAGAGACCTCTCCTTTCCTCTCCTCTTCTCAGCAAACTGCACTCAGTCCCATTCACACAGCACCGAGCTGAACTGAGCTGAGCTGAGAATCTCGCAGCCTGTGTCTCAAAAACAAAGGTGAAACAAGGGAGCTCCTCCTTCCACTCCTCAACTGACTACCTGACTCACCCAACTCGCAGCACTCTGTTTAAACCGAACTTAGTGCAAAATCACACTTCAAAGCCTGTTTTTATAGGCCTTGAAACAAAGGAGCTTGCTGGGCCCTGCCACAGGAGAACCAGTTTTATCAAGTTCCCCTAATTAACTGCCTTCAGCTGCACTGAATTGTAGGCCTTGTACTCTTTTGAGTCAATATAAACTATTGTAACTTAACAAATCTTCAAATGAAACTTATCGCGGTGAATTAAATTAAAATAACATTGCCCGGGGAGACGATGCACTCCAGTCCCTGCAGCGCCCACCGGTCTCGGAAGGCTTCAAGTGTGCCGGCGGACACCGCGTGTTCCATCTCCAGGGCCACCCGGGTGCGAACATAGCCGCGGAAGAGAGGCAGGCAATTGGGCCGAATGCCCCCCCCGACCGCCCGCTGCCTGGACCTGTTAATGGCCACTTTGGCCAGGCCCAGGAGCAGTCCTACGAGGAGGTCCTCCGACCCGCCCTCTCCCCTCCGCACCGGGTAACCGTAGATCAGGAGCGTGGGACTGAAGTGCAACCAAAAAGCGAGGAGCAGCCCCTTCAAATATTCAAAGAGGGGCTGCAACCTCTCACAATCTATGTACACGTGGAACACGGACTCCTCGAGGTGGCAAAAAAGACAGGCGGCCTGGGAGTCCGTGAACCTACTTAAAAACTGATTGCACGGGACTGCTCCGTGCAACACCCTCCAGGCCAAGTCCCCAATAGAAAAGGGGAGGTCTCCCGCGTAGAGAGCCCTCCATTGGGGATCTTCACCTCTGCCGGACGGCAAGATGGCACGCCAAGGTATGTCGGATGGCAGGCGAAGATGACAAAGTGGAAAGTGTGCAGGAGCAGCCCGTACAGGAAACCCCTCCGTGCAGAACTAAAGGGCACGGAGGGCATTTCCCCGAGACGGCTCAAGTTGTGAGGTGCCGGTTCCCGAGAGGGGTTTCGGGGCCGCGCGCCGATGAGGAATTCTGTCTGAACGGAGGTCAGTTCGGACGGGATCGCCCCACGTGCTTGAGCCTCCTCGATACACCTAGTGGAGTCCGGGCCAAGTGCCACTTTCAGCGACTCGATGGCTTTGGTCGCATGCCAGCCGTCGACCCAGGAGAGGTGCCGCGCCAACTCCGCTGGCGCCATCCAGCCCGCTCCTCCGCCATCGAGCAGGTCCCCGACTCTGGTCACCTTGCCAGGCACAGCCCTGCCCTCTGCCAGCCACCCGATCCATCAGATGTCGAGGTGCGGATTCCTGAGCAGCGGCTCCCGAAGGAGAGCCGCCACTCCTGACGGGGGAGAACTCCGCCTGGAGGCGACCTGGTTCCAGACCCATAGCAGTTCCTGGTAGAAGACAGGCAGCTGCCACAGGTAGGCTCGCAGTGCGGCCCAATTCCACAAACAGGAGCTGCGTGTCATAGTTGAGGCCGTGCATCTGGCGGAAGAAATACGTCACCAGCGCACACCATCTGGGAGGATTCTCGACGTAAAGGTATCTCTGCAGCATCTGAAGATGGAAAGTCACTGCCTGGGTGCGAAGGCGTACCAGCGCCTGACCACCCTCCCTAAGCGGGAGACACAGAACGGCGGCAGAGACCCAGTGCTTCCTTTTGTCCCAGAAGAAGTCGATGAGCATCTTCTGTATCTTGGCGACAAACGCAGGGGGAGGGATCAAAGTGACCAACCGGTACCACAACATGGCGGCCACCAGCTGGTTTATGACCAGCGCTCGACCCCTGTAGGACAACACTCGGAGCAACCCCGTCCAGCGTCCTAGGCGAGCGGTGACTTTGGCCTCCAGCCCTTGCCAGTTCGGTAGCCAGGTGTCCTCGGTGGGGCCGAGGTGGACTACGAAGTAGAGGAGGTGCGTTGTGCTCCAGGCGAAGGGCCTGAACTCCTCCGGCAGGGAGTCCACCCGCCACTGGCCCACCAGGAGTCCAGAACATTTCTCCCAGTTGATCCTGGCGGAGGATGCGTCCGAGTAAATCTGCTGGCATTCTTGCATCCTCCGCAAGTCGACGGGATCCGTGACCATGAGGAGCAAATCATCGGCGTAAGCTGAGAGGACGACTTCCACGCCCGGCCCTTGCAGAGCCAGTCCCATCAAACTCTTCCGCAAGAGGCACAGGAAAGGCTCCACGCAAACGGCGTATAACTGACCGGACATCGGGCATCCCTGATGTACCACCCTCCCGAAGTGAAGGGGCACCATCAAAGTCCCGTTAACTTTAATCAGACACTCCGTGGAGCCGTACAGAAGTCGGATCCGGGCGACAAAATGCGTCCCGAACCTGAATGCGCGCAGAGTTCCGAAAAGATACTCGCGATCCACCCTGTCGAACGCCTTCTCCTGATCCAGGGAAAGGAAGGCGACCGACAGACCAGCCCTCTGGGAAAGGTGGACCAGGTCCCGGACCAGATGGATGTTGTCGTGGATTGTCCGGCCCGGGACCGTGTAGGACTGGTCGGGGTGAATCATGTGGGCCAGCACGGTGCCGAGGCGGGCAGACATGGTGGTGGTGAAAATTTTATAGTCCGTGCTGAGGAGGGAGACCTGGCGCCAGTTTTTTAAAAGGCGGAGATCAGCCCTCTTGTGCAGCAGGACGATGACCGCCCTGCGCCAAGAGAGGGGTATCTCCCCGGTTGCCAGACTTTCCCCCCGGATCCGCGCGTAGTCGCCCCCCAAGATGTCCCATAATGCCCTCTGGAACTCCACGGTCAGTCTGTCCAGCCCCGGGGAATTTCCCCTCGAGAGCTGGCCGAGGGTGCCAGTCAGCTCCACCAAGCTTAGCGGAGCGTCCAATTCTTCGGCGCCCTCCGCGCCGACCTTCAGCAGGTCCTCCCACAAAACTCTGCGCACATCCTCGCTGGACAGATCCGGAGAGAACAGAGCCCCGTAATAGGACCGGGTCTGCACGCTGATCCCCTCCGGATCCGAGACCAGAGATCCGTCGTCGGCCAGCAGCCCCAAGAGCTGCTTACGGACCCCTCGTCTTTTTTCCAGCGAGTAGAAGAAGGGGGAGCCGCACTCCAGTTCCCGGAGGAACTGGATCCGCGACCTCACATATGCGCCTTTTGTACCCGACGAGCTGCAGGTCCTTCAGTGCGCCCTTCTTCTCTTCATACACCTTCCGCAGGGCCGGGTCTTTGACGACTTGACCGAGACGGGACTCCAGGTTGAGCACCTCCCTCTCCAACCGCCCGACCCGGGCCTCCCGCCTCTTGGTCGACCCCCTCGCGTGCTCCTGACAGAAGAGACAGACGTGAGCCTTGCCCACGTCCCACCATAGCCTCAAGGAGGGGAAGCCTCCCCGCTTCCTTCTCCAGTCGGCCCAGAACCGACGAAACGAATCCATGGAACCGCTCGTCCTCCAGCAGCAGGTTGTTAAAATGCCAGTATGCGGACTCCCACGGCACCCGCAACGGAGCGAGCTCCGCCCACACCAGGTGGTGGTCCGTGCATGGCACCGGCCGCATGGAAGCCACCGGAATGCAGGAGACGTACGCCCGGGGAAATATAAAGGCGGTCGATTCTGGACCTTCCTCCTCCAGACCCCACCCAAGTGAAGGCGCTGGAGTCGGGATGGAGATTTCGCCAGACGTCCACCAAGTCGAAGGACCCGACCAGGTCTCTCAACTTCACCGTCGCCGCCAGGCTTCACGGAGGACCCGCACGGTCCCTCGCCTCGAGGGTACAATTAAAATCCCCCCCGAGGATGACGCACTCGCCGACGTCAATGGTACCCAGAAGAGCGGACACTTCTTCGAAGAAGCGCACTTGCTGCGCACCGGCCTGGGGGATGTACACGCTCACTAAATGGAGTGGCACGCCCCCCAGGCGAACAGTGACCTGGAGCATGCGGTCCGGCACCTACTCCTTGACCCCCAAGATCTCCGGCTGAAAATGCGGGGCCAGCAAGATAGCCACCCTGCCGGAAATGTTGGAGAGGTGACTCATGCTGACCCCTCCTCGCCACTCCAGAAGCCACGTGGCCTCGTCTCCCAGAACGCTGTGAGTTTCCTGCAGGAAGCACACTGCATGCCTCCCTTCCCGAAGGGCTGAGAAGTTATTAAATCTACGGCGTGCCTCTCTGCTGCCGTTGATGTTGAGGCTGGCTATGGTTATCTTCATGACAAGAGCATAGTGCAACCTCTACCTTACTCTAACGGGAGGAGGGAGCGCGGCCGCTAGTCGACCGCCACTCCCTTCTAAGCCCAGCGAGGAACTTCCGGATCCGACGCTGCTCGGCCGGGCCCATGCCCCCGTCCGCGCCCTTGGTTTTGATGGCGGCGCGGACGGAGCAAACGAGCAGCGCCAGAACCGACCATTTATTAATGGCCAGCCGGATTATATCCTGGCGAACCTGGCCCAATGCCAGAAAGTCCCGGAGTTCCACAACGGGGATGAGGGGGCTCCCGGAGGGGGGCACGAGGGTATCCGCCGCCTCGCTGGTGACAGTGTCCATGTCATCCTCAGTGTCCTCCGCCGGGTCCCCGTCCTCCTCCGGGGGTCGCCATCAGCTGGCCCTACTTCTGCCCCGATCCCACCCCCAGGATCGGCGGCAGAGGAGTCCTCCCTGGGCTCCTACAGAGGCGCCGGGTCAGGAAGCAGCGGCGGCCCAGGGCCCCCTCTGCCCCCGGCACCGGGGTGCACGGGGAAACCGGGGAGTACATTAGTGCCAGTTCCCCCAACACCCCCGGTGCCAGCGTCAGAGATGGAGTCAGGGGGCATTCCCCTTCACCGCCACCATCCTCCAACCCAGCGGACCGGGGACCTTGATTTAATTGCTCCACCAGGTCGAGCAGCACCTAGGAGTAGTCCTTACCGTATACGGCGGGCTGAGCCTCTTCGGCCTCGCCCACCCTGCTCCCCAGGACACCCGAACTGGCGAGAAACAACGGTTCGGTATAATTTCCCTCTGCGGGTAGTTCCGCGGCACCCCCCACGAGCAGCGTCTCTTCCCCATCCCCGGGAGGCACAGGCTGAACAGACTCATCTGTCGTACCCTCCCGGGGGACAGGCGACCCCTGCCGGATGTCGGTGACTGTGACGGTGTCGGTGTGGGGGAGCGCAGCACCCGCGGTGAGCGACGACTCCCCTTGCGATGGGGGACCCCGTTCCTCACGGTCCTCCTCCTGCTCCAGTGCGTCGCACCTCCTTTTCAGTGTGGAGGGACACGGAGGTTGGGAGACCTCCATGTGTACCGAGGCCTCCACCTCCGCTCCCCCCTGTCGATCGGTTTGCTCGGGTGGCCCGGGCCCGGTCACGGCCGCAGGTCTCGATTTTGCTGACTTGGCAGTTGCGGCCACAGGCCCGGGCACGAGGCCCCTCGCACTCTCGAACTCCACCACCACCCACGCAATGTACGGGGGCATAAGCGCGGGTAAATCGTCGTGTACATCTGGAGGACCCGCCTGAAGGTGTTTAGTTTTCCTCCGTACCTTTCTTCCGATCGGACGCTCCCCCTCCCCTATGCCGGAGGCCGCAACGGCGTCGACCTCCGGCGTCGACCGCGCATCGGGTGTCGCAGACGCGTGGACAGAAACAGGGGGAGGAGCAGCGGCGGCGCCAGCCTTGGCCGCTTCAGATGTTTTGGCGGCCTTGGAGGCGGGGCCGTTCTTTCTTATGTGCCCCACCTCCTTACAGGCGTGGCACCGCACACCATCCGACGTCCAGAAGACGCGGTAGGCGGTCCCCTCGTGTTGGACGTTAAACGCGCCCTCCGTGTCCTCCTCCCGCACCAGCTGGATAAACAGCTGGCGCCGGAAGGAGAAGACATGCCGGAGGCTGGCCTCCCTGTAGCCGAGCGGGATCCGATTAATCCCCGACCTCACCTCCCCCAGTTGACGTAGGTGGGGGAGGAGGAGCTCAACCGGAACAAAGGGCGGGACGTTTGATAGTACGATTCACTGCGCGGTGGCCTTGAGCGGCTCCACTGGCAGGAAGGTCCCGCCCATGGTGAGCCCCGTGGTGACGGCCAGGGACACCGTCCGCTCCGACCCCAGGAAGAACACAGCCTTTCCGTAGATTTTAGAGGCCGCTACGATGGCTGAGGGGTCGACTACCCCAGCCATGGCTTTGATGCAAGCCTCTATGGTCATGTTGGGGTGAGTGTAACTCTTCACCCCAGCTTTTTGGTCAATAGCCTGAAAGGCGACGGGGCAGCAGAAGCAGCGGGACCAGCTGTGGCCGTGGCTGCCACACCCGCGTACGTCCTCGCTGGCCCTGTCGCCGGCAAAGATGTGCTTGCCATACTGAGGTGTTATAAAGGGCTACACTCACCCCAAGTCACAGGCCGGGTGATGTTTGAAATGGCCTCGGTAGTGGGTTTTTTGGTCTCGTCCCTGAGCAGAGGGGGTTGTTTTAAGAGTGAAGGCACACCTCTCCCTTTGATGATTGGAATTGGGAGAGGGGCCTTCTCCCCTCTGCTCAATTGGGTAATTAATACAATTAGAGGTGCCTCGTTAGAGAGAGAGAGGCAGAGAGGGAGAGAGAGAGAGAGAGAGGGAAGGAAGGAGGGAGGCCGCAGGGGCCTGTTCGCCACTCAGGATAGTGGGTGGGTGGGTGCTTCCGGGCGGGGGTAGGGGGGGGGGCACTCTTCGATGATAATTATAGTCTTTGTTGATGGTCTTCTGGTGGGGGGAGAAGATGTCTTCACCTGGGAAACAAATAAAGCTGGAGATGCTCAGGCTCAGTCCACCACCAGGTCTCAACGATGTTGTAGACGGGGAAATAGATTGATGACTTTCTCTGGGCAGCTCCAGCTGTCCCAGGTGAAGCAATAGGCAAGGGGTGCTTGTTGATGGTGTGTGTGGCCAAGTTATTAGCAAGAGCCACACACACTCACACACACCCCTTGTTATCCCGGTGTTCTCCTTCTTCTTTCCTCCCCCCACCTCAAATACAAAGTCTTTTGGAGAGTGCCCTTTTTAACACCCACCTCTAGATGTTATTCTCCTCGATGGCTCGCTCTCCCTCCTTCCAAGCAGGTGTTGGTTTTGTTTCTCCACTCTCCCTCTCTCGTAATGGAGACCAGTTGGGGAGGCAGTGATGGAATGGCTTCCCTCCGTTGTTGTTATTGGTCTCCTTTCCACTCCCCTCTCCTCTCTCCCCTCTGGTACCTCAGCAGTAGAAGTTGCTGTAGTTGTAGCTTGTAGCTGCAGGCGTGGTGGAGGTGGAAAGGGTCTCCACTCTGTCCTTCGTCGCTCTGTCTTCTGTCTCCTCCTAGGCACAGAAAGAGAGATATTTCCTTTCCTTTCCTCTCCTATTCTCAGCACTCTGGTTGAAACTACACTCGGTCCCGTTCACACAGCACCGAGCTGAGCTGAGCTGAGAATCGCGCAGCCTGTGTCACAAAAGCAAAGGCGAAGCAAGGGAGCTCCTCCTTCAACTCTTCACCTGACTCCCTGACTCACCCAACTCCCAGCACTCTGTTTAAACCGCACTTGACTGAATTCCTCCGTGTGGGCAAGAAGCTGAACCTTGTGTATGTGTGTTTATGTGAACAATTCAAAGCACGTGTTATATTTTTTCTAAATCATCTGGTTACACAAATTCAGGACAAACTCTGTGACCGCCTTCCTTTTAGATACCTCGTACCTACCACGGTACAATTTCTGCCATTGCATGCTTTCTTTCGTAACGACTCGATTCCGTTAATTATTGCTGAATAATAGTTATATTGAAGCAAGCGATATTAGCAGCAACTCAACGGCAGATTCGCTGACGCTCAGATAAGAATCGCACTCCGTAAATTCACCTTAACGCTAATCACAAACTTGGTATCCTTTTAGTACATAATCTACTTTGTTCAGACTGATTGGGACTGCAGATGCATAAATCGCTAAAAGGAGCAGCACAAGTTGTTATGTTCATAAATGGTGCAATCAAAGTACTGGGGCTCTTTCTAAGAAAATAGAATACAAAAGCAGAAAGGTAATGTTACATTTATATAGAATTTAGGTGAGAACACACTTGGAGTACTTTGCAATATTCTGGTCTCCATGCTCGAAAAAAGACATTGAAGCACTGGAGAAAATTCAGAAAAGAGTTTCAAGGATGTTAACAGAATTTGGAGGATGCAACTTTCAGGAAAATATATACAGGCTGGTCGCTTATCTCTGAAAGAGGATGCTAAAAGGAGACTTGATTGAAGTGTTTAAAATTATGAAGGAGTTAGATAGGGGGAACGTGGATACAGTGTTTCCACTTGCGGATGAGTCTAGAACAGGGAGACATAAATATAAGGTAGCCACTAATTTGTAATTGATTGGGAGGTAGGAGATATAGAGTAGGTATAAATGTTTCGTTCACTGATGGGCGGGAAAAGACAAATGGTAATCCCTAGGGATGTATATTGGGGCCTCAGCATTTTTTTATTCGTTCATGGGATGTGGGTGTCGCCGGCAAGGCCAGCATTTATTGCCCATCTCGAGTTGCCGTTGAGAAGGTGGTGGTGAGCTGCCTTCTTGAACCGCTGCAGTCCATGTGGTGTAGGTACTCCCGCAGTCCTGTTAGGAAGGGAGTTCCAGGATTTTGACCCAGCTATGATGAAGGATCGGCGATATATTTCCAAGTCACGATGGCGTGTCAGCATATATAAAATGACTTAGATCAAGGAACATAGAGCTGCATATCCAAGTTTGTAGTGGACACTAATTTAGGAGGCACAGTTGTGTGGATGGGACGAGGAAGTTAAAAATGACATAAATAGATTGAGTGGGCAAAACTATGGCAGATGGATTTCAATGTTGGAACGTCATCCACTTTGATATAAGAAAGACAAATTAGAATATTTTCTTTATAGTGAGAGACTAGGAGCAAAGGGATTTAGGTGTTCATGTACACACATCACTAAAAGGTAGTGCACAGGTACAAAAAGTAATCAAAAAGGTTAATGGAATGTTGGGCTTTATCTCAAGTGGGCTGGAAGTCAGAAGTGAGGAAGTGATGATTCAGTTCTATAGATCCTTCGGCAGACCCCATCTGGAGTGCTGAGTTTAAATTATACACTGAACTCCAGGAAATATATATTACTCTTGCAAGAGGTACAGCACAGCTTCACCAAAATAATATCAGGGCTTACATAGATACATAGATACATAGAAGATAGGAGCAGGAGTAGGCCATCCGGCCCTTCGAGCCTGCTCCGCCATTTAATGAGATCATGGCTGATCCTCCAATTCAGTATCCCGTCCCCGCCTTCTCTCCGTAACCCTTAACCCCTTTTGCCTGTAGAAATATATCTAATTCCCTCTTAAATATATTTAATGAGCTGGCGTACACTGCCCTCTGTGGCAATGAGTTCCACAGGTTCACCACCCTCTGAGTGAAGAAATTCCCCCTCATTTCTGTCCTAAATGGTTTAGCCCTTATCCTTAAATTATGTCCTCTAGTTCTGTTCTCACCCGCCAAGGGAAACATTCCTTCTGCATCTAGTCTGTCTAGACCTGTCAGAATTTTATACACTTCTATGAGGTCCCCTCTCAATCTTCTAAACTCCAGTGTGTACATCCCTAAACTACATAGTCTCTCCTCATAGGTCAATCCCGCCATTCCTGGTATCAGCCTGGTGAATCGCCGCTGCACCCCCTCCATGGCAAGAACATCTTTCCTCAGATGAGGCGACCAAAACTGTACACAGTACTCGAGGTGTGGTCTCACCAGTGCCCTGTACAGCTGCAGCAAGGCATCCCTGTTCCTGTATTCCAACCCTTTTGCTATGAAGGCCAGCATACCGTTTGCCTTCTTGACCGCCTGTTGCACCTGCATGCTCGCCTTCAGTGACTGGTGTACAAGAACACCCAGGTCTCTCTGTACTCCCCCCTCTCCCAATTTATTGCCATTTAAATAATAATTTGCCCTCACGTTCCTGCACCCAAGGTGGATAACTTCGCACTTGTCCACATTATAGTGCATCTGCCATTTATCCGCCCAATCACCCAGTCTGTCCAAATCGCTCTGGAGCTTCCTGGTCTCCTCCTCTGAGCCCACCCCCCCTCCTAGTTTAGTGTCGTCTGCAAATTTGGAAATGCTGCATCCGACTCCCTGATCCAGGTCATTAATGTAAATTGTGAACAGCTGGGGACCCAGTACAAATCCCTGTGGTACCCCACTTGTTACTGCCTGCCATTCAGAAAATGAGCCGTTTATTCCAACTCTCTGTTTTCTATCTGACAGCCAGTTCTCTATCCACGTCAATACTTTCCCCTTTATCCCATGAGCTTCAATTTTCCATGCTAATCTTTTATGTGGGACCTTGTCGAAGGTCTTTTGGAAGTCCAGGTACACCACATCTACTGGCTCTCCCCCATCTATTTTACCAGTTACTCCCTCAAAAAATTCCAATAGATTAGTCAAGCACGATTTACCCTTTGTAAATCCATGTTGACTCTGTCCTATCCTGTCCCCTTTTGGTAAGTGCTCCGCTATTTCATCCTTAATGATGGACTCCAGCATTTTGCCCACAACTGATGTAAGGCTTACAGGTCTGTAATTACCTGCTTTTTCCCTACCCCCCTTTTTGAATAGTGGGGTAACGTTAGCTACCCTCCAATCCATGGGCACTTAAAGGGTGAAATTATGCGGATAGGTTGCATAAACTTGGCTTATATTCTCTTGAGTTTAGAAGGTTGAAGGGTGATTAAATCGAGATATTTAAAATGATTATACAATTCGATAGGTAGATACAGATAAACTATTTTCTCTCATGGGGCAAGCCAAGGCAAGACGTTATAATCTTAAAATTAGATCTAGATCATTTAGAATCATAGAATGGTTACAGCGCAGAAAGGAGGCCATTCGGCCCGTCGAGCCCGTGCCACTCTCTGCAAGAGCACTTCACCTAGTCCCACTCCCTGCCCTTTCCCGGTAGCCCTGCAATTTGTTTTGCTTCTGCTTCTTATACAGTTACCGTTTGAAAGTCACGATTGAATCTGCCTGCACCGCCCTCTCAGGCAGCGCATTCCAGATCCTAATCATTCGCAGCATAATTTTTTTCCCCCTCAGGACGCCTTTGATTCTTTTGCCAATCATTTTAAATCTGTGTCCTCTGGTTCTCGATCCTTCTGCCAATGGGAACAGTTTCTCTCTGTCTACTCTGTCTGGACCCCTCATGATTTTGAATACCTCTATCAAATCTCCTCTCAACCTTCTCGGCTCTAAGGAGAACAACCCCAGCTTCTGTAGTCTATCCACGTGACTGAAGTCCCTCATCCCTGGAATCATTCTCATGAATCTTTTCTGCACCCTCTCTAAGGCCTTCACATCCTTCCTAACGTGCGCTGCCCAGAATTGGACACAATACTCCAGTTGAGGCTGAACCAGTGTTTTATAAATGTTCATCATAATTTCCTTGCTTTTGTACTCTATGCCTCTATTTATGAAGTCCAGTATCCCGTATGCTTTTTTAACCGCTTTCTCAACCTGTCCTGCCACCTTCAACGATTTTTGCGTGAAAGCAGGAAGCATTTTTCACATAAAGGGCGTGGTGGTCTGGAATTCGCACCCCTTAAAAGCCGGCGACGCTCGGTCAATTAAAATGTTCAAGATTGAGAACGCCAGACTTTTGTTAGGTAACGGATAGGGAACAAAGGCGGGAAAATTGAGTTGAGGTGCAGATCAGCCATGATCTAATTTAATGGCGAAACAGAATGTAGAGGCTGAACGGCCTACTCCTGTCGGACTAATCCAACGTTAGTGAGCTTTGTCCTGTCTGTATTGAACGTGTCCAACACTTTTTATGCAAAAGTGACCAGTGTTTCATCTAGTTCTAGGGCTGTGCAGTGTAACATTGATGGCTCTGAGTTTAACTTCGAGTTAACACCGGGTGTCGCTCAGTCAACTTGATGGCAGCATAGATTAAGAATTAATTTGATCACGATTTGTGGGACATTATAAATGCATTTGCAAAGATTCCCCCATTCAGTATTGATAGTGAAATCGTACACCTTCTAAATTAAAGCTTGTCTCCTATGCTTATAACTTCACCAGGAAAACACAAGGAAATATTTGGGATATTGCATTACCCAGTGACTAAAATAATTCCTACCCGCGTGGTTCACCGTAGATTATGTTTTCAGAAAAAAATGAAAGTAATTTCGGACTGCGATCCCCAAAGTGCAAAATTCTAGAACAAAATTTGCCTCATTCATTCTCCTAAGACAGTCGCCCTGGTTATCAATGAATTGCATTGCTACCCTAGATCGGTCTTCCTCTTATAATAACAAGAGAAAACGCTGGAAAAGGTCAGCAGGCCAGGCAGCATCCGTGGAGAGAGAAACAGAGTTAACGTTGCAGGTCGAAGACCTTTCGTCAGAACTGGAAAAAAGGAGGAAATGAAATAGATTTAAAGCAAGTATAAAGCTGGGAAAAGGTGGAGGGGATGGAAGAAGAAAAGGGAAGGTCAGTGGTGGGATAGAAAGCAGGAGAGATCAAGAGACATTGAGAGACATTAAGAGATAATCAAGGCGAGAGGAGGTGTTAATGTGACAGGTTGAGGCTCGGTCTTCCTCTTAGCAGTTTGAAACTTGTAGTCCACTGGAACCATAATTTAAGGAGGATTCCTTGTCCTCATTACTAGTGTATTAATGTGTCCTCGTTAAAATAAAGAACATAAAGAATTGCTCTAATGATCGGATAGATAAGGGATTTGGATCTTTTCTGCCTGGACTTGTGAAAGTATAATTTCGAAATTTGTCTTTCCATTGTATATTGGTCAATTTTTGTGCTCCCTCTTTTTGTTCCGTTTTGCTTCTCCTGACTTCTGGATTATTTTTCATAACTTTACATCGGATGTTCTAAGCCTTCTGCCGAACCACGCCCAATGTAACACTGCGTTTTCTACATTTCTGCTTTGACTGTATCACTCTATACTAACCATTCCATAATAACCTTTACCACACCAAGCTGTTAACCTATTATATTATACACTCTCCAGACCACCAGTCTGGAAAATATTGCTTCAATTGGATAACAAGAGTTAACTCATCGCGAGGAAAGTTTACGGCAAAAATGTGTTTTTAAAACAGGAAATATAGGGAACTATTTGTCGAGAGTAGCTTTACAGAAAATTCTCATCAATGATTGTCAATGGACTTTTCTAATTTTATTGATTCGGTCCTTTTCAATTGTGAGGTTAAATAATAGCATAAAATAATAAGGCTGATTTAAGCCTATGTATAGAAAGATTCGCAGACATTTATTTATGGGTCCCTATCTGAACTCACAACCGTCAGTACTCTCCCAGTGCAATGATTGAATCGTTACAGCTTGCTCTCTTCTGTGACCTTCAGCTGGACAATGAAAATGTTACTTATTCAATTTTTCAAAGACAGTTGCAGTGAAATCGCGCTGTGAGATATGATACTGACATTTAACATATTTGATTGAAATGTATTTGTGATTGGTGCTTTTAAAGAGTTAACTCTCCCATTCAAATAGAAAGCAATGTAATTTCGTACAAAGGTTCAACCATGACATCCCACAGCGGGATTTCACGCTGCAGTGTTTTATATCGATCACAAGTCGAAACAAGCAACTGTTACATTTGATTCATTCAGCCTTAGTCATTCCATATATTGGTATAGTGAACCTCAGTTTCTCCTGCGACCTCAAATAGATCTTTCAGCTATATTAATAAAATTTCTTGCAAAAAGATCCGTGTCCGCTTCCATATTTTTCTCACAACGGTTAATTCTCTGCAAGTGTCGAATGTTTCCTGGTCTGTCGGTCGGTATCTCTCTCTCTCGCTCTCTCTCTATCTATCTAGCTATCTATCTATCTATGTGCAAATGAAATGGCAGCTTAAAATCTCCTTATCCAGTTCCTCTTCCCGAGGACCGCATAGCTATTGAACCGATTACCGCCCTCAGCTTCCCCTCGCTATTATAATCTTCAGGCTTCTAAAACCCAAGCCTGGGGTCACGTAATCGTTCCTCTTTATTTCACCTCACGTTTTAATTGCTATATTCAACCATTCTCGTGTTTTATTCTGTGGCTTTGACTCTGTTTCTCTTTTTAATGGCTGGAATGTGGATCGCGCAAATGCCAGTCAACGCAAGACTGGGACTCCTATAGCGCGAGGTCATGTGGATGGATATTTGCATGAATAATTAATATTCAATGACGTTGCTATGTTTGAAACTTCTTAAGGAGAGGTTTAGAAAGAGCTCAGAACTACATTCGTGTCAGGAAATATTTTGTTTCAGATCTTCACCAGAACCTTCACCATGACTGAATGGGTTCGAGTTCTCGCCGCACTGATGTTCTGTCTCCACAGTAAGTACAGAACGTAAGCTTCAATATCCCTGCTTTTTACATTGCCTTGATTTTTTCTTGTGCTTGAATTGAATAGACCCGAATTATAAGCAATATTCGAAGGGCACAAATTGTGACTAATCAATAACTTGTTATTTCACCAGGTACCAACGCGGATCCTGTCCTGACTCAGCCACCGCCCATCTCAACATCCCCGGGCAAAACCGTTAAAATCACTTGTACCTTGTCCGAAGGCAGCATAGGCAGCTACTACACCAGCTGGTACTGGCAGAAACCCGGCAGTGCCCCTGTGCTTGTTTGGTATGGGAGCAGCAGACCTTCGGGGATTCCAGATCGATTCACCGGGTCTGCGGACTCATCGAGGATGCATTTAACCATCATCAACGTGCAATCGGAGGACGCCGCCGATTATTACTGCGCTGCGAGGCGTAGCAGTCCGTATTATATATTTTTCGGGAGGGGAACCAAGCTGAATTTGGGCAGTAAGTAAATTATTCGTAATGCGCAAATTTGTTTTGTGTCAGTTACCAGTTTTCAATTTTTGTTTTTTTTGTCTAAATTCCCTCGATCAAAAAATATCCGTATCTGAGTCTCTCACAGCGTCAATCTTTTTTTCTGTTCGGTTTCCAAATCGCGCATCAAACTGTTCCCTAACATTGCTAACACTGCGAATGAAATACCACAAATGCATTGAAACAAATTTATTGGTAGACTGAATTACTGCAACTCAAGATTATTGGCCTCAAAATATATTTATACCGAAGTTGTGGAACAGCGACCAGTGATATTTAAGAGCTAGCAAAGCACAAAGGGCGCCCGATTTAAGGGAGGTGTCAACGCCTTGGAGAGATAAGTGAAGCCATTTTTTAATATTATACCAGTACCGGTAGGTTTTGTTAAGTCAAGAGAGGAGAGAAGCTCATTTCAGTCGAAGTTTGCTGTGTGATCTGCTAGAAATGTTCAGAATCATGAGTCATTCAGTTGCAGCAAGTTAAAAAAACAATTTTCACTGATCGGTCAGTCGGTAAGCAGAGGATATAAATTTAACAGCATTACTAAAAGAACGTGCTTAAAAGGGAAGTTGATAAACATGTAAAAAAGAACAAAAGAAAGTTAAGGGAATCGCACTAAGTGGACATATCTATCAAAGTGCTGGGGCGGGAGAATTCGGCTTCCTTCGGAGCTGTTCAATTCTATGATTCTGTGAACCGCGCATACTCTTTCAGACTATCTTACACCCGGCCGTTATAGCCCACAGAATAAGTTCTCGGTAAAAGTCTACAGACACAAATTGAAAAGTTTCAAATCGACACCGAATGCATTCCCATTAAAACACTGCCGCGATTTAATCACCATTCTCGGATTGAGACTGCGGGAGGATAGTGCAGCGACTTGTTGTAACTCTCTCCCACTCGTCTCATAACTGAGTGAAAACCATTCAGTGCATGATTCACATCCAATTGTCAGGGTATCTATATTTTAACAAGTTATGGGCTTGTTATCTTCCTATCGATAATTTTGTGTGAATAATGTCTCGAAATAGCTTTTCTGATTTTTGTACCTGCTTTTGTACTCACTCCATTGCGCTTTGCTGCTGGTTCTGTGATTAGAGTTAGTCAGAGGAGTAATATTATCAAAAATGGGGGTACTCTATCGCTATTTGACGTGGTTATTCGACTACATGAGGGTGAAATTAGCTATCATGAAACAGCAAAAATCTTTATTTATATTATCAGCTGTTACATTAAGAATACATCTCTGGTACAAATGTCAAAGTCTTAGCGTTTCGACAATAATTTAAAGTGGCAGTAAAATCTGCTGAATAATCCCACGGGTCTCCAGATATCTCAGTACCAGAAAGTTCAGCTAATCTTCGGGCGCTGCCGGGGGATTATTACTAAATGTGACAATAGGGGTTGGTGGTTCTTCCGGACTTCTCCCAGTTTCAGCCTCCGAATTGTATAGAAAACAAAGGGAAGTTCTGGGTTCCAAGGCGAACGCCTCAGAATAGCAATAGATTCTTAAACCGACCCGGGCAAACCTGGTATTAGTGAGACGCGCCGCTGCAGCTGACGTGATGCCTCAATGCCAGAACCATTTGAAGCGACCTCGCCTCTAATTCTACCATTCTATTGAATCGCAACAGTGCTTTAATGAAAAAAAATAAACGTTTCAGCCTTTTCTCCGGTGCTTTACATTACATAAAGCATTTACCGAGGGTTTGTTATTGACAGCTTGTAACATATGGTCGGCGCGAATGGTCATCTAAAGAGACAGGAGATGATGACAGTCCGGCTTCAACATTCTTACACTGGGTTATATGTCATTTTTTTATCACAGGAATATTCATATTTAATATTATTGGCATTACTTTCATATTGATGTTATTATTGGGATAATATTATTCACAATAACAGCCGTTATTTGTTGTAGCCTGTTTCTCTTTAATGACATCTTTTGTGACACACTGACCCCGAAGATATCTCCAAACAGCTATTTCGAGCCGAGCAGAGCGGCCATAGCAGTGATGGTACACAAGCCCAGATATTAGTCCAATATTTTCGTCAAAAGTAGTGCAAAATTTGAGAAAGAAGCACGAATCGAGCTTATTAGTAAATTCATTAGCGTGTTTGAGCTGAACATTACAGTATCTTTGTAGTCACTATTGGTTCCAATCATTATCCCAGATACGGCTTTTTTGCTTTTTGCATTCTCTTTAAATCGCAGCTCCTGAGACACAATGTCTATGGCAGATTGAGTAGGACCAGTAATTTCGATGTAATACTGTGTGCCCAATGATATTTAAAAATTATTTTCTGACCATGTTCTTTCACAAATGTGATGTCAAGATCTTGGAGGGGATGCAGAAGGGATTTATGGTACCCGTCGTACCAGAGATGAGGAACTTCAGTTAAATAGAGAGACTAGAGAAACTGGGATTGTTCTCCTTAGAGCAGAAAAGATGAAAGGGAGATTTAACGAGGTGTTCTAAATTATGAAGGGTTTTGATAGAGCAGATACGGAGCAACTTTTTGCACGAGCAGGTTATTGGCAAAGGAACCAGGGTGGAGATGAGGAGAAATTTGTCAAACTGCAAATTGTTATGATCTGGGATGCACTACCTGAAAGGGTGGTGGAAGCAGATTCAATAGTAACATTCAAAAGGGAATTGGATAAATACTTGAAAAGGAAAAATGTGCAGGGCTATGGGGAAGGAGAAGGCGGGGGGGTGGGACTAATCGAAAGCTCTTTCAAACAGCCGGCACAGGCACGATGGGTCGAATGGACTCCTGTGCTGTGAAATTCTATGATTCTATGAAATGTGGAAACATTTATAAAGACGCGCTAAAGTTTAACGGGGAAACGAAATGGTACAAAACTGAAAGAAAAATTATATCTTAGTGGACAGATATTAAATTCGATTTATAATATATGCACAGAGTTTGGATCATATTTCCATGGAAATATTTGTTACACGTTCCTTTCCATGTAGGAAAAATAGGAAAATGTTCTCAGGTTATAAACGTTCTAGAACTGCGGGCCCCTGTGATTGGAGAATTGACACGGTTGAGCTTCCGTTATATTAAATTTCATATACGTTTGTAAAGTGACGCCGAATTTTATTGTAAGATTTGAAGAAAGTAACACATTGATTCTGACTTTTTTTTAAGTTACTTAAGTATGGATATCCTTTAATTGTATTCTACGTTTCAGATCCGCGGGCCCCCTCGGTGTCTGTTCTTCCGCCTTCATCCGATCAAATCGCAGCAAAGAACACAGCGACCCTGGTGTGTTTGGTGAACGGTTTCATCCCGGGCGCTGTGGAGATTGAGTGGACTGTAGATGGCAGTGTCCGGGGGAATGGCGTTGAGACCAGTCGGATCCAGCAGGAGACGGACAACACGTTCAGTGTGAGCAGTTATCTGACTCTTCCAGCCTCAGAGTGGAACTCAAATGAGCTTTACACCTGTGTGGTTAAACACGAGTCTCAGGCAAACCCGCTTCAAACAAGCATCGCCAGATCCAGCTGTATGTGAGTCAGGAATCTTATGTATTGATTTGTCCTGCCATTATTAACTTCCCTTTAAAAATAAATTCCGTATTCGGATAGTACATGTTTGATTTTAAGTGTAACATTTCAAATCACAACATATGTGCAGTTTGTCGGCTGTATTCCGCTGTCTGTATTTTACAGTGTGTAAACCCTGAACTGATCAAATTTCAGTGTAACGTTACACATACCGTAGTGTAATAAAATGACCCTTCCATTATCTCAGGTGCTGTTATTCTTTTCTGACCGATTCCTCTGTACCAATCCATAGCAATTTTTTAAATATGGCTAAATAATGAGGTTTTATTCTTTATGATATTCTGCACATTATATGTCAAGTCAGTGAAATCAGTCGGAATAGCAAGTTTGCAGACACGATAGATTACTATTATTTTGACATTTTGGGAAAGAAATCTTACAATATATATTTTAATCACATCTGTTTAAATTCATAGAATTACATAGAATTTACAGCACAGGCCATCAGGCCCAACTGATGTGTGACTTTGTTTCTGCTCCACATGAGCCTTCTCCTAACCTTCTTCATCTAACCCTATCTGCATATCCTTCTATTCCTTTCTCCCTCATGGACGTATTTAGATTCATATTAAAGGCGTTTGTGCTATTCGCCTCAAGTACTCCATGCGATAGCTGCACTCTTGGCAAAGAAGTTTTTCCTGAATTCTTTATTGGATTTATTAGTGACAATCATATTTATGGCGCCCAGTTTTGGACGCCGCAAAACGGAAACATCTCCTCTACTCTATGGTATCAAACCCCTTCATAAATTTAAAGACCTCTATTAGTTCATCCTTTTAGTTTCATGGGGAAAGAGTTCCTGCCTGACCAGTCCTTCGTGACAATTATTACCTCGCAGTTCTGGTATCATCCTTATAAATCTTTTTTGCACGTTCTCCAGTGCCGATACCCTTCTTGTAATATGGAGCTCAGAACTGTGCACAGTACTCTTAAGTGTGGTCTAACCAAGGTTCTATAGAAGTTTCACATAAATTCCCCGCTTTTCAATTCCATTCCTCTGAAAATGAACCACAGTGCTTTGTTTGCATTTGTTATTGCCTTGCTAACTTGCGTTGCAAATTTTTAATGATTTGTGAATTTATACCCCTGGATCCCTTTGCTCCTTTACTCCATTTGGACTCTTATTTTCCAAGGGATTTGTGACATTCTTATTCCTCCTACCAGAAAGCACCACCTCACACTTATCTATATTTAAATTAATTCACCATTTACACGCCTATTCTGCAAGTTTATTAACATCTTGTATTTTGTCGCAGTATTCTTCAGTATCAAATATATCCCCCAATTTGGTGTCATCTGCAATTTTTAAAAATTGTCCTTCAGCTTCCCCAGTCCGAATCGTTTATGTCACAAACAGCAATGTGATAATGACCAGATAATCTGTTTTAGTGGCGTTAAACAATCCGTGTAGATAAGGGACTGACTAGCGTGTCCTTGTGTTTCTGGCAATAATTGGATGAGCATAGTGTACGTTTTAATTAATTATCCGGTGACACAAATTCAGTGACTCAATGTGGTTGTCCAGGTATTTGCATCATGCGAATTCAGTCTTCGCAAGATTTCTGTTTCAATAAGATTCGATTCCTTTTGATCCGTGTTCAGCGATTCTTAACACCAAGGAAGGTGCTACGTGTAATAACTCAGAATGGAAGAAAACTGGGCTGGGATCTGTGCCCTGGCGAACCGAATAACTAGGCCAATAGACACAGCTTTAAACTAATGAAGGGAGGTGGGTGGGAGGCTTCAGGAAAGAGTGAATTTAAAAGCAGCGAGAGAAATGTCACGGCTCTAGAGCAGAGTCGAGTTTTGGATAAAAATAAGCAGAGTGGGTCAGGAGGGGACAGAGAGAGTAACAAAGGCAAGAAGTCATCTGTGACTAAGGTGGCATCAGTGAAAAATAGAAATAAGTCAAAGCTAAAGGCACTATATCTGAATGCGCGAAGCATTCGCAACGAAATAGATGTATTAATAGCGCAGATAGAAATTAACAGGTTTGATCTAATAGACATAACGGGGACATGGTTGCAAAGTGACCAAGGTTGGGAACTAAATATTCAAGGATACTTAACTTTAGAAGAAAATGGGAAAGGAGGAGGCGTAGCCCTGATATTAAAGGATGGGATAAAGACAGTAAAGAGAAAGGATCTTAGCTCCGAAATCAAGAAGCAGAATCAGTTTAGATGGAGCTAAGAAACAGCAAGGAGCAGAAAACGTTGGTGGCAAATGTTTGTAGGCCTCCAAACCGTAGTTGTAATGTAGGGCAGTGTATGAATCAGTAAATTAGAGGTGCATGTAACAAGGGTAATAAAGGGGGAACTTTAATCTACATATAGACTGGGCAAACCAAATTTGCAGTAATAGTGTGGAGGACGAATTCATGGAATGCATGCAAGATAGATTTCTAGATCAGTATGTTGAGGAACCAACTAGGGTACAGTTCATTTTAGATGTAGTATTGTGCAACGTGAAAGGGTTAATTAAAAACCATGTAGTAAAGGACGCAAAAAACTTCCATGAAATAGTGGTGAACCAAGGCTCCAGCGAGAATGAGGAACTGAAAGAAATTTGTATTAGCAAAAAAATAGTGCTGGAGAAATTAATGGGACTGAAAGCCGATATATCCTCTGGACCTCATGGTTTATATCCTAGGGTTTTGAATGAGGTGGATATAGAAATAGTGGATGCATTGGTTTTCATTTTCCAAAATTTCATAAATTCTAGAATGGTTCCCACGGGTTGGACGGTAACATATGTAATCCCACTATTTAAGAAAGTGGGGGAGAGAGAAAACGGGGAACTACAGACCAGTTAGCCTGACATCAGTAGCAGGGAATATGTTAGAATCTATTGTTAAGGACGTGGGAACAGGGAACTTTGAAAATAATAACAGGATTGGGCAGAGTCAACACGGATTTATGAATGGTAAATCGTGTTTGACAAATCTGTTAGTTTTTTGAGGTTGTAAATAATGGAATAGATAAGGGGGATCCAGTGGATGTGGTGTTTTTGGATTTTCAGAAGGCATTCGATAAGGTGCCACACAAGAGGATATTAAACAAAATTAGGGCTCATGGGATTGGGGGCAATATATTAGCATAGATTAAGGATTGGTTAACGGACAGAAAACAGAGAGTAGGAATAAACGGGTCATTTTTGGATTGGCAGGCTGTAGCTAGTGGGGTACCACAGGGATCAGTGCTTGGGCCTCAGCTATTTACAATCTACATCAATGATTTGGATGAGGGGACCAAATGTAATATATTCAAGTTTGCTGATGATACAAAGCTGGGTGGGAATGTAAGCATTGAGGAGGATGCAAAGAGGCTTCAAGGGGATATCGACAGACTAAGTGAGTGGGCAAGAACATAGCAATTGGAATATAAGGTGGAGAAATGTGAAATTATCCACTTCGGTAGGAAAAATAGAAAAGCAGAGTATTTTTAAAATGGTATTAGATTGGGAAATGTTCAGTGAGACCTGGGTGTCCTTGTACACGAATCACAAAAGTTAACATGCAGGTACAGCAAACAATTAGGAAAGCAAATGGTATGTTGGCCTTTATTACACGAGGATTTGTGTATAAGAGTAAAGACATCTTACTGCAATTATGTAGGGCCCTCTTGAGAACACACCTGAAGTATTGTGCACAATTTTGGTCCCCTTACCTAAGAAAGGATATACTTGCCATAGAGGGAGGGCAACGAAGTTTCACCAGACTGGTTCCTGTGATGGGGGGATTGTCCTATGAGGCGAGATTGAGTAGACTAGGCCTATATTCTCTCGAGTTAGAAAAATAGGAGTAGGAGTAGGCCATTCGGCCTTTCGAGCCTGCTCCACCATTCAATATGATCATGGCTGATCCTCTATCTCAATACCATATTCCCGCGCTCTCCCCATACCCTTTGATGCGTTTTGTGTCTGGAAATCTATCTATCTCCTTCTTAAATATATTCAGTGACTTGGCCTCCACAGCCTTCTGTGGTAGAGAATTCCACAGGTTCACCACCCTCTGAGTGAAGAAATTCCTCCTCATCTCAGTCCTAAATGTCTTATCCCGTATCCTGAGACTGTGACCCCTCGTTCTAGACCCCCCAGCCAGCGGAATCATCCTCCCTGCATCCAGTCTCTCTAGCCCTGTCAGAATTATATACGTTTCAATGAGTTCCCTCTCATTCTTTTAAACTCTAATGAATACAGGCCTAGTCGACCCAATCTCTCCTCATACGACAGTCCTGCCATCCCAGGAATCAGTCTGGTGAACTTTCGCTGCACTCCCTCTATGGCAAGTATATCCTTTATTAGGTAAGAAGACCAAAACTGCACATGGTACTCCAGGTGTGGTCTCACCAAAGCCCTGTATAACTGTAGTAAGACATCCATGCTCCTGTACTCAAATCCTCTTGCAATGAAGGCCAACATACCATTTGCCTTCCTCACTACTTGCTGCACCTGCATGTTTGCTTTTAGTGACTGGTGTACAAGGACACCCACGTCCCTCTGTGCATTTACAGTTCCCAATCTATCACCATTTAAATAATAATCTGCATTTCTGTTTTCCTACCGAATTGGATAACTTCACATTAATACACGTTATACTGCATCTGCCATGTATTTGCCCACTCACTCAACTTGTTTAAATCACCTTGAACCCTCTTTGCATCTCCTCACAACTCACAATCCCACCTAGTTTCGTGTCGTCAGCAAACTTGGATATATTACATTTGGTTCCCTCATCCAGATCATTGATATATATTGTGAATAGTTGGGGCCCAAGCACTGATCCCTGCGGAACCCCACTAGTCACCGCCTGCCACCCCGAAAAAGACCCATTTATTCCTACTCTCTGTTTTCTGTTTGTTAACCAATTTTCAATCAATGCCATTATATTACCCCCAATCCCATGTCCTTAAGTTTTGCACACTAACCTCTTATGTGGGACTTTATCAAGGCCTTCTGAAAATTCAAATACACCACATCCACTGGTTCTCCCTTATCTATTCTACCAGTAACATCCTCAAAAAACTCCAGTAGGTTTGTCAAACACGATTTCTTTTTCACAAATCCATGTTGACTTTGTCTAATCCCGTTGATATTTTCTAAGTGTCCTGTTATCACATCCTTTGTAACAGACTCTAGCCTTTTACCCAATACTGATGCTACGGTAACCGGTCTGTAGTTCCCTTTTTTGACTTTATCTCCTTTTTTAAATAGTGGGGTTACCTTTGCCACCCTCCAATCTGAAGGAAATGTTACATAAGCTATAGAATCTTGGAAGATGACAACCAATGCATCCACTATTTCCATGGCTACCTCTTTTAGTACTCTGGGATGCAGATTATCAGGCCCTGGGGATTTATCGGCTTTCAGTGTTATTAATTTCTCCAGCACTATTTTTTACTAATACTAATTTCCTTACATTCCTCCTTCTCAGTAGACCCTTGGTTCCCTGGCATTTCTGGAAAGTTATTTGAGTTCTCTTCTGTGAAGACAGAACCAAAGTATTTGTTTAATTGCTCAGCCATTTACTTTTTCCCCATTATAAATTCTCCCGTTTCTGACTGTAAGCGACTTACATTTGTCTTCACTAATCTTTTTCTTTTGATATACTTTACATACATAGTTTAGACGAATGAGAGGTGATCTCATTGAACCATATAAATTCTTAAAGGGCTTGACAGGGTAGATGCAGGGAGGATGTTTCCCCTCCTGGGGCATCTGGAACCAGGGGTCACAGTCTCAGAATAGGTTATAGGCCATTTAGGACTCAGATGACGGGGAATTTCTCCCACTCAGAGGGTGGTGAATCCTCGGAATTCTCTACCCCAGAGTGCTGTGGAGGCACAGTCGTTGAGTATATTCAAGACAGAGATCGATAGATTTTTGAGTATTAAGGGAATCAAGGGATATGGGAATAGTGCAGGAAAGTGTTGATGAGATAGAAGATCAGCCATGATCTTCTTGAATTGCGGAGCAGGCTCAAAGGTCAAATGGCCTACTCCTTCTCCTCTTTCTTACGTTTTGTTCTTATGTAATCACACTTCCACTGTCACTTTTTACTGAAACCAGTCCAGCAAAGTATCATGGTTTTAACATTCACTTTTACACTAATCACATACTCTGTATCCCTTTAGTATTCTTTGTTGATACTGATCTCTGTAAGAAGTCAGATAGATATCATAATAATGTTTTGTTAATCTCATTGCTAATATTTAAAAATGATCAGACTGAGAGTAGTGCGGTTGATGATGTGTATATAGACTTTGAAAAGGCGTTTGTTAAACTGCCACACAATAGACTTGTTAGCAAAATTGAAGCCCATGGGATTAATGGGGTAGTGGCAGCCTGGACAGTAAATTGTCTCAGAAATGGAAAGCAGAGGGTAGTGGTGAACGGTTGTTTTTTCAGATTGGAGGGAAGTGTACAGTGGCATCAACCAGGGGTCTGTATTAGAACCAATGTTCTTTTTGAAGTACATTATTGACCTGGACTTGAGTATAGGGGGCAGATGACACATAACTTGGAAATGCAATAAACAGTGAGGAGGATCGTCACAGACAGTAAGAGGGCATAGACAGATGGGCGAAATGTGAAGGCACAGTGCAGATTAAATTTAATGCAGTGAATTGCTAAATGGTACAATTTTAAATGGGGTGCAGGAACAGAGATACGTGGGGTTTCGCATATAGGAATATTTGAAGGCGGCAGGACAAGTTGATAAGGCTCTTAAAAAGTTATAGGGGATACTTGGTTTTATAAATAGCTGGATAGAGTACAAACGCAAGGAAGTTATGCTAAATCTTTATAAACCACTGGTTGAGCCTCAGCTGGAGTATTGTGTCCAATTCCAGGCACCTCAGTTTAGAGTTGATGCCGGGGCCTTGGAAAGGGTGCAGAGGAGATTACCAGAATAGTACCAGGGATGAGGGACTTCAATTATGTGGAGAGACTAGGGAAGGTAGGTTTGTTCTCCTTAGATCAGAGCAAGTTAAAGGTCGATTTAGTAGCGGTGTTCAAAATTATGAGGGGTAAATAAAAAGTAAGCATTTTCACTGAGAGGAGGCCCGCTAACCAATGGACACCGACTTAATATAATTGGCTAAAGAACCAGTGGGGAGATGAGGAAAATTGATTTAACACAACGGGATACTGAATTGGAGGATCAGCCATGATCTCATTAAATGGCGGAGCAGGCTCGAAGGGCCGGATGGCCTACTCCTGCTCCTATCTTCTATGTATCTATGTATCTATGTTCTTAGGATCTGAAATGTACTGCCTGAAAGGGTGGTGGAAGCAGGGAATTGCATATATACATGAAAAAGACAAATTTGCAGGGCTATGGAGAAAGTGCAGTGGAGAGGAAGTGGGATTAATTGGAGAGCTCTTTCAAAGACCCGGCAGAGGTACGATGGGCTGAACAGCCTTCTTCTGTGCTGTAAGATTCTATGTCTTGTTTGCATGATGTAATATCTCCAAGTTTGCAGACGACACAAAGCTGCGTGGGCGTGTGTGCTGTGAGGAGGATGCAGAGAAGCTCCAGTATGATTTGGACAGGTTGGGTGATTGGGCAGATGCATGACAGATGCAGTATAATGGGGATAAATCCGAGGTTATCCACTTTGGTGGCATAAACAGGGAGACAGATTATTATCTGAACGGCAATAGATTGGAAAAAGGGGAAGTGCAACGAGACCTGTGTGTCCTTGTACAGGAGCAAGATGTCTTGCTGCAGTTGTACAGGGAGTTGGTGAGACCACACCTTGAGTATTGTGTGCAGTTTTGGTCGCCTTATCTGAGGAAGGATGTTCTTGCCATGGTGGGAGTGCAGCTAAGGTTCACCAAACCGATACCTGGGATGGCAGGAATGGCGTGTGAAGAGAGATTGGGTCGATTAGGTTTATATTCGCTCGAGTTTCGAAGCATGAGAGGGGATCTCATTGAAACTTATCAAATTCTAACAGGACTTGACAGACTAGATGCAGGAAGGATGTTCCCGATGGCGGGGGAGTCCAGAACCAGGTGTCACAGTCTAAGGATAAGGGGTAAGCCATTTAGGACTGAGATGAGGAGGAATTTCTTCACCCAGAGAATGGTGAACCTGTGGAATTCTCTACCACAGAAGGCAGTTGAGGCCAATTCATGAAATATATTCAAGAAGGAGTTGGATATATGTCTTAAGGCTAAAGGGATGAAGGGATATGGGGAGAAAGCAGGGACAGGGTACTGAATTTGCATGATCAGCCATGATCTCACTAAATGGCGGAACAGGCTCGAGGGGCCGAATGGCCTGCTCCTGCTCCTATCTACCATGTTTCTATGTTTCTATGACAATATCTGGTTGTACAAAGTTAGTTCCTCCTAACCAAGCATAAGCCCATAATCGCTGTATTCGATTTTATGTTATTTGTGTAGTTGCTTTTCCTGTGCGTTGCAGGAATAAAATCGCTGTTTTCGACCACAGGTAGCGCGCTAGGCAGGTCCATGACAAGTTTTCTGGCAGCCAGTCCTCTGTGATGCTTTAATTCAATAAGGCTGTCAGGGCACACACTGACTCAGTAAAATAATGGGACTCAAGGCAGATAAATCCCCTGGACCTGATGGCTTACATCCTAGGGTCTTGAGGGAAGTGGCAATAGGAATTGTGGATGCTTTGGTAATAATTTTCAAAACTCCCTGAACTCAGTAAAGGTCCCGGCAGATTGGAAAACTGCTAATGTAACACCCTTATTTAAAAAGGGTTGTAGGCAGAAGGCTGGAAATTATAGACCAGTTAGCCTAACATCTGTGGTGGGTAAAATTTTGGAGTCTATTATTAAGGAGACAGTAACGGAACATTTAGATAAACATAATTTAATAGGACAAAGTCAGCATGGCTTTATGAAGGGGAAGTCATGTCTGACAAATTTGCTCGAGTTCTTTGAGGACATAACGTACAGGGTGGATAAAGGGGAACTAGTGGATGTAGTGTATTTAGACTTCCAGAAGGCATTCGACAAGGTGCCACATAAAAGACTATTACTCAAGATAAAATCACTGGATTGGGGGTAATATTCTGGCATGGGTGGAGGATTGGTTATCTAACAGGAAGCAGAGAGTTGGGATAAATGGTTCATTCTCGGACTGGCAACCAGTAGCCAGTGGTGTTCCGCAGGGGTTGGTGCTGGGTCCCCAACTCTTTACAATCTATATTAACGATTTGGAGGAGGGGACCGAGTGTAACATATCAAAGTTTGCAGATGATACAAAGATGGGAGGGAAAGTAGAGAGTGAGGAGGACATAAAAAACCTACAAGGGGATATAGACAGGCTGGGTGAGTGGGCAGAGATTTGGCAGATGCAATACAATATTGGAAAATGTGAGGTTATGCACTTTGGCAGGAAAAATCAGAGAGCAAGTTATTATCTTAATGGCGAGAAACTGGAAAGTACTGCAGTACAAAGGGATCTGGGGGTCTTGGTGCAAGAAAATCAAAAAGTTAGTATGCAGGTGCAGCAGGTGATCAAGAAAGCCAATGGAATGTTGGCTTTTATTGCTAGGGGGATAGAATATAAAAACAGGGAGGTATTGCTGCAGTTGTATAGGGTATTGGTGAGACCGCACCTGGAGTACTGCATACAGTTTTGGTGTCCATACTTAAGAAAAGACATACTTGCTCTCGAGGCAGTACAAAGAAGGTTCACTCGGTTAATTCCGGGGATGAGTGGGTGGACATACGAGGAGAGGTTGAGTAGATTGGGACTCTACTCATTGGAGTTCAGAAGAATGAGAGGCGATCTTATTGAAACATATAAGATTGTGAAGGGGCTTGATCGGGTGGACGCGGTGAGGATGTTCCCAATGATGGGTGAAACTAGAACTAGGGGACATAATCTTAGAATAAGGGGCTCCTCTTTCAAAACTGAGATGAGGAGAAACTTTTTCACTCAGAGGGTAGTGGGTCTGTGGAATTTGCTGCCCCAGGAAGCTGTGGAAGCTACTTCATTAAATAAATTTAAAACAGAAATAGACCGTTTCCTCGAAGTAAAGGGAATCAGGGGTTACGGGGAGCGGGCTGGAAATTGGACATGAGTTTGAGTTCGGATCGGTCAAGGCCCTGTGGGTGGCGGAGCGGGCCCAGGGGCCGAGTGGCCTGGTCCTGCTCCTACTTCTTGTGTTCTTTAGAGTTGAGGTTGGATCAGATCAGTCATGATCTCATTGAATGGCGGAGCAGGCTCGAGGGACCGATTGGTCGACTCCTGCTCCTATTTCTTATGTTCTTATGTTCTTATGACTCCTGGGCGACAAGGCCTATCCCCTTCAGCCGTGGCTCATGACTCCTGTGAAGAACGTGTGCACAGACAGGGAGCTGGCCTACAACAGGAGCCAGGCCACTACCAGAAATATAGTTGCTCAGCCATCGCTTCTGCTACCTGGATCGTTCGGGAGGAGCACTGCAGCCCTGACTGTGTTTCCAGATTTGTGGTCGTGTCCTGCATAACTTTGCAATAATGAGAGACCAGCCTTTACCACCAGTTGGGCAGGAAGAAGTTCAGCAGGAGGAGGCAGAGCATTAGCAGCATCGACCACTAGCGCACCTAGCTGCCAGAACTCTCAGAGGTCGATTCATCCAAAAGTGCTTTAGCTGAATCATCGCTCCCATCCCCAATACATAACCGCCCCTCAATCATTATCACCACAATCATTACTACCACAATCTGATTGCGTTCCGACAGTCCAGCCTTATTGGTTTTGCTCTCACTTCACTAACACCAGCACCAAATCCAGAAAAAACGTCAGCAATTGTATTAAAGAAGTGTATAATAATTAATATGAAAGGAATCAACATTGTGCAACCCCTTGATGTCATATTCTGTGCTTGTTGCCCTATACTAGTGCTGCTACGAGTTGTACCGCTAGTGGCTGCAGCTTCGGAAGTGGAAGGCTGCTGAGCTTCCATTCAGAACAATTCAGATGGCTGTGGTGGATGCCCTCAAACAGCTCTGAGCCTTGAGGACCCGAATATAGAGTACAGCATCTCGGCCTGGATGAGGGCTGTCTGGGCCAGCTGGCTGAGTGGCACTAAGAAGAGCACTGGAGGAATAGGTGGCGTGGGAGCAGGCGCTGCTCTCATTGAGCCAAGGCTACTCTCCTGGGACAACACCTCATCTCTCCTATGGCTCTTTGCCAAAACAGAGTGGGGGAGTGATACGATGATCTGGACACCCCAGTCAACACGAGGCCCAAGAAGTAAAATGGCAGCCATTGAGCTGCCATAGAAGCCGTCAGAGCTGTCAGCAGAAGTTCCATCGCGGTGAGCCCCACTGTCATGTTCACAGAGCTGGCACCTGGTGTATCCTGCGTGGTTAAACACGAGACTCAGGCAAACCCGCTTCAATCAAGTATCGCGAAATCCAGCTGTATCTAATTGAAGAATCTAATGTATTGATCTATTATGCCATTCGTAAAATTTCTTTGAAATATATTCCGTATTCGGACATTACATGTTTGATTGTACGTGGAACAATTCAAATGACAACAGATGTGCTGTTTGTCCGCTGCATGCCGCTGTCTGTATTTTACCGAGTGTTCACCCTGCACTGATCAAAGTTTCAGTGTAACGTTACAAATACCACAGTGTAATAAAATTACTCCTCCATCTCAGGTGCTGTTATTCTTTTCTGTCCGATATCTGTGTACCAATCCATAGCAACTTTACAAATATGACGAAATAATGAGGTTTTATTCTTCGTGATATTCTGCACATTGCAAGTAAAATCTGTGAAATCAGTCGGAATAGCGAGCTTACAGACACGATGGGTGACAAAAGTTTAACATTTCTTGACGGAAACAATAGACTTAGGGGTAAAAATTAGGTCGCGCCCCATTTGGGGCGCAAATATCGTCTGGACGCAAATATTAGCGCCTGGCGCTAATTATCGGCACTGACTGGAAACTTCACTTTTACCGCCCCAGGAGGTGAGTGGAGCACTAAATCAGGCGCTGCACACCTGTCTTAAGGCGCAAAGGCCAAGGAGTGAGGCGCTAACTCAGAGCGCTGGCGAAGCTCATGTAATGTCAGTCAGCAATGGAACACACACACAATGGCACGGGCCAGTTCTTAAAGGGGATGGTTAATCTTGCTTTCCATCCACATCCTGTTCATTGCAGCCTTGAATCTCGGCCTGGAGAGACTTGCACATCAAATGTGCTGGAAAGAACAATGGAGAGTACCAGGCAAAGAGCTCAGAGTGCAGCTCCCACAGTCTCTGCTAAATCGATACAAGGAATGGCAAATCAAAATGAACCTGCAAAGTGCTGCTCAGTACCAAAAACTCCTTCACACAACGTTGAATCTCTTCAGAAGTCTCTCCCTCTCTCTCTCAGAATGCGTAGTTCAAAAATGCCACCAACAATAAAAGACAGGAAGAGGCCCTCTTTAAATAGCGCCCCCCCCAGCCCCACACCGATTGATAGCGTTCCAGTCTTCTGGTCGTTGGATGCGCCAGGCGGTAAGGCAGGGGGCGCCACTCAATTTCCGCTCCGGGGCGCCACAAGGGCGTTGCACCATGGAATGACGTCACAATCTGCGCGCGCAGGTGGTCGCAGCGGTAAGTTTTAGCGCCGCCGCACAATCTCAAGTTAAGTTCTCGAGCGGCGCAAACATCGCTGCGCCCGGGCGTTAGCGGCTTTGCGCCCCATTAGCGCCCTCTTAAGGCGCTAACGGGAGGCGCAACCAAGTGAATTTTTACCCCATTGAGTTATACAGCACAGAAAGAGGCCCTTCGGCTCATCGTGTCCGCACCGGCCATCAAGCCCCGTTTATTCTAATCCCATTGTCCAGCATTTGGTCCGTAGCCTTGTATGGTACGGCGTTTCAAGTGCTCATCTAAATGCTTCTTGAATGTTGTGATGGCTCCTGCCTCTATCACCCTTTCAGGCAGTGAGTTTAAGATTCCAACCACCCTCTGGGTGAAAAATATTTTCCTCAAATCCCCTCTAAACCTCCTGCCCCTTAACTTGAAACTATGGCCCCTGTTTATCGACCCCTATACGAAGGGGAAAAGTTCCTTTCTATCTACCCTATCTATGCCCCTCATAATTTTGTACACCTCTGTCAGGTCCCCCCTCAGCCTTCTCTGCTCGAAGGAAAACAACCCCAGCCTGTCCAGTCTCTCTTGTTAGCTGAAGCGCTCCAGCCCAGGTAACATTCTGGTGAATCTGCTCTGCACCCTCTCCAATGCAATCACATCCCTCCTGTGGCCTAACTAGCGTTTTGTACAGCTACATCATAACCTCCCTGCTCTTACATTCTATGCCTCAGCTAATGAAGGCAAGTATCCCATATGCCTTTTTAACCACCTTATCTGCCTGGCCTGTTGCCTTCAGGGATCTATGTACATTCACACCAAGGTCCTCTGATCCTCTGTACTTCAGTGGGTCCTACCATTCGTTGTGTATTCCCTTGCCTTGTTAGTCCTCCCAAAATGCATCACCTCACACTTTTCAGGGTTAAATTCCATTTGCCACTGTTCTGCCCATCTAATCAACCCGTCTATATCATCCTGTAGCCTGAAGCGTCCCTCCTCGCTATTTACCACTCCACCAATTTTCGTGTCATCTGCGAACTTACTGATCATACCTCCTACATTCATATCTAAATCATGAATGTACACTACAAACAGCAAAGGACCCAGCACCGATCCCTGCGGTGCACCACTGGACACAGGTTTCCAGTCACAAAACAACCTTCGACCATCACCCTCTGCCTCCTGCCACGAAGCCAATTTTGGATCCAATGTGCCAAATTGCCCTGGATCCCATGGGCTCTTACCTTCTTGACCAGTCTCCTATGCGGGACTTTGTCAAAAGCCTTACTGAAGTCCATGTAGACTACATCAACTGTACTACCCTCATCCACGGACCTTGTCACCCCCTCGAAAAATTCAATCAAATTGGTTGGACATGATCTCCCCTGACAAAGCCATGCTGAGTACCCTTGATTAATCCTTGCCTCTCCAAGTGGAGACTAATTCTGTCCCTCAGAATTGTTCCAATGATTTCCCTACCACTGATGCTGGGCTCACTGGCCTGCAATTCCCTGGTTTATCCCTACTACACTTCTTGAATAAAGGTACTACGTTAGCTGTCCTCCAGTCCTCTGGCACCTCCCCTGTATCCAGAGTGGTTCTGAAAATTTGTGTCAGAGCCCCTGCAATCTCCTCCCTTGCCTCACACAGCAGCCTGGGATACATCTCGTCAGGGCCTGGGGATTTATCCACTTTTAAGTCTGCTAAAACCGCAAGTACTTGTTCCCTCTCAATGCTAATTTGTTCAATTGTATCACAATCCCCCTGCCTGATTTCTATGCCTACATCGTCCTTCTCCATAGTGAACACAAAAGTAAAATATTCATTTAAAACCTCACCTACATCTTCTGGCTCTACACACAGATTGCCACTTTGGTCCCTAATGGGCCCTACTCTTTCCCTGGTTATCCTGTTTCCCTTTATATACTTAGAAAACACCTTGGGATTTTCCTTTATTTTGCCCGCTATTGTTTTTTCATGCCCCCTCTTCGCTCTCCTAATTTCTTTTTGAAGTACCCCCCTGCACTTTCTATATTCCTCCAGGGCTTCCACTGTTTTAACTCCTTTGTATCTGCCAAAAGCCTCCCTTTTTTCCCTAATCCATTCTTGTATATCCCTTGACATCCAGGGATCCCTGGGTTTGTTGGTCCCACCCTTGACCTTTATGGGAACATGTTGGCGTTGTACTCTCTCTATTTCCTTTCTGAAAGACTCCCACTGCTCTGATGTGGATGTTCCTACAAGTAGCTGATCCCAGTCCACTTTGGCCAGATCCTGCCTTATCATATTAAAATCGGCCTTCCCCCAATTTAGAACCTTTATTTCCGGTCCATCTTTGTCCTTATCCATGACGACCTTAAATCTCACCGAATTGTGGTCACTGTCACCAAAATGCTCTCCTACTGACACTTCTACCACTTCCCCGGCTACATTCCCTGGAATTAGTTCCAATACCACCCCCTCTCTTGTAGGATATTCTACATGCTGGCTCAGAAAGCTCTCCTGGATGCACTTTAAGAATTCCGCACCCTCTAAGCCTTTCACACTCTGACTATCCCAGTTAATATTGTTGCAGTTGAAATCCTCAACTATTATTACCCTATTATTTCTACACTTCTCTGATATTTGCCTACATATCTGTTCCTGTATCTCCCCCTGACTGTTTGGGGGCCTATAGTACACTCCCAGCAATATGCTTGCCCCCTTTTTGTTATTAAGTTCTGCCCATATGGCCTCATTAGAGGAACCTGCTTAGATATCATCCCTCCTTACAGCAGTAATTGACTCCTTGATTAATATTGCGACAACCCCTCCTCTTTTACACCCACCTCTGTCTCGCCTGAAGATTCTATACCCCGGAATATTGAGCTGCCAGTCCTGCCCCTCCCTCAACCATGTCTCTGTGATAGCAACAATATCATACTCCCATGTGTTCATCAACACCTTCAATTCATCTGCCTTACTCGCAAGACATCCAGCCTTGCCATACTCCCTTGTGCCATTACATATTTGCTCTGCCTTCCAGGCTGACTTGTTTTTTCCTTTATATTTGTCTGTGCATCACCCCCTACTATAGGTCCACTCCGTATCCTATCCCCCTGCCAAGTTAGTTTCACCCTCCACCCCCCCCCCCCACAACAGTACTAGCAAACCTCCCCACAAGCATGCTGGTTCCGTTCCGGTTCAGGTGCAACCCGTCCGACTTTTACAGGTCCCACCTTCCCCAGAAGCAGACCCAGTGATCCAGGAATCTAAAGCCCTCACTCCTGCACCAGCTCTTTAGCCATGCATTCATCTGCTCTATCCTGCTATTCCTATACTCACTAGCACGTGGCACCGGCAGTAATCCAGGGTTTACAACCTTTGAGATCCTGCTTTTTAATCTGCTACCTAGCTCCCTAAATTCTTGTTGCAGGACCTCATCCCTCTTTCTACCCATGTAGTTGGTACCAATGTGAACCACGACCTCTGACTGTTCGCCCTCCCCCTTCAGAATGCCCTGCAGCCGTTCAGTGACATCCTTGACCCTGGCACCAGGGAGGCAACATACCATCCTGGAGTCACGTCTGCGGCCACAGAAACGTCTATCTGTTGCCCTTACGAGAGAATCCCCTGTCACTATTGCTCTCCCACTCCTTTTTCTCCGCTCCTGTGCAGCTGAGCCACTTATAGTGCCACGGGCTTGGCTCTTGCTGCATTCCCCTGAGAAACCATCTCCCCCAGCAGTATCCAAAACGGAAAATCTGTCGGAGAGTGAAATGGACCCAGGGGACTCCTGCACTACCTTCCTAGTTCTTTTACTTTGTCTAGCGGTCACCCATTTCCTGTCTGCCTGTGCACTCTTTACCTGCGGTGTGACCACCTCATTAAACGTGCTATCCGTGAAGATCTCAGCTTCGCGGATGCTCCACAGTGACTCCAGCCACAGCTCCACCTCCGAAACGTGGATTTCGAGTAGCTGCAGCTGGAGACACTTCCTGCACATGTGTTTGCCCCTGGACACCGAAAGTGTCCCTGACTTCCCACATAGCACAGGAGGAGCACTCCATGCAGCCGAGCTGCCCTGCCATGTCCTACCCTTAATTTCCTCCCTTTACTCCCTTTAAGTTAAAAAATATTAAATACACTCGGGACCTTACTTCCGTTTAAACACAACTTACTCTAAACTAGAGATCTTTCTTTGACTTTAACGACTGGACTGTGGAAATACTCACCAGGTCCTAATTTCCAATCAGCTCCTTCTCTGGATGTGATGTCACTTCAGCAGTTTCGCAGTTGTGTTTGTTTGACTGCTCCCGCTCTTGCACTGTTTCCTTGATGTAATGTAAGAACCAATTCCTACAGGGTGAAAAGTTAGGAAAAACAAAGGCGAAGCAAGGGAGCTCCTCTTTCCACTCCTCACCTAACTCCCTGACTCACCCAACTCGCAGCATTCTGTTGAAACTGCACTCGGAGCAAAATCGCTCTTCAAAGTCTTTTTTTATAGGCCTTGAAAGAAAAGAGCTTGCTGGGCCCTGTCCTTGCTACAGGAGAACCAGTTTAATCAAGTTCCCCTAATTAACTGCCTTCAGCTGCTCTGAATTGTAGGCCTTGTACTCTTTTGAGTAAACATATAACTACTGTAAATTAACAGAACTTCAACTAAAACTCTTCACATTAAATTAAAATTACATTGTCCGGGTAGATGATGCACTCCAGTCCCCGCGGTGCCCACCGTTCTCGGAAGGCTTCAAGTGTGCCAGCGGTCACCACGTGCTCCATCTCCAGGGCCACCCGAAAACAAACATAGCCGCGGAAGAGAGGCAGGCAATTGGGCCGAACGACCCCCTCGACCGCCCTCTGCCTGGACCTGTTAATGGCCACTTTGGCCAGGCCCAGGAGCAGTCCTACGAGGTGGTCCTCCGACCTGTCCGCTCCCCTCCGCACCGGGTGACCGTAGATCAGGAGCGTGGGACTGAAGTGCAACCAAAAACCGAGGAGCAGCCCCTTCAAATAATATAACAGGAGCTGCAACCTCTGGCACTCTATATACACATGGAAAACAGACTCCTCCAGGCCGCAAAAAGGACAGGTGCCCTGGGATTCCGTGAAACTACTTAAAAGCTGATTGCACGGGACTGCTCCGTGCAACACCCTCCAGGCCAAGTCCCCAATAGAAAAGGGGAGGATTCCACATAGAGAGCCCTCCATTGGGGACCTCTGCCTCCGCCGGATGACAAGATGGCACGCCAAGGCGTGTCCGGACTGCAGGCGAAGATGGCAAAGTGGAGAGTGTGCAGGAGCAGCCCGTACAGGAAACCCCTCCGTGCAGAACTAAAGGGCACGGAGGGCATTTCCCCGAGCCAGCTCAAGTTGTGAGGCGTCGGTTCCTGAGAGGGGTTTTGGGGCCGTGCGCCGATGAGGAATTCCGTCCGAACTGGGGGTCAGTTGAGACGGGATCGCCCCACGTGCTTGAGCCTCCTCGATACACCTAGTGGAGTCCGGGCCCCGTGCCACTTTCAGCGACTCGATGGCTTTGGCCGCGCGCCAGATGTTGACCCAGGAGAGGCACTGCGCCAACTCCTCCACTGCCATCCAACCCACTCCTCCGCCATCGATCAGGTCCCCGACTCTGGTCAGCTTTCCAGGCACAGCCCTGCCCTCCGCCAGCCACCCGATCCGTCTGACGTGGAGGTGCGGATTCCTGAGCAGCGGCTCCCGAAAGAGAGCCACCACTCCTGATGGGGGAGAATTCCGCCTGGAGGCGACTTGGTTCCAGACCCATAGCAGTTCCTGGTAGAAGACAGGCAGCTCCCACAGGTAGGCACGCAGTGCGGCCGAATTCCACAAACAGGAGCTGCATGTCATAGTTGAGGCCGTGCATCTGGCGGAAGAAATACGTCACCAGCGCACACCATCTGGGAGGATTCTCGACGGAAAGGTATCTCTGCAGCGTCTGAAGACGGAAAGTCACCGCCTGGGTGCGAAGGCGTACCAGCGCCTGACCGCCCTCCCTAAGTGGGAGACACACAACCGTGGCAGAGACCCAGTGCTTCCTTTGTCCCAGAAGAAGTCGATGAGCTTCTTCTGTATCTTGGCAACAAACGCAGGGGGAGGGATCAAAGTGACCAACCAGTACCACAACATGGCGGCCACCAGCTGGTTTATGACCAGCACTCGACCCCTGTAGGACAACACTCAGAGCAACCCCGTCCAGCGTCCTAGGCGAGCGGTGACTTTGGCCTCCAGCTCTTGCCAGTTCGTCGGCCAGGTGTCCGCAGCAGGGCCGAGGTAGACTCCCAAGTAGAGGAGATGCTTTGTTCTCCAGGTGAAGTGCCTGAACTCCTCCGACAGTGAGTCCACCCGCCACTGGCCCACCAGGAGTCCAGAACATTTCTCCCAGTTGATCTTGGCGGAGGATGCATCCGAGTAAATCTGCTGGCATTCTCGCATCCTCCGCAAGTCGACGGGATCCGTGACCATGAGGAGCACGTCATTGGCGTAAGCCGAGAGGACGACCTCCACGCCTAGCCCTTGCAGAGACAGTCCCGTCAACCTCTTCCGCAAGAGGCATAGGAAAGGCTCCACGCAAACGGCGTATAACTGACCAGACATGGGGAATCCCTGACGAAGCCCCTTCCCGAAGGGAAGGGGCACCGTCAAAGACTCGTTAACTTTAATCAGACACTCCGCGGCGGAGTACAGAAGTCGGATCCAGTCAACAAAGTGCCTCCCGAACCCGAATGCGCACAGAGTTCCGAAAAGATACTCGTGATCCACCCTGTCGAACGCCTTCTCCTGATCCAGGGAAAGGAAGGCGACCGACAGACCAGCCCTCTGGGAAAGGTGGACCAGATCCCGGACGAGATGGATGTTATCATGGATGGACCGGCCCGGGACCGTGTAGGACTGGTCGGGGTGGATCATGTAGGCCAGCATGGTGCCAAGGCACGCAGACATGGCCCTGGCAAAAATTTTATAGTCCGTGCTGAGGAGGGAGACGGGCACCAGTTTTTTAAGAGGCGGTGATCACCCCTCTTGGGCAGCAAGACGATGACCACCCTGCACCAAAAGAGGGGCATCTTCCCGGTCCCCAGACTTTCCCCCAGGACCCACACGTAGTCGCCCCCAAGACGTCCCAGAATGCCCTGTGGAACTCCACGGTCAGCCCGTCCAGCCCCGGGGACTTTCCACTCGAGAGCTGTCCGAGGGCGCCGGTCAGCTCCCCAAGCTTAGTGGAGCGTCCAATTTTTCGGCGCCCTCCGGGCCGACCTTTGGCAGATCCTCCCACAAGACTCTGCGCGCATCCTCGCTGGATGGATCCGGAGAGAACAGAGCCCTGTAATAGGCCCGGGTCTCCGTGCTGATCCCCTGGGGATCCGAGATCAGAGATCCGTCGTCGGCCAGCAGCCCCAAGAGCTGCTTACGGACCCCCCGTCTTTTTTCCAGCGAGTAGAAGAAGGGGGAGCAGTGGTCCAGTTCCCAGAGGAACTGAATCCGCGACCTCATGTACGCGCCTCGGGACCCGACGAACTGCAGGTCCTTCAGCGCACCCTTCTTCTCTTCGTACACCTTCCGCAGTGCCGGGTCTTCGACGACTTGATCGAGACGGGACTCCAGGTCGAGCATGTCCCTCTCCAACCGCCCGACCCAGGCCTCCCGCCTCTTGGTCGACCCCCTCGCATACTCTTGACAGAAGAGACGGACATGAGCATTGCCCACGTCCCACCATAGCCTCAAGGAGGGGAAGCCCCCCTGCTTCCTTCTCCAGTCGGCACAGAACCGACGAAACGAAACCCGGAACCGCCCGTCCTCCAGCAGCAGGTTGTTAAAATGCCAGTACGCGGACCCCCCCAGTGCACGCAATGGAGCGAGCTCTGCCCACACCAGGTGGTCCATGCACGGCACCGGCCGCATGGAAGCCGCCGGAACGCAGCCAACGTACGCCCGGGAAATATAAAGGCGGTCGTTTCTGGACCTTCCTCCTCCAGACCCCACCCAAGTGAAGGCGCGAGAGTCGGGATGGAAATCCCGCCAGATGTCCACCAAATCGAGGGACCCGACCAGGTTCCTGAACTTCACCGTTGCCGCCAGGCTTTGCGGGGGACCGGATTGGTCCCTCACCTCGAGGGTACAATTAAAATCCCCCCCGAGGATGACGCACTCGCCGACGTCAATGGTGCCCAGAAGAGCGGACACTTCTTCGAAGAAGCGCACTTGTTGCGCACCGGCCTGGGGGCGTACACGCTCACTAAATGGAGTTGCACGCCCCCCAGGCGAACAGTGACCTGGAGCAAGCGGCCCAGCACATGCTCCTTGACCCCCTAGATCTCCGGCTGAAAATGCGGGGCCAGCAAGATAGCCACCCCGCCGGAAATGTTGGAGAGGTGACTCATGTTGACCCCTCCTCGCCACTCCAGGAGCCACGTGGCCTCGTCTCCCGGAACGGTGTGAGTTTCCTGCAGGAAGCACACCGCATGCCTCCCTTCCCGAAGGAACGAGAAGTTATTAAATCTACGGAGTGCCTCTCTGCTGCCATTGATGTTGAGGCAGGCTATGGTTATCTTCATGACAAGAGCATAGTGCAACATCTACCTAACCCTAATGGGAGGAGGGAGCGCGGCTGCTAGTCGACCGCCACTCCCTTCTCAGCCCAGCGAGGAACTTCCGGATCCGACGCCGCTCGGCCGGGCCCAAGCCTCCATCTGTGCCCATGGTTTTGATGGCGGCATGGACAGGGCAAATGAGCAGCGCCAGATCCGACCATTTATCAATGGCCAGCCGGATTATATCTTGGCGACCCTGGCACATGGCCACAAAGTCCCGGAGTTCCACAACAGGGATGAGGGGTGGCCCGGAGGGGGTCATGAGGGCATCTGCTGCCTCGCTGGCGACAGAGTCCGTGTCATCCTTAGTGTCCTCCGCCGGGTCCCCGTCCTCCTCTGGGGGGTCGCCATCAGCAGCCCCTACCTCTGCCCCGATCCCACCCCCAGGATCGGCGGCAGAGGAGTCCTCCCTGGGCTCCTCCAGAGGCGCCAGGTCAGGATGCGGCGGCGGCTCAGGGCCCCCCTCCGTCCCCGGCACCGGGGTGCACGGGGAAACCGGGGAGTACATTAGTGCCAGTTCTCCCAAAACCCCCGGCGCCAGCGTCGGAGCTGGAGTCAGCAGGCCTTCCCCTTCACCGCCACCATCCTCCGACCCAGCTGACCGGGGACCTTCGCTAGACCCATCAACCAGGTATAGAAACATAGATAGAAACATAGAAGATAGGAGCAGGAGTGGTATATTCGGCTCCTCGAGCCTGCTCCGCCATTCTATGAGATCATGGCTGATCATCCAAACTCAGTACCCTGTACCTGCCTTCTCCCCATATCCCTTGATACCTTTAGCTTTAAGAAATATATCTAACTCATTCTTGAATATATTTAATGACTTGGCCTCAACTACCTTCTGTGGTAGAGAATTCCACAGGTTCACCACTCTCTGGGTGAAGAAATTCTTCCTCATTTCTGTCCTAACTGGCTTACCCGTTATCCTTAGATTATGACCCCTGGTTCTGGACTCTCCGACCATCGGGAACATTCTTCCTGCATCTAGTTTGTCCAGACCTGTCAGAATTTTATATGTTTCGATGAGATCCCCTCTCATTCTTCTATACTCCAGCGAGTATAAGCCCAATCGACCCAATCTCTCCTCATATGTCATTCCTGCCATCCCAGGTATCAGCCTTGTGAATCTTCGCTGAACTCCTTCCATGGCAAGAACATCCTTCCTCAGATAAGGCGACCAAAACTGCACACAGTACTCAATTTGTGGCCTCACCAAGGCCCTGTACAACTGCAGCAGGACATCCCTGTTCCTATACTCAAACCCTTTCGCTATGAAGGCCAACATGCCATTTGCCTTCTTCACCGCCTGCTGCACCTGCATGATTACTTTCAGCGACTGGTGCACAAGGACACCCAGGTTTCGTTGCACTTCCCCTTCTCCCAATCTATTGCCATTCAGATAATAGTCTGCCTTTCTGTTTTTGACACCAAAGTGGATAACCTCGCACTTATCCACGTTATATTGCATCTGCCACGCTTCTGCCCACTCACCCAACCTGTCGAAATCATCCTGGAGTTTCTCGGTATCCTCCTCGCAGCACACACTCCCACCCAGCTTTGTGTCATCTGCAAACTTGGAGATATTACATTTAGTTCCCTTATCTAGATCATTAATGTATATTGTGAATAGCTGGGGTCCAAGGACCGATCCCTGCGGTACGCCACTAGTCACTGCTTGCCACTCGGAAAAAGACCCATTAATTCCAACTCTCTGCTTTCTGTCCGCCAACCAGTTCTCTATCCAAGTCAATACCTTGCCCCCAATCCCATGTGCCTTAACTTTACACGCTAATCTCTTATGCGGGACCTTATCGAAAGCCTTTTGAAAGTCCAAATAAACCACATCTACTGGTTCTCCCTTATCTATTTTCCCAGTTACATCCTCAAAAAATTCCAGTAGATTAGTCAAGCACGATTTACCTTTTGTAAATCCATGTTGACTTTGTCCGATCCTGTCACTGTTTTTCAAGTGCTCAGCTATTACATCCTTTATTATGGACTCTAGCATTTTCCCCAATACCGATGTCAGGCTTACCGGTCTGTAATTCCCCACTTTCTCTCTACCACCCTTTTTGAACAGTGTGGTAACATTAGCTATCCTCCAATCCATGGGTACAGTTACAGATTCCATCGAATGTTGGAAGATGATCAGCAATGCATCTACTATTTCTAGGGCCACTTCCTTAAGTACCCTAGGATGTAGATTATCAGGCCCTGTGGATTTATCGGCCTTCAATCCCATCAATTTCCCTAACACCATTTCCCTGCAAATACTGATTTCTTTCAGTTCCTCCCTTTCATCAGACCCTATGTTCTCCAACATCTCTGGGAGGTTATTTGTGTCCTCCTTTGTGAAGACAGAACCAAAATATGCATTTAATTGGTCTGCCATTTCTTTGTTCCCCATTATAACTTCCCCCACTTCTGACTGCAAGGGACCTACACTTGATTTCACTAATCGTTTTCTCTTCACATATCTATAAAAGCTCTTACAGTCAGTTTTTATGTTCCCAGCAAATTTACTTTCATATTCTATTTTCCCCTTCTTAATTAATCCCTTTGTCCTCCTTTGTTGAATCCTAAACTGCTCCCAATCCTCAGGGCTACCGCTTTTTCTGGCCAATTTATATGCCCTCTCCTTGGATCTTATGCTATCCCTAATTTCCCTTGTTAGCCACGGTTGAGTCACCCTTTTTGTGTTATTCTTATGCCACACTGGGATGAACAAATTCTATAGTTCATCCATGCAGTCTTTGAATGTTTGCCATTGCCTATCCACCGTCAACCCCTTGAGTGACATTCTCCAATCAATCCTACCCAATTCGCGCCTCATGCCATCGTAGTTTCCTTTATTTAAATTCAGGACCCTAGTCTCTGATTCAACTACTTCACTCTCCATCCTAATGAAGAATTCTATCATATTATGATCACTCTGACCCAAGGGGCATCGTACAACAAGATTGCTAATTAATCCTTTCTTGTTACATAATACCCAGTCTAAGATGGCCTGATCGCTGGTTGGTTCCTCGACATATTGTTCCAGAAAACCATCTCGTAAACATTCTAGGAATTCCTCCTCCACAGTATTTTTACTAATTTGGTTAGCCCAAACTATATGTAAATTAAAGTCACCCATGATGACTGGTCGAGCAGCACCTGGGAATAGTCTTGACCGTATACGGCGGGCTCAGCCTCTTCGACCTCGCCCACCCCGTTCTCCAGGACGCCCGACCTGGCGAGAAACAATGGTTCACGATATAGTTCCTCCGCGGGTATTTCCCGCATCCCCCCCCCCCATGAGCAGGGTCTCTTCCCCATCCCCAGGAGGCACAGGATGGACAGACTCATCTGTCGTACCCTCTCGAGGGACAGGCGACTCCTGCCGAGTGTTGGTGACGGTGTCGGTGGGCGGGGGGGGGGGGGGGCTGGTGCGCAGCCCCCGTGGCGAGCGCTGACTCCCCTTGCGAGGAGGGACTCTGTTCCTCGCGGTCCTGCTCCTCCTCCAGGGCTTTGCGCCTCCTTTTCAGTGTGAAGGGACACAGAGGTTGGGAGACCTCTATCTGTACCGAGGCCTCCACCTCCGCTCCCTCCTGTTGAACGGTTTGCTCGGGTCACTCGGGCCTGGGCCCGGCCGCAGGTCTTGATTTCGTCGACTCAGCGGTTGCGGAAGCAGACCCAGGCACGAGGCCCCCCGCACTCTCGAGCACCGCCGCCTCCTGCGCAAGGTACGGGGGTGTAAGCCCGGGTAGCTCATCCTGTATGTCAAGCGGACGTGCCTGAAGGTGTTTGCTTTTCGTCCGTGCCTTCCTTCCGATCGGACACTCCCACTCCCCTCCGCCGGAGGCTGTGATGGCGTTGACCTCCAGCGTTGACCGCGCATCGGGTGTCGCGGAGCGCGGACAGAAACGGGGGGAGGAGCGGCGGCTGCGCCAGCCTCAGCCGCCTCAGATGTTTTGGCGGCCTTGGAGGCGGGGCAGTTCTTTCTTATGTGCCCCACCTCCTTCCAGGCATGGCATCGCACACCGTCCGACGTCCAGAAGACGCGGTAGGCGGTCCCCTCATGTTGGACGACAAACGCGTCCTCTGTGTCCTCCTCCCGCACCAGCTGGATAAACAGCTGGCGCAGGAAGGAGAAGATGTGCGGAGGCTGACCTCCCTGCCGCCGAGCGGGATCGGATTAAACCCCGACCTCACCTCCCCCAGTTGACGTAGGTGGGGGAGGAGGAGCTCACCCGGAACAAAGGGCGGGGCGTTTGAAAGGACGATTCGCTGCGCGGTGGCCTCAAGCGGATCCACCGGCAGGAAGGTCCCGCCGATGGTGAGTCCGTTCGTGACGGCCAGGGACACCTGCCCGCCCCGACCCCAGGAGGAACACAGCCTTGCCGTACATTTTAGAGGCCGCTACAATGGCTGAGGGGCCGACTTCCCCAGCCATGGCTTTAACGCAAGCCTCTATGGCAGCGGTTCCCAACCTTTTCCTTTGTGCGGACCACTACATCCTCATCAAAAGCTGTTTAAAACATTTTGTGAATAATGTCACAACTTACCTCTGGCACTATTATTACCCTTCTCTTCACTTGCCCTGTTCAATGTGAAATTGTTCTTCGCCATATTGTTGCAGTTTTTACACTCTTGTCTTGCTTTATGGTTTTGACGAAAAGTCTTCGACCTGAAACGTTAACTCTGTTTCTCTCTCCACGGATGCTGCCTGGCCTGCTGAGTTTTTCCAGTGATTTCTGTTGCTATTTCTTATGGTTTTGAAGCCGCCTGAATTCTGTGCCATTTACCCTCATGGCCTTAAATCCCTTTTTCTCTTTTGGATGAATTGTTTGCTCGTTCCGTTGAACCAGGCTGGACTGTAATGACGCTCAGTACCTTTGCTTTGCATGGGTACACGTTGATCCATTGCATTCAGAATCACCTCTTGAAGGAACTCCATAGAACAACTACAGCAACAACCTCCACATCTAGTTTAAACACTCACCACATTCTATCTGTCCTGCCTGCCAACACCTCAAACTATTTTGTTTCGGTGGAACCCATTAGGTCTCTGTAAGCTCCCTCTATTCCGAAAGCTGTAGCAATGTGTCATGAAATGAGTCCCTGTTTCACTACAGCAAAGGCTCAGCGACGCTTGGTCTGTCTAATTCCCCTCTGTCTCTCTTGACTAACACATGACACGGGTAGTATTTCAGAAAGTGCTACAATTGACACAGTATTGGGGACTCCAGGACAATCCTGGAGGGGTGTGTAAAACATGTTTTGAAATTAACTGGAGAGAAATGTGAGGTGACGGGTCTCGAGGGGCAGACTGAGGAGAGGGTCTGTACATTGAATGAGGACATGTCAAAAAGAGCCAGAAGTTTTAGGGATTCAGAAACACAAACCTCTCCGAAAAGTTACTTCCTCCCCGCCTGTTCCGAATTTTTGCCAGACACTTTTCAGGTTTAACATGGATGGTGGGCGGCGGGGGGCGGGGTGGGGGGGTGGGGCGGCGGAGGGGTGGTGGGCGTTGGTATTCGTGTCGTCACAGTGAATCCTCTGCCCGAACCAAACTCCCACAGTCACAGGATTAGAATGGCGGAGGCCGGCAGATTCCCCTTCACTGTTAGTGCAATCATTCTTTTCACAATTAAATGCTCTTTCTCTGTTACTATCGATTTAATCGAACAGTGATTATTTTATATCGGAATCATGTTTAGGGGATGTGGTGTGTTCATTATCTGTACAATAACTCTGTGACCCAGTGTGAGAAGTAAAACACAAACCGCCCAGCGTGGGGCTCGAACAATCCGGACAGCTGTTATCACAGTTGTTTAGAGCGTGGTGCTAATATCGCTAAGGGCACGGGTTTAATCCCTGTACGGGTCATCAGCAGTTTATTTGTTACCTTTTCGGTTTCTCCTGACATTGAAAATCCAGACTTTACAAAAAATCTACACAAACTGTCAGGGGGAAATTATTTTCAATAACATCCATTTCACCTTTGCACTGGGCCGAGCAACACATCTCTCTGTTTATTTGTCTTTCTTCAGTTTGCTGATAAAAGTTTAACTCGCGGCCTGTTCCCGTTAATAATCACAAGCAGTAACAGACAGACAGAGCGTGTCTGAGCACCGCGAGATGTGTAAAAGGCATCAGTTTAGGACAAATGCATCAAATCAAATGTTCACCCGGCACCGAGAGAGACAAAAACCAGAGAAAGGGGCAGAAGGAGATAGATAAATAAAAGCTAAATACAGCAAATAGAAATTGTTTCCATCCTTCATGTCTCTCTCTATTCAAACCCAACCCTTCAGTGGCGGATAAAAGACTTCAGCTTAAACTGGTAAGTTCGAGAAAAGGACCCAAAGAAAGAAACACAAAATATCTAAAAGCCGCCGAATTCCACCTGAGCTATTTCGGCCTCACATCAAAGTGATTTTCGTGTCATTCTTTTAAAGAAACTCGAATCCCTCCTGTTTATTAATCACTTCGGGGTAATGGGACCCGATCAGATCTCGGAGCTCATGTTATGTTAATTTTCTGCTGAAGTGTTGATAAACATCTAAAGCTGACACACCAGGGGAGAACTCACAGGGTTGGACACGGAGTGAAGTATACTGAAGTTTTTATAAAAAGTTACAGAGCACAACATGTGTGTAAAATTCCCCGTTGTTTTCCCGGCACTGATGCATTGTGAAGAGCGAGAGTGGCCCGAAGTCCCACTGAGCCGCACTGACGGAGAAATGATATGAAGTTCAACGAGAGAGAGATAAGATTTCAGAATCATGGAGAGATTTTCTGATATTGTTGTTGAATCTCATTTACATCAGACACTCCTTGGACTCTCTGCCGCGGAATTCAGAGCTGGGGATCTCCTGTAAAATCGGCAGTAAAAATAACCGCCCAACTTGGGGCTGGAACCCACGACCCGGGGTAAAAATTCAGTTGGTTGCGCCTCCCGTTAGTGCCTTAAGAGGGCGCTAATGGGGCGCAAAGCCGCTAACGCCCGGGCACAGCGATATTTGCGCCGCTCGGGAACTTAACTAGAGATTGTGCGGCGGTGCTAAAACTTACCGCTGCGACCACCTGCGCGTGCAGATTATGACGTCATTCCATGGTGCAACGCCCTTGTGGCGCCCCGGAGCGGAAATTGAGTGGCGCCCCCTGCCTTACCGCCTGGCGCATCCAACGACCAGAAGACTGGAACGCTATCAATCGCTGTGGGCTGGGGGGGGGGCGCTATTTAAAGGGGGCCTCTTCCTGTCTTTTATTGTTGGTGGCATTTTTGAACTACGCATTCTGAGAGAGAGAGGGAGAGACTTCTGGAGAGATTCAACGTTGTGTGAAGGAGTTTTGGGTACTGAGCAGCACTTTGCAGGTTCATTTTGATTTGCCATTTCATGTATCGATTTAGCAGAGACTGTGGGAGCTGCACTATGAGCTCTTTGCCTGGTACTCTCCATTGTTCTTTCCAGCACATTTGATGTGCAAGTCTCTCCAGGCCGAGATTCAAGGCTGCAATGAACAGGATGTGGATGGAAAGCAAGATTAACCATCCCCTTTAAGAACTGGCCCGTGCCATTGTGTGTGTGTTCCATTGCTGACTGACATTACATGAGCTTCGCCAGCGCTCTGAGTTAGCGCCTCACTCCTTGGCCTTTGCGCCTTAAGACAGGTGTGCAGCGCCTGATTTAGCGCTCTACTCACCTCCCGGGGCGGTAAAAGTGAAGTTTCCAGTCAGTGCCGATAATTAGCGCCAGGCGCTAATATTTGCGTCCAGACGATATTTGCGCCCCAAATGGGGCGCGACCTAATTTTTACCCCTAAGAGTCTCATGTGCTACCGACTGCGCTAGCCGGTCCTGTATGCAACAATTCTCTCTGTCTGTCTTTATCAGTAAATCGAACGGCCAAAGCCCGGTTGAAAGATGGATTCCTCTCACTGACCAATCATAAAACCCAGATCTTCTGTTATTTCACCTTCTAAGATCAGCCATGATCTCATTGAATGGCGGAGTAGGCTCGAAGGCCGAATGGCCTACTCCTGCTCCTATTTCTTATGTTCTTAAACATTCACATCCGTTTTGCTCAGTATTTATTTCTCACTTTTTTATTCTGTACGTGCTTTTTCTCAGAAGCGTTTCACTGTAGTTATTTTTTAGAAGGAAGAAATCAACAGAAGTGATTTATTGGATTGGTACCAGGGATGAGGGATTTCAGAGTGTGGGGGCATGGAGAAACTGGGGTTGTTCTCCTTAGAGCAGAGGTTTTGACAGAGGTGTTTTATTTCATGAACGGGTTTGATATCGTAAGTGAGGAGAAACATTTTTCCAGTGGTTAAAGAGTCGGTGACCAGAGGAAACAGATTGAAGGTAATTGGCAGAAGAATCCGAGGCGACATTAGGAACAATTTTTTTTTACACTGCGAGTTGTTAGAACATAAGAACATAAGAAATAGGAGCAGGAGTAGGCCAATCGGCCCCTCGAGCCTGCTCCGCCATTCAATAAGATCATGGCTGATCTGATCCTAACCGCCAATCTACTATCTACTATCACAGAACCATCTCCTGCATCTAACAGAATTGCACACACGAAATAGGAGCAGAATCAGGCTACACGGTCCCTGGGCCCGCTCCACTACCCACAGGGCCATGACCGATCCGAACCTAGACTCATGTCCAAATTCCTGCCCGCTCCCCGTAACCCTTAATGCCCTTTACTTCTAGGAAACTGTCTATTTCTGTTTTAAATTTAATTAATGTTGTAGCTTCTACAGCTTTTTGTGGCAGCATATTCCATGGACCTACCACCCTCTGAGTGAAGTAGTTCCTCCTCATCTCAGTTTAGAAAGAGCAGCCCCTTATTCTAAGACTATGTCCCCTAGTTCTAGTCTCACCCGTCATCGGGAACATCCTCCCCGCATCCACCCGATCCAACCCCTTCACAATCTTATATGTTTCAATAAGATCGCCTCTCATTCTTCTGAACTCCAATGAGTAGAGTCCCAATCTACCCAACCTCTCCTCATATGACCACCCCCTCATCCCCAGGATTAACCGAGTGAACCTTTTTTGCACTGCCTCGAGAGCAAGGATGTCTTTCCTTAAGTAAGGACACCAAAACTGTATGCAGTATTCCAGGTGCGGTCTCACCAATACTTTGTACAACTGAAGCAATACCTCCCTATTTTTATATTCTATCCCCCTAGCAATGAAAGCCAACATTCCATTTGCCTTCTTAATCACTTGCTGCACCTGCATACTAACCTTTTGAGTTTCGTGCACCAGGACCCCCAGATCCCTTTGCACTTCAGTACTCTCCAGTTTCTTGCCATTAAGATAATAAATTGCTCTAGGATTTTTCCTGCCAAAGTGCATCACCTCACACTTTCCAGTGTTGTATTCCATCTGCCAAATCTCTGCCCACTTACTTAGCCTGTCTATGTCCCCTTGCAGGTTTTTTATGTCCTCCTCACTCACTACTTTCCCTCCCATCTTTGTATCATCTGCAAATTTTGATATGTTACACTTGGTCCCTTCCTCCAAATCGTTAATATAGATTGTGAAGAGTTGGGGACCCAGCACTGACCCCTGTGGAACACCACTAGTTACTGATTGCCAGTCTGAGAATGAACCATTTATCCCAACTCTTTGCTTTCTGTTAGATAGCCAATCCTCTATCCATGCCAGAATATTACCCCCAATCCCGTGATTTTTTACCTTAAGCAATAATCTTTTGTGTGGCACCTTGTCAAATGCCTTTTGGAAGTCTAAATACACTACGTCCACTGGTTCCCCTTTATCCACTCTATATGTTACTTCCTCAAAGAACTCCAGCAAATTTGTCAAACATGACTTCCCCTTCGTAAAACCATGCTGACTTTGTCCTATTAAATTATGATTATCCAAATGTCCTGTTACTGTTTCCTTAATAATGGACTCCAAAATTTTACCTACCACAGATGTTAGGCTAACCGGTCTATAGTTACCAGCCTTCTGTCTACTGCCCTTTTTAAATAAGGGTGTTACATTAGCAGTTTTCCAGTCTGCCGAGACCTTAGCGGAATCCAGGGAGTTTTGAAAAATTATTACCAATGCATCTACAATCCCTACCGCCACTTCCTTCAAGACTCTAGGATGTAAGCCATCAGGTCCAGATGATTTATCCGCCTTGAGTCCCATTATTTTACCGAGTACCACTTCCTTAGTGATTTTGATCGTGTTTAGCTCCTCTCCCCCTATAGCCCCCTGTTTGTCCAGTGTTGGGATATTCTTAGTGTCCTCTACTGTAAAGACTGATACAAAATATTCATTCAGTGTTTTTGCCATCTCCATATTTCCCACCATTAATTTCCTGGTCTCATCCTCTAAGGGACCAACATTTACTTTAGCCACCCTTTTTCTTTTTATATAACTATAAAAACTCTTACTATCTGTTTTTATATTTTTTGCTAATTTACTTTCATAATCTATCTTCCCTTTCTTAATCAATCTTTTTGTTATTTTTTGCTGCCTTTTAAAGTTTTCCCAATCCTCTGTCCTCCCACTAGATTTCGCTACCTTATATGCCCTTGTTTTTAGCCGAATACTATCCTTAATTTCTTTACTTAGCCACGGATGACTGTCCTTTCTTTTACACCCTTTTCTTTTCAGTGGAATATATTTTTTTTGGAAGTTGTAAAATAACTCCTTGAATGTACACCACTGATCATGTGTCGTCTTACCCTTTAATCTATTTTCCCAATCCACTCTACTCAATTCCACTCACATACCTTCATAGTCTCCTTTATTCAAGCTTAGCACGCTTGTTTGAGATCCAACCTTCTCACCCTCTAATTGAATATGGAATTCAACCATGTTATGGTCACTCATTCCAAGGGGATCCTTTACTAGGACATTTTTAATTAATCCTGTCTCGTTACACAGGACCAGATCTAAGGTTGCTTGCCCCCTGGTCGGTTCAGTTACATACTGCTCAAGAAACCCATCCCTAATACACTCAATGAAATCATCCTCAAGGCAGCCCTGCCCCATTTGATGTGTCCAATTAATATGATAGTTAAAATCCCCCATAATTATAGATGTTCCCTTATTACATGCCTCAACTATTTCCTGATTGATACTCCGTCCAACAGAGTTGCAACTGTTCGGAGGCCTATAGACTACGCCCACTAGTGTTTTTTTCCCCTTATTATTCCTTATCTCCACCCAAACTGTTTCATTATCATGATTTTTTGACCCAATATCATTACTCTGTATTACAGTGATTCCTTCCTTTATTAACATAGCCACCCCACCTCCCCTTCCTTCCTGCCTGTCCTTCCTGATCGTTAAATAACCTGGTATGTTTAATTCCCAGGCATTGTCACCCTGCAGCCATGTTTCTGTAATGGCCACAATATCATAACCATATGTAGTTATTTGTGCCATTAACTCGTCTATTTTGTTACGAATGCTACGTGCATTCAGATAGAGAACTTTCAAATATGCTTTGTGGCACTTAGTTCCTGCTTTTTCACTTTTTACCACTTTACCTTTTACTCCACACACTCTGTCCCTTCCTGCCACGCTCTGATTTGTGATTCCCCTACTGCTACCTATGTCTATGACCCTCTCTGTTGTCATTTTTATTTTTTGCTCTCTTGAAACCTCCCCCCCCACTAATTAGTTTAAAGCCCTCTCCACAGCCCTAGTTATTCGATTGTTGGGATCTGGAATGCACTGCCTCAATTCACAATTAGACAGATGCGTCCCAATAAATGAATAATGAATTCAGATATATCTTTAGACACTTGTAACTTGCAGAGATAATAAACATTTACATCGAACACATGTCAGGAATACATTTGTATCTAGCGGGAATGCACCCAGTATATTTAGAGCTCTGACAGCTGCTGGGTGGAGCGTTCCTTGGTGGGCCAGGTGTTGGAATTCGGTGCAACCAGAGCACGTGTTTGATTTTCGGTCTGATTTTTATTAAACAGTTGTGCAGTTTATTAAATCAATTACACGAACATATAATTAAACGCAGTATCACGATGAATAATTGTTTTAATCGGCATTAATAAACCGATAACTTTCTGTTGCAGACTGGAGGACATGTTAGCATGTTGGCCGAATGACAGTCAGACTTTAATATGTATTTGTGACGTGCCTTTATCCGTTCCCATCCCAAAGGATTGCAGCACTTTCAAACGAGAAGCAACCAACCTCTGTGGGATTATAAGAGAATATTTTGTTCTTTAAAAAATGCCACGTTGGGAATCGAAGCCAGGCTCCCCTGTATACTAGACAAGCTCTTCGACCAGCTAAGCCACGGAGACAACTCACGGCTGAAATTCCTCTGCTCCCTTCACTGATATCTGGTACCTGTGGTATCGTGTTCCACATTCCAACCACTCTTTGCATAAACAAGTTTTCCTGAATTCCCGATTGGATTTATTATTGAGGATCTTATATTTATGACATCTAGTTTTACGTAGTGAAACACAAGAGGACTGGCGGCTGCTGTTGTATAAAACCCACTGTCAAAGACCCACACTCCGTATATGCACATCTGAGGTTGTATAATAGTGGGGGCACTGGTGAAGATTGTTGAATTGAGGGGGCACTGGTTGGGTTTATATGATAGAGTGGAGCAGTACTTACCGCTGTGCGGTAGTGAGGTGGGAAATATTTTGGTGAATTTGTCTGCAGCTGATTTTTCGCCCCAGTTGATTTGCTCCTTCCAGAAAACCAACCCGCCCTCCATCCACGGCAGGTTTTCACTTCCATCAGCTCATCCCCAAAACCCAGATTTAAACAGCAATAACAACACTGGAACCACACGGCTGGTCATTCAACATCTGTGGAGACAACAGACACGTTTATTTTAGAGGTTTGGACCATTTTTCCACGGACCACCTGCAGTACCCTCGCGGACCACTGGTGGTCTGCGAACCACAGGTTGGGAACCACTGCTCTATGGTCATGTTGGGGTGAGTGTGGCTCTCCACCCCTAGCTTTTTTGTCAGTAAACTGAAAGGCGACGGGGCAGCAGAAGCAGTGGGACTGGCTGTGGCCGTGGCTGCCACACCCGCGTACGACCTTGCTGGCCCCATCACCGGCAATGATGTGCTCGCCATAATGAGGTGTTATAAAGGGCTACACTCACCTCAAGTCACAGGCCAGGTGATGGTTGAAATGGCCTAGGTAGTTGTTTTTTTGTCTCTTCCCTGAGCAGAGGGGGTTGTTTTAAAAATGAAGGCACACCTCTCCCTTTGGTGATTGGAATTGGGAGAGGGGCCTTCTCCCCTCTGCTCAAATGGGTAATTAATAGATAAAGGATTGAGGTGCCTCGTTAGAGAGAGAGAGGCAGAGAGAGAGGCAGAGAGAGAGAGGTGGGGGGGGGGGGGGTGGGGGGAAGGATGGAGGCCGCAGGGGCTATTTCGTTACTCAGGATACTGGGTGGGTGGGTGCTTACAGGGGGTGGGGAGGGGGGCACTCTCCAATGTTAACTATAGTCTTTGTTGTTTTTCCGTTCTTCTGGTGGGGGGAAAAGATGTCTTCACCTGGGAAAATAAAGCTGGAGATGCCCATGCTCAGTCAACCACCAGGTCTTAACGATGTTGTAGATTGGGAAATAGGTAGATGACTTCGCCTGGGCAGCTCCAGCTGTCCCAGGTCAAGCCATAGGCAAGGGGTGCTTGTTGATGGTGTGTGTGGCCTAGTTGTTAACAAGTGCCACACACACTCACACACACCCCTTGCTGTTCTGGCCTTCTCCTTCTTTCCTCCCCCCACCTAAACTACAAAGTCTTTTGGAGAGTGCCCTTTTTAACACCCACCTATAGATGGTCCACAAATGTGCGGGTTAGGTTAATTTGGCTATGATAAATTGACCCTTAGTGTTAGGGGGGGGGATTAAATATGTGGGGTTATGGGGATAGGATGGGATATGTTAGGGGGAATTAAATACGTGGGGTTACAGGGCTAGGGTGGGATATGTGTACTGTGGGGATTAAAGCAGGGACAGGGTACTGGATTTGAATGATCAGCCATGATCGTATTGAATGGTGGAGCAGGCACGACGGGCCGAATGGCCTACTCCTGCTCCTAGATTCTATGTTTCTATGTTTTCTATGTTGTTTTCTTCTCAATGGCTCTCCCTCCTTCCAAGCAGATGTTGGTCTTGGTTTTCTTCTCCCCTCTCTCCCTCTCCTGTAATGGAGACCAGTTGGGGAGGCAATGATGTAATGGATTCCTTCTGTTGTTGTTGTTTCTTTGGTCTCCTCTCCTCTCTCTCCTCTCCTCTCTCTCCCTTCTGGCACCTCAGCAGTAGTAGTGGTAGTAGTAGCAACAGGCGTGGTGGAGGTGGAAAGGGTCTCCACTCTGCCCTTCGTGGCTCGGGCTGTCTCCTTCTGCTCCTCCACCCAACTCACAGCACTCTGGTTAAACCACACTCATTCGCTGAGCTGAGCTGAGCTGAGAATCTCGCAGCCTGTGTCTCTCCATCAAAGGCGAAGCAAAGGAGCTCCTCCTTCCACACCTCACAAGACTCCCTGACTCACCCAACTCTCAGCATTCTGTTGAAACCGCACTCAGTGCAAAATCGCACTTCAAAGCCTGTTTTTATAGGCCTTGAAACAAAGGAGCTTGCTGGGCCCTGCCCTACTACAGGAGAACCAGTTTAATCAAGTTCCCCTAATTAACTGCCTTCAGCTGCTCTGAATTGTAGGCCTTGTTTATCCCTTTATAACCCTGCTTAAAGCTGGGAAATTTAGATTTTAAACAGTAAACAGTAACAGTAAATGTGAAACAAACAAAAGTTTGATTTTAGCAAACAGTTCAGACTCCCTGACTCACCCAACTCGCAGCACTCTGTTTAAACCGCACTTGACTGAATTCCTCCGTGTGGAGAAGAAGCTGAACCTTGTGTCCGTGTGTTTATGTGAACAATTCAAAGCACGTGTTATAATTTTTCTAAATCATCTGGTTACACAAATTCAGGACAAACTCTGTGACCGCCTCCCTTTTAGATACCTCGTACCAACCACGGTAGAATTTCTGCCATTGCATGCTTTCTTTCGTAATGACTCGATTCTGTTAATCATTGCTGAATAATAGCTATATTGAAGCAAGCGATATTAGCAGCAACTCAACTACAGATTCGCTGACGCTCAGATAAGAATCGCACTCCGTAAATTCACCTTAACACTAATCACAAATTCGGTATCCTTTTAGTACATAATCTACTTTGTTCAGACTGATTGGGACTGCAGATGCATAAATCGCTAAAAGGAGCAGCACAAGTTGTTATGTTCATAAATGGTGCAATCAAAGTACTGGGGATCTTTCTAAGAGAATTGAATACAAAAGCAGAAAGGTAATGTTACATTTATATAGAACTTAGGTGAGACCACACTTTGTCACCAGTACTTCGCAATATTCTGGTCTCCATGCTCGAAAAAAGACATTGAAGCACTGGAGAGAATTCAGAAAAGAGTTTGAAGGATGTTAACAGAATTTGGAGGATGCATCTATCAGGAAAAACTATACAGGCTGGTCGTTTATCTCTGAAAGAGGATGCTAAAAGGAGACTTGATTGAGGTGTTTAAAATTATGAAGGAGTTGGATAGGGGGAACGTAGATAAAGTGTTCCTACTTGTGGATGAGTCTAGAACAGGGAGACATAAATATAAGGTAGCCACTAATTGGTAATTGGTTGGGAGGTAGGAGATATAGAGTAGGTATAAATGTTTCGTTCACTGATGGGCGGGAAACGACAAATGGTATTCCCCAGGGATGTATATTGGGGCCTCAGCATTTTTTTACTCGTTCATGGGATGTGGGCGTCGCCGGCAAGGCCAGCATTTATTGCCCATCCCTAGTTGCCGTTGAGAAGGTGGTGGTGAGCCGCCTTCTTGAACCGCTGCAGTCCATGTGGTGAAGGTACTCCCGCAGTTCTGTTAGGAAGGGAGTTCCAGGATTTTGACCCAGCGACGATGAAGGATCGGCGATATATTTCCAAGTGACGATGGCGTGTCAGCATATATAAAATGACTTAGATCAAGGAACATCGAGCTGCATAGCCAAGTTTGTAGATGGCACTAATTTAGGAGGCACGGTTGTGCGGATGGGACGAGGAAGTTAAAAATGACATAAATAGATTGAGTGGGCAAAACTATGGCAGATGGATTTCAATGTGGGAACGTCATCCACTTTGAATCTAAGAAAGACAAATTAGAATATTTTCTTAATAGTGAGAGACTAGGAGCAAAGGGATTTAGGTGTCCACGGAGACAAATCACTAAAAGGGAGTGCACACGTACAAAAAGTAACCAAAAAGTTTAATGGAATGATGGGCTCTATCTCAAGGGGGCTGGAAGTCAGAAGTGATGAAGCGATGATTCAGTTCTATAGATCCTTCCGCAGACCCCATCTGGAGTGCTGAGTTTAAATTATACACTGAACTCCAGGAAATATATATTACTCTTGCAAGAGGTAAAGCACAGCTTCACCAAAATAATACCAGGGCTTAAAGGGTGAAATTATGAGGATAGGTTGCATAAACTTGGCTTATATTCTCTTGAGTTTAGAAGGTTGAAGGGTGATTTAATCGAGATATTTAAAAGGATTATGAAATTCGATATGTAGATGCAGATAAACTATTTTCTCGTATGGGGCAAGCCAAGGCAAGACGGTATAATCTTAAAATTAGAGCTAGACCATTTAGAATCATAGAATGGTTGCAGCACAGAAAGGAGGGCATTCGGCCCGTCGAGCTCATTCCACTTTTTGCAAGAGCACTTCACCTAGGCCCATTCCCCGCCCTTTCCCGGTAGCCCTGCAATTTTTTTTTGCTTCTGCTACTTATCCAATTCCAGGTTGAAAGGCACGATTGAATCTGCCTCCACCACCCTCTCAGGCAGCGCATTCCAGATCCTAACCACTCGCTGCATAAAAAAGCTTTTCCTCAGGACGCCTTTGATTCTTTTGCCAATCATTTAAAATCTGTGTCCTCTGGTTCTCGACCCTTCTGCCAATGGGGAGAGTTTCTCTCTGTCTACTCTGTCTGGACCCCTCATGATTTTGAACACCTCGATCAAATCTCCTCTCAACCTTCTCGACTCTAAGGAGAACAACCCCAGCTTCTGTAGTCTATCCACGTGACTGAAGTCCCTCATCCCTGGAATCATTCTCATGAATCTTTTCTGCACCCTCTCTAAGGCCTTCACATCCTTCCTAAAGTGCGGTGCCCAGAATTGAACACAATACTCCAGTTGAGGCTGAACCAGTGTTTTATAAAGGTTCATCATAATTTCCTTGCTTTTGTACTCTATGCCTCTATTTATGAAGTCCAGTATCCCGTATGCTTTTTTAACCGCTTTCTCAGCCTGTCCTGCCACCTTCAACGGTTTGTGCGTGGAAGCAGGAAGCATTTTTCACATAAAGGGCGTGGTAGTCTGGAATTCGCACCCCTTAAAAGCCGGGGACGCTCGGTCAATTAAAATGTTGAAGACTGAGACCACCAGACTTTTGTTAGGTAACGGATAGGGAACAAAGGCGGGTTAATTGAGTTGAGGTGCAAATCAGCCATGATCTAATTTAATGGCGAAACAGAATGTAGAGGCTGAACGGCCTACTCCTGTCGGACTAATCCAACGTTAGTGAGCCTCGTCCTGTCTGGATTGAACGTGTCCAACACTTTTTATGCAAAAGTGACCAGTGTTTCATCTAGTTCTAGGGTTGTGCAGTGTAACATTGATGTCTCTGAGTTTAACTTCGAGTTAACACCGGGTGTCGCTCAGTCAACTGGATGGCACCAGAGATTAAGAATTAATTTGATCACGATTTGTGGGACATTATAAATGCATTTGCAATGATTCCCCCATTCAGTATTGATAGTGAAATCGTAAACCTTCTAAATCAAAGCTTGTCTCCTATGCTTATAACTTCACCAGGAAAACCCAAGGAAATATTTGGGATATTGCATTACCCAGTGACTAAAGTAATTCCTACACGCGTGGTTCACCGTAGATTATGTTTTCAGAAAAAAATGAATGTAATTTCGGACTGCGATCCCCAAAGTGCAAAATTCTAGAACAAAATTTGCGTCATTCATTCTCCTAAGACAGTCGCCCTGGTTATCAATGAATTGCATTGCTACCCTAGATCGGTCTTTCTCTTATAATAACAACAGAAAACGCTGGAAAAACTCAGCAGGCCAGGCAGCATCCGTGTAGAGAGAAACAGAGTTAACGTTGCAGGTCGAAGACCTTTCGTCAGAACTGGAAAAAAGCAGGAAATGAAATAGATTTAAAGCAAGTATAAAGCTGGGAAAAGGTGGAGGGGATGAAAGAACAAAAGGGAAGGTCAGTGGTGGGATAGAAAGCAGGAGAGATCAAGAGACATTGAGAGACATTAAGAGATAATGAAGGCAAGAGGAGGTGTTAATGTGACAGGTTGTGGCTCGGTCTTCCTCTTAGCAGTTTGAAACTTGTAGTCCACTGGAACCATAATTTAAGGAGGATTCCTTGTCCTCATTACTAGTGTATTAATGTGTCCTCGTTAAGATAAAGAACATAAAGAATTGCTCTAATGATCGGATAGATAAGGAATTTGGATCTTTTCTGCCTGGACTTGTGAAAGTATATTTTCGAAATTTGTCTTTCCATTGTATATTGGTCAATTTTTGTTCTCCCTCTTTTTGTTCCGTTTTGCTTCAGCTCTGCTGCGCGTCATTTTCCTTTAGCATCCTGTACAATTGCTTCTATTTATCCCGACCTTTTTTCCAACAAATTTCTCCCCTAGACCTGTATACTCTTTCCTGTCACTGTGGCCAAGATTCCTTCCTGAGACCATACGGGCTTTCCCATTGTGGCGTCAAAGGCGAATTTGGCCTTAAGCTCGCCGCCCATCCGTAGGTGAGCACTTCCAGCGGAGAATAAAGATAGGAAGTAGTAATTTCGCCCTCTTTTCCCTTTGCTGGAGCGGGGGCGCTGGGGCTTGTTGTAGCGTTCTTAAAATGTCCTGAAATGAGATCAACTGTTCGGCGCACAGAGGAAAATGTTAAGCATTCCTGCACTAATTCCTAATACAATACGTGCCTCTAAGCACTAATTTTGGCCATTTATTTTGCAATTCTGCAAAAATAGACTAGGGTCCATTCAGTTCCAATTCGAGAAACCCCATTGAATGGGACTGTCACAAGGATCGCTAGTCAGACCCTTCAGCTGCACAGCGAACCGGTGAGAGGGTGAAATCGGGAGTACTTGCCGAAAAGTTAAATAATTTCAAGCCCTATTTGTGAGACCCACTGATGTCGTTTTTAAAGCTTCAGATCATTAATCAGTGGTCACCATTGGAGATCTCCTGGTTTATTTCCTGCGAACACACAATGAGCATGAGTGTAAAGTGCAGAAGGGAAACTCCCTCCATTAACTAATTATCACGAATTAAAACTTCTGTCTGTGTTATTCTCTATGATACACGTTGAAGGAACTCTCTCAGTATCAGGCTCCTGTGGATGACATTCCCTATAGACATACCCCTGTATAATTTCATCATGGGGGAGCAGGAACAGCACATGATGGAGCAAAGAAGATTGAGAGAACTTTTAAGAAGGATGCATCCTATCAGATATTACTCCATATGAGGACTTTTATGAGGAGTTGTGAATAAGATGCGCGTACTTTACCAACGAGGTAATAGGGTAGCTCTGTTACCTACCGCAGGACGAGCTGTAGCCATGCTCATCTACCCACACTGCGTTCTCTGTGGCTATGCAGGTAATAACCGCCCTCAAATTTTGTGTCACAGCGTAATTATAGGCACCCGTCAGCAATCTCTGCAACAGCATCCGGGTAGTAGAAGCGGCTGTGCACTCATTATGTTGTTTACGCCCTTTGCAGGAGAGCTGGCAAATTTATCACCTTTGGCAACATAGCAAGGTAACAGCAAGATATGGCCACCTACTTTTACTGGGTTGCTTGTTTTTGCAAGGCTGCAATCGAGGACAAGCATGCTGCTGTGCGCATTCCCACACCACAAACTCTCAACTACATCGACAGGAGGGGCTTACAATCCCTGAATGTACCCATTATGTGTGACCACATGCAGCGAAGCCTTCATACCAACACGCTGACCTTATCGGGGAAGAAAATCACATCAATGACTTCTGGGTGCCAAAGCCTACCCCCGACGCAATGTATTATTCTCCCAGTAAGAATTGCCCGAGAACAGCAGAGGAGCACTACGTGAGGCAAATTGTTCTACTAGACTGGTCATTGGAAGGGCCATCTGGGCCTTAAACTCACACTTTCACTACCTGGGCTGATTGGGAGGGGCTCTGCAGTATGAGCTAAATGATATGTCACGGATAGTTATAGCCAGCTGTATCGAATATCTACCCCAATAGATTCGAAGTTATTGGGCGTTAGCGCAGAACCGGCGGTATGATATTTGGCCGCCTGTTATACTCCCTGCTCGGCATTCAGTTGTATTGCCTTCAATAGACCTGTGTATAACAGGCGGTCTATGCCGTTAATTTTAAGTGTGATTCTTGTGTGTCATATGCTATTATACCAGTAGGTGACAATGTTGCACCACATATACTTCATAATCACTGGAATGTGACAGTTCATTTCCTTTCTGAATAGTACAGATAAGGCAATTGTGTGGCTAAAAGATCACACCGTTAACAGAATAATAACAACTTAAACCAGACAATTTGTCTTCCAAACTAACCATATTTCTTTATATAATCATTTTGATGCTTCCTAATTGCCTTTAAGTGACACCTCCTGCCGATTAGCTTAGCCTAAAGAATCCCAACAACCTAATCTAAAACATGTATTCGACTCCATGTCACAGAATAAATCCATAATTGACAGATATTACTACTGACTTCTGGATTATTTTTCATAATTTTACATCGGATGTTCCAAGCCTTCTGCCGAACCACATCCAATGTAACACTGCGTTTTCTGCATTTCTTCTTTTACTGTAGCACTCTGTACTAACCATTCCATAATAACCCTTACCACACCAAGCTGTTAACCTATTATATTATACACTCTCCAGACCACCAGTCTGGAAAATATTGCTTCAATTGGATAACAGGAGTTAACTCATCGTGAGGATAGTTTACGGCAAAAATGTGTTTTTAAAACAGGAAATATAGGAAACTATTTATCGAGAATAGCTTTACAGGAAATTCTCATCAAGTATTGTCCATCGACTTGTCTAATTTTATTGATTCGGTCCTCTTCAATTGTGAGGTGAAATAATAGCATAAAATAATGAGGCTGATTTAAGCCTATGTATAGAAAGATTCGCAGACATTTATTTATGGGTCCCTGTCTGAACTCACAACCGTCAGTACTCTCCCAGTGCAATGATTGAATCGTTACATCTTGCTCTCTTCTGTGACCTTCAGCTGGACAATGAAAATGTTACTTATTCAATTTTTCAAAGACAGTTGCAGCGAAATCGCGCTGTGAGATATGATACTGACATTTAACATATTTGATTGAAATGTATTTGTTATTGCTGCTTTTAAAGGGTTAACTCTCCCATTCAAATAGGAAGCAATGGAATTTCGTACAAAGGTTCAACCATGACATCCCACAGCGGGATTTCACGCAGCAGTATTTTATATCTATCACAAGTCGAAATAAGCAACTGTTACATTTGATTCATTCAGCCTTAGTCATTCCATATATTGGTGTAGTGAACCTCAGTTTCTCCTGCGACGTCAAGTACATCTTTCAGCTATTTTAATAAAATTCCTTGCAAAAAGCTCCGTGTCCGCTTCCATATTTTTCTCCAAACGGTTAATTCTCTGCAAGTGTGGAATGTTTCCTGGTATGTCAGTCGGTATCTCTCTCTCTCTCTCTCTATCTATCTAACTATCTTTCTATGTGCAAATGAAATCGCATCTTTAAAATCTCCTTATCCAGTTCCTCTTCCCGAGGACCCCATAGCTATTGAACCGATTACCGCCCTCAGCTTCCCCTCGGCTATTATAATCTTCAGAGTTCTAAAACCCAAGCCTGGGGTCACGTAATCGTTCCTCCTTTTTTCTCCTCACCTTTTAATTTGCTACATTCAACCATTCTCGTGTTTTATTCTGTGGCTTTGACTCTGTTTCTCCTTTTAATGGCTGGAATGTGCATCGCGCAAATGCCAGTCAACGCAAGACTTGGGCTCCTATAGCGCGAGGTCATGTGGATGGTTATTTGCATGAATAATTAATATTCAATGACGTTGCGATGTTTGAAACTTCTTAAGGAGAGGTTTAGAAAGAGCTCAGAACTACATTCGTGTCAGGAAATATTTTGTTTCAGATCTTCACCAGAACCTTCACCATGACTGAATGGGTTGGAGTTCTCGCCGCGCTGATGTTCTGTCTCCACAGTATGTACAGGACGTAACCTTCAATATCGCTGCTTTTTACATTGCCTTGAGTTTTTCTTGTGCTTGAGTTGAATAGACCTGAATTATAAGCAATATTCGAAGGGCAAAAATTGTGACTAATCAATAACTTGTTATTTCACCAGGTACAAACGCGGATCCTGTCTTGACTCAGCCACCGTCCATCTCAACATCCCCGGGCAAAACCGTCAAAATCACTTGTACCATATCCGAAGGCAGCATAGGCAGCTACAGCAGGTGGTACTGGCAGAAACCCGGCAGTGCCCCTGTGCTTGTTTGGTATGGGAGCAGCAGACCTTCGGGGATTCCAGATCGATTCACCGGGTCTGCGGACTCATCGAGGATGCATTTAACCATCACCAACGTGCAATCGGAGGACGCCGCCGATTATTACTGCTCTGCTGTGCGTAGCAGTCCCTATTATATCTTTTTCGGGAGAGGAACCAAGCTGAACCTGGGCAGTAAGTAAATTATTCGCAAAGCGCAACTTTGGGTTTGTCAGCTACCAGTTTTCGATTTTTGTTTTTTTTGTCTAAATCCCCTCGATCAAAAAATATCCGTATCCGAGGCTTTCACAGCGTCAATTTTTTTTCTGTTCGGCTTCCAAATCGCGCATCAAACTGTTCCCTAACATTGCTAACACTGCGAATGAAATACCAAAAATCTATTGAAACCAATTTATTGCTAGACTGAATTACTGCAAATCAAGATTATTGGCCTCAAAATATATTTATACCGAAGTTGTGGAACAGCGACTAGTGAGTGATATTTAAGAGCTAGCAAAACAGAAAGGGCGCCCGATTTTAGGGAGGTGTCAAAGCCTTGGAGAGATAACAGAAGCCATTTTTTAATATTATACTGGTACCGATAGGTTTTAGTTAAGTCAAGAGAGGAGAGAAGCTAATTTCTCTCGAAGTTTGCTGTGTGATCTGCTCGAAATGTTCAGAATCATGAGTCATTCAGTTGCAGCAAATTAAAAAAACAATTTTCACTGATCGGTCAGTCGGTAACCAGAGGACATAAATTTAACAGCATTACTAAAAGAACGCGCTTAAAAGGGAAGTTGATAAACATGTAAAAAATAACAAAAGAAAGTTATGGGAATCGCACTAAGTGGACAGATCTATCAAAGTGCTGGGGCGGGAGAATTCGGGTTCCTTCGGAGCTGTACAATTCTATGATTCTGTGAACCGCGCATAATCTTTCAGACTGGCTTATACCCTGCCGTTACAGCCCCATAGAATAAGTTTTCGGTAAAAGTCCATAGACACAAATTGAAAAGTTTGAAATCGACACCTAATGCATTCCCATTAAAGCACTGCCGCGATTTAATTACCATTCTCGAATTCAGACTGCAGGAGGATAGTGTAGCGACTTATTGTAACTCTCTCCCACTCGTCTCATAACGGAGTGAAAACCATTCAATACATGATTCTCATCCAATTGTCAGGGAATCTATTTTTTTTAACAAGTTATGGGCTTGTTATCTTCCTATCGATAATTTTGTGTGAATAATGTCTCGAAATAGCTTTTCTGATTTTTGTACCTGCTCTTGTACTCATTCCATTGCGCTTTGCTGCTGGTTCTGTGATTAGAGTTAGTCAGAGGAGTAATATTATCAAAAATGTGGATACTCTATCGCTATTTGACGTGGTTATTCGATTACATCAGGGTCAAATTAGCTATCATGGAACAGCAAAAATCTTCATTTATATTATCAGTTGTTACATTAAGAATAGATCTCTGGTACAAATGTCAAAGTCTTAGTGTTTCGACAATAATTTAAACTGGCAGTAAAACCTGCTGAATAATCCCACGGGACTCCAGATATTTCAGTACCAGAAAGTTCAGCTAAACTCCGGGCGCTGCCGGGGGATTATACCAACTGTGACAATAGGGGTTGGTGGTTCTTCCGGACTTCTCCCAGTTTCAGCCTCCAAATTGTATAGAAAGCAAAGGGAAGTTCTGGGTTCCAAGGCGAACGCCTCAGAATAGCAATAGATTCTTAAACCGACCCGGGTAAACCTGGTATTAGTGAGACGCGCCGCTGCAGTTGACGTGATGCCTCAATGCCAGTACCATTTGAAGCGACCCCGCCTCTAATTCTACCATGCTATTAAATCGCGGCAGTGCTTTAATGAAAAAAATAAACGTTTCAGTCTTTTCTCCGCTGTTTTACATTACATAAAGCATTTACCGAGGGTTTGTTATTGACAGCTGGTGCTTGTAACATATGGTCGGCGCGAATGGTCATCTAAAGAGTCAGGAGATGATGACAGTCCGGCTTCAACATTCTTACACTGGGTTATATGTCATTGTTTTATCACAGGAGTATTAATATTTAATATTATTGGCATTACTTTCATATTGATGTTATTATTGGGATAATATTATTCACAATAACAGCCGTTATTTGTTGTAGCCTGTTTCTCTTTAATGACATCTTTTGTGACACACTGACCCCGAAGATGTCTCCAAACAGCTATTTCGAGCCGAGCATAGCGGCCATAGCAGTGATGGTACACAAGCCCAGATATTAGTCCAATATTTTCGTCAAAAGTAGTGCAAAATTGAGCAAGAAGCACGAATCGAGTTTATTAATAAATTCATTAGCGTGTTTGAGCTGAACATTACAGTAACTTTGTAGTCACTATTGGTTCCAATATTTACCCCAAATTCGGCTTTATTGCTTTTTACATTCTCTTTAAATCGCAGCTCCTGAGACACAAAGTCTATGGCAGATTGAGTAGGACCAGTAATTTCGATGCAATACTATGTGCCCAGTGATATTTAAAAAAAAAATATTTTCTGACCATGTTCTTTCAAAAATGTGATGTCAAGGTCTTGGAGGGGATGCAAAGGGGATTTACCCGTAGTACCAGAGATGAGGAACTTCAGTTAAATAGAGAGACTAGAGAAACTGGGATTGTTCTCCTTAGAGCAGAGAAGATTAAAGGGAGATTTAACGAGGTGTTCTAAATTATGAAGGGTTTTGATAGAGCAGATAAGGAGCAACTTTTTGCACGAGCAGGTAATTGGCAAAAGAACTAGGGTGGAGATGAGGAGAAATTTGTCAAACTGCAAATTGTTATGATCTGGGATGCACTACCTGAAAGGGTGGTGGAAGCAGATTCAATAGTAACATTCAAAAGGGAATTGGATAAATACTTGAAAAGGAAAAATATGCAGGGCTATGGGGAAGGAGAAGGGGAGTGGGACTAATTGGAAAGCTCTTTCAAACAGCCGGCACAGGCACGATGGGTCGAATGGACTCCTGTGCTGTGAGATTCCATGACTCTGTGAAATGTGGAAACATTTATAATGACGCGCTAAAGTTTAACAGGGAAATGAAATGGTACAAAAGTGAAAGAAAAATTATGTCTTAGCGGACAGATATTAAATTTGATTTATAATATATGCACAAAGTTTGGATCATATTTCCATGGAAATATTTGTTACACGTTCCTTTCCATGTAGGAAAAATAGGAAAATGTTCTCAGGTTATAAACGTTCTAGAACTGCGGGCCCCTGTTATTGGAGAATTGACACTGATCAGCTTCCGTTATATTACATTTCATATACTTTTGTAAAGTGACGCCGAATTTTATTGTAAGATTTGAAGAAAGTAACACATTGATTCCGACTTTTTATTTAATTTAGTATGGATCTTCTTTAATTGGATTCTTCGTTTCAGATCCGCGGGCCCCCTCGGTGTCTGTCCTTCCGCCTTCATCCGATCAAATCGCAGCAAAGAACACGGCGACTTTGGTGTGTTTGGTGAACGGTTTTAACCCGGGCGCTGTGGAGATTGAGTGGACTGTAGATGGCAGTGTGAGAGGGAATGGCGTTGAGACCAGTCGGATCCAGCAGGAGACGGACAGCACGTTCAGTGTGAGCAGTTATCTGACTCTGCCAGCCTCAGAGTGGAACTCACACGAGCTTTACTCCTGTGTGGTTAAACACGAGACTCAGGAAAACCCGCTTCAAACAAGTATCGCCAGATCCAGCTGTATGTGATTCAAGAATCTTATGTATTAATTTGTTATACCATTATTAACTTCTCTTTAAATAATAAATTCCGTATTCAGATAGTACATGTTTGATTTGAAGTGCAACATTTCAAATCACGACAGATGTGCAGTTTGTCGGCTGTTTTCCGCTGATTGTATTTTACAGTGTGTAAACCCTGAACTGATCAAAGTTTCAGTGTAACATTACACATACCGTAGTGTAATAAAATGACTCTTCCATTATCTCAGGTGGTTATTCTTTTCTGACCTATTCCTCTGTACCAATCCATAGCAATGTTTTAAATGTGGCTAAATAAGGAGGATATATTCTTTATGACATTCTGGACATTGTATGTCAAGTCAGTGAAATCAGTCGGAATAGCAAGGTTGCAGACACGATAGATTACTAATATTTTGACATTTTGGGAAAGAAATCTTACAATATATATTTTAATCACATTTGTTTAAATTCATAGAATTACATAGAATTTACAGCACAGGCCATCAGGCCCAACTGGTCTGTGACGGTGTTTCTGCTCCACATGAGTCTTCTCCTAACCTACTTCATCTAACCCTATCTGCATATCCTTCTATTCCTTTCAACCTCATGGACCTATTTAGATTCATATTAAAGACGTTTGTGCTATTCGCCTCAAGTACTCCATGCGGTAGCTATACTCTTGGCAAATAAGTTTCTCCTGAATTCTTTATTGCATTTATTAGTGACAATCATATTTATGGCGCCCAGTTTTGGACGCCCTAAAAACGGAAACATCGCCTCTACTCTATGGTATCAAACCCCTTCATAAATTTAAAGACCTCTATTAGTTCACCCCTCAGCCTTTAGTTTCTAGGGAAAAGAGCACCTGCATGACCAATCCTTCGTGACAGTTATAACCTCGCAGTTCTGGTATCATCCTTATAAATCTTTTTGCACCTTCTCCAGTGCCTATATCCTTTTTGTAATATGGAGATCCGAACTGTACACACTTTTAAGTGTGGTCTAACCAAAGTTCTATACAAGTTTCACATAAATTCCCTGCTTTTTAATTCCATTCCTCTGAAAATGAACCACAGTGCTTTGTTTGCATTTGTTATGGCCTTGCTAACTTGCGTTGCAAATTTTTAATGATTTGTGACTTTATTCCCCTAGATCCCTTTGCTCCTTTACTCCATTTAGACTCTTATTTTCCAAGGGGTTTGTGGCCTTCTTATTCCTCCTACCAGAAAGCACCACCTCATACTTATCTGTAATGCAATCCATTCACCATTGACACGCCTATTCTGCAAGTTTACTAAGATCTTGTATTTTGTCGCAGTATTCTTCAGTATCAAATATATCCCCCAAATTGGTGTCATCTGCAATTTTCAAAAATTGTCCTTCCGCTTCCACAGTTCGAATCGTTTATGTCACAAACAGCAATGTGATAATGACCAGATAATCTGTTTTAGTGGCGTTAAACAATCCGTGTAGATAAGGGACTGACTAGCGTGTCCTTCTGTTTCTGGCAATAATTGGCTGAGCATAGTGTACGTTTTAATTAATCATCTGCTGACACAGATTCAGTGACACAATGTGGTTGTCCAGGTATTTGCGTGATGCGAATTCAGGCTTTGCAAGATTTCAGTTTCAATAAGATTCGATTCCTTTTGATCCGTGTTCAGCGATTCTTAACACCAAGGAAGGTGCGACGTGCAATAACTCAGAATGGAAGAAAACCGGACTGGGCGAACCGAATATGTAGGGCAGTAGACAGGGCTTTAAACTAATGAAGGGTGGTGGGTGGGAGGCTTCAGGAAAGAGTAAATTTAAAAGCAGCGAGAGAAATGTCACGGCTCTAGAGCAGAGTAGAGTTTTGGATAAAAATAAGCAGAGTGGGTCAGGGAGGGTCAGAGAGAGTAACAAAGGTAATAAGGCATCTGTGACTGAGGTGACATCAGGGAAAAATAGAAATAAGTCAAAGCTAAAGGCACTATATCTGAATGCGCGAAGCATTCCCAACAAAATAGATGTATTAATAGCGCAGATAGAAATTAACAGGTTTGATCTAATAGACATGGTTGCAAAGTGACCAAGGTTGGGAACTAATTATTTAAGGTTACTTAACTTTTAGAAGAAAATGGGAAAGGAGGAGGCGTAGCCCTGATAATAAAGAATGGGATAAAGACAATAGAGAGAAAGGATCTTAGCTCCGAAAATCAAGAAGTAGAATCAGTTTAGGTGGAGCTAAGAAACAGCAAGGAGCAGAAAACATTGGTGGCAGTTGTTTGTAGGCCTCCAAACCATAGTTGTAATGTAGGGCAGTGTATGAATCAGTAAATTAGAGGTGCATGCAACAAGGGTAATACAGGGGGAACTTTAATCTACATATAGACTGGGCAAACCAAATTTGCAGTAATAGTGTGGAGGACGAATTCATGGAATGTATGCAAGATAGATTTCTAGATCAGTATGTTGAGGAACCAACTAGGGTACAGGTCATTTTAGATGTAGTATTGTGCAAAGAGAAAGGGTTAATTAATAACCATGTAGTAAAGGACGCAAAAAACTTCTACGAAATAGTGGAGAACAAAGGCTCCAGCGAGAATGAGGAACTGAAAGAAATTAGTATTCGTAAAAAAATAGTGCTGGTGAAATTAATGGGACTGAAAGCTGATATATCCTCTGGACCTGATGGTTTATATCCTAGGGTTTTGAATGAGGTGGCTATAGAGATAGTGGATGCACTGGTTGTCATTTTCCAAAATTTCATAGATTCTAGAATGGTTCCCACGGGTTGGACGGTAACATATGTAATCCCACTATTTAAGAAAGTGGGGGAGAGAGAAAACGGGGAACTACAGACCAGTTAGCCTGACATCAGTAGTAGGGAAAATGTTAGAATCTATTGTTAAGGACGTGGGAACAGGGCACTTTGAAAATAATAATAGGATTGGGCCGAGTCAACACGGATTTATGAATGGGAAATCGTGTTTGACAAATCTGTTAGAGTTGTTTGAGGTTGTAAATAACGGAATAGATAAGGGGATCCAGTGGATGTGGTGTATTTGGATTTTCAGAAGGCATTCGATAAGGTGCCACACAAGAGGTTATTAAACAAAATTAGGGCTCATGGAATTGGGGGCAATATATTAGCATGGATTGAGGATTGGTTAACGGACAGAAAACAGAGAGTAGGAGAAACGGATCATTTTTGGATTGGCAGGCTGTAACTAGTGGGGTACCACAGGGATCAGTGCTTGGGACTCAGCTATTTACAATCTACATCCAAATCATTATATTCAAGTTTGCTGATGATACAAAGCTGGGTGGGAATGTAAGTATTGAGGAGGATGCAAAGAGGCTTCAAGGGGATATCGACAGACTAAGTGAGTGGGCAAGAACATGGCAAATGGTGGAGAAATGTGAAATTATCCACTTCGGGAGCAAAAATAGAAAAGCAGAGTATTTTTTAAATGCTAATAGATTGGGAAATGTTTAGTGCGACCTGGGGTCCTTGCACATGAATCACAAATGTTAACATGCAGGTACAGCAAGCAATTAGGAAAGCAAATGGTATGTTGGCCTTTATTACACGAGGATTTGTGTATAAGAGTAAAGACATCTTACTGCAATTATGTCGGGCCCTGTTGAGACCACACCTGAAGTATTGCGCACAGGTTTGGTCCCCTTACCTATGAAAGGATATATTTGCCAGAGAGAGAGGGCAACGAAGTTTCACCAGACTGGTTCCTGGGATGGGGGGATTGTCCTATGAGGAGAGATTGAGTAGACGAGGCCTATATTCTCTGGAGTTAGAAAAATAGGAGCAGGAGCCGGCCATTCAGCCTTTCGAGCCTGCTCCACCATTCAATATGATCATGGCTGATCCTCTATCTCAATACCATATTCCCGCTCTCTCCCCATACCCCTTGATGCGTTTTGTGTCTGGAAATCTATCTATCTCCTTCTTAAATATATTCAGTGACTTGGCCTCCACAGCCTTCTGTGGTAGAGAATTCCACAGGTTCACCACCCTCTGAGTGAAGAAATTTCTCCTCATCTCAGTCCTAAATGTCTTACGCCGTATCCTGAGACTGTGACCCCTCGTTCTAGACCCCCCAGCCAGGGGAAACATCCTCCCTGCATCCAGTCTCTCTAGCCCTGTCAGAATTATACACGTTTCAATGAGTTCCCTCTCATTCTTTTAAACTCGAATGAAGACAGGCCGAGTCGACCCAATCTTTCCTCATACGACAGTCCTGTCATCCCAGGAATCAGTCTGGTGAACTTTCGCTGCACTCTCTCTATGGCAAGTATATCCTTTATTAGGTAAGAAGACCAAAACTGCACATGATTTGTACATCCCAGTGTGGCATAAGAATAAAATAAAAAGGGCGACTCAACCGTGGCTAACAAGGGAAATTAGGGATAGCATAAGATCCAAGGAGAGGGCATATAAATTGGCCAGAAAAAGCGGTAGCCCTGAGGATTGGGAGCAGTTTAGGATTCAACAAAGGAGGACAAAGGGATTAATTAAGAAGGGGAAAATAGAATATGAAAGTAAGCTTGCTGGGAACATAAAAACTGAATGTAAGAGCTTTTATAGATATGTGAAGAGAAAAAGATTAGTGAAATCAAGTGTAGGTCCCTTGCAGTCAGAAGCGGGGGAAGTTATAATGGGGAACAAAGAAATGGCATCCCAATTAAATGCATATTTTGGTTCTGTCTTCACAAAGGAGGACACAAATAACCTCCCAGAGATGTTGGAGAACATAGGGTCTGATGAAAGGGAGGAACTGAAAGAAATCAGTATTTGCAGGGAAATGGTGTTAGGGAAATTGACGGTATTGAAGGCCGATAAATCCCCAGGGCCTGATAATCTACATCCTAGAGTACTTAAGGAAGTGGCCCTAGAAATAGTAGATGCATTGCTGATCATCTTCCAACATTCGATGGAATCTGGAACTGTACCCATGGATTGGAGGGTAGCTAATGTTACCCCACTTTTCAAAAAGGGTGGTAGAGAGAAAGCGGGGAATTACAGACTGGTAAGCCTGACATCGGTAGTGGGGAAAATGCTAGAGTCCATGATAAAGGATGTAATAGCTGAGCATTTGAAAAACAGTGACAGGATCGGACAAAGTCAACATGGATTTACAAAAGGTAAATCGTGCTTGACTAATCTACTGGAATTTTTTGAGGATGTAACTGGGAAAATAGATAAGGGAGAACCAGTAGATGTGGTGTATTTGGACTTTCAAAAGGCTTTCGATAAGGTCCCGCATAAGAGATTAGCGGGTAAAGTTAAGGCACATGGGATTGGGGGCAAGGTATTGACTTGGATAGAGAACTGGTTGGCGGACAGAAAGCAGAAAGTAGGAATTAATGGGTCTTTTTCCGAGTGGCAAGCAGTGACTAGTGGGGTACCACAGGGATCGGTCCTTGGACCCCAGCTATTCACAATATACATTAATGATCTAGATAAGGGAATTAAATGTAATATCTCCAAGTTTGCAGATGACACAAAGCTGGGTGGGAGTGTGTGCAGCGAGGAGGATAGCGAGAAACTCCAGGATGATCTGGACAGGTTGGGTGAGTGGGCAGAAGCGTGGCAGATGCAATATAACGTGGATAAGTGCGAGGTTATCCACTTTGGTGTCAAAAACAGAAAGGCAGACTATTATCTGAATGGCAATAGATTGGGAGAAGGGGAAGTGCAACGAGACCTGGGTGTCCTTGTGCACCAATCGCTGAAAGTAAGCATGCAGGTGCAGCAGGCGGTGAAGAAGGGAAATGGTATGTTGGCCTTCATAGCGAAAGGGTTTGAGTATAGGAACAGGGATGTCCTGCTGCAGTTGTACAGGGCCTTGGTGAGACCACACCTTGAGTACTGTGTGCAATTTTGGTCGCCTTATCTGAGGAAGGATGTTCTTGCCATGGAAGGAGTTCAGCGAAGATTCACAAGGCTGATACCTGGGATGGCAGGAATGACATATGAGGAGAGATTGGGTCGATTGGGCTTATACTCACTGGAGTATAGAAGAATGAGAGGGGATCTCATCGAAACATATAAAATTCTGACAGGTCTGGACAAACTAGATGCAGGAAGAATGTTCCCGATGGTCGGAGAGTCCAGAACCAGGGGTCATAATCTACGGATAACGGGTAAACCATTTAGGACAGAAATGAGGAAGAATTTCTTCACCCAGAGAGTGGTGAACCTGTGGAATTCTCTACCACAGAAGGTAGTTGAGGCGAAGTCATTAAATATATTCAAGGATGAGTTAGATATATTTCTTAAAGCTAAATGTATCAAGGGATATGGGGAGAAGGCAGGTACAGGGTACTGAGTTTAGGTGATCAGCCATTATCTCATCGAATGGCGGAGCAGGCTCGAGGGGCCGAATGGCCTACTCCTGCTCCTATCTTCTATGTTTCTATGGTACTCAACGTGTGGTCTCACCAAAGCCCTGTATAACTGTAGTAAGACATCCTTGCTCCTGTACTCAAATCCTCTTGCAATGAAGGCCAACATACCATTTGCCTTCCTAACTACTTGCTGCCCCTGCATGTTTGCTTTTAGTGACTGGTGTACAAGGACACGCTCGTCTCTCTGTACATTAACATTTCCCAATTTATCAGCATTTCAAAAAATACTCTGCCTTTCTGTTTTTCCTACCGAATTGGATAACTTCACATTTATCCACGTTATACTGCATCTGCCATGTATTTTCCCACTCACTCAACTTGTCTAAATCACCTTGAAGCCTGTTTGCATCCTCCTCACAACTCACAATCCCACCTAGTTTCGTGTCGTCAGCAAACTTGGATATAGCACATTTGGTTCCCTCATCCAAATCATTGATATATATTGTGAATAGCTGGGGCCCAAGCACTGATCCCTGCAGAACCCCACTAGTCACCGTCTGCCACCCCGAAAAAGACCCATTTATTCTTACTCTCTGTTTTCTGTTTGTTAACCAAATTTAAATCTATGCCAGTATATTACCCCCAATCCCATGTGCTTAAGTTTTGCACACTAACCTCTTATGTGGGACTTTATCAAAGGCCTTCTGAAAATCCAAATACACCACATCCACTGGTTCTCCCTTATCTATTCTACCAGTAACATCCTCAAAAATCTCCAGTATGTTTGTCAAACACGATTTCTTTTTCACAAATCCATGTTGACTTTGTCTAATCCCGTTGATATTTTCTAAGTGTCCTATTATCACATCCTTTATAATAGACTGTAGCATTTTCCCTAATACTGATGTGTGGCTAAACGGTCTGTAGTTCCCTGTTTTGACTTTATCTACTTTTTTAAATAGTGGGGTTACCTTTGACATCCTCCAATCTGAAGGAAATGTTCCAAAAGCTATCGAATTTTGGAAGATGACAACCAATGCATCCACTATTTCCATGGCTACCTGTTTCAGTACCCTCGGATGCAGATTATCAGGCCCTGGGGATTTATCGGCTTTCAGTCTTATTAATTTCTCCTGCACTATTTTTTACTAATACTAATTTCCTTTCATTCCTCCTTCTCAGTAGACCCTTGGTTCCCTAGCATTTCTGGAAAGTTATTTGTGTCCTCTTCTGTGAAGACAGAACCAAAGTATATGTTTAACTGCTCAGCCATTTACTTGTTCCCCATTATAAATTCTCCCGTTTCTGACTGTAAGGGACCTACATTTGTCTTCATTAATCTTTTTCTTTTAACATACTTTACATACATAGTTTAGAAGAATGGGAGGTGATCTCATTGAACCATATAAATTCTTACACGGCTTGACAGGGTAGATGCAGGGAGGATGTTTCCCCTGGCTGGGGTATCCAGAACCAGGGGTCACAGTCTCAGAATAAGTTGTAGGCCATTTAGGACTCAGATGAGGGGGAATTTCTCCCACTCAGAGGATGGTGCGTCCTCGGAATTCTCTACCCCAGAGTGCTGTGGAGGCACAGTCGTTGAGTATATTCAAGACAGAGATCGATAGATTTTTGAATATTAAGGGATTCAAGGAATATGGGGATAGTGCAGGAAAGTGTTGATGAGGTAGAAGATCAGGCATGATCTTCTTGAATGGCGGAGCAGGCTCAAAGGTCAAATGGCCTAACCCTTCTCCTCTTTCTTACGTTTTGTTCTTATGTAATTACACTTCCACTGGCACTTTTTACTGAAACCAGTCCAGCAAAGTATCTTGGTTTCAACATTCACTTTTACACTTATCACATACTCTGTATCCCTTTAGTGTTCTTTGTTGATACTGATCTCTGTAAGAGGTCAGATAGATATCATAATAATGTTATGTTAATCTCATTGCTAATATTTAATAATGATCAAACTGAGATTAGTGAAGTTGATGATGTGTATATAGACTTTGAAAAGGCGTTTGTTAAACTGCCACATAATAGACTTGTTAGCAAAATTGAAGCCCATGGGATTAATTGGGTAATGGCAGCCTGGACACTAAATTTTCTAAGAAATAGAAAGCTGAGAGTAGTGTTGAACGGTTGTTTTTCAGATTGGAGGGAAGGGTACAGTGGCATCAACCAGGAGTCTGTATTAGAAACAATGCTCTTTTTGAAGTACATTATTGACCTGGACTTGAGTATAGGGGGCATACTTTCATAGTTTGCAGATGACACATAACTTGGAAATGCAATAAACAGTGAAGGGGATAGTCACAGACAGTAAGAGGGCATAGACAAATGGGCGAAATGTGAAGGCACAGTGCAGATTAAATTGAATGCAGTGAATTGAAAAATTGATATCATTTTAAAAGGAATAATGAAGAGAAGCAATATAAATTAAATGTTACAATTTTAAATGGGGTGCAGGAACAGAGAGATACGTGGGGTTTCGCATACAGGGATATTTGAAGGCGGCAGGACAAGTTGCTAAGGCTGTTAAAAAGTTATAGGGGATACTTGGTTTTATATATAGCTGCATAGTGTACAAACGTAAGGAAGTTATGCTAAATCTTTATAAACCACTGGTTGAGCCTCAGCTGGAGTATTTTGTCCAATTCTAGGCACCTCAGTTTCGAGTTGATGTCGAGGCCTTGGACAGGGTGCAGAAGAGATTACCAGAATAGTACCAGAGATGAGGGACTTCAATGATGTGGCAAGACTAGGGAAGTTAGGATTGTTCTCCTTAGATCAGAGCAAGTTAAAGGACGATTTAGTATTGGTGTTCAAAATTATGAGGGGTAAATTAAAAGTAAGCAGTTTCACTGAGAGGAGGGTCGGTAACGAATGGACACCGACTTAATATAATTGGCTAAAGAATCACTGGGGAGATGAGGAAAATTTATTTAACACGTTCTTAGGATCTGAAATGTACTGCCTGAAAGGGTGGGGGAAGCAGGGAATTGCATATATACATGAAAAAGACAAATTTGCAGGGCTATGGAGAAAGTGCAGTGGAGAGGAAGTGGGATTAATTGGATAGCTCTTTCAAAGACCCGGCACAGGTACTATGGGCTGAACAGCCTTCTTCTGCGCTGTAAGATTCTATGTCTTGTTTGCGTGATGTAATATCTCCAAGTTTGCAGATGACACAAATCTGCGTGCACGTGTGTGCTGTGAGGAGGATGCAGAGAAACTCCAGTATGATTTGGACAGGTTGGGTGATTGGGCAGATGCATGACAGATGCAGTATAATGTGGATAAATGCGAGGTTATCCACTTTGGTGGCAAAAACAGGAAGACAGATTATTATCTGAACTGCAATAGATTGGGAAAAGGGGAAGTGCAATGAGGCCTGGTCGTCCTTGTGCACCGGTCGCTGAAGGTAAGCATGCAGGTGCAGCAGTCGGTTAAGAAGGCAAATGGTATGTTGGCCTTCATAGCGAGAGGATTCGAGTACAGGAGCAAGGATGTCTTGCTGCAGTTGTACAGGGCCTTGGTGAGACCACACCTTGAGTATTGTGTGCAGTTTTGGTCGCCTTATCTGAGGAAGGATGTTCTTGCCATGGAGGGATTGCAGCGAAGATTCACCAGACTGATTCCTGGGATGGCAGGAATGACGGATGAAGAGAGATTGGGTCGATTAGGCTTATATTCGCTCGAGTTTAGTAGAATGAGAGGGGCTATCATTCAAATTTATAAAATTCTAACAGGACTAGGCAGACTAGATGCAGGAAGGATGTTCCCGATGGCGGGGGAGTCCAGAACCAGGTGTCACAGTCTAAGGATATGGGGTAAGCCATTTAGGACTGAGATGAGGAGGAATTTCTTCACCCAGAGAGTGGTGAACCTGTGGAATTCTCTACCACAGAAGGCAGTTGAGGCCAATTCATTAAATAAATTCAAAAAGGAGTTAGATATATTTCTTAAGGCTAAAGGGATCAAGGGATATGGGGAGAAAGCAGGGACAGGGTACTGAATTTGCATGATCAGCCATGATCTCATTAAATGGCGGATCAGGCTCGAGGGGCCGAACGGCCTACTCCTGCTCCTATCTTCTAAGTTTCTATGTTTCTATGACAATATCGGGTTGTGCAAAGTTATTTCCTCCTAACCAAGCATAAGCCCATAATCGCTGTATTCGATTTCATGTTATTTGTGTAGTTGCTTTTCCTGTGCGTTGTAGGAATAAAATCGTTGTTTTCGACCATAGGCAGCGCGCTAGGCAGCTCCGTGACAAGTTTTCTGGCAGCCAGTCCTCTGTGATGACTTTAATTCAAAAAGGCTGTCTCCTGGGCGACAAGGCCTATCCCCTTCAGACGTAGCTCATGGCTCCTGTGAAGAACGTGTGCACAGACAGAGAGCTGGCCTACAACAGGAGCCAGGCCACTACCAGAAATATAATTACTCAGGCATCGCTTCTGCTACCTGGATCGTTCGGGAGGAGCACTGCAGCCGTGACTGTGTTTCCAGATTTGTGGTCGTGTCCTGCATAACTTTGCAATAATGAGAGAGCAGCCCCTACCACCAGTTGGGCAGGAAGAAGTTCAGCAGGAGGAGGAAGAGCAGGAGCAGCATCGACCACTAGCGCAGCTAGTGGCCAGAACTCTCAGAGGTCGATTCATCCAAAAGTGCTTCAGCTGAACCATCGCTCCCAGCCCCAATACATAAACACCCCCTCAATCCTTATCACCACAATCATTACTAGCACAATCTGATTGCGTTCCTACAGTCCAGCCTTATTAGTTTTGCTCTCACTTCACTAACACCAACACCAAATCCAGAAAAAACTCCAGCAATTGTATTAAAGAAGTGTATAATAGTTAATATGAAAGGAATCAACATTGTGCCACCCATTGATGTCATATTCTGTGCTTGTTTTCCTATACTAGTGCTGCTACGAGTTGTACCGCTAGTGGCTGCAGCTTCGGAAGTGGAAGGCTGCTGAGCTTCCATTGAGAACACTTCAGATGGCTGTGTTGGATGCCCTCAAGCAGCTCTGAGCCTTGAGGACCCGAATATAGATTGCAGCATCTCGGCGTGGATGAGGGCTGTCTGGGTCAGCTGGCTAATTTAGTCTAACAAGAGCACTGGAGGAATAGGTGGCGTGGGAGCAGGTGTTGCTCTCATTGAGCCAAGACTACTCTCCTGGGACAACACCTCATCTCTCCTATGGCTCTGTGACAGAACAGACTGGAGGAGTGATACGATGATCTGGACACCCCAGTCAACACTAGGCCCAAGAAGTAAAATGGCAGCCATTGAGCTGCCATGGAAGCCGTCAGAGCTGTCAGCAGAAGCTCCATCACGGTGAGCCCCACTGTCATGTTCACAGAGCTGGCACCTGTTGTATCCTGCGTGGTTAAACACGAGACTCAGGCAAACCCGCTTCAATCAAGTATCGCGAAATCCAGCTGTATCTGATTGAGAATCTAATGTATTGATCTATTATACCATTAGTAAAGTTTCTTTAAAATAAATTCCGTATTCGGACATTACATGTTTGATTGTACGTGGAACAATGCAAATGACAACAGATGTACTGTTTATCCGCTGCATGCCGCTGTTTGTATTTTACCGAGTGTTCACCCTGCACTGATCAAAGTGTCAGTTTAACGTTACAAATACCACAGTGTAATAAAATGACTCTTCCATGTGAAATCAGTCGGAATAGCTAGCTTACAGACACGATGGGTGACAAAAGTTTGACATTTCTTGACGGAAACAATAGACTTAGGGGTAAAAATTCAGTTGGTTGCGCCTCCCGTTAGCGCCTTAAGAGGGTGCTAATGGGGCGCAAAGCCGCTAACGCCCGGGCGCAGTGATGTTTGCGCCGCTCGGGAACTTAACTTGACATTGTGCGGCGGCGCTAAAACTTACCGCTGCGACCACCTGCGCGCGCAGATTATGACGTCATTCCATGGTGCAACGCCCTTGTGGTGCCCCGGAGTGGAAATTGAGTGGCGCCCCGTGCCTTACCGCCTGGCGCATCCAACGACCAGAAGACTGGAACGCTATCAATCGCTGTGGGGCTGGGGGGGGCGCTATTTAAAGGGGGCCTCTTCCTGTCTTTTATTGTTGGTGGCATTTTTGAACTACGCATTCTGAGAGAGAGAGGGAGAGACTTCTGGAGAGATTCAACGTTGTGTGAAGGAGTTTTGGATACTGAGCAGCACTTTGCAGGTTCATTTTGATTTGCCATTCCTTGTATCGATTTAGCAGAGACTGTGGGAGCTGCACTCTGAGCTCTTTGCCTGGTACTCTCCATTGTTCTTTCCAGCACATTTGATGTGCAAGTCTCTCCAGGCCGAGATTCAAGGCTGCAATGAACAGGATGTGGATGGAAAGCAAGATTAACCATCCCCTTTAAGAACTGGCCCGTGCCATCGTGTGTGTGTTCCATTGCTGCCTGACATTACATGAGCTTCGCCAGTGCTCTGAGTTAGCGCCTCACTGCTCGGCCTTTGCGCCTTAAGACAGGTGTGCAGCGCCTGATTTAGCGCTCCACTCACCTCCCGGGGCGGTAAAAGTGAAGTTTCCAGTCAGTGCCGATAATTAGCGCCAGGCGCTAATATTTGCGTCCAGACGATATTTGCGCCCCAAATGGGGCGCGACCTAATTTCTACCCCTTAGAGTCATAGGGGTAAAAATTCACTTGGTTGCGCCTCCCGTTAGCGCCTTAAGAGGGCGCTAATGGGGCGCAAAGCCGCTAACGCCCGGGCGCAGCGATGTTTGCGCCGCTCGAGAAATTAACTTGAGATTGTGCGGCGGCGCTGAAACTTACCGCTGCGACCACCTGCGCGCGCAGATTGTGACGTCATTCCATGGTGCAACGCCCTTGTGGCGCCCCGTAGCAGAAATTGAGTGGCGCCCCCTGCCTTACCGCCTGGCGCTTCCAACGACCAGAAGACTGGAACGCTATCAATCGCTGTGGGGCTGGGGGGGGGGGGGGGGGGCGCTATTTAAAGGGGGCCTCTTCCTGTCTTTTATTGTTGGTGGCATTTTTGAACTACGCATTCTGAGAGAGAGGGAGAGACTTCTGGAGAGATTCAACGTTGTGTGAAGGAGTTTTGGGTACTGAGCAGCACTTTGCAGGTTCATTTTGATTTGCCATTCCTTGTATCGATTTAGCAGAGACTGTGGGAGCTGCACTCTTAGCTCTTTGCCTGGTACGCTCCATTGTTCTTTCCAGCACATTTGATGTGCAAGTCTCTCCAGGCCGAGATTCAAGGCAGCAATGAGCAGGATGTGGATGGAAAGCAAGATTAACCATCCCCTTTAAGAACTGGCCCGTGCCATTGTGTGTGTGTTCCATTGCTGACTGACATTACATGAGCTTCGCCAGCGCTCCGAGTTAGCGCCTCACTGCTCGGCCTTTGCGCCTTAAGAGAGGTGTGCAGTGCCTGCTTTAGCGCTCCACTCACCTCCCGGGGTGGTAAAAGTGAAGTTTCCTGTCAGTGCCAATAATTTGCGCCAGGCGCTAATATTTGCGTCCGGACGATATTTGCGCCCCAAATGGGGCGCGACCTAATTTCTACCCCTTAGAGTCATAGGGGTAAAAATTAGGTCGCGCCCCGTTTGGGGCGCAAATATCGTCCGGACGCAAATATTAGCGCCTGGCGCTAATTATCGGCACTGACAGGAAACTTCACTTTTACCGCCCCGGGAGGTGAGTGGAGCGCTAAAGCAGGCGCTGCACACCTCTCTTAAGGCGCAAAGGCCGAGCAGTGAGGCGCTAACTCAGAGCGCTGGCGAAGCTCATGTAATGTCAGTCAGCAATGGAACACACACACAATGGCACGGGGCAGTTCTTAAAGGGAATGGTTAATCTTGCTTTCCATCCACATCCTGTTCATTGCTGCCTTGAATCTCGGCCTGGAGAGACTTGCACATCAAATGTGCTGGAAAGAACAATGGAAAGTACCAGGCAAAGAGCTCAGAGTGCAGCTCCCACAGTCTCTGCTAAATCGATACAAGGAATGGCAAATCAAAATGAACCTGCAAAGTGCTGCTCAATACCCAAAACTCCTTCACACAACGTTGAATCTCTCCAGAAGTCTCTCCCTCTCTCTCTCAGAATGCGTAGTTCAAAAATGCCACCAACAATAAAAGACAGGAAGAGGCCCCCTTTAAATAGCGCCCCCCCCCAGCCCCACAGCGATTGATAGCGTTCCAGTCTTCTGGTCGTTGGAAGCGCCAGGCGGTAAGGCAGGGGGCACCACTCAATTTCCGCTACGGGGCGCCCCAAGGGCGTTGCACCATGGAATGACGTCACAATCTGCGCGCGCAGGTGGTCGCAGCGGTAAGTTTTAGTGCCGCCGCACAATCTCAAGTTAAGTTCTCGAGCGGCGCAAACATCGCTGCGCCCGGGCGTTAGCGGCTTTGCGCCCCATTAGCGCCCTCTTAAGGCGCTAACGGGAGGCGCAACCAAGTGAATTTTTACCCCATAGAGTTATACAGTTATACAGCGCAGAAAGAGGCCCTTCGGCCCATCGTGTCCGCGCCGGCCATCAAGCCCCGTTTATTCTAATCCCATTTTCCAGCACTTGGTCCGTAGCCTTGTATGGTATGGCGTTTCAAGTGCTCATCTAAATGCTTCTTGAATGTTATGAGGGCTCCTGCCTCTACCACCCTTTCAGGCAGTGAGTTCCAGATTCCAACCACCCTCTGGGTGAAAAATATTTTCCTCAAATCCCATCTAAACCTCCTGCCCCTTACCTTGAAACTATGCCCCCTGGTGATCGACCCCTCGACTAATGGGAAAAGTTCCTTTCTATCTCCCCTATCTATGCCCCTCATAATTTTGTACACCTCAGTCAGGTCCCCCCTCAGCCTTCTCTGCTCGAAGGAAAACAACCCCAGCCTGTCCAGTCTCTCATCATAGCTGAAGCGCTCCAGCCCAGGTAACATCCTGGTGAATCTCCTCTGCACCTTCTCCAATGCAATGACATCCCTCCTATAGTGTGGCGACCAGAATTGCACACAGTATTCCAGCTGTTGCCTAACTAGCGTTTTGTACAGCTCCATCATAACCTCCCTGCTCTTACATTCTATGCCTTAGCTAATGAAGGTGAAAGGGTTAATTTGAACTCAAGATAAATTAAATTAAATTAAACCTCTCTTAGCTGTAAAGGGAATGGAAGTTATGTCCGAAATAGAATAAGAAGCAACCAGGTGGATTGATAAGGATTGGATGCCTAGCAGCATTCAAGGACAGAATACAATGCGCATCTGTACAGAAATACAATGGACAAATGTGAGAATGAGCTTAGACCCAGCACCCAGGCAAAACATAGAATGTGATTCCCAACAAACATGCTTGCAACATATCTACGTAATTGGATAATTGTTTTTAGTTTGTAGCTGACAAAGATAAGAAATATAACGAATTAACCGGTTTAGTTTGAATTGACATAATTGTAATCATGTGATATTTTTAACAATGTGATTGGATAATTCTTAAATAAAAGGTTGTAACTGACAACGGGAGGTCGAGAAGCCGTGGTCACTAGGCCGGGTAAGGTCTATGATGCTTCTCCCAAAGATCTCTGAACATTAATAAACTGTTTGCTTTTACCTATCAACACAGATTGGAGTGAATTAATTTCTCCCTACAAAGGCAAGTATCTCATATGTCTTTTTAACCACCTTATCTGCCTGGCCTGCTGCCTTCAGGGATCTATGTACATGCACACCAAGGTCCCACTGATCCTCTGTACTTCCTAGCGTCCTACCATTCATTGTGTATTCCCTTGCCTTGTTAGTCCTCCCAAAATGCATCACCTCACACTTTTTAGGGTTAAATTCCATTTGCCACTGTTCTGCCCATCTGACCAACCCGTCTCTATCGTCTTGTAGCCTGAGGCTTCCTTCCTCGCTATTTACCACACCACTAATTTTCGTGTCATCTGCAAACTTACTGATCATACCTCCTACATTCATATCTAAATCATTAATGTACACTACAAACAGCAAAGGACCCAGCACCGATCCCTGCGCTACACCACTGGACACAGGCTTCCAGTCACAAAAACAACCTTCGACCATCACCCTCTGCCTCCTGCCACGAAGCCAATTTTGGATCCAATGTGCCAAATTGCCCTGGATCCCATGGGCTCTTATCTTCTTGACCAGTCTTCCATGTGGGACTTTGTCAAAAGCCTTACTGAAGTCCATGTCGACCACATCAACTGTACTACCCTCATCCACGCACCGAGTCACCCCCTCGAAAAATTCAATCAAATTAGTTAGACATGATCTCCCCCTGACAAAGCCATGCTGACTATCCTTGATTAATCCTTGCCGCTCCAAGTGGAGACTGATTCTGTCCCTCAGAATTGTTTCCAATAATTTCCCCACCACTGATGTTAGGCTCACTGGCTTGTAATTCCCTGGTTTATCCCTACTACCCTTCTTGAACAATGGTACTACGTTAGCTGTCCTCCACTCCTCTGGCACCTCCCCTGTGGCCAGAGTGCGTCTGAAAATTTGTGTCAGAGCCCCTGCAATCTCCTCCCTTGCCTCACACAGGAGCCTGGGATACATCTCGTCAGGGCCTGGGGTTTATCCACTTTTAAGTCCGCTAAAACCGCAAGTACTACCTCCTTCTCAATGCTAATTTGTTCAAGTATATCACAATCCCCCTGCCTGATTTCTATGCCTACATCGTCCTTCACCATAGTGAACACAGATGCAAAATATTCATTTAGATCCTCACCTACATCTTCCGGCTCTACACACAGATTGCCACTTTGGTCCCTAATGGGCCCTACTCTTTCCCTGGTTATCCTCTTTCCCTTAATATACTTATAAAACACCTTGGGATTTTCCTTTATGTTGCCCGCCAATGTTTTTTCATGCCCCCTCTTCGCTCTCCAATTTCTTTTTGAAGTACCCCCCCTGCACTTTCTATATTCCTCTAGGGCTTCCACTGCTTTTAGTCGTTTGTATCTGCCAAAAGCCTCCCTTTTTTCCCTCATCCATTCTTGTATATTCCTTTGACATCCAGGTTTCCCTGGGTTTGTTGGTTCCACCCTTGACCTTTATGGGAACATGTTGGCGTTGTACTCTCTCTATTTCCTTTCTGAAAGATTCCCACTGCTCTGATGTGGATTTTCCTGCAAGTAGCTGATCCCAGTCCACTTTGGCCAGATCCTGCCTTATCATATTAAAATCGGCCTTCCCCCAATTTAGAACCTTTATTTCCGGTCCATCTTTGTCCTTTTCCATGACTACCTTAAATCTCACCGAATTGTGGTCACTGTCACCAAAATGCTCTCCTACTTCTGCCACTTGCCCGGCTACATTCCCTGGAATTAGGTCCAGTACCACCCCCCCCTCTCTTGTCGGACATTCTACATGCTGGCTCAGAAAGCTCTCCTGGATGCACTTTAAGAATTCCGCACCCTCTAAGCCTTTCACACTCTGACTATCCCAGTTAATATTGGGACAGTTGAAATTCCCAACTATTATTACCCTATTATTTCTAAACTTCTCTGAGATTTGCCTACATATCTGTTCCTCTATCTTCCCCTGAGTGTTTGGGGACCTATAGTACACTCCCAGCACTATGCTTACCCCCTTTTTGTTGTTAAGTTCTACCCATATGGCCTCATTAGAGGAACCTGCTAAGATATCATCACTCCTTACAGTAGTAATTGACTCCTTGATTAATATTGCGACACCCTCCCCTCTTTTACACCCCCTCTGTCACGCCTGAAGATTCTATACCCCGGAATATTGAGCTGCCAGTCCTGCCCGTCCCTCAACCATGTCTCTGTGATAGCAACAATATCATACTCCCATGTGTTCATCAACACCTTAAATTCATCTGCCTTACTCGCAAGACTCCTTGCATTAAAATAAATGCCATCCAGCCTTGCCATACTCCCTTGTGCCATTACATATTCGCTCTGCCTTCCAGGCTGACTTGTTTTTTCCTCTATATTTGTCTGTGCATCACCCCCAACTATAGCTTCACTCCGTATCTCATCCCTCTGCCAAGTTAGTTTAACCCTCCCCCCACAACAGTACTAGCAAACCTCCCCGCAAGTATGTTGGTCCCGTTCCGGTTCAGGTGCAACCCGTCCGACTTGTACAGGTCCCACCTTCCCCAGAAGCAGACCCAGTGATCCAGGAAACTAAAGCCCTCTCTCCTGCACCAGCTCTTTAGTCACGCATTCATCTGCTCTATCCTCCTATTCCTATACTCACTAGCACGTGGCACCGGGAGTAATCCAGGGATTACAACCTTTGAGATCCTGCTTTTTAATCTGCTACCCAGCTCCCTAAATTCTTGTTGCAGGACCTCATCCCTGTTTCTACCCATGTAGTTGGTACCAATGTGAACCACGACCTCTGACTCTTCGCCCTCCCCCTTCAGAATGCCCTGCAGCCGTTCAGTGACATCCTTGACCCTGGCTCCAGGGAGGCAACATACCATGCTGGAGTCACGTCTGCGGCCACAGAAACGTCTATCTGTTCCCGTTACGATAGAATCCCCTATCACTATTGCTCTCCCACTCCTTTTCCTCACCTCCTGTGCAGCTGAGCCACTCATAGTGCCATGGACTTGGCTCTTGCTGCATTCCCCTGAGAAACCATCTCCCCCAGCCGTAGTCAAGATGGAAAATCTGTCGGAGAGTGAGATGGACCCAGGGGACTCCTGCACTACCTTCCCAGTTCTTTTACTCTGTCTGGCGTTCACCCATTTCCTGCCTGCCTGCACTCTTTACCTCTAGTTTGACCACCTCATTAAACGTGCTATCCACGAAGATCTCAGCTTCGCGGATGCTCCACAGTGACTCCAGCCACAGCTCCAGCTCCGAAACGTGGATTTCGAGTAGCTGCAGCTGGAGACACTTCCTGCACATGTGTTCGTCTTGGGCACCAAAAGTGTCCCTGACTTCCCACATCGCACAGGAGGAGCACTCCACGCAGCCAAGCTGCCCTGCCATGTCCCACCCTTAATTTACACCCTTTAAATTAAAAAATATTACATACACTAGGGAGCTTACTTTCCTTTAAACACTACTTACTCTAAACAAGAGACCTTACTTTGACTTTAACGACTGGACTGTAGAAATACTCACCAGGTCCTACTTACCAATCAGCTCCTTCCCTGGATGTGACGTTACTTAAGAAGTTTCTCAGTTGTGGTCGTTTGACTGCTCCCGCTCTTGGACTCTTTACTTGGTGTACAGTAAGAACCAATTCCTACAGGTTGAAAAGTTAGGAAAAACAAAGGCGAAGCAAGGGAGCTCCTCTCTCCACTCCTCACCTAACTCCCTGACTCACCCAACTCGCAGCATTCTGTTGAAACCGCACTCCCGAAGGGCCGAGAAGTTATTAAATCTACGGCGTGCCTCTCTGCTGCCGTTGATGTTGAGGCTGGCTATGGTTATCTTCATGACAAGAGCATAGTGCAACCTCTACCTTACTCAAACGGGAGGAGGGAGCGCGGCCGCTAGTCAACCGCCACTCCCTTCTAAGCCCAGCGAGGAACTTCCGGATCCGACGCCGCTTGGCTGGGCCCACGCCCCCGTCCTCGCCCATGGTTTTGACGGCGGCGCGGACGGAGCAAACGAGCAGCGCCAGATCCGACCAATTATCAATGGCCAGCCGGATAATATCCTGGCGACCCTGGCCCATGGCCACAAAGTCCCGGAGTTCCACAACGGGGATGTGGGGGGACCCGGAGGAGTCACGAGGGTATCCGCCGCCTCGCTGGCGATGGAGTAAATGTCTTCCTCAGTGTCCTCCGCCGGGTCCCCGTCCTCCTCCGGGGTGTCGCCATCAGCTGGCCCTACCTCTGCCCCGCTCCCACCCCCAGGATCGGCGGCAGAGGAGTCCTCCCTGGGCACCTCCAGAGGCGCCGGGTCAGGAAGCGGCGGCGGCTCGGGGCCCCCCTCTGCCCCCGGCAGCGGGGTGCACGGAGAAACCGGGGAGTACATTAATGCTACTTCCCCCAACAACCCGGCGCCAGCGTCGGAGATGGAGTCAGGGGGCCTTCCCCTTCACCGCCACCACCCTCCGACCCAGCGGACCGGGGACCTTGATTTAATTGCTCCAGCAGGTCGAGCAGCATTGGGAGTAGTCCTGACCATATACGGCGGGCTCAGCCTCATCGGCCTTGCCCGCCTCTGTCCCCAGGATGCTCGACCTGGCGAGAAACAACGGTTCGGTATAATTTCCCTCCGCGGGTAGTTCCGCGGCCCACCCCATGAGCAGAGTCTCTTCCCCATCCCCCGGTGGCACAGGCTGGACAGACTCATCTGTCGTACCCTCCTGGGGGACAGGCGACCCCTGCCGGATGTCGGTGACAGTGTTGGTGGGGGGGGTGGGCGCAGCCCCCGCGGCGAGCGACGACTCCCCTTGCAAGGGGGGACTCTGTTCCTCATGGTCCTCCTCCTCCTCCAGGGCGTCACGTCTCCTTTTCAGTGTGGTGGGACACGGAGGTTGGGAGACCTCCATGTGTACCGAGGCCTCCACCTCCGCTCCCCCCTGTCGATTGGTTTGCTCGGGGGACCCGGGCCCGGTCACGGCCGCAGGTCTCGATTTTGCCGTCTCGGCGGTTGCGGCCGCAGGCCCGGGCACGAGGCCCCTCGCACTCTCGAACTCCGCCACCACCCGCGCAAGGAACGGGGGCGTAAGCTCGGGTAAATCGTCGTGTACATCTAGGGGTCCCGCCTGAAGGTGTTTACTTTTCCTCCGCGCCTTCTTTCCGATCGGACGCTCCCTCTCCCCTCTGCCGGAGTCCGCGACCGCGTTGACCTCCGGCGTCGACCGCACATCGGGTGTCGCGGACGCGCGGACAGAAACAGGCGGAGGAGCGGCAGCAGCGCCAGCCTTGGCCGCCTCAGATGTTTTGGCGGCCTTGAAAGCGGGGCAGTTCTTTCTTATGTGCCCCACCACCTTACAGGCGTGGCACCGCACACCATCCGACGTCCAGAAGACGCGGTAGGCGGTCCCCTCGTGTTGAACGTTAAACGCGCCCTCCGTGTCCTCCTCCCGCACCAGCTGGATAAACAGCTGGCGCCGGAAGGAGAAGACGTGCCGGAGGCTGGCCTCCCTGCAGCCGAGCGGGATCGGATTAATCACCGACCTCACCTCCCCCAGTTGACGTAGGTGGGGGAGGAGGAGCTCAACCGGAACAAAGGACGGGACGTTTGATAGTATGATTCGCTGCGCGGTGGACTCGAGCGGATCCACCAGCAGGAAGGTCCCGCCCACGGTGAGCCCCTTGGTGACGGCCAGGGACACCGCCCGCTCCGACCCCAGGAAGAACACAGCCTTCCCGTACATTTTAGAGGCCGCTATGATGGCTGAGGGGTTGACTACCCCAGCCATGGCTTTGACGCAAGCCTCTATGGTCATGTTGGGGTGAGTGTAGCTCTTCACCCCCAGCTTTTTGGTCAATAGCCTGAAAGGCGACGGGGCAGTAGAAGCAGCGGGACCAGCTGTGGCCGTGGCTGCCACACCCGCGTACGACCTTGCTTGCCCCGTCGCCGGCGAAGATGTGCTCGTCATACTGAGGTGGTATAAAGGGCTGCACTCACCCCAAGTCACAGGCCGGGTGATGGTTGAAATGGCCTTGTTTTTTTTTGTCTTTTCCCGAGCAGAGGGGGTTGTTTTAAAAATGAAGGCACACCTCTCCCTTTGATGATTGGAATTGGGAGAGGGGCCTTCTCCTCTCTGCTCAATTGGGGAATTAATAAAATTAGAGGTGCCTCGTTGGAGAGAGAGTCAGAGAGAGAGAGAGAGATAGGGGGAAGGAAGGAGGGAGGCCGCAGGGGCCTGTTCGCCACTCAGGATAGTGGGTGGGTGGGTGCTTCCAGGGGGGGGGGCACTCTCCGATGTTAATTATAGTCTTTGTTGATGTTCTTCTGGTGGGGGGAGAAGATGTCTTCACCTGGGAAAATAAAGCTGGACATGCCCAGGCTCAGTCCACCACCAGGTCTTAACGATGTTATAGATGGGGAAATAGATTGATGACTTTGCCTGGGCAGCTCCAGCTGTCCCAGGTGAAGCAATAGGCAAGGGGTGCTTGTTGATGGTGTGTGCGGCCTAGTTATTAGCAAGAGCCACACACACCAACACACACCCCTTGTTATCCCGGTCTTCTCCTTCTTCTTTCCTCCCCCCACCTCAAATACAAAGGGGTAGAAATTAGGTCGCGCCCCATTTGGGGCGCAAATATCGTCCGGACGCAAATATTAGCGCCTGGCGCTAATTATCAGCACTGACAGGAAACTTCACTTTTACCGCCCCGGGAGGTGAGTGGAGCGCTAAATTAGGCGCTGCACACCTCTCTTAAGGCGCAAAGGCCAAGGAGTGAGGCGCTAACTCAGCGCACGAGCGCAGCGCAGCTGCTGCCAGTTAGCGAGGGAACACAGCCACAATGGCGCCGGACACTTCTTAAAGCGGGGGGGGGGCACTTGCTCCCCAGCCACACCCTGCTCATTGCAGCCTTGAATCTCAGCCTGGAGAGACCTGTAATCCATTTTGCTGCCAAGCCTGGAGAGGGTGAGAGAACGCGCTCATCGCTTCACCGAGCGGGCCTTGGATGCTCTGGTTGACGCAGTGGAGCGCAGACGATGCATGCTGTTCCCGGAGAGTGGCAGGAGGCCTTTGCCACGCGAGTTCAGAAGAGTGTGGAGGGAGGTGGCTCAGAGCGTCTCCTCCAGGAGCATGGTGCCCAGGACCCATGTTCAATGCCGCAAAAAGTTCAACGACCTCACTCGGGTCGTCAGGGTGAGTGGCTTTTTCTCAATACCTCTCCATCCCTCCATCTCAACCTCACTCTATGGCCAGAGGGTCTTAAAATCCCAATGCACAACACTCATCCAACACCTATGGCCCTTTCATCAAACACACACACACATTCCACACTTTGCATACAGTAAGGGCTATTCACCTATGGGAGGCACATCAGGCAAGACCATGGCTGTATACAGTAAGGGTTATTCACCTATGGGAGGCACATCAGGCAAGAGCATGGCTGCATACAGTAAGGGCTATTCACCTATGGGAGGCACATCAGGCAAGACCATGGCTGTATATTTACTCAGATGCTGTCCTTTTTCTTGCAGGCTAAGCTGGCTCATAATCGGAGACAGCAGCAACGGACGGGTGGAGGGCGGCTTCAGCTGCAACCCCTCAGCGATCTGGAGGAGCGCGTCCACACGGTCCCGTCGCCACTGGAGACGCCGACCCCGTTGTGGACAGCAATGGTAAGGTCATCACCTTTTTGTCCTCTGTCCTTCCACTTGTCCCTCACAATACCAGCCTTTGACACTTTCAATCCAACTTGCTAACTCGCTGCACTTATTCCTCCCTTACTGCCACCCTGTCCTCACGCTAAAGCCACTCTTGTACCTCCCTGCTTTCAGATGGTGATTCACCAGCTGAGGAGACGGGCCCTGAAGTTGCCACTGGGAGTGATGCTGCAGCTGAGGAGGAAGAGGAAGCCGGAGCATCAGTGCCATCCTCTCCCGAGGAAGCCCATGCCCACACTGGGAACACGCCTTCCCCGGAGGGGAGCAGGGGGGAAGGGGCTGATGATGGTGAAGCTCCAGGACCCAGCGGGCTGCAGCAACGCCATGGGGGGGGGGGGGGTGGGGGGGGGGGTAGGGAAGAACGGGGGCCTTCTCCCCAGAGGGAGAGTATGCCAGACACTCCTACTGCAATGGACGCAGAGGAGGAGCGGCTGATTGCAGAAATGAACAGCCAGGCGGTGGGCATGCACACTGAGCTCATGGGTGCAGTGGGAAGGGTGCCAGAATGCATTGAATCACTGGCAAGGAGTGTGAAGCACTTCGCTGTAGCACAGGCGGATGCCACACTAAAGCTTAGTGCTGCAATTCAGTCACTGGCTGCCAGGAACCCATCTGAGACTGCTCTCATGCAGACTCAGATTGAGGCCACGCGAGCACTGACTGCTGCCATCCTCGATGGTTCGTGCACATGTCCCCGGGGCTGTCACCGCGCCGCAGCAGGCCAGCAATCTGTTCTCCGGCAAATTGCTCCAGATGCTGAAGTGCTGCCCCGTGGGAGTGCCAGTGTGTCGGGCGAGCAGGGAGTTGCTGTCCTCTCTCACGATGACAGCATTCCTGCTGCCAACACTGTCACTTCTCCACTGCACTTGCCACCGCCTGTAGGACAGACTGCTGCCGCCCATGCAGAGTTGGTGCAGTCTGCAGCCGGGCCCTCCAGGCCCAGAAGTGGTCGAGGCCGTCCTTCAGGGGCATCTGCAGTGTCAGGGTCTGACGAGCAGCAGCCTTCCACCAGCCTTGCTGCAGCCACTGAGGTCCCATTACGGAGGAGCAGTAGGGTTAGAAGGGGGGAAGTGCACAAGGGAAGGAGATCACCCTCGAAGGGCAAAAAGTAGGAGGTGTGCCAAAATGCTGGTCATTTTTTTATTAAAGGCCGAGGTTCATGGTCCAACTTTTGTTTAGTGTTTTGGACATTATCTCCAGGTTGTGAGAACCAGTTATGTTATTGACTGTTTTTTTGTGTTTATTTCTATGAGTTTGTCATGAGGAATTGACACACACAGAGTTTGTAAAATAAATAAGTTTCTGTATTCAAAATATACATGGCTGGTGGTTGGAATTATTGGTGCCTTGGCCGGCTTAGGGGTTGCGTGCTGGGTTGATTAGTGTTTGTAGCAATGGCAGGGGCCCTAGAAGCGGCTTGCTATTAGTCGTTGACGGACGGCCCTTGCAGTTTGACCATTGTGGGCCGCCCTCCTGCCTTGGTGCTGCTGATGATCATCGTCCTCGTCCTCTTCCTCCTCTTCCTCCTCCTCCTCTGGTGGTGCTACAAGGCCTGGTGGCATTGGCTGGGTCCTGAGGATTGCCATGTTGTGCAACATGCAGCACACGACTACGAAGTTCGAAACTTGCTCAGGCGAGTACTGCAGGGCTCCTCCGGAATGGTCCAGACAGCGGAACCGTTGTTTCAGCACGCCGATTGTGCGCTCAATAATGTTCCTGGTTGCTTGATGGCTTTCATTGTACCGCAGCTCAGCAGGGGTGTTTGGCGTACGGAGCGGTGTCATCAGCCAGGTGCTCAATGCGTACCCCTTGTCCCCGAGAAGCCAACCAACTGGCTGATGCGGTGCCTCGAAAACTTCTGCCACAGTAGTCTGGCGCAGGATGAAAGCAGCATGGCAGCTGCCCGGATAGTGGGCATTGACAGCGAGTATCACCTGTCTGTGGTCACAGACCAACTGCACATTCAAGGAATGGAACCCCTTTCTGTTCCTGAATTCCTCTGCATTCTCTCGCGGAGCACGCAAAGCCACATGCGTGCAGTCAATGGTGCCCTGCACCATGGGGAAGCCCGCTACCCTCGCAAAGCCCAGAGCACGGTCACGCTGCTTGTCTGGGGTCATAGGGAAATAGATGAAGTCTCGTCTCCTTCTGAAGAGGGCATTGGTGACCTGCCGGATGCAGCGATGCACCGCAAACTGGGAGATATTGGCGAGGTCCCCAACAGCAGCTTGGAATGAGCCAGTGGCGTAGAAGTTCAAAGCCACTGTGACCTTCACTGCCACCGACAGAGACGTCCTGGACCTCAGCTGAGGCTGCAGATCTGGCTGCAGCAGGTGGCAGAGCTCAGTGACCACCTCCTTGCTGAATCGCAGCCTTCGCAAACACAGCTCCTCGGACATATGGATGTAGGAGAGCTGTTCACGATATACCCTGGGAGGGTAAGCTCTCCTGTACATGCGCCTGATGGCCCTCCTCCGTCTGGCCATTATTGCCACTCTCTGTCTGCGTCTCACTATCCTCCGATTCAGCTGGAGCAGGACGTCGCCCCCAATCATTGCAGCCCCCATATTCTCTTTGCCAGAAAAGTAATGAGGTACAGCAACTAAAGTAGCAACAAAGTTAGGATGAACTAGGCAAAACTACCTCACAAATGTTGAGTCAATGTAGAAGTCTCTCTCTCTCTCTCTCCGAATCTCTCTCTCTCTCTCAGAACGAGTGGTGCATAAATGTCGACCACAGAAAAAGACAGGAAGAGGCCCCCTTTAAATAGCGCCCCCCCAGCCCCACACCGATTGATAACGTTCCAGTCTTCCGGTCGTTGGATGCGCCAGGCGGTAAGGCAGGGGGCGCCACTCAATTTCCGCTCCGGGGCGCCCCAAGGGCGTTGCACCATGGAATGACGTCACAATCTGCGCGCGCAGGTGGTCGCAGCGGTAAGTTTTAGCGCCGCCACACAATCTCAAGTTAAGTTCTCGAGCGGCGCAAACAGCGCTGCGCCCGGGCGTTAGCGGCTTAACGCCCCATTAGCGCCCTCTTAAGGCGCTAACGGGAGGCGCAACCAAGTGAATTTTTACCCCAAAGTCTTTTGGAGAGTGCCCTTTTTAACACCCACCTCTAGATGTTATTCTCCTCGATGGCTCGCTCTCCCTCCTTCCAAGCAGGTGTTGGTTTTGTTTCCCCTCTCTCCCTCTCTCGTAATGGAGACCAGTTGGGGAGGCAGTGATGGAATTGCTTCCCTCTGTTGTTGTTATTGGTCTCCTTTCCTCTCCCCTCTCCTCTCTCCCCTATGGCACCTCAGCAGTAGAAGTTGCTGTAGTTGTAGCTTGTAGCTGCAGGCGTGGTGGAGGTGGAAAGGGTCTCCACTCTGTCCTTCGTCGCTCTGTCTTCTGTCTTCTCCTGACTCCCTGACTCACCCAACTCGCAGCACTCTGTTTAAACCGCACTTGACTGACTTCCTCCGTGTGGGCAAGAAGCTGAACCTTGCGTTCGTGTGTTTATGTGAACAATTCAAAGCACGTGTTATAATTTTTCTAAATCATCTGGTTACACAAATTCAGGAGAAACTCTGTGACCGCCTTCCTTTTAGATACCTCGTACCTACCACGGTACAATTTCTGCCATTGCATGCTTTCTTTAGTAACGACTCGATTCTGTTAATTATTGCTGAATAATAGTTATATTGAAGCAAGCGATATTAGCAGCAACTCAACTACAAATTCGCTGACGCTCAGATAAGAATCGCACTCCGTAAATTCACCTTAACACTAATCACAAACTCGGTATACTTTTAGTGCATAATCTACTTTGTTCAGACTGATTGGGACTGCAGATGCATAAATCGCTAAAAGGAGCAGCACAAGTTGTTATGTGCATAAATGGTGCAATCAAAGTACTGGGGATCTTTCTAAGAGAATAGAATACAAAAGCAGAAAGGTAATGTTACATTTATATAGAATTTAGGTGAGAACACACTTGGAGTACTTTGCAGTATTCTGGTCTCCATGCTCGAAAAAAGACATTGAAGCACTGGAGAGAATTCAGAAAAGAGTTTCAAGGATGTTAACAGAATTTGGAGGATGCAACTTTCAGGAAAAAATATACAGGCTGGTCGCTTATCTCTGAAAGAGGATGCTAAAAGGAGACTTGATTGAGGTCTTTAAAATTATGAAGGAGTTAGATAGGGGGAACGTGGATAAAGTGTTTCCATTTGTGGATGAGTCGAGAACAGGGAGACATAAATATAAGGTAGCCACTAATTGGTAATTGATTGGGAGGTAGGAGATATAGAGTAGGTATAAATGTTTCGTGTACTGATGGGCGGGAAAAGACAAATGGCATTCCCCAGGGATGTATATTGGGGCCTCAGCATTTTTTTATTCGTTCATGGGATGTGGGTGTCGCTGGAAAGGCCAGCATTTATTGCCCATCTCTAGTTTCCGTTGAGAAGGTGGTGGTGAGCTGCCTTCTTGAACCGCTGCAGTCCATGTGGTGAAGGTACTCCCGCAGTCCTGTTAGGAAGGGAGTTCCAGGATTTTGACCCAGCGATGATGAAGGATCGGCGATATATTTCCAAGTCACGATGGCGTGTCAGCATATATAAAATGACTTAGATCAAGGAACATAGAGCTGCATATCCAAGTTTGTAGTGGACACTAATTTAGGAGGCACAGTTGTGTGGATGGGACGAGGAAGTTAAAAATGACATAAATAGATTGAGTGGGCAAAACTATGGCAGATGGATTTCAATGTGGGAACGTCATCCACTTTGAATCTAAGAAAGACAAATTAGAATATTTTCTTAATAGTGAGAGACTAGGGGCAAAGGGATTTAGGTGTCCATGTACACAAATCACTAAAAGGTACAAGGCACAAAAGGTAATCAAAAAGGTTAATGGAATGATGGGCTTTATCTCAAGGGGGCTGGAAGTCAGAAGTGCGGAAGTGATGATTCAGTTCTATAGATCCTTCGGCAGACCCCATCTGGAGTGCTGAGTTTAAATTATACACTGAACTCCAGGAAATATATATTACTCTTGCAAGAGGTAGAGCACAGATTCACCAAAATAATACCAGGGCTTAAAGGGTGAAATTATGCGGACAGGTTGCATAAACTTGGCTTATATTCTCTTGAGTTTAGAAGGTTGAAGGGTGATTAAATCGAGATATTTAAAATGATTATACAATTCGATAGGAAGATACAGATAAACTATTTTCTCTCATGGGGCAAGCCAAGGCAAGACGGTATAATCTTAAAATTAGAGCTAGACCATTCAGAATCATAGAATGGTTACAGCACAGAAAGCCCGCGAGCCCGTGCCACTCTCTGCAAGAGCACTTCACCAAGTCCCACTCCCTGCCCTTTCCCGGTAGCCCTGCAGTTTTTTTTGCTTCTGCTACTTATCCAATTCCCGTTTGAAAGGCACGATTGAATCTGCCTCCACCGCCCTCTCAGGCAGCGCATTCCAGATCCTAATCATTCGCTGCATAATTTTTTTTTTCCTCAGGACACCTTTGATTCTTTTGCCAATCATTTTAGATCTGTGTCCTCTGGTTCTCGACCCTTCTGCCAATGGGAACAGTTTCTCTCTGTCTACTCTGGCTGGACCCCTTATGATTTTGAATACCTCTATCAAATCTCCTCTCAACCTTCTCGGCTCTAAGGAGAACAACCCCAGCTTCTGTAGTCTATCCACGTGACTGAAGTCCCTCATCCCTGGAATCATTCTCATGAATCTTTTCTGCACCCTCTCTAAGGCCTTCACATCCTTCCTAACGTGCGGTGCCCAGAATTGGACACAATACTCCAGTTGAGGCTGAACCAGTGTTTTATAAAGGTTCATCATAATTTCCTTGCTTTTGTACTCTATGCCTCTATTTATGAAGTCCAGTATCCGGTATGCTTTTTTAACCGCTTTCTCAGCCTGTCCTGCCACCTTCAACGATTTGTGCGTGAAAGCTGGAAGCATTTTTCACAGAAACGGCGTGGTTGTCTGGAATTCGCACCCCTTAAAAGCCGGCGTCGCTCGGTCAATTAAAATGTTCAAGATTGAGAACACCAGACTATTGTGAGGTAACGGATAGGGAACAAAGGCGGGAAAATTGAGTTGAGGTGCAGATCAGCCATGATCTAATTTAATGGCGAAACAGAATGTAGAGGCTGAACGGCCTGCTACTGTCGGACGAATCCAACCTTATTGAGCCTCGTCCTGTCTGTATTGAACGTGTCCAACACTTTTTATGCAAAAGTGAGCCGTGTTTCATCTAGTTCTAGGGCTGTGCAGTGTAACATTGATGGCTCTGAGTTTAACTTCGAGTTCACACCGGGTGTCGCTCAGTCAACTTGATGGCAGCAGAGATTAAGAATTAATTTGATCACGATTTGTGGGACATTATAAATGCATTTGCAAAGATTCCCCCATTCAGTATTGATAGTGAAATCCTAAACCTTCTAAATCAAAGCTTGTCTCCTATGCTTGTAACTTCACCAGGAAAACCCAAGGAAATATTTGGGATATTGCATTACCCAGTGACTAAAGTAATTCCTACCCGCGTGGTTCACCGTAGATTATGTTTTCAGAAAAAAATGAATGTAATTTCGGACTGCGATCCCCAAAGTGCAAAATTCGAGAACAAAATTTGCCTCATTCATTCTCCTAAGACAGTCGCCCTGGTTATCAATGAATTGCATTGCTACCCTAGATCGGTCTTCCTCTTTTAATAACAACAGAAAACGCTGGAAAAAGTCAGCAGGCCAGGCAGCATCCGTGGAGAGAGAAACAGAGTTAACGTTGCAGGTCGAAGACCTTTCGTCAGAACTGGAAAAAAGCAGGAAATGAAATAGATTTAAAGCAAGTATAAAGCTGGGAAAAGGGGGAGGGGATGAAAGAACAAAAGGGAAGGTCAGTGGTGGGATGGAAAGCAGGAGAGATCAAGAGACATTGAGAGACATTAAGAGATAATCAAGGCAAGAGGAGGTGTTAATGTGACAGGTTGTGGCTCGGTCTTCCTCTTAGCAGTTTCAAACTTGTAGTCCACTGGAACCATAATTTAAGGAGGATCCCTTGTCCTCATTACTAGTGTATTAATGTGTCCTCGTTAAGATAAAGAACATAAAGAATTGCTCTAATGCTCGGATAGATAAGGGATTTGGATCTTTTCTGCCTGGACTTGTGAAAGTATATTTTCGAAATTTGACTTTCCATTGTATATTGGTCAATTTTTGTTCTCCCTCTTTTTGTTTCGTTTTGCTTCAGCTCTGCTGCGCGTCATTTTCCTTTAGCATCCTGTACAATTGTTTCTATTTTCCCCGACCTTTTTTCTAACAAATTTCTCCTCTAGACCTGTATACTCTTTCCTGTCACTGTGGCCAAGATTCCTTCCTGAGACCATACGGGCTTTCCCATTGTGGCGTCAAAGGCGAATTTGGCCTTAAGCTCGCCGCCCATCCGTAGGTGAGCACTTCCAGCAGAGAATAAAGATAGGAAGTAGTAATTTCGCCCTCTTTTCCCTTTGCTGGAGCGGGGGCGCTGGGGCTTGTTGTAGCGTTCTTAAAATGTCCTGAAATGAGATCAACTGTTCTGCGCACAGAGGAAAATGTTAAGCATTCCTGCACTAATTCCTAAAACAATACGTGCCTCTAAGCACTAATTTTGGCCATTTATTTTGCAATTCTGCAAAAATAGACTAGGGTGCATTCAGTTCCAATTCGAGAAACCCCATTGAATGGGACTGTCACAAGGATCGCTAGTCAGACCCTTCAGCTGCACAGCGAACCGGTGAGAGGGTGAAATTGGGAGTAATTGCCGAAAAGTTAAATAATTTCAAGCCCTATTTGTGAAACCCCCTGATGTCGTTTTTAAAGCTTCAGATCATTAACCAGTGGTCACCATTGGCGATATCCTGGTTTATTTCCTGCGAACACATAATGAGCATGGGTGTAAACTGCAGAAGGGAAACTCCCTCCATTAACTAATTATCATGAATTAAAACTTCTGTTTGTGTTATTCTCTATGATACACGACGAAGGAACTCTCTCAGTAGCAGGCTCCTGTGGATGACATTCCCTATAGACATACCTCTGTATACTTACATCATGGAGGAGCAGGAGCAGCACATGATGGAGCAAAGAAGATTTAGGCAGCTTTTAAGAAGGATGCAGGCTATCAGTTATTACTCCATATGAGGACTTTTATGAGGAGTTGTGAATAAGATGCGCATAAATTACCAACGAGGTAAGAGGGTAGCTCTGTTACCTACCGCAGGACGAGCTGTAGCCATGCTCATCTACCCACAAGGCGTTCTCTGTGGCTATGCAGGTAATAACCGCCCTCAAACTTTGTGTCACAGCGTAATTCTAGGCACCCGTCAGCAATCTCTGCAACAGCATCCATGCAGTAGAAGCGGCTGTGCACGCATTATGTTGTTTACGCGCTTTGCAGGAGAGCTGGCAAATTTATCACCTTTGGCAACATAGCAAGGTAACAGCAAGATATGGCCACCTACTTTTACTGGGTTGCTTGTTTTTGCAAGGCTGCAATCGAGGACAAGCATGCTGCTGTGCGCATTCCCACACCACAACCTCTCAACTACATCGACAGGAGCGGCTTCCAATCCCTGAATGTACCTATTATGTGTGACCACATGCAGAGAAGCCTTCGTACCAACACGCTGACCTCATCGGGGAAGAAAATCACATAAATGGCTTCTGGGTGAGAAAGCCTACCCCGGACGCAATGTACTATTCTCCCAGTAAGAATTGCCCGAGAACAGCAGAGGAGCACTACGAGGAGGCAAATTGTTCTACTCGACTGGTCATTGGAAGAGCCATCTGGGCCTTAAAGGCACACTTTCGCTACCTGGGCTGATTGGGAGGGGCTCTGCAGTATGAGCCAAATGATATGTCACGGATAGTTATAGCCTGCTGTATCGAATATCTACCCCAATAGATTCGAAGTTATTGGGCGTTAGCGCAGAACCGGCGGTATGGTATTTGGCCGCCCGTTATACTCTCTGCTCGGCATCCAGTTATATTGCCTTCAGTGGACCTGTGTATAACAGGCGGTCTATGCCGTTAATTCTAAGTGTGAACCTTGTGTGTCATATGCTACTATACCAGTAGGTGACAATGTTGCACCACATATACTTCATACTCACTGGAATGTGACAGTTCATTTCCTTTCTGAATAGTACAGATAAGGCAATTGTGTGGCTAAAAGGCCACACCGTTACCAGAATAATAACAACTTAAACCAGACAATTTGTCTTCCAACCTAACCATATTTCTTTATATAATCATTTTGATGCTTCCTAATTGCCTTTTAGTGACACCTCCTGCTAATTAGCTTAGCCTAAAGAATCCCTACAACCTAATCTATAACATGTATTCGACTCCATGTCACAGAATAAATCCATAATTGACAGATATTACTACTGACTTCTGGATTATTTTTCATAATTTTACATCGGATGTTCCAAGCCTTCTGCCGAACCACGCCCAATGTAACACTGCGTTTTCTAAATTTCTGCTTTGACTGTAGCACTCTATACTAACCATTCCTTAATAACCTTTACCACACCAAGCTGTTAACCTATTATATTATACACTCTCCAGACCACCAGTGTGGAAAATATTTCTTCAATTGGATAACAAGAGATAACTCATCGCGAGGAAAGTTTACGGCAAAAATGTGTTTTTAAAACAGGAAATATAGGGAACTATTTGTCGAGAGTAGCTTTACAGGAAATTCTCATCAAGTTTGCAGAGCTGTGGTTGGAGATTGGTGCTAATCCACTGCCAGATATTAGGGACAGGTGACCAAAAGCTTGGTCAAAGAGGCCGGTTTTAAGGAGCGTCTTAAAGGAGGAGAGAGAGAGGCGGAGAGGTTTAGGGAGGGAATTCCAGGGCAGCTGAAGGCACGGCCACCAATGGTGGAGCGATTAAAATCAGGGGGATGCGCAAGAGGCCAGAATTGGAGGAGCGCAGAGATCTCGGAGGGTTGTGGGGCTGGAGGAGGTTACAGAGATAGGGAGGGGGCGAGGAGGACACGGAGGGATTTGAAAACAAGGATGAGAATTTTAAAACTGAGGTGTTGCTGGACCGGGAGCCAATCTGAGTCAGCGAGCGCAGGGGCTGTTGGGTGAGGATAGCATGGAGCTAGGCGGTGACGAACATCTCGCCATCAAACATTCAACCAGCGCTGCCCGTCTTGGCTCAGACGAGAAGATGCCTCTGGGGTGAGACAGCAGGGAAGCGGCGAGTGTCCCGTACTCCAGTAAGGGTGGGTGTCTTCAGGTACGGGGGGCGGGGGTGCAAATTGTGTGTGGGGGGGGAACCGGGTTCTCTGAGGATGTTCTTGCCATGGAAGGAGTTCAGCGAAGATTCACCAGGCTGATACCTGGGATGGCAGGAACGACATATGAGGAGAGATTGGGTCGATTGGGCTTATACTCGCTGGAGTTTAGAAGAATGAGAGGGGATCTCATTGAAACATATAAAATTCTGAAAGGTCTGGACAAACTAGATGCAGGAAGGATGTTCCCGATGGTCGGGGAGTCCAGAACCATGGGTCACAGTCTAAGGATAAGGGGTAAGCCATTTAGGACAGAAATGAGGAGGAATTTCTTCACCCAGAGAGTGGTGAACCTGTGGAATTCTCTACCACAGAAGGTAGTTGAGGCCAAGTCATTAAATATATTCAAGAAGGAGTTAGATATATTTCTTAAAGCTAAAGGTATCAAGGGATATGGGGAGAAAGCAGGGACAGGGTACTGAATTTGGATGATCAGCCATGATCTCATCGAATGGCGGAGCAGGCTCGAGGGGCCGAATGGCCTACTCCTGCTCCTATCTTCTATGTTTCTATGTTTCTATTGTCAATGGACTTGTCTAATTTTATTGATTCGGTCCTCTTCAATTGTGAGGTGAAATAATAGCATAAAATAATAAGGCTGATTTAAGCCTATGTATATAAAGATTCGGAGACATTTATTTATGGGACCCTATCTGAACTCACAACCGTCAGTACTCTCCCAGTGCAATGATTGAATCGTTACATCTTGCTCTCTTCTGTGACCTTCAGCTGGACAATGAAAATTTTACTTATTCAATTTTTCAAAGACAGTTGCAGTGAAATCGCTCTGTGAGATATGATACTGACATTTAACATATTTGATTGAAATGTATTTGTGATTGCTGCTTTTAAAGGGTTAACTCTCCCATTCAAATAGGAAGCAATGGAATTTCGTACAAAGGTTCAACCATGACATCCCACAGCGGGATTTCACGCAGCAGTATTTTATATCTATCACAAGTCGAAACAAGCAACTGTTACATTTGATTCATTCAGCCTTAGTCATTCCATATATTGGTATAGTGAAACTCAGTTTCTCCTGCGACCTCAAATAGATCTTTCAGCTATATTAATAAAATTTCTTGCAAAAAGCTCCGTGTCCGCTTCCATATTTTTCTCCAAACGGTTAATTCTCTGCAAGTGTCGAATGTTTCCTGGTCTGTCGGTCGGTAACTCTCTCTCTCTATCTCTATCTATCTATCTATCTATCTATCTACGTGCAAATGAAATCGCATCTTAAAATCTACTTATCCAGTTTCTCTTCCCGAGGACCCCATAGCTATTGAACCGATTACCGCCCTCAGCTTCCCCTCGCTATTATAATCTTCAGGCTTCTAAAACAGAAGCCTGGGGTGACGTAATCGTTCCTCCTTTTTTCACCTCCCCTTTTAATTTGCTATATTCAACCATTCTCGTGTTTTATTCTGTGGCTTTGACTCTGTTTCTCTTTTTAATGGCTGGAATGTGCATCGCGCAAATGCCAGTCAACGCAAGACTTGGACTCCTATAGCGCGAGGTCATTTGAATGGATATTTGCATGAATAATTAGTATTCAATGACGTTGCGTTGTTTGAAACTTCTTAAGGAGAGGTTTAGTAAGAGCTCAGAACTACATTCGTGTCAGGAAATATTTTGTTTCAGATCTTCACCAGAACCTTCACCATGACTGAATGCGTTCGAGTTCTCGCCGCGCTGATGTTCTGTCTCCACAGTAAGTACAGGACGTAACCTTCAATATCGATGCTTTTTACATTGCCTTGGTTTTTTCTTGTGATTGAGTTGATTAGACCTGAATTATAAGCAATATTCGAAGGGCACAAATTGTGACTAATCAAGAACTTGTTATTTCACCAGGTACAAACGCGGATCCTGTCCTGACTCAGCCACCGTCCATCTCAACATCCCCGGGCAAAACCGTTAAAATCACTTGTACCCTGTCCGAAGGCAGCATAGGCAGCTACTACACCAGCTGGTACTGGCAGAAACCCGGCAGTGCCCCTGTGCTTGTTTGGTATGGGAGCAGCAGACCTTCGGGGATTCCAGATCGATTCACCGGGTCTGCGGACTCATCGAGGATGCATTTAACCATCACCAATGTGCAATCGGAGGACGCCGCCGATTATTACTGCGCTGCGAGGCGTAGCAGTCCCTATTATATCTTTTTCGGGAGAGGAACGAAGCTGAATTTGGGCAGTAAGTAAATTATTCGCAATGCAAACTTTGGTTTATTCAGTTACCAGTTTTCGGTTTTTGTTTCTTTGGGCTAAATTCCCTCGATCAAAAAACTATCCGTGTCCTAGTATCTCACAGCGTCAATCTTTTTTTCTGTTCGGTTTCCAAATCGCGCATCAAACTGTTCCCTAACATTACTAACACTGCGAATGAAATATCAAAAATCCATTGAAATAAATTTATTGGTCGACTGAATTACTGCAACTCAAGATTATTGGCCTCAAAATATATTTATACCGAAGTTGTGGAACAGCGACCAGTGATATTTAAGAGATAGCAAAACAGAAAGGGCGCACGATTTTAGGGAGGTGTCAACGCCTTGGAGAGGTAACAGAAGCCATTTTTTAATATTATACTGGTACCGATAGGTTTTAGTTAAGTCAAGAGAGGAGAGAAGCTCATTTCACTCGAAGTTTGCTGAGTGATCTGCTAGAAATGTTCAGAATCATGAGTCATTCAGTTGCAACAAATTAAAAAAAACAATTTTCACTGATCGGTCAGTCGGTAACCAGAGGACATAAATTTAACAGCATTACTAAAAGAACGCGCTTAAAAGGGAAGTTGATAAACATGTAAAAAATAACAAAAGAAAGGTTTGGGAATCGCACTAAGTGGACAGATCTATCAAAGTGCTGGGTCGGGAGAATTCCGTTGCCTTCGGAGCTGTACAATTCTATGATTCTGTGAACCGCGCATAATTTTTCAGACTGGCTTACACCCGGCCGTTATAACCCCATCGAATAAGTTCTCGGTAAAAGTCTATAGACACAAATTGAAAAGTTTCAAATCGACAACTAATGCATTCCCATTAAAGCACTGCCGCGATTTAATCATCATTCTCGGATTGAGACTGCGGGATGATACTGTAGCGACTTGTTGTAACTCTCTCCCACTCGTCTCATAACTGAGTGAAAACCATTCAGTACATGATTCTTCCAATTGTCAGGGTATCTATTTTTAACAAGTTATGGGTTTTTTATCTTCCTATCGATAATTTTGTGTGAATAATGTCTCGAAATAGCTTTTCTGATTTTTGTACCCGCACTTATACTCACTCCATTACGCTTTGCATAGGTTGTGTGATTAGATTTAGTCAGTGGAGTAATATTATCAAAAATGTGGATACTCTATCGCTATTTGACGTGGTTATTCGACTACATCAGGGTGAAATTAGCTATCATGAAACAGCAAAAATCTTCATTTATATTATCAGTTGTTACATTAAGGATACATCTCCGGTACAAATGTCAAAGTCTTAGCGTTTCGACAATAATTTAAACTGGCAGTAAAACCTGTTGAATAATCCCACGGGACTCCAGATATTTCAGTACCAGAAAGTTCAGCTAAACTCCGGGCGCTGCCGGGGGATTATACCAACTGTGACAATAGGGGTTGGTGGTTCTTCCGGACTTCTCCCAGTTTCAGCCTCCAAATTGTATAGAAAGCAAAGGGAAGTTCTGGGTTCCAAGGCGAACGCCTCAGAATAGCAATAGATTCTTAAACCGATCCGCGCAAACCTGGTATTAGTGAGACGCGCCGCTGCAGCTGACGTGATGCCTCAATGCCAGAACCATTTGAAGCGACCCCGCCTCTAATTCTACCATTTTATTAAATCGCGGCAGTGCTTTAATGAAAAAAATATACGTTTAAGTTTTTTCTTCGGTGCTTTACATTACATAAAGCATTTATCGAGGGTTTGTTATTGACAGCTGGTGCTTGTAACATATGTTCGGCGCGAATGGTCATCTAAAGAGTCAGGAGATGATGACAGTCCGGCTTCAACATTCTTACACTGGGTTATATGTCATTGTTTTATCACAGGAGTATTAATATTTAATATTATTGGCATTACTTTCATATTGATGTTATTATTGGGATAATGTTATTCACAATAACAGCCGTTATTTGTTGTAGCCTGTTTCTCTTTAATGACATCTTTTGTGACACACTGACCCCGAAGATGTCTCCAAACAGCTATTTCGAGCCGAGCAGAGCGGCCATAGCAGTGATGGTACACAAGCCCAGATATTAGTCCAATATTTTCGTCAAAAGTAGTGCAATATTTGAGAAAGAAGCACGAATCGAGCTTATTAGTAAATTCATTAGCGTGTTTGAGCTGAACATTACAGTATCTTTGTAGTCACTATTGGTTCCAATATTTATCCCAAATTCGGCTTTATTGCTTTTTACATTCTCTTTAAATCGCAGCTCCTGAGACACAATGTCTATGGCAGATTGAGTAGGACCTTAATTTCGATGTAATACTGTGTGCTCAGTGATATTTAAACAAAATATTTTCTGACCATGTTCTTTCACAAATGTGATGTCAACGTCTTGGAGGGGATGCAGAAGGGATTTATGGTACCCGTCGTACCAGAGATGAGGAACTTCAGTTAAATAGAGAGACTAGAGAAACTGGGATTGTTCTCCTTAGAGCAGAGAAGATTAAAGGGAGATTTAACGAGGTGTTCTAAATTATGAAGGGTTTTGATAGAGCAGATAAGGAGCAACTTTTTGCACTAGCTGGTAATTGGCAAAAGAAGCATGGTGGAGATGAGGAGAAATTTGTCACACAGCAAGTTGTTATGAACTGGGATGCACTACCTGAAAGGGTGGTGGAAGCAGATTCAATAGTAACATTTAAAAGGGAATTGGATAAATACTTGGAAAGGAAAAATGTGCAGGGCTATGGGGAAGGAGAAGGGGCGGGGGGCGGGGGGCGGTGGGACTAATTGGAAAGCTCTTTCAAACAGCCGGCAAAGGCACGATGGGTCGAATGGACGCCTGTGCTGTGAGATTTTATGGGGTAGAAATTAGGTCGCGCCCCATTTGGGGCGCAAATATCGTCCGGACGCAAATATTAGCGCCTGGCGCTAATTATCGGCACTGACAGGAAACTTCACTTTTACCGCCCCGGGAGGTGAGTGGAGCGCTAAAGCAGGCGCTGCACACCTCTCTTAAGGCGCAAAGGCCGAGCAGTGAGGCGCTAACTCGGAGCGCTGGCGAAGCTCATGTAATGTCAGTCAGCAATGGAACACACTCACAATGGCACGGGCCAGTTCTTAAAGGGGATGGTTAATCTTGCTTTCCATCCACATCCTGTTCATTGCTGCCTTGAATCTCGACCTGGAGAGACTTGCACATCAAATGTGCTGGAAAGAACAATGGAGAGCACCAGGCGAAGAGCTCAGAGTGCAGCTCCCACGGACTCTGCTAAATCGATACAAGGAATGGCAAATCAAAATGAACCTGCAAAGTGCTGCTCAGTACCCAAAAACTCCTTCACACAACGTTGAATCTCTCCAGAAGTCTCTCCCTCTCTCTCTCAGAATGCGTAGTTCAAAAATGCCACCAACAATAAAAGACAGGAAGAGGCCCCCTTTAAATAGCGCCCCCCCCAGCCCCACAGCGATTGATAGCGTTCCAGTCTTCTGGTCATTGGAAGCGCCAGGCGGTAAGGCAGGGGGCGCCACTCAATTTCCGCTACGGGGCGCCCCAAGGGCGTTGCACCATGGAATGACGTCACAATCTGCGCGCGCAGGTGGTCGCAGCGGTAAGTTTTAGCGCCGCCGCACAATCTCAAGTTAAGTTCTCGAGCGGCGCAAACATCGCTGCGCCCGGGCGTTAGTGGCTTTGCGCCTCATTAGCGCCCTCTTAAGGCGCTAACAGGTGGCGCAACCAAGTGAATTTTTACCCCTATGACTCTGTGAAATGTGGAAACATTTATAATGACGCGCTAAAGTTTAACGGGGAAACGAAATAGTACAAAACTGAAAGAAAAATTATGTCTTAGTGGACAGATATTAAATTCGATTTATAATATATGCACAGAGTTTGGATCATATTTCCATGGAAGTATTTGTTACACGTTCCTTTCCATGTAGGAAAAATAGGATAAAGTTCTCAGGTTATAAACGTTCTAGAACTGCGGGCCCCTGTGATTGTATAATTGACACTAATGTGCTTACGTTATATTACATTTCATACACCTTTGTAAAGTGACGCCGAATTTTATTGTAAGATTTGAAGAAAGTAACACATTGATTCCGACTTTTTATTTCAATTTAGTATGGATCTTCTTTAATTGGATTCTTCGTTTCAGATCCGCGGGCCCCCTCGGTGTCTGTCCTTCCGCCTTCATCCGATCAAATCGCAGCAAAGAACACGGCGACTTTGGTGTGTTTGGTGAATGGTTTTAACCCGGGCGCTGTGGAGATTGAGTGGACTGTAGATGGCAGTGTGAAAGGGAATGGTGTTGAGACCAGTCGGGTCCAGCAGGAGACGGACAACACGTTCAGTGTGAGCAGTTATCTGACTCTGCCAGCCTCAGAGTGGAACTCACACGAGCTTTACTCCTGTGTGGTTAAACACGAGACTCAGGCAAACGCGCTTAAAACAAGTATCGCCAGATCCAGCTGTATGTGATTCAAGAATCTTATGTATTAATTTGTTATACCATTATTAAATTCTCTTTAAAAATAAATTCCGTATTCAGATAGTACATGTTTGACTTTAAGTGTAACATTTCAAATCACAACAGATGTGCAGTTTGTCGGCTGTATTCCGCTGTTTGTATTTTACAGTGTGTAAACCCTGAACTGATCAAAGTTTCAGTGTAACGTTACACATACCGTAGTGTAATAAAATGACTCTGCCATTATCTCAGGTGCTGTTATTCTTTTCTGACCGATTCCTCTGTACCAATCTTTAGCAATGTTTTAAATGTGGCGAAATAATGAGGTTATGTTCTTTATGACATTCTGCACATTGTATGTCAAGTCAGTGAAATCAGTCGGAATAGCAAGGTTGCAGACACGATAGATTAGTATTATTTTGACATTTTGGGAAAGATATCTTACAATATATATTTTAATCACATTTGTTTAAATTCATAGAATTACATAGAATTTACAGCACAGGCCATCAGGCCCAACTGGTCTGTGACGGTGTTTCTGCTCCACATGAGCCTTCTCCTAACCTATTTCATCTAAGCCTATCTGCATATCCTTCTATTCCTTTCAACCTCATGGATGTAGTTAGATTCATATTAAAGACGTTTGTGCTATTCGCCTCAAGTACTCCATGCGATAGCTACACTCTTGGGAAAGAAGTTTCTCCTGAATTCTTTATTGGATTTATTAGTGACAATCATATTTATGGCGCCCAGTTTTGGACGCCCCAAAAACGGAAACATCTCCTCTACTCTATGGTATCAAACCCCTTCATAAATTTAAAGACCTCTATTAGTTCACCCCTCAGCCTTTAGTTTCTAGGGAAAAGAGCACCTACCTGACCAGTCCTTCGTGACAGTTATAACCTCGCAGTTCTGGTATCATCCTTATAAATCTTTTTTGCACTTTCTCCAGTGCCTATATCCTTTTTGTAATATGGAGATCGGAACTGTACACACTTTTAAGTGTGGTCTAACCAAAGTTCTAGACAAGTTTCACATAAATTCCCTGCTTTTCAATTCCATTCCTCTGAAAATAAACCACAGTGCTTTGTTTGCATTTGTTATGGCCTTGCTAACTTGCGTTGCAATTTTTTAATGATTTGTGTATTTATACCCCTAGATCCCTTTGCTCCTTTACTCCATTTAGACTCTTAGTGGGAGAAATTCATTATCGCCCCATTTGGGGCGCAATTGTCGGCCGGGCGCAAAGATTAACGCTTGGCGCTAATTATCGCCACTGACTGCAAACTTGACTTTTATCACCCCTGGAGGTGATTGGAGCGCTAAATCAGGCGCTTCACACCTGTGTTCAGGCGCAAAGGCCAAGGAGCGAGGCGCTACCTCAGACCGCTGGCGAAGTTCATGTAATGTCAGTCAGCAATGGAACACACACACAATGGCACGGGCCAGTTCTTAAAGGGGATGGTTAATCTTGCTTTCTATCCACATCCTGCTCATTGCAGCCTTGAATCTCGGCCTGGAGAGACCTGCACATCAAATCTGCTGGAAAGAACAATGGAGAGTACCAGGCAAAGAGCTCAGAGTGCAGCCCCCACACTCTCTTCTAAATCGATACAAGGAATGGCAAATCAAAATGAACCTGCAAAGTGCTGCTCAGTACCCAAAACTCCTTCACACAACATTGAATCTCTCCAGAAGTCTCTCTCTCTCTCTCTCTCTCAGAATGCGTAGTTAAAAAATGGCACCAACAATAAAAGGCAGGAAGCGGTCACCTTTAAATAGCGCTCCCCCTTTCCCTTCATGACTGCAGAATGCTCCCCTCAACCTGTCGTTGCTAGCGTCAGGTGGTAAGGCAGGGGGCGCCATCCAATATCCGCTCCGGGGCAATACCGGGGCATTGCGCACTCGACTGATGTCACGATCTGCTGGCGCAGGAGATCGTGGCGGTAGTGTTTAGCGCCGCCACAAAATGTCTAGTTAATTTCGCAAGCGGCGCAAACTTCGCCGCACCTGGGCGTGAGCTGCTTTGCGCCCCATTAGCGCCCTCTTAAGGCGCTAATGGGAGGCGCAACCAACTGAATTTTTCCCCCTTATTTTCCAAGGGGTTTGTGGCCTTCTTATTCCCCCGACCAGAAAGCACCACCTCATACTTATCTGCAATGTAATCCATTCACCATTTACACGCCTATTCTGCAAGTTTACTAACATCTGGTATTTTGTCACAGTATTCTTCAGTATCAAATATATCCCCCAATTGGTGTCATCTGCAATTTTTAAAAATTGTTTTTCCGCTTCCCCAGTCCGAATCCTTTATGTCACAAACAGCAATGTGATAATGACCAGATAATCTGTTTTAGTGTCGTTCAACAATCCGTGTAGATAAGGGACTGACTAGCGTGTCCTTCTGTTTCTGGCAATAATTGGATGAGCATAATTTACGTTTTAATTAATCATCTGCTGACACAGATTCAGTGACACAATGTGGTTGTCCAGGTATTTGCGTGATGCGAATTCAGGCTTTGCAAGATTTCTGTTTCAATAAGATTCCATTCCTTTTGATCCGTGTTCAGCGATTCTTAACACCAAGGAAGGTGCTACGTGCAATAACTCAGAATGGAAGTAAACCGGACTGGGATCTGTGTCCTGGGGAACCTAATAAGTAGGGCAGTAGACCGGGCTTTAAACTAATGAAGGGGGGTGGGTGGGAGGCTTCAGGAAAGTGTAAATTAACAGCAGCGAGAGAAATGTCACGGCTCTAGAGCAGAGTAGAGTTTTGGATAAAAATAAGCAGAGTGGGTCAGGAAGGGTCAGAGAGAGTAACAAAGGTAAGAAGGCATCTGTGACTTAGGTGACATCAGGGAAAAATAGAAATAAGTCAAAGCTAAAGTGACTATATCTGCATGCGCGAAGCATTCCCAACAAAATAGATGTATTAATCGCGCAGATAGAAATTAACAGGTTTGATCGAATCGACATAACGGGGACATGGTTGCAAAGTGACGAAGGTTGGAAACTGATTATTCAAGGATAAGTAACTTTTAGAAGAAAATGGGAAAGGAGGAGGCGTAGCCCTGATAATAAAGGATGGGATAAAGACAGTAGAGAGAAAGGATCTTAGCTCCGAAAATCAAGAAGTAGAATCAGTTTAGGTGGAGCTAAGAAACAGCAAGGAGCAGAAAACAATGGTGGCAGTTGTTTGTAGGCCTCCAAACCATAGTTGTAATGTAGGGCAGTGTATGAATCAGTAAATTAGAGGTGCATGCAACAAGGGTAATACAGGGGGAACTTTAATCTACATATAGACTGGGCAAACCAAATTTGCAGTAATAGTGTGGAGGACGAATTCATGGAATGTATGCAAGATAGATTTCTAGATCAGTATGTTGAGGAACCAACTAGGGTACAGGTCATTTTAGATGTAGTATTGTGCAACGAGAAAGGGTTAATTAATAACCATGTAGTAAAGGACGCAAAAAACTTCCATGAAATAGTGGAGAACCAAGGCTCCAGCGAGAATGAGGAACTGAAATAAATTAGTATTAGTAACAAAATAGTGCTGGAGAAATTAATGGGACTGAAAGCTGATATATCCTCTGGACCTGATGGTTTATATCCTAGGGTTTTGAATGAGGTGGCTATAGAGATAGTGGATGCATTTGTTGTCATTTTCCAAAATTTCATAGATTCTAGAATGGTTCCCACGGGTTGGACGGTAACATATGTAATCCCACTATTTATGAAAGTGGGGGAGGAAGAAAACGGGGAACTACAGACCAGTTAGCCTGACACCAGTAGTTGGGAAAATGTTAGAATCTATTGTTAAGGACGTGGGAACAGGGCACTTTGAAAATAATAATAGGATTGGGCCGAGTCAACACGGATTTATGAATGGGAAATCGTGTTTGACAAATCTGTTAGAGTTGTTTGAGGTTGTAAATAATGGAATAGATATGGGGGATACAGTGGATGTGGTGTATTTGGATTTTCAGAAGGCATTCGATAAGGTGCCACACAAGAGGTTATTAAAGAAAATTAGAGCTTATGGGATTGGGGGCAATATACTAGCATGGATTGAGGATTGGTTAACGGACAGAAAACAGAGCGTAGGAATAAACGGGTCATTTTTGGACTGGCAGGCTGTAACTAGTGGGGTGCCACAGGGATCAGTGCTTGGGCCTCAGCTATTTACAATCTACATCAATGATTTGGATGAGGGGACCAAATGTAATATATTCAAGTTTGCTGATGATACAAAGATGGGTGGGAATGTAAGTATTGAGGAGGATGCAAAGAGGCTTCAAGGGGATATAGACAGGCTAAGTGAGTGGGGAAGAACATGGAAATGGAATATAAGGTGGAGAAATGTGAAATTATCCACTTCGGTAGGAAAAATAGAAATGCAGAGTATTTTTAAAATGGTAATAGATTGGGAAATGTTGAGCTTTAGTGGGACCTGGGTGTCCTTGTACACGAATCACAAAAGTTAACATGCAGGTACAGCAAGCAATTAGGAAAGCAAATGGTATGTTGGGCTTTATTACACGAGGATTTGAGTATAAGAGTAAAGACATCTTACTGCAATTATGCAGGGCCCTGTTGAGACCACACCTGGAGTATTGTGTACTGTTCTGGTCCCCTTACCTAAGAAAGGATATACTTGCCATAGAGGGAGGGCAACGAAGTTTCACCAGACTGGTTCCTGTGATGGGGGGATTGTCCTATGAGGAGAGATTGAGTAGACTAGGCCTATATTCTCTAGAGTTAGAAAAATAGGAGCAGGAGTAGGCCATTCGGCCTTTCGAGCCTGCTACACCATTCAATATGATCATGGCTGATGCTCTATCTCAATACCATATTCCCGCTCTCTCCCCATACCCCTTGATGCATTTTGTGTCTAGAAATCTATCTATCTCCTTCTTAAATATATTCAGTGACTTGGCCTCCACAGCCTTCTGTTGTAGAAAATTCCACTGGTTCACCACCGTCTGAGTGAAAAAATTTCTCCTCATCTCAGTCCTAAATATCTTATCACATATCCTGAGACTGTGACCCCTCGTTCTAGACCCTCCAGCCAGGGGATACATCCCCCCTGTATTCAGTCTCTCTAGCCCTGTCAGAGTTCTATACGTTTCAATGAGTTCCCTCTCATTCGTTTAAATTCTAATGAATACAGGCCTAGTCGACCCAATCTCTCCTCATACGCCAGTCCTGCCATCACAGGCTCAGTCTGGTGAACTTTCGCTGCACTCCCTCTATGGCAAGTATATCCTTTATTCGGTAAGAAGACCAAAACTGCACACGGTACTCCAGGTGTGGTCTCACCAAAGCCCTGTATAACTGTAGTAAGACATCCTTGCTCCTGTACTCAAATCCTCTTGCAATGAAGGCCAACATACCATTTGCCTTCCTAACTGCTTGCTACACCTGCATGTTTGCTTTTAGTGACTGGTGTACAAGGACACCCACGTCCATCTGTACGTTAACAGTTCCCAATCTATCATCATTTAAATAATACTCTGCCTTTCTGTTTTTCCTACCGAATTGGATAACTTCACATTTATCCACGTTATACTGCATCTGCCATGTATTTGCCCACTCACTCAACTTGTTTAAATCACCTTGAACCCTCTTTGCATCCTCCTCACAACTCACAATCCCACCTAGTTTCGTGTCGTCAGCAAACTTGGATATATTACATTTGGTTCCCTCATCCAAATCATTGATATATATTGTGAATAGCTGGGGCCCAAGCACTGATCCCTGCGGAACCCCACTAGTCACCGTCTGCCACCTCGAAAAAGACCCATTTATTCCTACTCTCTGTTTCCTGTTTGTTAACCAATTTTCAATCAATGCCAGTATATTACACCCAATCACATGTGCTTAAGTTTTGCACACTAACCTCTTATGTGTGACTTTATCAAAGGCCTTCTGAAAATTCAAATACACCACATCCACTCGTTTTCCCTTATCTATTCTACCAGAAATATCCTCAAAAATCTCCAGTAGGTTTGTCAAACACGATTTCTTTTTCACAAATCCATGTTGACTTTGTCTAATCCCGTTGATATTTTCTAAGTGTCCTGTTATCACATCCTTTATAATAGAATCTAGCATTTTTCCCAATACTGATGTTAGGCTAACCAGTCTGTAGTTCCCTGTTTTGACTTTATCTCCTTTTTTAAATAGTGGGGTTACCTTTGCCACCCTCCAATCTGAAGGAAATGTTCCATAACCTATAGAATTTTGGAAGATGACAACCAATGCATTCACTATTTCCATGGCTACCTCTTTTAGTACTCTGGGATGCAGATTATCAGTCCCTAGGGATTTATCGGCTTTCAGTCTTATTAATTTCTGCAGCACTATTTTTTGCTAATACTAATTTCCTTTAATTCCTCCTTTTCAGTAGACCCTTGGTTCCCTAGCATTTTTGGAAAGTTGTTTGTGTCCTCTTCTGTGAAGACAGAACCAAAGTATTTGTTTAATTGCTCAGCCATTTACTTGTTCCCCATTATAAATTTTCCCGTTTCTGACTGTAAGGGACCTACATTTGTCTTCACTAATCTTTTTCTTTTTACATACTTTGCATACATAGTTTAGAAGCATGAGAGGTGATGTAATTGAACCATATAAATTCTTACACGGCTTGACAGGGTAGATGCAGGGAGGATGTTTCCCCTCCTGGGGCATCTAGAACTAGGGGTCACAGTCTCAGAATAAGTTTTAGGCCATTTAGGACTCAGATGAGGGGGGAATTTCTCCCACTCAGAGGGTGATGAATCATCGGAATTCTCTACCCCAGAGTGCTGTGGAGGCACAGTCGTTGAGTATATTCAAGACAGAGATCGATAGATTTTTGAGTATTAATGGAATCAAGGGATATGGGGATAGTGCAGGAATATGGTGATGAGGTAGAATATCAGCCATGATCTTCTTGAACTGCGGAGCAGGCTCAAAGGTCAAATGGCCTACTCCTTCTCCTCTTTCTTACGTTTTGTTCTTATGTAATTACACTTCCACTGGCACTTTTTACTGAAACCAGTCCAGCAAAGTATCATGGTTTTAACATTCACTTTTACACTAATCACATAATCTGTATCCCTTTAGTGTTCTTTGTTGATACTGATCTCTGTAAGAAGTCAGATAGATATCATAATAATGTTATGTTGCTCTCATTGCGAATATGTAATAATGATCAGACTGAGAGTAGTGCGGTTGATGATGTGTATATAGACTTTGAAAAGGCGTTTGTTAAACTGCCACATAATAGACTTGTTAGCAAAATTGAAGCCCATGGGATTAATTGGGTAGTGGCAGCCTGGACACTAAATTGCCTAAGAAATAGAAAGCAGAGGGTAGTGGTGAACGGTTGTTTTTCAGATTGGAGGGAAGTGTACAGTGGCATCAACCAGGGGTCTGTATTAGAACTAATGCTCTTTTTGAAGTACATTATTGACCTGGACTTGAGTATAGGGGGCATACTTTCAAAGTTTGCAGATGACACATAACTTGGAAATGCAATAAACAGTGAGGAGGATAGTCACAGACAGTAAGAGGGCATAGACAGATGGGCGAAATGTGAAGGCACAGTGCAGATTAAATTTAATGCAGTGAATTACAAATTGATAGCATTTTAAAAGGAATGATGAAGAGAACCAATATAAATTAAATGGTACAATTTTAAATGGGGTGCAGGAACAGAGATACGTGGGGTTTTGCATACAGGAATATTTGAAGGCGGCAGGACAAGTTGATAATGCTGTTAAAAATTTATAGGGGATACTTGTTTTTATACAAAGCTGTATAGAGTACAAACGCAAGGAAGTTATGCTAAATCTTTACAAACCACTGGTTAAGCCTCAGCTGGAGTATTGTGTCCAATTCTAGGCACCTCAGTTTAGAGTTGATGTCGAGGCCTTGGACAGGGTGCAGAGGAGATTACCAGAATAGTACAAGAGATGAGGGACTTCAATTATGTGGCGAGACTAGAGAAGGTAGGATTGTTCTCCTTAGATCAGAGCAAGTTAAAGGTCGATTTAGTATTGGTGTTCAAAATTATGAGGGGTAAATAAAAAGTAAGCATTTTCACTGAGAGGAGGGTCGCTAACCAATGGACACCGACTTAATGGCCCGAAAATTAAACCTAATACGCGAGAGTACGCACTGTGTACTCTCGCGTATTTGATCCCGAATTGCCGGTTTCCTGCATGCACTGCGCATGTGTGGGAAACCGGCACTTCGTGAATTGAAAAGGGGACGGTTCCTAAGTGAACTGCGTGCGCGCTACAGGCTGTGCGCATGCAGTGCACTTAGTTTTTTTTTCAGCTTTGAACGCGCAGGTAAGTGGTGAAGATTTTACACACAAAGAAAGCAGGCGTAGGACCCCCTTTTAACAAGGTAAGTAGTTAATTAAGTGTTATTTTAATTTTTTTTCAACAGGTTTATCTTTTTAGAGACTTTAAAGAAAGGTAAGTTTATTTTTATAACTTTTAAAAAGATTTTAAATTTTTTCAAAAATTAAATTTTTTGTTTAAAGTGGTTAATTTATTTAACTATACTTATTTTATTAATGTGATGGCTTTTAAAAAAAAATTAATTGATGTTTAGCTGTTCTTTTGGGGGTTTGTAATATTCATAGCTTCGACAGCTCTTGCCGTCAAAACTATGAATGAAAGATGGTGTGCTGCCATTGGCTCTAACTGAATCACGTGATCCCAGAGCTTGCACGAACTAATTGCGTCTCTGGGACACGGAAGCACTGTCCGGTTGCAACAGAGAGAGGCTTTGAAACTAAAGTTCGTGTGGGCCCGGAGCAAAAAGGTAGGCACGGAGTGCGATATCGCGGGGAATCCTTACCCCCGCGGGAACCATCCATGTTTAATTTCTGGCCAATATAATTGGCTTAGGTACCAGTGGGTAGATGAGGAAAATTTATTTAACACGTTCTTAGGATCTGAAATGTACTGCCTGAAAGGGTGGTGGAAGCAGGGAATTGCATATATACATGAAAAAGACAAATTTGCAGGGCTATGGAGAAAGTGCAGTGGAGAGGAAGTGGGATTAATTGGATAGCTCTTTCAAAGACCCGGTACAGGTACGATGGGCTGAACTGCCTTTTTCTGCGCTGTAAAATTCTATGTCTTGTTTGCATGATGTAATATCTCCAAGTTTGCAGACGACACAAATCTGGGTGGTCGTGTGTGCTGTGAGGAGGATGCAGAGAAACTCCAGTATGATTTGGACAGGTCGGGTGATTGGGCAGATGCATGGCAGATGCAGTATAATGTGGATAAATGCGAGGTTATCCAGTTTGGTGGCAAAAACAGGAAGACAGATTATTATCTGAATGGCAATAGATTGGGAAAAGGGGAAGTGCAACGAGACCTGGGTGTCCTTGTGCACCGGTCGCTGAAGGTAAGCATGCAGGTGCAGCAAGCGGTTAAGAAGGCAAATGGTATGTTGGTCTTCATAGCGAGAGGATTCGAGTAGAGGAGCAAGGATGTCTTGCTGCAGTTGTACAGGGCCTTGGTGAGACCACACCTTGAGTATTGTGTGCAGTTTTGGTTGCCTTATCTGAGGAAGGATGTGCTTGCCATGGAGGGAGTGCAGTGAAGATTCACCAGACTGATACCTGAGATGGCAGGAATGACGGATGAAGAGAGATTGGGTCGATTAGGCTTATATTCGCTCGAGTTTAGAAGAATGAGAGGGGATATCATTGAAATTTATAAAATTCTAACAGGACTAGGCAGACTAGATGCAGGAAGGATGTTCCCGATGGCGGGGGAGTCCAGAACCAGGTGTCACAGTCTAAGGATAAGGGGTAAGCCATTTAGGTCTGAGATGAGGAGGGATTTCTTCACCCAGAGAGTGGTGAACCTGTGGAATTCTCTACCACAGAAGGCAGTTGAGGCCAATTCATGAAATATATTTAGGATGGAGTTAGATATATTTCTTAAGGCTAAAGGGATCAAGGGATATGGGGAGAAAGCAGGGACAGGGTACTGAATTTGCATGATCAGCCATGATCTCATTAAATGGCGGAGCAGGCTCGAGGGGCCGAATGGCCTACTCCTGCTCCTATCTTCTAATTTTCTATGTTTCTATGACAATATCTGGTTCTACAAAGTTATTTCCTCCTAACCAAGCATAAAAATTTTGATTTCCGGCTCTTCCCAGTTCTGATGAAAGGTCATCGACCTGAAACGTTAACTCTCTTTCTCTCTCCACGGATGCTGCCTGGCCTGCTGAGTTTTTCCAGCGTTTTCTGTTGCTTTTCCCGTTTATTCTAATCCCATTTTCCAGCACTTGGTCCGTAGCCTTGTAAGCTATGGCGTTTCAAGTGCTCATCTAAATGCTTCTTGAATGTTGTGAGGGGTCCTGCCTCTACCACCCTTTCAGGCAGTGAGTTCCAGATTCCAACCACCCTCTGGATGAAAAATATTTTCCTCAAATCCCCTCTAAACCTCCTGCCCCTTACCTTTAAACCATGCCCCCTGGTTATCGACCCCTCTACTAAGGGAAAAAGCTCCATTCTATCTACCCTATCTATGCCCCACATAACTCCACGGTCAGCCCCTCCAGCCCCGTGGACTTTCCCCTCGAGAGCTGGCCGAGGGAGGCGGTCAGCTCCGCCAAGCTTAGCGGCGCGTCCAATTTTTCAGCGCCCTCCGGGCCGACCTTCAACAGGTCCTCCCGCAAAACTCTGCGTGCTTCCTTGCTGGATGGATCCGGAGAGAACAGAGCCCCAGAATAGGCCCGGGTCTCTGCGCTGATCCCCTCCGGATCAGAGACCAGAGATCCGTCGTCGGCCAGCAGCCCCAAGACCTGCTTATGGACTCCCCGTCTTTTTTCCAGTGAGTAGAAGAAGGGGGAGGCGCAGTCCAGTTCCCAGAGGAACTGGATCCGCGACCTCACGTACGTGCCTTGGGATCCGATGAGCTGCAGGTGCTTCAGCGCGCGCTTCTTCTCTTCGTACACCTTCCGCAGGGCCGGGTCTTCGACGACTTGACCGAGTCGGGACTCCAGGTCGAGCACCTCCATCTCCAACCGCCCGACCCGGGCCTCCCGCCTCTTGGTCGACCCCCTCGCGTACTCCTGACAGAAGAGACAGACGTGAGCCTTGCCCACGTCCCACCATAGCCTCAAGGAGGGGAAGCCCCCGTGCTTCCTTCTCCAGTTGTCCCAGAACCGCCGAAACGAATCCCGGAACCACTCGTCCTCCAGCAGCCATTTGTTAAAATGCCAGTACGCAGACACCCCGGCGCGCGCAATGGAGCGAGCTCCGCCCACACCAGGTGGTGGTCCATGCACGGCACCAGCCGCATGGAATCCGCCGGAATGCAGGAGACGTACGCCTGGGAAATATAAAGGTGGTCGATTCTGGACCTTCCTCCTCCAGACCCCACCCAAGTGATGGCGCTGGAGTTGAAATGGAGATTTCGCCAGACGTCCACCAAGTCGATGGACCCGACCAGGTCCCTCAACTTCACCATTGCCGCCAGGCTTCGCGGAGGACCCGAGCGGTCCCTCGCCTCGAGGGTACAATTGAAATCCCCCCCGAGGATGAAGCACTTGCCGACGTCGATGGAGCCCAGAAGAGCGGACACTTCTTTGAAGAAGCACACTTGCTGCCTGGGGGGCGACCATGTTCACTAAATGGAGCGGCACGCCCCCCAGGCAAACAGTGACCTGGAGCAAGTGGCCCGGCACATGCTCCTTCACCCCCAAGATCTCCGGCTGAAAATGCGGGTCCAGCAAGGTAGCCACCCCGCCGGAAATGTTGGAGAGGTGACTCATGTTGACCCCTCCTCGCCACTCCAGGAGCCACGTTGCCTCGTCTCCCGGAACGGTGTGAGTTTCCTGCAGGAAACACACCGCATGCCTCCCTTGCTGAAGGACCAAGAAGTTAATGGCCCAGAAATTGATCTCGCTCTGTTCCCGCGGGGGTAAGGCTTCCCCGCGATCTCTCACTCCGCGTTGGCTTTTTCAGATCCAGCTCGCACGAACTTGATGTTCTAGACATCAGCTGGGCAGTGCTTGCGTATCCCACCGGCGTAGTGAATTCGTGCGAGCTGTGGGATCACGTGACTCAGTTAGAGCCAATGGCAGCACACCATCTTCCATTCATAAGTTTCACAAACGTGCTGTAAAATCTATGAATCTTACACCCCCCCAAAATAACAGCTAAACCTCAATTAAATTTAAAAAAAACCATCACATTAATAAAATAAGTATAGTTAAATAAATTAACCATTTTAAATAAAAAATTAAATTTTTGAAAAAATTTAAAATCTTTTAAAAAGTTATAAAAATAAACTTACCTGACTTTAAAGTCTCTAAAAAAGATATACCTGTTAAAAAAAATTTAAAAAAATACTTAATTCACTACTTACCTTGTTAAAAGTGGGTCTTACTCCTCCTTTTTCCATTCCTAAAATCTTCCGTCCTTACCTGCGCATCCAAAGCACGAAGTGCACAGCGTGCGCGCAGCCTGTAGCGCGCACGTGATGCACCGAGGAACCGCCCCCTTTTCAAAAGACCAAGTGCCGGTTTTCAGCGCATGCGCAGGGCATGCAGAAAACCGGCAATTGGAGAGAGAATACGCGAGAGTACGCAGTGCGTACTCTCGCGCAGCGGGATGAATTTTTGGCCCATTAAATCTACGGTGTGCCTCTCTGCTGCCGTTGATGTTGAGGCTGGCTAGGGCTATCTTCATGACAAGAGCATAGTGCAACCTCTACCTAACCCTAACGGGAGGAGGGAGTGTGGCTGCTAATCAGCCGCCACTCCCTTCTGAGCCCAGCGAGGAACTTCCTGATCCGACACCGCTCGGCCGTGCCCACGCCCCCGTCTGCGCCCATGGTTTTGACGGCAACACGGACGGAGCAAACGAGCAGCGCCAGAGCCGACCATTTATCAATGGCCAGCCGGATTATATCTTGGCGACCCTGGCCCATGGCCACAAAGTCCTGGAGTTCCACAACGGGGATGAGGGGGGACCTGGAGGGGGGCACGAGGGTATCCGCCGCCTCGCTGGCGACGGCGTCCATTTCTTCCTCAATGTCCTCCGCCTGGTCCCCGTCCTCCTCCGGGGGGTCGCCATCAGCTGGCCCTACGTCCCTGGAATCCTCCAGAGGCGCCGGGTGAGGAAGCGGCGGCAGCTCAGGGCCCCCCTCTGCGCCCGGCACCGGGGTGCACGGGGAAATCGGGGAGTACATTAATGCCAGTTCCCCCAACACCCCCGGCGCCAGCATCGGAGACGCAGTCAGGGGGCCTTCCCCTTCACCGCCACCATCATCTGACCCAGCGGACCGGGGACCTTGAATATATTGCTCAACCAGGTCGAGCAACACCTGGGAGTACTCTTGACGGTCCCCAGTACGCCCAACCCGGGGAGAAACAACGGTTCCAAAATAGTTCCTCCGTGGGTAGTTCCGCGGCCCCCCCCCCCCGCCACGAGCAGGGTCACTTCCCCATCCCCGGGAGGCACCGGCTGGACAGACTCATCTGTCGTACCCTCCCGAGGGACAGGCGACTCCTGCCGAGTGTTGGTGACGGTATTGGGGAGGGGGGGGGTGGGGCACAGCCCCCGCGGCGAGCAAGGACTCCCATTGCGAGGAGGGACCATGTTCCTCGCGGTCCTCCTCCTCCTCTAGTGCATAGCGCCTCCTTTTCAGTGTGAATGGGCACGGAGTTTGAGAGACGTCCATGTGTACTGAGGACTCCTGCTCCGCTCCCTCCTGTCGAATGGTTTGCTCGGATCTCTCGGGCCCGGGTCCAGGCCCGGCCGCAGGTGTTGATTTTGTTGCCTTGGTGGTTGTGGCCGCAGGCCCGGGCACGAGGCCCCCCGCAATCTCGAGTACCGCCGCCTCCTGCGCAAGGTACGGTGGCGTAAGCCCGGGTAGCTCATCCGGTATGTCAAGGGGACCCGCCTGAAGGTGTTTACTTTTCCTCCACACCTTCCTTCCGATTGGACGCTCCCCTCCCCTCCGCTGGAGGCCGCAACCGCGTTGACCTCCGGCGTCGACCGCGCCTCGGGTGTCGTGGACGTGCGGACAGAAAAGGGGGGAGGAGCGGCGGTGGCACCAGGCTAGGCCGCCTCAGATGTTTTGGCGGCCTTGGAGGTGGGGCAGTTCTTTCTTATGTGCCCCACCTCCTTGCAGGTGGTAGGCGGTCCCCTCGTGTTGGACAACAAACGCGCCTTCTGTGTCCTCTTCCCGCACCAGCTGGATAAACAGCTGGCACCGGAAGGAGAAGACGTGCCAGAGGCTGGCCTCCCTGCAGCCGAGCGGGATCGGATTAATCCCCGACCTCACCTCCCCCAGTTGACGTAGGTGGGGAAGGAGGAGCTCAACCAGAACAAAGGGTGGGACGTTTGAAAGGACGATTCACTGCACGGTGGCCTCAAGCGGATCCACCGACAGGAAGGTGCTGCCCACGGTGAGCCCCTTCGTGACGGCCAGGGACCCCGCCCGCCCCGACTCCAGGAAGAACACAGCCTTGCCGTACATTTTAGAGGCCGCTATGATTGCTGAGAGGCCGACTACCCCAGCCATGGCTTTAACGCAAGCCTCTATGGTCATGTTGGGATGAGTGTAGCTCTTCACCCCTAGCTTATTTGTCAGTAACGTGAAAGGTGACGGGGCAGCAGAAGCAGCGGGACTGGCTGTGGCCGTGACTGGCTGTGGCCGTGGCTGCCACACCCGCGTACGACCTTGCTGGCCCCGTCGCCGGCGATGATGTGCTCTCCATAAAGAGTTGTGATAAAGGGCTACACTCACCCCAAGTCACAGGCCGGGTGATTGTTGAAATGGCCTAGGTAGTTGTTTTTTTGTCTCTTCCCTGAGCAGAGGGGGTTGTTTTAAAAAAGAAGGCACACCTCTCCCTTTGATGATTGGAATTGGGAGAGGGGCCTTCTCCCCTCTACTCAAATGGGTAATTAATAGATAAAGGATTGTAGTGCCTCGTTAGAGAGAGAGACGCAGAGAGAGAGAGAGAGAGAGAGAGAGAGTGTGTGGGAAGGAGGGAGTCCGCAGGGGCTGGTTCGCCACTAAGGATAGTGGGTCGGTAGGTTCTTACGAGGGGGGGGGGGGCGATCTTCGATGTTAACTATAGTCCTTGTTGTTTTTCTGTTCTTCTGGTGGGGGGCGAAGATGTCTTCACCTGGTAAAATAAAGCTGGAGACGCCCAGGCTCAGTCCACCACCAGGTCTTAACGATGTTATAGATGGGGAAATAGGTTGATGACTTCGCCTGGGCAGCTCCAGCTGTCCCAAGTCAAGCAATAGGCAAGGGGTGCTTGTTGATGGTCTGTGTGCCCTAGTTGTTAGCAAGAGCCACACACGCTCACACACACCCTTTGCTGTTCCGGTCTTCTCCTTCTTCTTTCCTCCCCCTACCTAAAATACAAATTCCTTTTGAGAGTGCCCTTTTTAACACCCACCTCTAGATGTTGTTTTCTTCTCAATGGCTCTCCCTCCTTCCAAGCAGATGTTGGTCTTGGTTTGCTTATCCCCTCTCTCCCTCTCCTGTAATGAAGACCAGTTGGGGAGGCAATGATGTAATGGCTTCCTTCTGTTGTTGTTGTTGTTTCTTTGGTCTCCTCTCCTCTCTCTCCTCTCCTCTCTCCCTTCTGGCACCACAACAGTAATAGTAGTAGTAGCTGCAGGCGTGGTGGAGGTGGAAAGGGTCTCCACTCTGCCCTTCGTAGCTCTGTCTTCTTCTCCTAGGCACAGAGAGAGACCTTTCCTCTCCTCTCCTCTTCTCAGCACTCTGTTTAAAGCACACTCAGTCCCGTTCACACATCACCGAGCTGAGCTGAGCTGAGAATATCGCAGCTGTGTCTCTCCAACAAAGGCGAAGCAAGGGAGCTCCTCTTTCCACTCCTTACCTAACTCCCTGACTCACCCAACTAGCAACATTCTGTTGAAACTGCACTCAGTGCAAATTCGCCCTTCAAAGCCTGTTTTTATAGGCCTTGAAACAAAGGAGCTTGCTGGGCCCTGTCCTGCTACAGGAGAACCAGTTTAATCAAGTTCCCCTAATTAACTGCCTTCAGCTGCTCTAAATTGTAGGCCTTGTACTCTTTTTGCGCAAACATAAAACAACTGTAAATTAATCGAACATTAAATAAAACTTATCACGTGAAATTAAAATTACATTGTCCGAGGAGATGATGCACTCCAGTCCCTGCGGCGCCCACCGGTCTCGGAAGGCTTCAAGTGTGCCGGCGGACACTGCGTGCTCCATCTCCAGGGCCACCCGGACACGAACTTAGCCGCGGAAGAAAGGCAGGTAATCTGGCCGAACGACCCCCTCGACCGCCCGCTGCCTGGACCTGTTAATGGCCACTTTGGCCAGGCCCAGGAGCAGTCGTACGAGGAGGTCCTCCGACCTGCCCACACCCCTCCGCACCGGGTGACCGTAGATCAGGAGCGTGGGACTGAAGTGCAAACAAAAAGCGAGGAGCAGTCCCTTCAAATATTCAAAGAGGGGCTGCAACCTCTCACACTCTGCATACACGTGGAACACGGACTCCTCGAGGCCACAAAAAAGACAGGCGGCCTGGGAGTCCGTGAACCTACTTAAAAGTTAAATTGCACGGGACTGCTCCGTGCAACACCCTCCAGACCAAGTTCCCAATAGAAAAGGGGAGGTCTCCCGCATAGAGAGCCCTCCATTGGGGACCTTCGCCTCCGCCGGACGGCAAGCTGGCACAGCAAGGCGTGTCTGGATGGCAGGCGAAGATGGCAAAGTGGAGAGTGTGCAGGAGCATCCCGTACAGGAAACCCCTCCGTGCAGAACTAAAGGGCATGGAGGGCATTTCCCCGAGACGGCTCAAGTTGTGAGTCGCCGGTTCCCGAGAGGTGTTTCGGGGCCGTGCGCCGATGAGGAATTCCATCCGAACAGGGGTCAGTTCAGACGGGATCTCCCCACGTGCTTGAGCCTCCTCGATACACCTAGTGGAGTCGGGGCTCAGTGCAACTTTTAGCGACTCGATGGCTTTGGCCAAACGCCAGACGTCGACCCAGGAGAGGCACCGCGCTAACTGCTCCAGCACCATCCAGCCTGCTCCTCCGTCATCCAGCAGGTCCCCGACTCTGGTCACCTTGCCAGGCACAGCCCTGCCCTCCACCAGCCATCCGATCCGTCGGACGTGGAGGTGCGGATTCCTGAGCAGCAGCTCCCGAAGGAGAGCCGCCACTGCTGACGGGGTAGAACTCCGCCTGGAGGCGACTTGGTTCCAGACCCATATCAGTTCCTGGTAGAAGACAGGCAGCTCCCACAGGTAGGCACGCATGCAGCCCAGTTCCACAAACAGGAGCTGCGTGTCATAGTTGAGGCCGTGCATCTGGCGGAAGAAATATGTCGCCAGCGCACACCGTTTGGGAGCATTCTCGACGTAAAGGTATCTCTGCAGCGTCTGAAGATGGAAAGTCGCCGCCTGGGTATGAAGGCAAACCAGCGCCTGACCGCCCTCCCTAAGCGGGAGACACAGAAATGTGGCAGAGACCCAGTGATTTCTTTTGTCCCAGACGAAGTCGATGAGCTTCTTCTGTATCTTGGCGACAAACGCAGGGGGAGGGATCAAAGTGACCAACCGGTACCACAACATGGCGGCCACTAGCTGGTTTATGACCAGCGCTCGACCCCTGTAGATAACACTCGGAGCAACCCCGTCCAGCGTCCTAGGCGAGCAGTGACTTTGGCCTCCAGCTCTTGCCAGTTCGCCGGCCAGGTGTCCTCAGTAGTGCCGAGGTAGACTCCCAAGTAGAGGAGGAGCGTTGAGCTCCAGGCGAAGTGGCTGAACTCCTCCGGCAGGGAGTCCACCCGCCACTGGCCCACCAGGAGTCCAGAACATTTCTCCCAGTTGATCTTGCCGGAGGATGCGTCCGAGTAAATCTGCTGGCATTCTTTCATCCTTCGCAAGTCGAAGGGATCCGTGACCATGAGGAGCATGTCATCGGTTTAAGCTGAGAGGATGACCTCCATGCCCGGCCCTTGCAGAGCCAGTCCCGTCAACCTCTTCCGCAAGAGGCACAGGAAAGGCTCCATGCAAACAGAGTATAACTGACCGGACATGGGGCATCTCTGACGTACCCACCTCCCGAAGCGAAGGGGTGCTGTCAAAGACCCGTTAACTTTAATCAGACACTCGACACGGCGTACAGAAGTCGGATTCGGGTGACAAAATGCGTCCCGAACCCGAATACGCACAGAGTTGCGAAAAAATACTCGTGATCCACCCTGTCGAACGCCTTCTCCTGATCCAGAGATAGGAAGGCGACCGACAGACCAGCCCTCTGGGAAAGGTGGACCACTTCCCGGACCAGATGGATGTTGTCATGGATGGACCGGCCCGGGACCATGTAGGACTGGTCGGGGTGGATCATGTGGGCCAGCACGGTGCCAAGGCGGGCAGACATGGCCCTGGCAAAAATTTTATAGTCCGTGCTGAGGAGGGAGACCGGGCGCCAGTTTTTTACTGGCGGTGATCACCTCACTTGGCCAGCAGGATGATGACTGCTCTGTGCCAAGAGAGGGGCATCTCCCCGGTCGCCAGACTTTCCCCCAGGACTCACGTGTAGTCGCCCCCCAAGACGTCCCAGAACACCCTGTGGAACTCCACGGTCAGCCCGTCCAGCCCCGGGTACTTTCCCCTCGAGAGCTGGCCGAGGGCGCCGGTCAGCTCCGCCAAGCTTAGCAGAGCGTACACATTTTCGGCGCCCTCTGGGCCGACCTTCGGCAGGTCCTCCCACAAAATTCTGCGCGCATCCCCGCTGGACGGATTCGGAGAGAACAGAGCCCCGTAATAGGTCCGGGTCTCCCCGCTGATCCCCTCCGGATCCAAGACCAGAGATCCGTCGTCGGCCAGCAGCCCCAAGGGCTGCTTACGGAACCCCCGTCTTTTTTCCAGCGAGTAGAAGAAGGGGGAGCCACGGTCTAGTTCCCAGAGGAACTGGATCCGCGACCTCACGTACGCACTTCGGCACCCAACGAGCTGCAGGTCCTTCAGCGCGCCCTTCTTCTCTTCGTACACCTTCCGCAGGGCCGGGTCTTCGACGACTTGACCGAGACGGGACTCCAGGTCGAGCACCTCCCTCTCCAACCACCCGAGCCGGGTCTCCCGCCTCTTGGTCGACTCCCTCGCGTACTCCTGACAGAAGAGACAGACGTCAGCCTTGCCCACGTCCCACCATAGCCTCAAGGAGGGGAAGCCCCCCTGCTTCCTTCTCCAGTCGGCCCAGAACCGGCGAAACGAATCCCGGAACCACTCGTCCTCCAGCAGCAGTTTGTTAAAATGCCTGTCCGCGGACCCCCCCCGGCTTGCGCAACGGTGTGAGCTCCGCCCACACCAGGTGGTGGTCCATGCACAGCAACCGCCACATGCAATCCGGCGGAATGCAGGAAACGTACGCCCGGGAAATATAAAGGCGGTCGATTCTGGACCTTCCTCCTCCAGAGCCCACCCAAGTGAGGGCACTGGAGTCTGGATGGAGATTCCGCCAGACGTCCACCAAGTCGAGGGACTCGACCAGTTCCCTCAACTTCACCGTCGCCGCCAGGCTTCGTGGGGGACCAGAACGGTCCCTCACCTCGAGGGTAGAATTAAAATCCCCCCCGAGGATGACGCACTCGCTGACGTCGATGGTGCCCAGAAGAGCGGACACATCTTTGAAGAAGCGCACTTGATGCGCACCGGCCTGGGGGGTGTACACGTTCACTAAATGGAGCGACACGCCCCCCAGGTGAACAGTGACCTGGAGCAAGCGGCCCGGCACATGCTCCTTGACCCCCAAGATCTCCGGCTGAAAATGCAGGGCCAGCAAGATAGCCACCCCGTCGGAAATGCTGGAGAGGTGACTCATGTTGACCCCTCCTCACCACTCCAGGAGCCATGTGGCCTCGTCTTCCGGAACGGTGTGAGTTTCCTGCAGGAAGCACACCACATGCCTCCCTTCCCGAAGGACCGAGAAGTTATTAAATCTACGGCGTGCCTCTCTGCTGCCGTTGATGTTGAGGCTGGCTATGGTTAGCTTCATGACAAGAGTACAGTGCAACCTCTACCTAACCCTAACGGGAGGAGGGAGCGCGGCTGCTAGTCGACCACCACTCACTTCTCAGCCCAGTGAGGAAGTTCTGGATCCGGCACCGCTTGCATGGTTTTGACGGCAGCGCGGACGGAGCAAACGAGCAGCGCCAGATCCGACCATTAATCAATGTCCAGCCGGATTATATCCTGGCGACCCTGGCCCATGGCCACAAAGTCCCGGATTTCCACAACGGGGATGAGGGGGGACCCGGAGGGGGACACGAGGGTATCCGACGCCATGCTGGTGACAGATGCCATGTCATCCTCAGTGTCCTCCGCCAGGTCCCCGTCCTCCTCCGGGAGTCGCCATCAGCTGGCCCTACCTCTGCACCGATCCAAACCCCAGGATCGGTGGCCGAGGAATCCTCCCTGGGCCCCTCCAGAGGCGCTGGGTCAGGAATTAACGGCGGCTCAGGAACCTCCTCCGCCCCCGGCACCGGGGTGCATGGGGAAACCGGGCAGTACATTAATGCCAGTACCCCCAACACCCCCGGCGCCATCGTCGGAGGCGGAGTCAGGGGGCCTTCCCCTTCACTGCCACCACTTTCCGACCCAGCAGACCGGGGAGTTTGGCTGAATTCCTCAACCAGGTCGAGCAGCAGCTGGGAATAGTCTTGACCGTATACGGTGGGCTCAGCCTCATCGGCCTCACCCGCCCCGGTCCCCAGGATGCTCGACCTGGCGAGAAACAATGGTTCAATATATAGTTCCTCCGCGGGTATTTCCGCGGCGCGCCCCACAAGCAGGGTCTCTTCCCCATCCCCGGGAGGCACAGGCTGGAGAGACTCATCTGTCATACCATCCCGAGGGACAGACGACTCCTGGCGAGTATTAGTGATGGTGTCGTTGTGGGGGGGGGGGGAGGTGGGGGCGCAGTACCCGCGGCGAGCGACGACACCCCTTGCGAGGAGGGACCCTGTTCCTCGCAGTCCTCCTCCTCCTCTAGGGCATTGTGCCTCCTTTTCAGTGTGAAGGGACATGGAGGTTGGCGACCTCCATGTGTACTCAGGCCTCCACCTCTGCTCCCTCCTGTCGAACGGTTTGCTCGGGTCTCTCGGGCCTGGGCCCAGGCTGGGCCGCAGGTCTTGATTTAGCTGCGCAAGGTACAGAGGCGTAAGCCCGGGTAGCTCATCCTGTATGTCAAGGAGACCGGCCTGAAAGTGTTTACTTTTCCTCCACACCTTCCTTCCGATCGGACGCTCCCCCTCCCCTCTGCCGGATGCCACGACGGCGTTGAGCTCTGGCGTCGACCGTGCATCGGGTGTCATGGACGCGCAGACAGAAACGGGGGGAGGAGCGGCGGCGGCGCCAGCCTTGGCCGCCTCAGATGTTTTGTCGGCCTTGGAGGCAGGGCAGTTCTTTCTTATGTGCCCCACCTCCTTGCAGGCGTGCCACCGCACACCGTCCGACGTACAGAAGACGCGGTAGGCGGTCCCCTCGTGTTGGACGACAAACGCGCCTTCTGTGTCCTCCTCCCGCACCAGCTGGATAAATAGCTGGCGCCGGAAGGAGAAGATGTGCCAGAGGCTGGCCTCCCTGCAAGCCGAGCGGGATCGGATTAATCCCCGACCTCACCTCCCCCAGTTGACGTAGGTCTGTGAGGAGGAGCTCACCCGGAACAAAGGGCAGGACGTTGGAAAGGACGATTCGCTGCTCGGTGGCCTCAAGCGGATCCACCGGCAGGAAGGTCCCGCCCACGGTAGCCCCTTGGTGACATCCAGGGACACCGCCCGCTCCGACCCCAGGAAGAACACAGCCTTGCCGTACATTTTAGAGGCCGCTACGATGGCTGAGGGGCCGACTACCCCAGCCATGGCTTTAACGCAAGCCTCTATGATCATGTTGGGATGAGTGTAGCTCTTCACCCCTAGCTTTTTTGTCAGTAACCTGAAAGGCGACTGGGCAGCAGAAGCATCGGGACTGGCTGTGGCCGTGGCTGCCACACCCGCATACGACCTTGCTGGCCCCATCGCCGGTGATGATGTGCTCGCCATAATGAGGTGTTATAAAGGGCTACACTCACCCCAAGTCACAGGCCGGGTGATGGTTGAAATGGCCTAGGTAGTTGTTTTTTTGTCTCTTCCCTGAGCAGAGGGGGTTGTTTTAAAATTGAAGGCGCACCTCTCCCTTTGATGATTGGAATTGGGAGAGGGGCCTTCTCCCCTCTGCTCAAATGGGTAATTAATAGATAAAGGATTGAGGTGCCTCGTTCGAGAGAGAGAGGCAGAGAGAGACAATGAAAGAGAGAGAGAGAGAGAGAGAGGGGATGGAAGGGAGGGAGGCCGCAGGGGCTGGTTCGCCACTCAGGATAGTGGGTGCGTGGGTGCTTACATCGGCGGGGGTGGGGGGGGAGGGGGGCTCTCTCCGATGTTAACTGTAGTCTTTGTTGTTTTTCTGTTCTTCTGGTCGGGGGAGAAGATGTCTTCACCTTGGAAAATAAAGCTGGAGATGCCCAGGCTCAGTCCACCACCAGGTCTTAACGATGTTGTAGATTGGGAAATCGTTGGATAACTTCGACTGGGCAGCTCCAGCTGTCCCAGGTCAAGCAATAGGCAAGGGCTGCTTGTTGATGGTGTGTGTGGCCTAGTTGTTAGCAAGAGCCACGCACACTCACACACTCCCCTTGCTGTTCCGGTCTTCTCCTTCTTCGTTCCTCCCCCCACCTAAAATACAATGTCATTTGGAGAGTGCCCTTTTTAACACCCACCTCTAGATGTTGTTTTCTTCTCAATGGCTCTCCCTCCTTCCAAGCAGATGTTGGTCTTGGTTTTCTTCTCCCCTCTCTCCCTCTCTTGTGATGGAGACCAGTTGGGGAGGCAAAGATGTAATGGCTTCCTTCTGTTGTTGTTGTTGTTTCTTTGGTCTCCTCTCCTCTCTCTCCTCTCTCCCTTCTGGCACCTCAGCAGTAATAGTAGTAGTAGCAACAGGCGTGGTGGAGGTGGAAAGGGTCTCCACTCTGCCCTTCGTGGCTCTGTCTTCTTCTCCTAGGCACAAAGAGAGACCTTTCCTCTCCTCTCCTCCCCTCAGCACTCTGTTCAAACTGCACTCAGTTCAGTTCACACATCACCGAGCTGAGCTGAGCTGAGAATCTCGCAGCCTGTGTCTCTCCAACAAAGGCGAAGCAAGGGAGCTCCTCTTTCCACTCCTCACCTAATTCCCTGACTCACCCAACTCGCAGCATTCTGTTGAAACCGCACTCAGTGCAAAATCGCACTTCAAAGCCTGTTTTTATAGGCCTTGAAACAAAGAAGCTTGCTGGGCCCTGTCCTGCTACAGGAGAACCAGTTTAATCAAGTTCCCCTAATTAACTGCCTTCAGCTGCTCTGAATTGTAGGCCTTGTATATCCCTTTATAACCCTACTTAAAGCTGGGAAATTTAGATTTTAAACAGTAAACAGTAACAGTAAATGTGAAACAAACAGAAGTTTGATTTTAGCAAACATTTAAGACTCCCTGACTCACCCAACTCGCAGCTTTCTGTTTAAACCATACTTGACAGAATTCCTCCGTGTGGGGAAAAATCTGAACCTTGTGTCCGTGTGTTTATATGAACAATTCAAAGCAGGTGCTATAATTTTTCTAAATCATCTGGTTACACAAATTCAGGACAAACTCTGTGACCGTCTCCCTTTTAGTTACCTCGTACCTACCACAGTACAATTTCAGCCATTGCATGTTTTCTTACGTAATGACTCGATTCTGTTAATCATTGTTGAATAATAGTTATATTGAAGCAAGCGATATCAGCAGCAACTCAACTACAGATTCGCTGACGCTCAGATAAGATTCGCACTCCATAAATTCACCTTAATAATAATCACAAACACGGTATCATTTTAGTACGTAATCTACTTTGTTCAGACTGATTGGCATTGCAGATGCATAAATCGCTAAAAGGAGCAGCACAAGTTGTTATGTGCATAAATGGTGCAATCAAAGTACTGGGGATCTTTCTAAGAGAATTGAATACAAAAGCAGAAAGGTAATGTTACATTTATATAGAACTTAGGTGAGACCACACTTTGTCACCAGTACTTTGCAATATTCTGGTCTCCATGCTCGAAAAAAGACATTGAAGCACTGGAGAGAATTCAGAAAAGAGTTTGAAGGATGTTAACAGAATTTGGAGGATGCAACTATCAGGAAAAACTATACAGGCTGGTCGCTTATCTCTGAAAGAGGATGCTAAAAGGAGACTTGATTGAGGTGTTTAAAATTATGAAGGAGTTGGATAGGGGGAACGTAGATAAAGTGTTCCCACTTGTGGATGAGTCTAGAACAGGGAGACATAAATATAAGGTAGCCACTAATTGGTAATTGGTTGGGAGGTAGGAGATATAGAGTAGGTATAAATGTTTCGTTCACTGCTGGGCGGGAAACGACAAATGGTATTCCCGAGGGATGTATATTGGGGCCTCAGCATTTTTTTACTCCTTCATGGGATGTGGGCGTCGCCGGCAAGGCCAGCATTTATTGCCCATCCCTAGTTGCCGTTGAGAAGGTGGTGGTGAGCCGTCTTCTTGAACCGCTGCAGTCCATGTGGTGAAGGTACTCCCGCAGTGCTGTTAGGAAGGGAGTTCCAGGATTTTGACCCAGCGACGATGAAGGATCGGCGATATATTTCCAAGTGACGATGGCGTGTTAGCATATATAAAATGACTTAGATCAAGGAACATAGAGCTGCATATCCAAGTTTGTAGATGGCACTAATTTAGGAGGCACGGTTGTGTGGATGGGACGAGGAAGTTAAAAATGACATAAATAGATTGAGTGGGGAAAACTATGGCAGATGGATTTCAATGTGGGAACGTCATCCACTTTGAATCTAAGAAAGACAAATTAGAATATTTTCTTAATAGTGAGAGACTAGGAGCAAAGGGATTTAGGTGTCCATGGAGACAAATCACTAAAAGGGAGTGCACATGTACAAAAAGTAATCAAAAAGGTTAATGGAATGATGGGCTCTATCTCAAGGGGGCTGGAAGTCAGAAGTGATGAAGTGATGATTCAGTTCTATAGATCCTTCCGCAGACCCCATCTGGAGTGCTGAGTTTAAATTATACACTGAACTCCAGGATATATATATTACTCTTGCAAGAGGTACAGCACAGCTTCACCAAAATAATACCAGGGCTTAAAGGGTGAAATTATGAGGATAGGTTGCATAAACTTGGCTTATATTCTCTTGAGTTTAGAAGGTTGAAGGGTGATTTAATCGAGATATTTAAAAGGATTATGAAATTCGATATGTAGATGCAGATAAACTATTTTCTCGCATGGGGCAAGCCAAGGCAAGACGGTATAATCTTAAAATTAGAGCAAGACCATTTAGAATCATAGAATGGTTGCAGCACAGAAAGGAGGGCATTCGGCCCGTCGAGCTCATTCCACTTTTTGCAAGAGCACTTCACCTAGGCCCATTCCCCGCCCTTTCCCGGTAGCCCTGCAATTTTTTTTTTGCTTCTGCTACTTATCCAATTCCAGGTTGAAAGGCACGATTGAATCTGCCTCCATCGCCCTCTCAGGCAGCGCATTCCAGATCCTAAACACTCGCTGCATAAAAAAGCTTTTCCTCAGGACGCCTTTGATTCTTTTGCCAATCATTTTAAATCTGTGTCCTCTGGTTCTCGACCCTTCTGCCAATGGGGAGAGTTTCTCTCTGTCTGGACCCCTCATGATTTTGAACACCTCGATCAAATCTCCTCTCAACCTTCTCGACTCTAAGGAGAACAACCCCAGCTTCTGTAGTCTATCCACGTGACTGAAGTCCCTCATCCCTGGAATCATTCTCATGAATCTTTTCTGCACCCTCTCTAAGGCCTTCACATCCTTCCTAACGTGCGGTGCCCAGAATTGGACACAATACTCCAGTTGAGGCTGAACCAGTGTTTTATAAAGGTTCATCATAATTTCCTTGCTTTTGTACTCTATGCCTCTATTTATGAAGTCCAGTATCCCGTATGCTTTTTTAACCGCTTTCTCAGCCTGTCCTGCCACCTTCAACGGTTTGTGCGTGGAAGCAGGAAGCATTTTTCACATAAAGGGCGTGGTAGTCTGGAATTTGCACCCCTTAAAAGCCGGGGACGCTCGGTCAATTAAAATGTTGAAGATTGAGACCACCAGACTTTTGTTAGGTAACGGATAGGGAACAAAGGCGGGTTAATTGAGTTGAGGTGCAAATCAGCCATGATCTAATTTAATGGCGAAACAGAATGTAGAGGCTGAACGGCCTACTCCTGTCGGACTAATCCAACGTTAGTGAGCCTCGTCCTGTCTGGATTGAACGTGTCCAACACTTTTTATGCAAAAGTGACCAGTGTTTCATCTAGTTCTAGGGTTGTGCAGTGTAACATTGATGTCTCTGAGTTTAACTTCGAGTTAACACCGGGTATCGCTCAGTCAACTTGATGGCACCAGAGATTAAGAATTAATTTGATCACGATTTGTGGGACATGATAAATGCATTTGCAATGATTCCCCCATTCAGTATTGATAGTGAAATCGTAAACCTTCTAAATCAAAGCTTGTCTCCTATGCTTATAACTTCACCAGGAAAACCCAAGGAAATAATTGGGATATTGCATTACCCAGTGACTAAAGTAATTCCTACCCGCGTGGTTCACCGTAGATTATGTTTTCAGAAAAAAATGAATGTAATTTCGGACTGCGATCCCCAAAGTGCAAAATTCGAGAACAAAATTTGCCTCATTCATTCTCCTAAGACAGTCGTCCTGGTTATCAATGAATTGCATTGCTACCCTAGATCGGTCTTCCTCTTATAATAACAACAGAAAACGCTGGAAAAACTCAGCAGGCCAGGCAGCATCCGTGTAGAGCGAAACAGAGTTAACGTTGCAGGTCGAAGACCTTTCGTCAGAACTGGAAAAAAGCAGGAAATGAAATAGATTTAAAGCAAGTATAAAGCTGGGAAAAGGTGGAGGAGATGAAAGAACAAAAGGGTAGGACAGTGGTGGGATAGAAAGCAGGAGAGATAAAGAGACATTGAGAGACATTAAGAGATAATGAAGGCAAGAGGAGGTGTTAATGTGACAGGTTGTGGCTCGGTCTTCCTCTTAGCAGTTTCAAACTTGTAGTCCACTGGTACCATAATTTAAGGAGGATTCCTTGTCCTCATTACTAGTGTATTAATGTGTCCTCGTTAAGATAAAGAACATAAAGAATTGCTCTAATGATCGGATAGATAAGGGATTTGGATCTTTTCTGCCTGGACTTGTGAAAGTATATTTTCGAAATTTGTCTATCCATTGTATATTGGTCAATTCTGTTCTCCCTGTTTTTGTTCCGTTTTGTTTCAGCTCTGCTGCGCGTCATTTACCTTTAGCATCCTGTACAATTGTTTCTATTTTCCCCGACCTTTTTTCCAACAAATTTCTCCCCTAGACCTGTATACTCTTTCCTGTCACTGTGGCCAAGATTCTTTCCTGAGACCATACGGGCTTCCCATTGTGGCGTCAAAGGCGAATTTGGCCTTAAGCTCGCCGCCCATCCGTAGGTGAGCACTTCCAGCGGAGAATAAAGATAGGAAGTAGTAATTTCGCCCTCTTTTCCCTTTGCTGGAGCGGGTGCGCTGGGGCTTGTTGTAGCGTTCTTAAAATGTCCTGAAATGAGATCAACTGTTCTGCGCACAGAGAAAATATTAAGCTTTCCTGCACTAATTCCTAGTACAATACGTGCCTCTAAGCACTAATTTTGGCCATTTTTTTTGCAATTCTGCAAAAATAGACTCGGGCGCATTCTGTTCCAATTCGAGAAACCCCATTGAATGGGACTGTCACAAGGATCGCTAGTCAAACCCTTCAGCTGCACAGCGAACCGGTGAGAGGGTGAAATCGGGAGTACTTGCCGAAAAGTTAAATAATTTCAAGCCCTAATTGTGAGACCCACTGATGTCGTTTTTAAAGCTTCAGATCATTAACCAGTGGTCACCATTGGAGATCTCCTGGTTTATTTCCTGCGAACACACAATGAGCATGAGTGTAAAGTGCAGAAGGGAAACTCCCTCCATTAACTAATTATCACGAATTAAAACTTCTGTCTGTGTTATTCTCTATGATACACGACGAAGGAACTCTCTCAGTATCAGGCTCCTGTGGATGACATTCCGTATAGATATACACCTGTATACTATCACCATGGAGGAGCAGGAACAGCACATGATGGAGCAAAGAAGATTTAGACAACTTTTAAGAAGGATGCATCCTATCAGATATTACTCCATATGAGGACTTTTATGAGGAGTTGTGAATATGATGCGCGTACTTTACCAACGAGGTAATAGGGTAGCTCTGTTACCTACCGCAGGACGAGCTGTAGCCATGCTCATCTACCCACACTGCGTTCTCTGTGGCTATGCAGGTAATAACCGCCCTCAAAATTTGTGTCACAGCGTAATTCTAGGCACCCGTCAGCAATCTCTGCAACAGCATCCGGGCAGTAGAAGCGGCTGTGCACTCATTATGTTGTTTACGCCCTTTGCAGGAGAGCTGGCAAATTTATCACCTTTGGCAACATAGCAAGGTAACAGCAAGATATGGCCACCTACTTTTACTGGGTTGCTTGTTTTTGCAAGGCTGCAATCGAGGACAAGCATGCTGCTGTGCGCATTCCCACACCACAACCTCTCAACTACATCGACAGGAGGGGCTTCCAATCCCTGAATGTACCTATTATGTGTGACCACATGCAGAGAAGCCTTCATACCAACACGCTGACCTTATCGGGGAAGAAAATCACATCAATGACTTCTGGGTGCCAAAGCCTACCCCCGACGCAATGTATTATTCTCCCAGTAAGAATTGCCCGAGAACAACAGAGGAACACTACGAGGAGGCAAATTGTTCTGCTAGACTGGTCATTGGAAGGGCCATCTGGGCCTTAAAGGCACACTTTCGCTACCTGGGCTGATTGGGAGGGGCTCTGCAGTATGAGCCAAATGATATGTCACGGATAGTTATAGCCAGCTGTATCGAATATCTACCCCAATAGATTCGAAGTTATTGGGCGTTAGCGCAGAACCGGCGGTATGATATTTGGCCGCCCGTTATACTCCCTGCTCGGCATTCAGTTGTATTGCCTTCAATAGACCTGTGTATAACAGGCGGTCTATGCCGTTAATTTTAAGTGTGAACCTTGTGTGTCATATGCTATTATACCAGTAGGTGACAATGTTGCACCACATATACTTCATACTCACTGGAATGTGACAGTTCATTTCCTTTCTGAATAGTACAGATAAGGCAATTGTGTGGCTAAAAGATCACACCGTTACCAGAATAATAACAACTTAAACCAGACAATTTGTCTTCCAAACTAACCATATTTCTTTATATAATCATTTTGATGCTTCCTAATTGCCTTTTAGTGACAACTCCTGCCGATTAGCTTAGCCTAAAGAATCCCAACAACCTAATCTATAACATGTATTCGACTCCATGTCACAGAATAAATCCACAATTGACAGATATTACTACTGACTTCTGGATTATTTTTCATAATTTTACATCGGATGTTCCAAGCCTTCTGCCGAACCACGCCCAATGTAACACTACGTTTTGTACATTTCTTCTTTTACTGTAGCACTCTATACTAACCATTCCATAATAACCTTTACCACACCAAGCTGTTAACCTATTATATTATACACTCTCCAGACCACCAGTGTGGAAAATATTGCTTCAATTGGATAACAGGTGTTAACTCATCGCGAGGAAAGTTTACGGCAAAAATGTGTTTTTAAAACAGAAAATATAGGAAACTATTTGTCGAGAGTAGCTTTACAGAAAATTCTCATCAAGTATTGTCAATGGACTTGTCTAATTTTATTGATTCGGTCCTCTTCAATTGTGAGGTTAAATAATAGCATCAAATAATAAGGCTGATTTAAGCCTATGTATAGAAAGATTCGCAGACATTTATTTATGGGTCCCTATCTGAACTCACAACCGTCAGTACTCTCCCAGTGCAATGATTGAATGGTTACATCTTGCTCTCTTCTGTGACCTTTAGCTGGACAATGAAAATGTTACTTATTCAATTTTTCAAAGACAGTTGCAGTGAAATTGCGCTGTGAGATATGATACTGTCATTTAACATATTTGATTGAAATGTATTTGTGATTGCTGCTTTTAAAGGGTTAACTCTCCCATTCAAATAGGAAGCAATGCAATTTCGTACAAAGGCTCAACAATGACATCCCACAGCGGGATTTCACGCAGCAGTATTTTATATCTATCACAAGTCGAAACAAGCAACTGTTACATTTGATTCATTCATCCTTAGTCATTCCATATGTTGATATAGTGAACCTCAGTTTCTCCTGCGACCTCAAATAGATCTTTCAGCTATATTAATAAAATTCCTTGCAAAAAGCTTCGTGTCCGCGTCCATATTTTTCTCCAAACGGTTAATTCTCTGCAAGTGTCGAATGTTTCCTGGTCTGTCGGTCGGTATCTCTCTCTCTCTCTATCTATCTATCTATGTGCAAATGAAATCGCACCTTAAAATCTCCTTATCCAGTTCCTCTTCCCGAGGACCCCATAGCTATTGAACCGATTACCGCCCTCAGCTTCCCCTCGCTATTATAATCTTCAGGCTTCTAAAACCCAAGCCTGGGGTCACGCAATCGTTCCTTCTTTTTTCACCTCACCTTTTAATTTGCTATATTCAACCATTCTCGTGCTTTATTCTGTGGCTTTGACTCTGTTTCTCTTTTTAATGGCTGGTATGTGCATCGCGCAAATTCCAAACAACGCAATACTTGGACTCCTATAGCGCGAGGTCATGTGGATGGATATTTGCATGAATAATTAATATTCAATGACGTTGCGATGTTTGAAACTTCTTAAGGAGAGGTTTAGAAAGAGCTCAGAACTACATTCGTGTCAGGAAATATTTTGTTTCAGATCTTCACCAGAACCTTCACCATGACTGAATGGGTTCGAGTTCTCGCCGCGCTGATGTTCTGTCTCCACAGTAAGTACAGGACGTAACCTTCAATATCGCTGCTTTTTACATTGCCTTGAGTTTTTCTTGTGCTTGCGTTGAATAGACCTGAATTATAAGCAATATTCGAAGGGCACAAATTATGACTAATCAATAACTTATTATTTCACCAGGTACAAACGCGGATCCTGTCCTGACTCAGCCACCGTCCATCTCAACATCCCCGGGCAAAACCGTCAAAATCACTTGTACCATATCCGAAGGCAGCATAGGCAGCTACAGCAGGTGGTACTGGCAGAAACCCGGCAGTGCCCCTGTGCTTGTTTGGTATGGGAGCAGCAGACCTTCGGGGATTCCAGATCGATTCACCGGGTCTGTGGACTCATCGAAGATGCATTTAACCATCACCAACGTGCAATCAGAGGACGCCGCCGATTATTACTGCTCTGCTTACCGTGGCAGTCCGTATAGAATCTTTTTCGGGAGAGGAACCAAGCTGAACCTGGGCAGTAAGTAAATTATTCGCAATGCGGAACTTTGGGTTTGTCAGCTACCAGTTTTCGATTTTTGTTTTTTTTGTCTAAATTCCCTCGATCAAAAAATATCCGAATCCGAGTCTCTCACAGCGTCAAGCTTTTTTTCTGTTCGGTTTCCAAATCGCGCATCAAACTGTTCCCTAACATTGCTAACACTGCGAATGAAATACCAAAAATCCATTGAAACAAATTTATTGGTAGACTGAATTACTGCAACTCAAGATTATTTGCCTCAAAATATATTTATACCGAAGTTGTGGAACAGCGACCAGTGATATTTAAGAGCTAGCAAAACAGAAAGGGCGCCCGATTTTAGGGAGGTGTCAACGCTTTGGAGAGATAACAGAAGCCATTTTTTAATATTATACTGGTACCGATACTTTTTAGTTAAGTCAAGAGAGGAGAGAAGCTCATTTCTCTCGAAGTTTGCTGTGTGACCTGCTAGAAATGTTCAGAATCATGAGTCATTCAGTTGCAGCAAGTTAAAAAAAACAATTTTCACTGATCGGTCAGTCGGTAACCAGAGGACATAAATTTAACAGCATTACTAAAAGAACGCGCTTAAAAGGGAAGTTGATAAACATGTAAAAAATAACAAAAGAAAGTTATGGGAATCGCACTAAGTGGACAGATCTATCAAAGTGCTGGGGCGGGAGAATTCGGCTTCCTTCGGAGCTGTACAATTCTATGATTCTGTGAACCGCGCATAATCTTTCCTACTGGCTTACACCCGGCCGTTATAGCCCCATAGAATAAGTTCCCGGTAAAAGTCACAAATTGAAAAGTTTCAAATCGACACCTAATGCATTCCCATTAAAGCACTGCCGAGATTGAATCACCATTCTCGGATTGAGACTGCGAGAGGATAGTGCAGCGACTTGTTGTAACTCTCTCCCACTCGTCTCATAACTGAGTGGTCTCGAAATACCTTTTCTGATTTTTGTACCTGCTCTTATACTCACTCCATTGCGCTTTGCTGCTGGTTGTGTGATTAGAGTTAGTCAGAGGAGTAATATTATCAAACATGTGGATACTCTATCGCTATTTGACGTGGTTATTCGACTACATCAGGGTGAAATTAGCTATCATGAAACAGCAAAAATCTTCATTTATATTATCAGTTGTTACATTAAGAATACATCTCTGGTACAAATGTCAAAGTCTTAGCGTTTCGACAATAATTTAAACTGGCAGTAAAACCTGCTGAATAATCCCACGGGACTCCAGATATTTCAGTACCAGAAAGTTCAGCTAAACTCCGGGCGCTGCCGGGGGATTATACCAACTGTGACAATGGGGGTTGGTGGTTCTTCCGGACTTCTCCCAGTTTCAGCCTCCAAATTGTATAGAAAGCAAAGGGAAGTTCTGGGTTCCAAGGCGAACGCCTCAGAATAGCAATAGATTATTAAACCGACCCGGGCAAACCTGGTATTAGTGAGACGCGCCGCTGCAGCTGACGTGATGCCTCAATGCCAGAACCATTTGAAGAGACCCCGCCTCTAATTCTACCATTCTATTAAATCGCGGCAGTGCTTTAATGAAAAAAAATAAACGCTTCAGCCTTTACTCCGGTGCTTTACATTACATATAGCATTTACCGAGGGTTTGTTATTGACAGCTGGTGCTTGTAACATATGGTCGGCGCGAATGGTCATCTAAAGAGTCAGGAGATGATGACAGTCCGGCTTCAACATTCTTACACTGGGTTATATGTCATGGTTTTATCACAGGAATATTCATATTTAATATTATTGGCATTACTTTCATATTGATGTTATTATTGGGATAATATTATTCACAATAACAGCCGTTATTTGTTGTAGCCTGTTTCTCTTTAATGACATCTTTTGTGACACACTGACCCCGAAGATGTCTCCAAACAGCAATTTCGAGCCGAGCAGAGCGGCATAGCACTGACGGTACACAAGCCCAGATATTAGTCCAATATTTTCGTCAAACGTAGTGCAAAATTTGAGAAAGAAGCACGAATCGAGCTTATTAGTAAATTCATTAGCGTGTTTGAGCTGAACATTACAGTATCTTTGTAGTCACTATTGGTTCCAATATTTATCCCAAATTCGGCTTTATTGCTTTTTGCATTCTCTTTAAATCGCAGCTCCTGAGACACAATGTCAATGGCAGATTGAGTAGGACCAGTAATTTCGATGTAATACTGTGTGCCCAGTGATATTTAAACAAAATATTTTCTGACCATGTTCTTTCACAAATGTGATGTCGAGGTCTTGGAGGGGATGCAGAAGGGATTTATGGTACTCGTCGTACCAGAGATGAGGAACTTCAGTTAAATAGAGAGACTAGAGAAACTGGGATTGTTCTCCTTAGAGCAGAGAAGATTAAAGGGAGATTTAACGAGGTGTTCTAAACTATGAAAGGTTTTGATAGAGCAGATTAGGAGCAACTTTTTGCACTAGCAGGTAATTGACAAAAGAACCAGGGTGGAGATGAGGAGAAATTTGTCAAACTGCAAATTGTTATGATCTGGGATGCATTACCTGAAAGGGTGGTGGAAGCAGATTCAATAGTAACATTCAAAAGGGAATTGGATAAATACTTGAAAAAGAAAAATGTGCAGGTTTATGGGGAAGGAGAAGGGGCGGGGGGGGGGGGGGGGGCGGTGGGACTAATTGGAAAGCTCTTTCAAACAGCCGGCACAGGCACGATGGGTCGAATGGACTCCTGTTCTGTGAGATTCTATGACTCTATGAAATGTGGAGACATTTATAAAGACGCGCTAAAGTTTAACGGGGAAACGAAATGGTACAAAACTGAAAGAAAAATTATATCTTAGTGGACAGATATTAAATTCGATTTATAATATATGCACAGAGTTTGGATCATATTTCCATGGAAGTATTTGTTACACGTTCCTTTCCATGTAGGAAAAATAGGAAAATGTTCTCAGGTTATAAACGTTCTAGAACTGCGGGCCCCTGTGATTGGAGAATTGACACGCATGAGTTTCCGTTATATTACATTTCATATACGTTTGTAAAGTGACGCCGAATTTTATTGTAAGATTTGAAGAAAGTAACACATTGACTCTGACTTTTTTTTAAGTTACTTAAGTATGGATATCCTTTAATTGTATTCTACGTTTCAGATCCGCGGCCCCCCTCGGTGTCTGTTCTTCCGCCTTCATCCGATCAAATCGCAGCAAAGAACACAGCGACCCTGGTGTGTTTGGTGAACGGTTTTATCCCAGGCGCTGTGGAGATTGAGTGGACTGTAGATGGCAGTGTCCGGGGGAATGGTGTTGAGACCAGTCGGATCCAGCAGGAGACGGACAACACGTTCAGTGTGAGCAGTTATCTGACTCTTCCAGCCTCAGAGTGGAACTCACACGAGCTTTACTCCTGTGTGGTTAAACACGAGACTCAGGCAAACCCGCTTCAAACAAGCATCGCCAGATCCAGCTGTATGTGATTCAAGAATCTTATGTATTGATTTGTTATACCATTATTAACTTTCCTTTAAAAATAAATTCCGTATTCAGACAGTACATGTTTGATTTTAAGTGTAACATTTCAAATCACAACACATGTGCAGTTTGTCGGCTGTATTCCGGTGTCTGTATTTTGCAGTGTGTAAACCCTGAACTGATCAAATTTCAGTGTAACGTTACACATACCGTAGTGTAATAAAATGACCCTTCCATTATCTCAGGTGCTGTTATTCTTTTCTGACCGATTCCTCTGTACCAATCCATAGCAATTTTTTAAATGTGGCTAAATAATGAGGTTTTATTCTTTATGACATTCTGCACATTATATGTCAAGTCAGTGAAATCAGTCGGAATAGCAAGGTTGCAGACACGATAGATTACAATTATTTTGACATTTTGGGAAAGAAATATTATAATATATATTTTAAACACATTTGTTTAAATTCATAGAATTACATAGAATTTACAGCACAGGCCATCAGGCCCAACTGGTCTGTGACCGTGTTTCTGCTCCACATGAGCCTTCTCCTAACCTACTTCATCTAACCCTATCTGCATATTCTTCTATTCCTTTCTCCCTCATGGACGTATTGAGATTCATATTAAAGGCGTTTGTGCTATTCGCCTCAAGTACTCCATGCGGTAGCTACCCTCTTGGCAAAGAAGTTTCGCCTGAATTCTGTATTGGATTTATTAGTGACAATCATATTTATGGCGCCCAGTTTTGGACGCCCCCAAAATGGAAACGTCTCCTCTACTCTATGGTATCAAACCCCTTCATAAATTTAAAGACCTCTATTAGTTCACCCTCAGCCTTTTAGTTTCATGGGGAAAGAGTTCCTGCCTGACCAGTCCTTCGTGCCAATTATAACCTCGCAGTTCTGGTATCATCCTTATAAATCTTTTTTGCACCTTCTCCAGTGCCTATATCCTTTTTGTAATATGGAGATCAGAATTGTGCACAGTACTCTTAAGTGTGGTCTAACCAAAGTTCTGTACAAGTTTCACATAAATTCCCTGCTTTTCAATTCCATTCCTCTGAAAATGAACCACAGTGCTTTATTTGCATTTGTTATTGCCTTGTTAACTTGCGTTGCAAATTTTTAATGATTTGTGAATTTATTCCCCTAGATCCCTTTGCTCCTTTACTCCATTTAGACTCTTATTTTCCAAGGTGTTTGTGGCCTTATTCCTCCTACCAGAAAGCACCACCTCACACTTATCTATATTTAAATTCATTCACCATTTGCACGCCAATTCTGCAAGTTTACTAACATCTTGTATTTTGTCGCAGTGTTCTTCAGTATCAAATATATCCCCCAATTTGGTGTCATCTGCAATTTTTGAAAATTGTTCTTCCGCTTCCCCAGTCCGAATCGTTTATGTCACAAACAGCAATGTGATAATGACCAGATAATCTGTTTTAGTGGCGTTAAACAATCCGTGTAGATAAGGGACTGACTAGCGTGTCCTTGTGTTTCTGGCAATAATTGGATGAGCATAGTGTACGTTTTAATTAATCATCTGGTGACACAAATTCAGTGACACAATGTGGTTGTCCAGGTATTTGCGTGATGCGAATTCAGGCTTTGCAAGATTTCTTTTTCAATAATATTCGATTCCTTTTGATCCGTGTTCAGCCATTCTTAACACCAAGGAAGGTGCTACGTGCAATAACTCAGAATGGAAGTAAACCGGACTGGGATCTGTGCCCTGGCGAACCGAATAAGTAGGGCAGTAGACAGGGCTTTAAACTAATGAAGGGGGTGGGTGGGTGGGAGGCTTCAGGAAAGAGTAAATTTAAAAGAATAAATGTTACCTCTCGAGAGTACAGTAGACTTTTGGCTAAACATAAACAGAGTGGGTCAGGAAGGGACAGAGAGAGTAACAAAGGTAATAAGGCACCTGTGGCTAAGTTGACTTCAGGGAAAAATAGAAATAAGTCAAAGCTAAAGGCACTATATCTGAATGCGCGAAGCATTCGCAACTAAATAGATGTATTAATAGTGCAGATAGAAATAAACAGATTTGATCTAATAGCCATAACGGAGACATGGTTGGAAAGTGACCAAGGTTGGGAACTAAACATTCAAGGATACTTAACTTTTAGAAGAAAATGGGAAAGGAGGAGGCGTAGCCCTGATAATAAAGGATGGGATAAAGACAGTAGAGAGAAAGGATCTTAGCTCCGAAAATCAAGAAGTAGAATCAGTTTAGGTGGAGCTAAGAAACAGCAAGGAGCAGAAAACATTGGTGGGATTTGTTTGTAGGCCTACAAGCAGTAATTGTAATGTAGGGCAGAGTATGAATCAGGAATTTAGAGGCGCATGTAACAAGGGTAATACAGTAATCATGGGGGACTTTAATCTACATAATTACGGGGCAAACCAATTTTGCAGTAATTGTGTGGAGAACAAATTCTCGGAATGTATGCAAGATAGTTTTCTAGATCAGTATGTTGAGGAACCAACTAGGGAACAGACCATTTTCGATGTAGTATTGTGCAACGAGAAAGGGTTAATTAATAACCTTGTAGTAAAGGACACAAAAAACATCCCGGAAATAATGGAGAACGAGAATGAGGAACTGAAAGAAATTAGTATTAGTAAAAAAATAGTGCTGGAGAAATTAATGGGACTGAAAGCCAATATATCACCTGGACCTGATGGCTTATATCCTAGGGTTTTGAATGAGGTGGCTATTGAGATAGTGGATGTACTGGTTGTCATTTTCCAAAATTCCATAGATTCTAGATAGGTTCCAATGGGTTGGACGGTAACCTATGTAACCCCAGTATTTAAGAAAGTGGGAGAGATAAAACTGGGAACTACAGACTAGTTAGCCTGACATCAGCAGTAGGGAAAATGTTAGAATCTATTGTTAAGGACGTGGTAACAGGGCACTTGGAAAATAATAATAGGATTGGGCAGAGTCAACACGGATTTATGAATGGGAAATCGTGTTTGACAAATCTGTTAGAGTTTTTTGAGGTTGTAAATAACAGAATAGATAAGAGGGAACCAGTGGATGTGGTATATTTGGATTTTCAGAAGGCATTCGATAAGGTGCCACACAGGAGGATATTAAACACAATTAGGGCTCATGGGATTGGGGGTAATATACTAGCATGGATTGAGGATTGGTTAACGGACAGAAAACCGAGAGTAGAAATAAATGGGTCATTTTTGGATTTGCAGGCTGCAACTAGTGGGGTACCACAAGGATCAGTGCTTGGACCTCAGCTATTTACAAGCTACATCAATGATTTGGATGAGGGTACCAAATGTAATATATTCAAGTTTGCTGATGATATAAAGCTGGGTGGGAATGTAAGTTGTGAGGAGGCTTCAAAGAGGCTTCAAGGGGATATAGAAAATGAGTGTGTAAGAACATGGCAAATGGAATATAATGTGGAGAAATGTGCAATTATCCACTTTGGTAGAAAAATAGAAAAGCAGAGTATGTTTTAAATGGTAATAGAGGCCAGTGTCGGGAGCGGAGAGAGCAGCAGCACAGTGAATAATTAAACTCACTTTCGCGGGCTTTTTTCCAGAGGCCAGTGTCGGGAGCAGAGAGAGCAGCAGCACAGTGAGTAGTTAAACTCACTTTCGTGGGCTTTTTACAGAGGCCAGTGTCGGGAAAGGGCTCTTGAGTATATCATTTAATTGAAGTGAAATTGGTGGGATTCATTTAATTTAATTTAATTTAATTTAATTAATTAAAGGGTAAGTCATGGCAGGAGAGCTCCGCCCCGTGATATGCTCCTCCTGCTATATGTGGAAAATCAGGGACGCTTCCTGTGTCCCTGACGACCATGTGTGTGGGAAGTGTATCCAGCTGCAGCTACTGATAGACCGCATTGCAGCGCTGGAGCTGCGGATGGATGCATATTGGAGCATTCGTGACACTGAGAACGTCGTGGATCGCACGTTTAGCAAGTTGGTCACACCGCAGGTAAAGGGTGTACAGGCAGGAAGTGAATGGGTGACCACCAGGCAGAGTAAGAGGTGCAGGCAGGTAGTGCAAGGGTCCCGTGTGGCCATCCCCCTCTCAAACAGATATACCACTTTGGATACTGTTGGGTGGGGATGACTTATCAGGGGAAGGCAGCAGCAGCCAACTTCCTGGCACCATGGGTGGCTCTGCTGCACAGGGTGGGAGGAAAAAGTGCGGAAGAGCGATAGTGATAGGGGATTCAATTGCAAGGGGAATAGATAGGCGTTTCTGTGGCCGCAAACGAGACTCCAGGATGGTGTGTTGCCTCCCTGGTGCAAGGGTCAAGGACGTCTTGGAGTGGCTACAGAACATTTTGGAGGGGGAGGGCGAACAGCCAGTTGTCGTGGTGCACATAGGCATCAACGATATAGGTAAAAAACGGATTGAGATACTAAAAGCAGAATGTAAGGAGTTAGGAGGCAAATTAAAAAATAGGACCTCAAAGGTAGTAATCCCAGGATTGCTACCAGTGCCACGTACTAGTCAGAGTAGAAATAGGAGGATATTTCAAATGAATACGTGGCTAGAGGGATGGTGCAAGGGGGAGGGATTCAAATTCCTTAGACATTGGACCCAGTTCTGGGGGAGGTGGGTCCAGTACAAACGGGACGGTCTGCACCTGGGCAGGGCCGGGACCGATGTCCTAGGGGGAGTGTTTGCTAGTGCTGTTGGGGAGGGTTTAAACTAAAGTGGCAGGGGGTTGGGAACATGAGCAGGGAGACAGAGGAAAGGGAAACAAGGATAAAAGCAAAAGACAGGAAGGAGAAAAACAAAAGTAGAAGGCAAAGAACTCAACGGTTTAAATCAAACATGGTCACAGTAAATAATAATTCATATAGGTCTGAGAGCGTTAAAAAAACAAGCCTGAAGGCTTTGTGTCTTAATGCAAGGAGCATTCGGAACAAGGTGGATGGATTAGCTGCGCAAATAGAGGTAAATGAATACGATTTGATTGGGATTACAGAAACATGGCTCCAGGGTGGCCAAGTCTGGGAACTCAACATCCAGGGGTATTCAATATTTAGGAAAGATAGGCAAAAAAGAAAGGGAGGTGGGGTAGCATTGCTGGTTAAAGAGGGGATTAACACAATTGAAAGGAAGGATATTAGCTCTGATGATGTGGAATCTGTATGGGTAGAACTGAGAAATAACAAGGGGCAGAAAACGTTAGTGGGAGTGGTATGTAGACCTCCAAACAGTAATACGGAGGTTGGGGACGGCATTAAAAGGGAAATTAGAGAAGCATGCAGTAAGGGCACAGCAGTCATCATGGGTGACTTTAATTTGCATATAGATTGGGCGAACCAAATTAGTAAAAATACTGTGGAGGAGGAATTCCCAAAATGTTTACGGGATGGTTTTCTGGAACAATATGTCGAGGAACCAACCAGAGATCAGGCCATCTTAGACTTGGTATTATGTAACGAGAAAGGATTAATTAGCAATCTTGTTGTACGAGGCCCCTTGGGTCAGAGTGATCATAATATGATAGAATTCTTCATTAGAATGGAGAGTGAAGAAGTTGAATCAGAGACTAGGGTCCTGAATTTAAATAAAGGAAACTACGATGGTATGAGGCGCGAATTGGGTAGGATTGATTGGGGAATGTCACTCAAAGGGTTGACGGTGGATAGGCAATGGCAAACATTCAAAGACTGCATGGATGAACTACAGAATTTGTTCATCCCAGTGTGGCATAAGAATAAAACAAAAAGAGTGACTCAACCGTGGCTAACAAGGGAAATTAGGGATAGCATAAGATCCAAGGAGAAGGCATATAAATTGGCCAGAAAAAGCGGTAACCCTGAGGATTGGGAGCAGTTTAGGATTCAACAAAGGAGGACAAAGGGATTAATTAAGAAGGGGAAAATAGAAAATGAAAGTAAGCTTGCAGCAAACATAAAAACTGACTGTAAGAGCTTTAATAGATATGTGAAGAGAAAAAGATTAGTGAAATCAAGTGTAGGTCCCTTGCAGTCAGAAGCGGGGGAAGTTATAATGGGGAACAAAGACATGGCAGACCAATTAAATGCATATTTTGGTTCTGTCTTCACAAAGGAGGACACAAATAACCTCCCACAGATATTGGAGAACATAGGGTCTGATGAAAGGGAGGAACTGAAAGAAATCAGTATTTGCAGGGAAATGGTGTTAGGGACATTGACGGGATTGAAGGCCGATAAATCCCCAGGGCCTGATAATCTACATCCGAGGGTACTTAAGGAAGTGGCCCTAGAAATAGTAGATGCATTGCTGATCATCTTCCAACATTCGATGGAATCTGGAAATGTACCCATGGATTGAAGGCTAGCTAATGTTACCCCACTATTCAAAAAGGGTGGTAGAGAGAAAGCGGGGAATTACAGACCGGTAAGCCTGACATCGGTAGTGGGGAAAATGCTAGAGTCCATTATAAAGGATGTAATAGCTGAGCACTTGAAAAACAGTGACAGGATCGGACAAAGTCAACATGGATTTACAAAAGCTAAATCGTGCTTGACTAATCTACTGGATTTTTTTGAGGATGTTACTGGGAAAATAGATAAGGGAGAACCAGTACATGTGGTGTATTTGGACTTTCAATAGGCTTTTAATAAGGTCCCGCATAAGAGATTAGCGTGTAAAGTTAAGGCACATGGGATTGGGGGCAAGGTATTGACTTGGATAGAGAACTGGTTGGCGGACAGAAAGCAGAGAGTTGGAATTAATGGGTCTTTTTCCGAGTGGCAGGCAGTGACTAGTGGGGTACCGCAGGGATCGGTCCTTGGACCCCAGCTATTCACAATATACATTAATGATCTAGATAAGGGAACTAAATGTAGTATATCCAAGTTTGCAGATGACACAAAGCTGGGTGGGCGTGTGTGCTGCGAGGAGGATACCGAGAAACTCCAGGATGATTTGGACAGGTTGGGTGAGTGGGCAGAAGCGTGGCAGATGCAATATAACGTGGATAAATGCGAGGTTATCCACTTTGGTGTCAAAAACAGAATTGCAGATTATTATCTGAATGGCAATAGATTGGGAGAAGGGGAAGTGCAACGAGACCTGGGTGTCCTTGTGCACCAGTCGCTGAAGGTAAGCATGCAGGTGCAGCAGGCGGTTAAGAAGGCAAATGGTATGTTGGCCTTCATAGCGAAAGGGTTTGAGTATAGGAACAGGGATGTCCTGCTGCAGTTGTACAGGGCCTTGGTGAGACCACACCTTGAGTACTGTGTGCAGTTTTGGTCGCCTTATCTGAGGAAGGATGTTCTTGCCATGGAAGGAGTTCAGCGAAGATTCACAAGGCTGATACCTGGGATGACAGGAATGACATATGAGGAGAGATTGGGTCGATTGAGCTTATACTCGCTGGAGTATAGAAGAATGAGAGGGGATCTCATCGACACATATAACATTCTGACAGGTCTGGACAAACTAGATGCAGGAAGAATGTTCCCGATGGTCGGAGAGTCCAGGACCAGGGGTCATAATCTAAGGATAAGGGGTAAGCCATTTAGGACAGAAATGAGGAAGAATTTCTTCACCCAGAGAGTGGTGAACCTGTGGAATTCTCTACCACAGAAGGTAGTTGAGGCGAAGTCATTAAATATATTCAAGAATGAGTTAGATATATTTCTTAAAGATAAAGGTATCAAGGGATATGGGGAGAAGGCAGGTACAGGGTACTGAGTTTGAATGATCAGCCATGATCTCATCGAATGGCGGAGTTGGCTCGAGGGGCCGAATGGCCTACTCCTGCTCCTATCTTCTATGTTTCTATGTTTCTATGTCTATTGGGAAATGTTGGGGTTTAGTGGGACCTGGGTGTCCTTGTACACGAATCGCGAAAGTTAACATGCAGATACAGCAAGCAATTAGAAAAGCAAATGGTACGTTGGCCTTTATTACAAGAGGATTTGAGTATAAGAGTAAAGACATCTTACTGCAATTATATAGGGCCCTGGTGAGACCACACCTGGTGTATTGTGTACATGTTTGGTCTCCTTACCTAAGGAAGGATATACTTGCCATAGAGGGAGGGCAACGAAGATTCACCAGACTGGTTCCTGAGATGGGGGGATTGTTCTATGAGGAGAGATTGAGTAGACTAGACCGATATTCTCTAGAGTTAGAAACATAGAAACATAGAAAAATAGGAGCAGGAGTAGTCCATTCGGCCCTTGGACCCTGCTCCGCCATTCAATATGATCATGGCTGATCCTCTATCTCAATACCATATTCCCGCTCTCTCCCCGTACTACTTTATGCCTTTTGTGTCTAGAAATCTATCTATCTCCTTCTTAAATATATTCAGTGACTTGGCCTCCACAGCCTTCTGTGGTAGGGAATTCCAAAGGTTCAGCACCCTCTGAGTGAAGAAATTTCTCCTCATCTCAGTCCTAAATGTCCTACCCCGTATCCTGAGACTGTGACCCCTCGTTGTAGACACCCCAGCCAGGGGAAACATCCTCCCTGCATCCAGTCTGTCTAGCCCTGTCAGAATTTTATACATTTCAATCAGATCCCCTCTCATTCTTCAAAACTCTAGTGAATACAGGCCGAGTCGACTCACTCTCTTCTCATACGACAGACCTGCCATCCCAGGAATTAGTCTGGTAAAATTTCGGTGCACTCCCTCTATAGCAAGTATATCCTTTATTAGGTAAGGAGACCAAAACTGCACACAGTACTCCAGGTGTGGTCTCACCAAGGCCCTGTATAACTGTCATAAGACATCCTTGCTCCTGTACTCAAATCCTCTTACAATGAAGGCCAACATAACATTTGCCTTCCTAACTGCTTGCTGCACCTGCATGTTTGCTTTCAGTGACTGGTGTACAAGGACACCCACGTCCCTCTGTACATTAACATTTCCCAATCTATCACCATTTAAATTATACTCTGCCTTTCTGTTTTTCCTACCGAAGTGGATAACTTCAAATTTATCCACGTTATACTGCATCTGCCATGTATTTGCCCACTCACTCAACTTGTCTAAATCACCTTGAAGCCTGTTTGCATCCTCCTCAAATCTCACCATCCCACCTAGTTTCGTGTCGTCAGCAAACTTGGAAATATTACATTTGGTTCCCTCATCCAAATCATTGATATACATTGTGACTAGCTGAGGCCCAAGCACTGATCCCTGCGGTACCCCACTAGTCTCCGCCTGCCACCCCGAAACAGACCCATTTACTCCTGCTCTCTGTTTCCTGTTTGTTAACCAATTTTCAATCCATTCCAGTATATTACCCCCAATCCCATGTGCTTTAATTTTGCACACTAGCCTCTTATGTGGGACTTTATCAAAGGCCTTCTGAAAATCCAAATACACCACATCCACTGGTTCTCCCATATCTGTTCTACCAGTTATATCCTCAAAAAACTCCAGTAGGTTTGTCAAACACGATTTCCCTTTCATAAATCCATGTTGACTTTGTCTAATCCCGTTGATATTTTGTAAGTGTCCTGTTATCACATCCTTTATAATAGACTCTATCATTTTCCCTAATACTGATGTTAGGCTAACCGGCCTGTAGTTCCCTGTTTTCGCTTTACCTCCTTTTTTAAATAGTGGGGTTACCTTTGCCACCCTCCAATCTGCAGGAAATGTTCCATAAGCTATAGAATTTTGGAAGATGACAACCAATGCATCCACTATTTCCATGGCTACCGCTTTTAGTACTCTCGGATGCAGATTATCAGGCCCTGAGGATTTATCGGCTTTCAGTCCCATTAATTTCTCCAGCACTATTTTTTACTAATACTAATTTCCTTTAATTCCTCCTTCTCAGTAGACACTTGGTTCTCTAGCATTTCTGGGAAGTTATTTGTGTCCTCTTCCGTGAAGACAGAACCATAGTATTTGTTTATTTGTTCTGCCATTTACTTGTTTCCCATTATAAATTTTCCCGTTTCTGACTGTAAGGGACCTACATTTGTCTTCACTAATCTTTTTCTTTTTGCATATTTCACACATATAGTTTAGAAGAATGAGAGGTGATCTCATTGAACCATATAAATTCTTACAGGGCTTGACAGGGTAGATGCAGGGAGGATGTGTCCCCTGGCTGGGGAGTCTGGAACCAGGGGTCACAGTCACAGAATAAGTTGTAGGCTTTTTCGGACTGAGATGAGGAGAAATTTCTCCACTCTACCACAGAGGGCTGTGGAGGCTCAATCGTTGAGTATATTCAAGACAGAGCTCAATAGATTTTTGAATATTAAGGGATTCAAGGGATATGGGGATAGTGGAGTAAAGTGGTGATGAGGTAGAAGATCAGCCATGATCTTCTTGAATGGCAGAGCAGGCTCAAAGGCCAATGGCCTTCTCCTTCTCCTCTTTCTTACGTTTTGTTCTTATGTAATTACACTTCCACTGGCACTTTTTACTGAAACCAGTCCAGTAAAGTATCGTGGTTTTAACATTCACTTTTACACTAATCACAAACTCTGTATCCCTTTAGTGTTCTTTATTGAGACTGATCTCTGTAAGAAGTCAGATAGATATCATAATAATGTTATGTTACTCTCATTGCTAATAATGAATAATGATCAGACTGAGAGTAGTGCGGTTGATGATGTGTATATAGACTTTGAAAAGGCGTTTGTTAAACTGCCAAATAATAGACTTGTTAGCAAAATTGAAGCCCATGGGATTAATTGGGTAGTGGCAGCCTAAATGGACACTAAATTGTCTAAGAAATAGAAAGCAGAGGGTAGTGGTGAACGGTTGTTTTTCAGATTGGAGTGAAGTGTACAGTGGCATCAACCAGGAGTCTCTATGAGAACCAATGCTCTTTTTAAAGTACATTATTCACCTGGACTTGAGTATAGGGGGCGTACTTTCAAAGTTTGCAGATGACACATAACTTGGAAATGTAATAAACAGTGAGGAGGATCGTCACAGACAGCAAGACAACATAGACAGATGGGCGAAATATGAAGGAACAGCGCAGATTAAATTTAACGCAGAAAAGTGCAAATTGATTGCATTTTAAAAGGAAGAATGAAGAGAAGCAATATAAATTAAATGGTACAATTTTAAATGGGGTGCAGGAACAGAGCTACGTGGGGTTTCGCATACAGGAATATTTGAAGGCGGCAGGACAAGTTGATAAGGCTGTTAAAAAGGTATAGGGGATACTTGGTTTTATAAATAGCTGCATAGAGTACAAAAGCAAGGAAGTTATGCTAAATCTTTATAAACCACTGGTTAAGCCTCACTTGGAGTATTGTGTCCAATTCTAGGCACCACAGTTTCATGTTGATGTCGAAGCCTTGGACAGGGTGCAGAGGAGATTACCAGAATAGTACCAGGGATGAGGGATGTTGTGGAGTATTGTAAACCAACACTCGACACAAGGTTTTAGATCGATAATCAAGTTGTCTTTATTACACCGGTGGGGAAACAGTCTGTTCTGTCTTAGCCAGACTTCTCCAAATTGTTACAGCAAACACTACATTTTTATACATTAGAATAAGCATGCCCGGCTCCTGCTATATTCATTCCTGCCACCTGATTGGATCTTGGCCCACATGCACCTTCACGGAGTGGCTACGAATCTTAATATAAACATGTATAAGCTGCCTCCTCAATCAATCACTCAAACTGCTGAATGCTAATTAAAAGATACCTTGGAATGCGACCTAGGTAATAAGGTTCTTATGGGCAGTTGAAATGCTGGACATCCTGTCTCCATTTAATTGTTTGATATCTCTCCAAAGGTCAGATATCTTTGACCGCATCTTTATAGATGTGGCCCTTCATGGTAGCACCTGTCTTTCTTACACTATTCAGTGAAACTGCCAGCGATGTCATTTTAACTCTTTCCCCACTGCAATTCCCCCCTTTTGGTACTTGGCCCTGCCCAAGTTAAACCACATGTATAAGCATCGCTCTGCATCCTGCCCCATGTGGTGATCAGTCGCTGGTTCGGGAGGCCCTGTGTACCCATCATGTTTAGAGCAACCTTGTGTTTTCCAGCTTTTTCCGACTGGCTTTAGCTCTTTGTTTGGTCCGTTTCTTTTTACAAGCGGTGCATGCTGCTATTCCCCATCCTATAGCCATGACTAACTGTATTATCACTAATATATGAGAAATGAAGTGGATCCATGGGTGTATTTTGACATTCATTCCCCAATCCCACAGCTTTGCATACCACGGGACTTCCTGTAGCTCTACCTCTATGTCCTTTTCTAATTCCCCAAGATTCCTTTGCAACGCTATGTATTGTTTCACCATCTTACTTAAATCCTCTTTCATTTCTTGCAAATCCTCTTGCAGGCGGGTTATTGGGGCCCCTACCGGATCTCCATAATTGACCAACTCGTCCCTTAATCTATCTGGTACATTTAGTTTTATCTCCTCCCTTCCATGTACATACACCAATCTGGTGTGTCCAATTGTCACAGGGATCTTTGGCGTAAAGCAGAAGTTAGGCATTGTGATTGCACATACAAGGTTACTATATTGGTACTCATTCTCTGTGTTGGCTATACAATACTCCCCTTCACCTCTATATCCCGAGTGGGTGTGATGGTGATCAACATTTGATAATTCCAACACACACCTCTCTGTCTTATTATAGCCGTACTCATCCTTAGGGCCTTTTCCTACTGGATGTGGGCATATCATAAGCGCGCCTTTCCCATGACATCCGTTTAGGGAGACTCCTGTTGCAGTACCATTCTTTCTGATGGCACAGGTATCAATTGGATAGTATTGGAGGTATGTCTCACCCCTCACTATGCCTATGCCTATGCCTATGTTTGTTACCTGGTACTGTGGGTATGGAGTCGTGTCTAGTCCCACCATTGGTATCAGGAGTACCATGCCTATCATTGCTGTCACTTCTGCTTTACATTTTTGTATCACCGGATATACTCTGGTCATCCCTTTGAGGATGCAAGCACTCAGAGGGCCTGGATTCTGGATCATGCCATGGAGCTGTGTGCTGTTAATCCAGTCTGGTACCTCGCCTTGCTCTATCTGTGCCAGATTATGTTTTAACTGTCCGGTAATCCATTGGCCATAGGCATGACACACGCCTCGCCCTACCCCGTCTTTTGTCTGTTCCTCATCTCTATGGTTTAGTTTGTTGATAACGCTAGCATGGTCCTCTATAACCTTGATTTCCTTATCGTGTGTCCTCCTAACTCTGATCCTTGTCGAACCAAACCAGTTTCCTTCTCTAAAATCTGTTGTATTACCCTTTGTAGTCGTTCCACACTACTCTGGACTCCTTGTATATCTAGGGCATTAATGAATGATGTCCCCGTGTTTATTCCCGTGAGTATATCGATTCCTACGCTCCTCTTAATCCTTTGGTGGAATGCAGCATGTCCCCTGAAACTAGTGGCCGCTGTCGCATCAGCAGCTTGGTTAATTACATTCTTCATCATATATGCATACAATTCTCTAGTTTTAGTAAACCTTTCACAATATCCTGGCCATTGTAACATGGTTAAGTTAATTAGTACCGGTACAATTTCGTGTCTCACGTTATCATAAAATAGTTCTCCCTCGGTAAATAATACTAGTCTATTCATAGGTCCAGGTTTCATATCTGGATATTGTAGCATCTTTGGTTCGCTTGTCTCTTCTTTCTGTATATTGGGAGCCGTGGATGAGACTCCGAATGTAATTGTTCCATTAAAACATGGTGCTTCCTCATCATATACTTGTCGTGTAATGTGGGATGTCCCTTCGCTTATTTCATGAAGCATACCATTCCCAGCAGTAATCCCACCTTCATGGTGAAGTTTCCCTGTAAATTAAGCAGAAGCCTGGTCGTCACCAGAGGTTAGTTTATCTCTGGTGTTTATTCCATTGTTCCTGTGGAATTTAAGATCAGATGAGTTATTGCTTTACTGTTTTAGTTGGGTCCAATGTTTCCATCTACCCTTTCCCCTTATATCTATACTTGCGCACGTATCGCTGGTCATGATAACCTCAAATGGTCCGGTCCATCTAGGTGAGAATCCCGATCTCTCTGGCAATATTTTAACAAATACCTGCTCACCCACCTTGGGTAGGGGCTCCGAGGCCCCTTGCTTTTGCGTATTTTTATTAACTGATGTCTTGTTGTTCTTTAACTTCTTGTTTGAGCTCCTTCAATTGATTATCCAATGTTTGTATGTATTTCCTAATTTTATCTTTTAAGGGTCCTAGTCCCTTGCTACCAGATACTACTCCTTCCGGCAGACACATTGCTCGTCCAGTCATGAGTTCATATGGTGTCAGTCTGGTCACCCTGTTTGGGGTGGCTCTCAGCCGCATCAGGATACACGGAAGGACATCCACCCATCCCTGTCTGGTTTCGGCTATGGCCTTGCTTTAGGCTGTTTTCAGGGTTCTGTTCATTCGCTCTACCATGCCTGAGCTTTGCGGATGATAGGGGATATGGAACTTCTGTCTTACTCCTAGTAACTTACAAGCTTCTTTCATTACCTTTCCCGTAAAGTGGGTACCTTGATCTGAATATATTTACAACGGGACCCCCCATCTCGGTATCACGTCGTATGCAAATATTCCGGCCACAGTCTGAGCACTACAGTCTCTGTCTGGTAGGGAATGCTTCCACCCACCTTGTAAACTGGTCTATGATCACTAAACAGTATTTCTTCTCTCTACTGTTAGGTAGGGGTCCAGTAAAGGCTATCTGAAGGTTTTCCCAGGGGCCTTTGGGGCGTGGCTGGTGGGCCATTCTAACCTTTATGGGCCTACCCAGGTTGTGCTGTCCACAGATGATGCAGCGTCTGCAGTATCTTGCCACATCTTGTCCCATTCCACTCCACCACCAATCTATACTTAACCTACCTATCATACCATTCCGCCCCCCATGGTCTGGCTCATGGTATATTTTCAACAAATTCTCCTGAATACAGCGAGGGGCTACCACCCTGTGATGCTTTTTCCATATCCCATCTCTACCTTTGGCTGCACCTCTCTTTGTCCACTGCTCCTGCTCCGCCATTTCGGTCTCCTCTTGGATTCTTTTAATGTTCACTTCCTCTGCTGTTATTCTACCTGCTGCTCTTGGTGTAGGCATCTCTGTGTCCGCTGCTGCTCTTGCTGCCTGATCAGCTAACATATTTCCTTTTTGTTGCTCGCTCACTATCTTGCGGTGTGCCTTTATTTTAATCACTGCTACCTCTTCTGCTCCTTTTACCGCTTCTACTAGGTCTCTCACTACTTCGTCATGCTGTATTTGTCCTCCTCTGGAGGTTACATATCCTCTCCTACTCTATGCTATCATATAATCATGCACTACCCCAAACGCATATCTACTGTCTGTGTATATAGTTACTCATTTTCCTTTGGCCAATTTCAATGCTTCCGTGAGAGCCACTAGTTCTACTACCTGCGCTGAGGTTCCTCCTTCAAGCCCTCCATTTGCGACTGTTTCTCCATTCTCGGATACTACTGCCCAACCAGTGTGTGGCTCCCCATTTATATATCAGCAAGATCCGTCTACATAAAAGGTGGTTTTGGGATTTTCAAGGGGCGATTCTGATACGGTTCCTCTGACCTCTTCTTCGATTACTAACTGACACTCGTGTGCCTCACCGTCTGATAGCATTCCCTCTGCGGGGTTGACTCTATGTTCCCTTATAATCTGGACTGATCTGTCCTTGGGTATCAATACTGCTTCCCAAGCCGCCCTCCTTCTGTCTGATACAGCCTTCATTTTACCTGTGTTTAGCAGGTCCACCACTGTGTGTTGCGTGTGTAATATCAGCTGTCCTGACATAGTGACGGGCTCGCATATCCGCACCGCCCATGTGGCGCAGTCGAGGGCCGCCACGCATCTCACCATTCCTTTAGCCACAGGGGTTTGTTGGGTGGAGTAATAGGCAATTGGCCTCATATCTCCCCCGTACTCTTTGGTGACTACAGTGTTATAGAAATTCTCATCTATACTATAGTATATATGGAATGGTTTGACTATATTTGGCAATCCTAGTGCGAGTGCAGACGTCAGGGCTGCTTTTAATATTGCATAAGCCTCGTCCTGCTCCGATTCCCATTCTATCTTAAATGTGGCGGGTCTCCCCCCTTTAACTAACCGTTGAATCGGCTCTGCTTTCCCTGCAAAGTCTGATATAAAATTCCTGCAGTAGTTAAATAGTCCCATCACTTTCCTCACTCTCCGGATGGTCACTGGCCTTGGCATGTCTTTTATGGCTGCCTTTTGTTCCTGCGGGACTGCCTTATACCCCTGGCTAAGTTCGTGCCCTAGATACTTTACTTTGGACAGTCCAACCTGTGCCTTTTTGGGTTTCAATTTAAAGCCAGCTTTCTTAAGTGTCTGGAGGGTGGCTAGTAATGCTCCCATGTGTCCTTTGGCATCCTCTGATGCAATCATTATGTCATCGACATATTGGAGTAGGGCGCTCTGGTACTTTGATATGTCTAACTCGTCTAAAGCTTGACTCAGTACACGGTGGAATATATTTGGACTATTGTGGAATCCCTGTGGGACCCTGGTCCATGTATACTGTCTATCCCGACAGTAAAGTCGAATTTCCCTTTGTGATTCCTCTGCCAATGGTATGGACCAGAACCCGTTCGCTATATCCAAGACTAAATATTTTAAAGTCTGGTTTCAGACCATTAAATATCTTATTCAATGCGGTCTACACAAATTTACACCAACCAGAATTTCTCCGTGGCCACAATAAAAGTCTGGTTTTAATAGGTTAATTAACATCATAACTCCAATTTAATCCAGATCATTTTTTTACACTAACCAGTATCACTTGGAACAGAAAGAAACCATAGCCACATTAACAAAGAAACAATTACCTATGCCTTGTAAACATTCAAATTCATTTTCTTCCAGGCACATTGGCAACTGTGACTTCAAGGCTGAAGCTTATCTTTTGTAAAACAATTAACAAACTTAAAACAACACACGCTTGTCCATCATTCAAGACAAGTCTTCAAAGGGTTAAACAGCTTTTAGCTCTCTGTACAAAAGAGTGGGTGGAGCTAAAACAAACACAACAGACATTTTCTTTCAAAGACAGAAAACTTCCACACTTTGAACACACACTTTCACACAAACTGAGATCCCAGCATTCCTTTTAAGATTCCTTTCACTCAGCAAATCCTGGATTTTACTTGTTTTGGACAGAAACTGATAGCATCTGTGTCGATAAAACTTTAATTTTTTCCTTATTCCCTTTCTTAAATTTCTGGTACTCGGGTACAATTTTAGCACCCATTTTTGGTCCAAATTCGAGTACGTCTACTCAACTCATAATATGCGTGAGCCACTAAAATGATGGCATTTTCTCCCTTTAATTTTGTTTCTTTAGACCACCATTCTCTTTGTTTACCAGTGGGTTGTTTGGTTGCCAATCAATTAATCTTTTATTTTTGTCTGCTAAATAGCGTGTCAGAGACCCCACCGGTCCCCACTCGAGTTTTTCACTTCCCATGGTTAATTGTTGTCAGTGGTACTTCCCTTACTTTACTCTCGCAGAGTGAGACGGTACTTGCAACCACAGTTGTCAGAGGTACCTCTCTTGCTTACTCTCGCAGAGTGAGATGGTACTTGCAAACGCAGTTGTGAGAGGTACCTCTCTTACTTACTCTTGCAGAGTGAGACGGTACTTGCAACCGCAGTTGTCAGAGGTACCTCCCTTACTTACTCTCGCAGAGTGAGACCATACTTGCAACAATTTTGTTTGGGTAATTTGTTGTCAGAGGTATGTCTAGCACTACTTGCAACTGGAGTTGTCAGAGGTATGCTTAAACTTTTACTCCAAAGTTAACGCACTACTTGCAACTCATACCACACCTATACTTCCACGCGTTTCACCCTAATAGGTAAAAAAGGGGATGAGGCCCTAAAAGCAGAATATAGGGAGTTAGGAGGTAAATTAAAAAATAGGACCTCAAAGGTAGTAATCTCAGGATTGCTACCAGTGCCATGTGCTAGTCAGAGTAGAAATAGGAGGATATTTCAAATGAATACGTGGCTGGAGGAATGGTGCAAGGGGGAGAGATTCAAATTCCTGGGACATTGGAACCGGTTCTGGGGGAGGTGGGACCAGTACAAACCGGACGGTCTGCACCTGGGCAGGGCCGGGTCCGCTGTCCTAGGGAGAGTGTTTGCTAGTGCTGTTGGGGAGGATTTAAACTAATGTGGCAGGGGGTTGGGAACCTGAGCAGGGAGACAGAGGAAAGCATGTCAGGAAGGGACAGAAGGTATGGAGTAAAAGGTAAAGTGTTAAATAAGGAAAAAGCAGGAAGTAAGTGTCGCAAAACACATTTGAAAGTTCTTTATCTGAATGCACGTAGCATTCGTAACAAAATTGACGAGTTAACGGCACAAATAACTATGTATGGGTATGATCTTGTGGCCATTACAGAAACATGGCTGCAGGGTGACAACGTCTTGGAATTAAATATGCCAGGGTATTTAACAATCAGGAAGGACAGGCAGGAAGGAAGGGGAGGGGGGGGGCGGGGGTGTGGTGGCTATGTTAATAAAGGAAGGAATCACTGTAATACAGAGAAATGATATTGGGTGAAAAAATCAGGATAATGAAACAGTTTGGGTAGAGATTAGGAATAATAAGGGGAAAAAACACTGGTGGGCGTAGTATATAGGCCTCCTAATAGTTGCAACTCTGTTGGAAGAAGTATTAATCAGGAAATAGTTGGGGCATGTAATAAGGGAACAGCTATAATTATGGGGGATTTTAACTATCATATTAACTGGACAAATCAAATTGGGCAGGGCAGCCTTGAGGAAGAGTTTATTGAGTGTCTTAGGGATGGATTTCTTGAGCAGTATGTAACTGATCCTACAAGGGGGCAAGCAACCTTGGACCTGGTACTGTGTAATGAGTCTGGATTAATTAATAATGTCCTAGTTAAGTATCCCCTTGGAATGAGTGACCATAACATGGTTGAATTCCATTTCCAATTAGAGGGTGAGAAGGTTGGTTCTCAAACAAGCATACTGAGCTTGAATAAAGGAGACTATGATGGCATGAGAGCAGAATTGATTAAAGTGGACTGGGAAAATAGATTAAAGGGTAAGACGGTACATGAGCAGTGGTGTTCATTCAAGGAGTTATTTTACAACTTTCAAAATAAATATATTCCACTGAGGAAAAAAGGGTGTAAAAGAAATGACAGCCATCCATGGCTAAGTAAAGAAATTAAAGAAAGTATCCAACTAAAAACAAGGACATATAAGGTAGCCAAAGTTAGTGGGAGGATAGAAGATTGGGAAGTCTTCAAAAGACAACAAAAAGTAACTAAAGGATTGATTAAGAAAGGGAAAATAGACTATGAAAATAAATTAGCAAAAAATATAAAAACAGATAGCAAGAGTTTCTATAGTTATATAAAAAGAAAAAGGGTGGTTAAGGCAAACGTAGGTCCCTTAGAGGATGAGACCGGGAAATTAATGGTGGGAAACATGGAGATGGCAAAAATGCTGAACAAATATTTTGTTTCAGTCTTTATGGTAGAGGACACTAAGAATATCCCAACACTGGACAAACAGGGGGCTCTAGTGGGGGAGGAGCTAAATACGATTAAAATTACTAAGGAATTGGTACTCAGTAAAATAATGGGACTCAAGGCGGATAAATCCCCTGGACCTGATGGCTTACATCCTAGGGTCTTGAGGGAAGTGGCAGTAGGAATTGTGGATGCTTTGGTAATAATTTTCCAAAACTCCCTGAACTCAGCAAAGGTCCCGGCAGATTGGAAAACTGCTAATGTAACACCCTTATTTAAAAAGGGTTGTAGGCAGAAGGCTGGAAATTATAGACCAGTTAGCCTAACATCTGTGGTGGGTAAAATTTTGGAGTCTATTATTAAGGAGACAGTAACGGAACATTTAGATAAACATAATTTAATAGGACAAAGTCAGCATGGCTTTATGAAGGGGAAGTCATGTCTGACAAATTTGCTCGAGTTCTTTGAGGACATAACGTACAGGGTGGATAAAGGGGAACCAGTGGATGTAGTGTATTTAGACTTCCAGAAGGCATTCGACAAGGTGCCACATAAAAGATTACTACTCAAGATAAAAAATCACTGTATTGGGGGTAATATTCTGGCATGGGTGGAGGATTGGTTATCTAACAGGAAGCAGAGAGTTGGGATAAATGGTTCATTCTCGGACTGGCAACCAGTAGCCAGTGGTGTTCCGCAGGGGTCGGTGCTGGGTCCCCAACTCTTTACAATCTATATTAACGATTTGGAGGAGGGGACCGAGTGTAACATATCAAAGTTTGCAGATGATACAAAGATGGGAGGGAAAGTAGAGAGTGAGGAGGACATAAAAAACCTACAAGGGGATATAGACAGGCTGGGTGAGTGGGCAGAGATTTGGCAGATCCAATACAATATTGGAAAATGTGAGGTTATGCAATTTGGCAGGAAAAATCAGAGAGCAAGTTATTATCTTAATGGCGAGAAACTGGAAAGTACTGCAGTACAAAGGGATCTGGAGGTCTTGGTGCAAGAAAATCAAAAAGTTAGTATGCAGGTGCAGCAGGTGATCAAGAAAGCCAATGGAATGTTGGCTTTTATTGCTAGGGGGATAGAATATAAAAACAGGGAGGTATTGCTGCAGTTGTATAGGGTATTGGTGAGACCGCACCTGGAGTACTGCATACAGTTTTGGTGTCCATACTTAAGAAAAGACATACTTGCTCTCGAGGCAGTACAAAGAAGGTTCACTCAGTTAATTCCGGGGATGAGGGGGTGGACATACGAGGAGAGGTTGAGTAGATTGGGACTCTACTCATTGGAGTTCAGAAGAATGAGAGGCGATCTTATTGAAACATATAAGATAGTGAAGGGGCTTGATCGGGTGGACGCGGTGAGGATATTCCCAATGATGGGTGAAACTAGAACTAGGGGACATAATCTTAGAATAAGGGGCTCCTCTTTCAAAACTGAGATGAGGAGAAACTTTTTCACTCAGAGGGTAGTGGGTCTGTGGAATTTGCTACCCCAGGAAGCTGTGGAAGCTACTTCATTAAATAAATTTAAAACAGAAATAGACCGTTTCCTCGAAGTAAAGGGAATCAGGGGTTACGGGGAGCGGGCTGGAAATTGGACATGAGTTTGAGTTCGGATCGGTCAAGGCCCTGTGGGTGGCGGAGCGGGCCCAGGGGCCGAGTGGCCTGGTCCTGCTCCTGCTTCTTGTGTTCTTTAGAGTTGAGGTTGGATCAGATCAGCCATGATCTCATTGAATGGCGGAGAAGGCTCGAGGGGCCGATTGTTCTACTCCTGCTCCTATTTCTTATGTTCTTATGTAACCCCAAGACCACGTGACTTATCGATTCAAACCTTTTAGTTCTTTGATTCCAAAGGGGGCGGTGGACACGAGATGGTGTTGCCTTGCCCTAACTGTACGTGGTATTTAAAAGTACTCACGGTTTTGGCTCAACTTCACTCGCCCGTGCCTCCCGTCCGTGTGAAAATCCTGTTAGTGACGCCAACTGTTGTGGAGTATTTTAAACCAACACTCGACACAAGGTTTTAGATCGATAATCAAGTTGTCTTTATTACACCGGTGGGGAAATAGTCTGCTCTGTCTTAGCCAGACTTCTCCAAATTGTTACAGCAAACACTACATTTTTATACATTACAAAAGCAGGCCCAGCTCATGCTAAATTCATTCCTGCCACCTGATTGGATCTTGGCCTGCATGCACCTTGGTTACGAATCTTAATATAAACATGTATAAGCTGCCTCTTCAATCTATCACTCAAACTGCTGAATGCTAATTAAAAGATACCTTGGAATGCGACCTAGGTAATAAGTTCTTATGGGCAGTTGAAATGCTGGATATCCTGTCTTCATTTAATTGTTTGATATCTCTCCAAAGGTCAGCTATCTTTCACCGCATCTTTATAGATGTGGCCCTTCATGGTAGCACCTGTCTTTCATACACTATTCAGTGAAACTGCCAGCGATGTCATTTTAACTCTTTCCCCACTGCAAGGGACTTCAATTATGTGGCGAGACTGGGGAAGGTAGGATTGTTCTCCTTAGATCAGAGCAAGTTTAAGGTCGATTTAATAGCGGCGTTCAAAATTATGAGGGGTAAATAAAAAGAAAGCATTTTCTCTGAGAGGAATGTTGCTAACCAATGGACACCGATTTAATATAATTGGCTAAAGAACCAGTGGGGAGATGAGGAAAATTTATTTAACACGTTGTTAGGATCTGAAATGTACTGCCTGAAAGGGTGGTGGAAGCAGGGAATTGCATATATACATGAAAAAGACAAATTTGCAGGGCTATGGAGAAAGTGCAGCGGAGAGGAAGTGGGATTCATTGGATAGCTCTTTCAAAGGCCCGGCACAGGTACGATGGGCTGAACAGCCTCCTTCTGTGCAGTATGATACTATGTCTTGTTTCCATGACAATATCTGGTTGTACAAAGTTAGTTCCTCCTAACCAACCATAAGCCCATAATCGTTGTATTCGATCTCATGTCATTTGTGTAGTTGCTTCTCCTGTGTGTAGTAGGAGTAAAATCGCTGTTTTCGACCACAGTCAGGTCCGTGACAATTCAAAAGGTTGTCAGGGCACACACTGACTCCTGGGCGACAAGGCCTATCCCATTCAGACGTGGCTCATGACTCCTGTGAAGAACCCGTGCACAGACGCAGAGCTGGCCTACAATAGGAGCCAGGCCACTACCAGAAATATAATTGCTCAGGCATCGCTTCTGCTACCTGGATCGTTCGGGAAGAGCACTGCAGCCTTGACTGTGTTTCCAGATTTGTGGTCGTGTCCTGCATAACTTTGCAATAATGAGGGACCAGCCCTTACAACCAGTTGGGCAGGAAGAAGTTCAGCAGGAGGAGGAAGAGCAGAAGCAGCATCGACCACTAGCGCACCTAGCTGCCAGAACTCTCAGAGGTCGATTCATCCAAAAGTGCTTCAGCTGAACCATCGCTCCCAGCTCCAATACATAACCGCCCCTCAATCCTTATCACCACAATCATTACTACCACAATCTGATTGCGTTCCTACAGTCCAGCCTTATTGGTTTTGCTCTCACTTCACTAACACCAACACCAAATCCAGAAAAAAACTCTAACAATTCTACTACAAAGTGTATAATAGTTAATATAAAAAGAATCACCATTGTGCAACCCCTTAATGTCATATTCCGTGCTTGTTTCCCTATACTAGTGCTGCTACGAGTTGTACCGCCAATGGCTACAGCTTCGGATGTGGAAGGCTGCTGAGCTTCCATGGAGCACACTTCAGATGGCTGTGGTGGGTGCCCTCAAGCAGCTCTGAGCCTTGAGGACCCGGATATAGAGTACAGCATCTCGGCGTGGATGAGGGCTGTCCGGGCCAGCTGGCTAAGTGGCACTAACAAGAGCACTGGAGGAGTAGGTGGCGTGGAAGCAGGTGCTGCTCTCATTGAGCCAAGGCTACTCTCCTGGGAGAACACCTCATCTCTCCTATGGCTCTGTGCCAGAAAAGATTGGAGGAGTAATACGATGTTCTGGACACCCCAGTGAACACTAGACCCAAGAGATAAAATGGCAGCCATTGAGCTGCCATGCAAGCCGTCAGAGCTGTCAGCAGAGTCTCCATCACGGTGAGCCTCACTGTCATGTTCATAGAGCTGGCACCTGTTGTATCCTGTCCTCCTGCACTGTGTGCCGGGTGATTCAGCACGTGAAGACAACTCCTTGAATCAATTCTCTAACGTGCGCATAATGCAAGTCTTTGAGCTCATAATGCGATGCTCGGATTGAGTTACTCTGCATCTTCAGGAACGCTGGCCTCCTCTTCTTTAAGTGGCACAGGAGCTTGACATGTCTAGCACCTGAAAAGAAAAAGTGTGGCAGGGGTTAGCTTTTCACGTGAAGGAAGATCAGAGAGAGAGAAGCGTGGCTGGTGAAAGCAACTCCTGCTTGCCATGCAGTGTGTAGGATAAGATAGATTGCAATGTTACACCCTTGTTCAAAAAAGAAAAGAGGGATACAACTGGTAACTACAGGTCAGTCAGTCTAATGGCAGTGGTGGGAAAATTACTAGAGACCATTATCAAGGACAAAATTAATTCTCACTTGGAGAAGAATGGGTTTATAAGGGATAGCCAGCACGGATTTTTAAAGGCAAATCGTGTTTGACTAACATGATTGAGTTCTTTGATGTTGTAACAGAGAGGGTAGATGAAGGTAGTGTCGTAGAAGTTGTATATGTAGACTATCAAAAGGCATTTGATAAGGTACCACATAACAGACTTTTTCGGAAAATATAAGCACATGGTATTAACCATGTCAGGCATATTCTCAAATCAGCTCTGAAGGCTGTCGCTAACACACTTCCTTCTTTCTTGCAGGAGAAGGCTCTGCACCATATGAGGCAGGAGGAGGCGACCATAGGAGGTCAAGCCCACTGGTACACCCTTACCACACTTGAGGAAGATATGTTGGCCATCACGGGCAGTGGACAATTCATGGCCATGGTGACTGGTATTGCTTCAGATGATGTCGTGCAGTGTTTCTTCACCCCTTATCTTGTATTTCCCTTAGATTCATAGAATCTTACAGCATAGAAGGAGCCATTCGGCTCGTCGTGCCTGGCGGGCTCCAGCTTTTTCACCATAACCCTGAAAATTAGTCCTCTTCAAGTACATGACCAATTGCCTTTTGAAAGTTACTATGGAATCTGATATTTGTTTTTTATTCAATGTCCCAATTGCAAAGCCAAGTGTCTCATACGCTTTCTTGACCACCTTATCAACGTGCCCTGCCACCTTCAAGGATTTGTGAATATGCACCTCCAGGTCCCTCTGCTCTTTTTAAAAATTCGTTTATGGGATGTGGGCGACGCTGGCAAGGCCAATATTTATTGCCCATCCCTAATTGCCCTTGAGAAGGTGGTGGTGAGCCGCCTTCTTGAACCACTCCAGTCCTTGTGGTGAAGCTAGTCTCTCAGTGCTGTTAGGTAGGGAGTTCCAGGATTTTGACCCAGCGACGATGAAGGATCGACGATATACTTCTAAGTCAGGATGGTATGTGACTTGGAGGGGAACTTGGAGGTGGTGGTGTTCCCATGCGCCTGCTGCCCTTGTCCTTCTAGGTGGTAGAGGTCGTGGGTTTGGGAGGTGCTGCCGAAGAAGTATTGGCGAGTTGCTGCAGTGCATCTTGTAGATGGTACAGCCACGGTACTCCAGTGGTGGAGGGAGTGAATGTTTAAGGTGGTAGATGGGGTGCCAATCAAGCGGGCTGCTTTGTCCTGGATGGTGTTGAGCTTCTTGAGTGTTGTTGGAGCTGCACTCATCCAGGCAAGTGGAGAGTATTCCATATTACTTCTTACTTGTAGATGGTGGAAAATCAGGAGATGAGACACTCGTCTCAGAATACCTAGCCGCTGACCTGCTCTTGTTGCTACAGTATTTATGTGGCTGGTCCAGTTAAGTTTCTGGTCAATGGTGACCCCCAGGATGTTGATGGGGGGAATTCGGCGATGTTAATGCTGTTGAATGTCAAGGGGCAGTGGTTAGACTCTCGCTTGTTGGAGATAGTCATTGCCTGGCACTTTTGTGGTGCGATGGTACCTGCCACTTATCAGCCCAAGCCTGAACGTCGTCCAGATCTTGTTGCATGCGGGCATGGACTGCTTCATTATCTGAGGAGTTGTGAATGGCACGAAACACTGTGCAGTCATCAGCGGACTTCCCCATTTCTGACCTTTTGTTGGAGGGAACAAGGCCTGGACGACATTCAGGCTCGCAAAAGGGCAAAACGAAAAGAAACTTGTGATGTATATCAAGGCGAACACAAAAATATTTTACAAATATATTAGAAGAAAAAGAGTAGTCAAGGATAACGTGGGCCCTTTAAAAACAGATGGGTGTAATAGTAGAAATGAAAATAAGGAAATGGCAGACTTGTTGAATAATTACTTTGTGTCAGTCTTCACAGTAGAGGAAGTGGATAACATACTTGACATTGCAGGGACATGAATAATGAATCAAGGACTGGAACTTCCCAAAATTAACGTAAGCAAGAAAACAATATTAGAAAAAATAATGGCACTAAAGACTGAAAATCCCCAGGACCTGATTGTTTCCACCGCAGGGTTTTAAAGGAATTAGGTGAGGAAATTGCAGCTGCTTTAGCCATAATCTCCCAAAGCTCCCTAGATTCAGGAATTGTCCCCTTTTATTGGAAAAATGCCAATGTAACTCCATTTTTTTACGAACGGTGAGTGTGAAAAAACAGGACATTAAAGACCTATTAGTGTAACATCTGTAGTGGTTAACATTTTGGAATCTATCATTAAAGACAGCGTGACTGTACACTTAGAGAAATTTGAATTGATTAGGGAGAGCCAACATGGAGTTGTAAAGACACCAATGCCCCTTCGGATCCTTCTTCCCCTTCACTTCCCTCTGACCCCATACCTCCTTCCAATGTACCCTTTGACGTTTTTTTAACTATCCCCTCCGGCCTTCCCCTTTCTGACCCCAAACGGTCAGTCCTCAGGAAAGGCTACAGCTGTATCCCCTTGCACCTCCACCTCAATAAATTTCGAGCCCAGCACGATCCTGAGTTAGAACATAAGAACATAAGAAATGGGAGCAGGAGTAGGCTATATGGCCCATCAAACCTGTTCTTGCCCCACGGAACTTATTTCTTGCTTTCTCCGTTCCATTTCCCCCATTGTCCAGTCTCTTCCAACCTGCATCCGCAACTCTTTCAATGCCCTCTGCCACTTTAACAGTTTCCAGTTTCCTGGCTCTAACCGTCTCCTTTTCACCAAGGACTTCCAGTCCCTCTGCACATCCATCCTCCACCACGATGGTCTGCAGGCCCTCTCCTTCTTCCTTGAACAGAGGCCCAACCAATCCCCAGCCTCCACCATCCTCCTCTTCTTGGCTGAACTTGTTCTCATATTGAACAACTTCTCCTTTGATTCCTCTCACTTCCTCCAAATAAACGGTGTCGCTATGGCAACCCGCATGGGTCCTGGCTATGCTTACCTTTTTGTGGGATACATGGAACATTCGTTGTTCCAGTCCTACTCAGGTTTCCTCCCTCACCTCTTTTTCCAGTGCATTGATGACTGCTTCCTGCTCTCACCCCAAACTTGAACATTTCATCAACTTAGATTTAAATAATTGGAAAACGATCTAAGGGGAGATGACGAGAAATGTTTTCACTCAGAGATTGTCGGGATCGGGAAGGCTCCACCTGAAAAGATGGTGGAAACTGATTCCATAAATAATTTTAAAAGGGCGTTGGACAGATACTTGAGGATGACGATCTTACAGGTTATGGACAAAAAACGGGGATGTGGGATTAAGCATGACTACTCTTTCATAGAGCCAGCACAGGCATTATGGACCGAATGGCCTCCTCTGCTGCTGTAAGTTTCTATGATTCTATGACTCTATGACTTTGCTTCAAATTCCCATCCCTCCCTCGCCTTCACATGGTCCATCTTCGATTCTTCCCATCCCTTCCTCAATATCTCTATCTCCATTTCTGGGGGTAGACTTTCAATCAATAGCTATTATAAGCTCACAGACTCCCACAGTTACCTTGATTAAATTTCCTCCTACCCTGATTCTTGTACGGACTCTATTCAATTCTATCAGTTTCTCCATCATCATCACATCTGTTCTGACGATGCCACCGTCCTCACCAATGGTTCCTTTGTCTTCCTTTTTCCTCAATCGAGGATTCACCTCCACCTTGGTTGACAGGGCCCACGACAACGTCCGTCCTGTTCCCTGCACTTCTGCCCTCACCCCTTCCCCTCCCTCCCAGATCACATGTTTCCCTTGTCCTCACCTTCCATCCCACCAGCCTCCACATTCAACAATTCATCCCCCGCCATTTCCGCCACCTCCAGCGCGATACCACCACCAAACCTATCTACCCCTCCCCATCCCTTTCAATATTCTGAAGGGACCATTCCATCGGGGCACCCTGGTCCATTTTTCAATCACTCCGAACACTAGCTCCCCTTCCCATGGCAACTTCCTATGGAACCTTCCCATGCAAGTGCCGGAGATGCAGCACCTGCTCTTTCACCTCCTCTCTTCACACGGTCCAGGGCCCCAACCACTCCTTCCAGGTGAAACAGTGATTTACTTGTACTTCTTTTAATTTAGTATATTGTATTCGTTGCTCGCAATGTGGTCTCCTCTACACTGGGGAGATCAAACACAGATTGGGTGATCGCTTTGCTGAATACCTATATTCAGTCTGCAAGCATGATTCTGAGCTTCTGGTCGCTTGCCATTTTAGTTCTCCATCCCACTCTCACTCTGAACTCTTTGTTCTCGGCCTCATACACTGTTCCAATGAAGCTCAACGGAAGCTCGAGGAACAGCACCTCATCTTTCGATTAGGCACTTGCCAAACTTTTGGACTCAATATTACATTCAACAATTTCAGATCATAACCACTGCTCCCATTTTTTCGGACAGCAGGTGTTGGTAATGATTCTGCTGTTGCCATTTACAACTCCTCAAGACGCAACTTTTGTTTCTTTACTTGTCCCATTTTCAAGCCCTTTTCCCTTGCACCAACTTAACTTTTGTCATTTAATCACTCCGGCTTTCCACCCTATCACAGACCTTCCCTTTTGTTCTTTTCTTCCCTCCCCCTATCCCTGCCCTTTTATGTGCTTAAAAACGGTTACATCTGTAACATATTCCAGTTCTAATGAAAGGTCACCGACCTGAAATGTTGACTTTGTTTCTCGCTCCACAGATCCTGCCTGGCCTGCTGAATATTGGCAACATTATCTGTTTTTATTTCAGATTTCCAGCATTCGCAGTATTTTGCTTTTGTGTTATTATGGATTTGTCTTGGCTAGCTCATGCCTAACGAACCTAATTGAATTTTTTGAGGATGTAACGAAAGTAGTAGACAGGGGAATGTCTTTGGATGTAGTTTATATGGACTTCCAAAAGGCATTCGATAAGGTTCCATGTAAGAGACTGTTAGATACAATTAAAGCTCATGGAATTGAAGGCAAATAGTTGTCCTGGTTTGGATATTAGTTAGGTAGTAGAGGACAGAAAGTAGGTATAATGGGCATGTACTCGAATTGGAAGGAAGCGGCCAGTGGTGTCCCAGAAGGATCTGTGCTGGGGCCTCAATTATTCACTATATTTATCAACGATTTAGATAACACAATAGAGAGCCATATATCCAAGTTTGCTGATGACACAAAGATCGTTATTCCTGTGTTCCTATGATCCAGATCATATATCATTACTAGTTATACCCTTCACAACTTCACCTTTCAAAATGATCTGGACTTTGACATTGCTGGCGAGGAGGCCCTGACTCCGCTCAATCCAGAACTACATGGCGCAGAATATCATAATGACCAACATTAAAGTGACCCCTCAGTAATGCTGCATCAGAGCATAAACATTACTCAAGTCAGCCTTTGACACAACCACCATACCTCCTTCTCCACTCAACCTGTTCCAATAAAGATACATTCCTCAATCCACTATCAATCCTGCAACATGAAAACACATTAGCCCCCTTTGCCTCTAATCGAGAGTACCAATCATTGCCACCTGTGTGAATAAGTCGGCACCAAATAACTGCATCCTTTTGTGTATGACTGTAACCTTCATGAATAATAAAGCGCAATGTCAGTGCACAATTTATTTTAATACAATGAAGACCAAAGTACATGCAAGCCAAATTATTCTTTTCTAACACGCTGCTTTCCCTGGTTGTCCAAACATGTCTTTCTTTCACCATTGTTAGTGCTTCTCCTAGGTGAAAACGTAAGGCCAGAAGGGGTTCTCTGTTTATGCATGTAAGTAATTGCTGTTAGGGAAGTTGGGTAACGATAGTGGAAGGTCCTGAGTTGAAGCTTCCCTGAACCTGACTGCATTATGAAATGTTAGTTGACCACATGTTGCTTTAAGATGGTGAAGAATGTGCTGGTGCCCACGGTGGGCAATGAAAAGTGTCTTTTGTGATGCGCTGGTTCCCCTGGAGAGGTTGGTGAACTTATTCTGTCAGTGGTCGGCAGTCCTGCGCATGAGAGAGCTGACATTCAGTTACACTGCCACCTCCCTCCAGCCAGCACAAGTGACATTCCGGGCAGGCTTACTGGTATGGATATTCTTGACAGGCTTGCTGGCACAGGCATCCATGTGTCTCTAACTCCGTAATTCAGTTTCCGTGTGGAGGGCTTGGAGGTTCCAGTCGAGAAATCTTGTGTCCTTCTGCTCTTTCTGAGTGCCATGTCCTGCTGCCTTGACTGGCTGCTTGGTGCAGATGCTCCTGCTGTCGACATAATTCTTCCAATGTATGGTAAAAAGATTGATAAGACTTGTACTGAAGTTATGTGAGAATTGAGTGACTGAGCCACGTACTGCTCCTTCCTTACCTGGTTGTCCTCCAGTATGATGCTGAAGTGTGTACTTAGAAACATGTTTTTCAAATGTTGCACTCGAAGTTCCATGCACTCCAACATCTTACACCCGTTTTACCCTGAATTTACAGCACTGCCTATTCCAATATGTATGCAATGACCTGACCGTCGGAAACCCTCACGTAACTAACACTAAGAATTCCCTCATGCTTCTCCCACTCAGTGATGGTAACTTCAATGGAAGTTCCACAGAATTCCTTCGTGCAAATCGAGGGGGTGAATTTGATTTTGGGTCATACGGTAAAACAGGCGATAGCAACGAGCTGTCCATTTTTACATTCTGTTGAAATGCAATGCCACTTTGCTTGGGCGATCGCCCAACACCAATTTCATCCCCCAGGTTTCCATCGAAATTCCACAAAAATTAAGGTGCAGTGGTAGAATCCCAGAGGAAATTCCCAGCGCACCTCCCTGTTAGATTTAAAACCGCATCAGGACTAGTACTCTATTTCCTGCGTACTACAATTTATTTAATAATCAGATTGGAGAATCTGTGAGATAGTGGTTTATCTGACAGAAGTTTATTAATTAATGACAGCACACTGAGTACTACATGAAAGGATTGATATGTTTATATACTCACAAGTAAAAGATGCAGTGGGAAAACACGAGTTTACCCACCACTGGACAGTCGCAGTCTTGAATTACCACTCATTCTCAAGCTCACTGATACTTATATATCTGATGGACAATTTAGAAGCAACAGCAGGTAACTTCCTTCGAACCTATCAACTCTAAGACTACTTTCATGTCATCGCTGTGTGTTATATGCTACTGCACCAGTAGGTGGCAATATTGCACCACATATCTTTCATACGCTGGCGTGTGGAAGAAAATTCATTTATTGTAAAGATGAGGCAATTTTGCACTGTTACCAATGTAATGATTTTACCAGAATAATAACAACATGAAACACATATTTTGCTGCGAAATTAGCCATAATTCTTTCAATAAACTTTTTGATGCTTCAAAATAACAACAGCAGCAACTTGAATTGATATACTGAGGCATTTGACTGAGACCAGCTAAGATAAGAGTTGGGTTTTGAAATACACCCTCACACTAACCACAAACTCGGTATTCCTTCAGTACACAGTCTTCTTTGTTCGGACCGATTTGGGAATACAGATACATAAATTGCTAAAAGTAGCAACACCAGTTGTTAAGACGATAAAGATTTGCAAACACAGTTATAGGATAGTATAGGATACTTATAGGCTTCCGGATGACATAGACAGGATGGTGAAATGGGCAGAAGCATGGCAGATGCAGTTCAATGCAGAGAACTGTGAAGTGATGCACTTTGGGAGGAGTAATATGGAAAGACAGTATAATATAAGTGGCACGATTTTGAAACGTGTCAATGAACAGAGAGACGTTGGTGCCCGTGTACACACGTCCTTAAAGGTGGCAAGGCAATTTGATAAGGTGATTAATAAAGCATATTGGTTACTTGGGTTTATAAATTGAGGAATATAAAATAACAACAAAGAGATCATGCTATAACTTTATAAATCATTGGTTAGACCTCATCTGGAGCATTGTGGACAATTCTGGGCACCACACTTCAGGAAAGTTGTAAAGGCATTAGAAAGGACACAGAAGAGGTTTACCAGGATGTTACCAGGGATGAGGAACTTCAGTTATGAGGAGTGGTTGGAAAAGTTAGCACTGTTCTCCTTGGAACAGAGAAGGTTAAGAGGTGACCTAATAGAGGTTTTCAAGATGATGAGAGGTTTTGATAGAGTAGATAGAGAAAAATTATTCCCTCTGGCGAGTGGGTCAATAACTAGAGGTCAAAGATTCAAAACCATTGGCAAAAGATCTAGAGAGGAGATGAGAAGTTTTTTCATGCAGAGAGTTATTGGGAACTGGAACACACTACCTGAAAAGGTGGTGGACGCTGATTCCATAAATAATTTTAAAAGGGAGTTAGGCAGCTACTTGAGGATGAGGAACTTACAGGGTTACGGACAATAAGCGGTGATGTGGGACTAAGCACGGCTGCTCTTTCAAAGAGCCAGCACAGGCACGACGGGCCGAGTGGCATCCTTCTTGCTGTAAGTTTCTATGATTCCATGAAACAATGGACTGGGGTTCATTTCCAGAGCAAAGGAATACACAATCAGAGAGACAATGTTAAATTTATATAGAATCTGGGATAGAGCTCACTGTGAGGACTGTGCTCAGTAGCGGTCTCTATGCAACAACAATTATATTGAAGCACTGGAAAAAGTGCAGAAAATATTTAAAAGGAGGTTACTAGAATTCGGAGGATGAAATTATCTGGAAAATTGAACAGCCAGGATTCTTTTCTCTGGAGAAGAGAATACTGAGAGGAGACCTGATAGAGGTCTTCATATTTATGATGGGGTTCGCTAGGGTGGACGTGGAGAGATTGTTTGCACTTGAGGGTGAGCCCAGAACAATGAAGCAGAAATATAAAATAGCCATAAACAGATGAAATAAAGATTTTTTTGAAGCTATTAGTTGGTAATTGGTTGGGAGGTAGGATAAGGAGAGTAGGGATCAAGGGATTGATTTCAAATTGCCGGGATGTGAAAAGAGGTGTGCCCCAGGGATCTGGGGCCTCAGCTTTTTATCAAATATATTAATGACATGGATGAAGGATTTGAGAATTGTATATCCAAGTTTGCAGATGTCACTAAGTTAGAATGCAAAGTAAATTGTGTGGGTTGAAAGAGGAAATTGGATAGATAGACTAAGTGAATGGGGAAATCTATGACAGATGGAGTTCAATGCGGGAAGTGTGAGGCCATCCACTCTGGATCTGTGAAAGATAGATCAGATCGTGCGAGACTAGGAGCTGTTGTGAAGCAAATTAATTTGAGTGTCGATGCACACAAATCACTAAAAGATAGTGCACAGGTACAAAACGTAATAAAAAGGCTAATGGAATGTTGTAGTTCAAAAGTGAGGAAGTAATGCTTCAGATGCACAGAGCCTAATTCGGACCTGGAGTGTCACATTCAGTTGTGGGTACCAAGCCACAGGAAATATTTATTGGCCTTGGAAGGGGTACAGAGCTGGTTCACTGGAATGACACCTGGTCCAAAAGGGTTAAATTATGCTTCTAATCTCTTGAATTTAGAAGGTTCAGGGGTGATCCAATCGAGGCATTGGAAATGATTAAGGGTTTTGATATGGTAGGCACAGATAAACTATTTCCTCTCTTGGGGGAATCCAGAGCAAGAGGGCATAATCTTAGAATTAGAGCTAGGCCATAAAACATTCAAACCAGGACACATTTTTTCACAAAAAGTGTAGTAGAAGTCTCAAACTCGTTCCACCAAAAGGCTGTGGATGCTGGGTCAATTGAAATGTTCAAGACTAAGATCGATAGATTTTTGTGAGGTAAGGGTATCAAACAGTATGGTAGAAAGGCGGGTAAAAGGAGTTGAGGTACAGATCAGCCATGATCTCATTGAATGGCAGCACAGGTAGAAGAGGCAGAATGACATACTTCCGTTCCTGTGTTCCTATTAGGAGAATTTTCTTTACACAGAGAGTGGTGAGAATGTAGCATTCATTGCCACGTGGAGTGGATGAAGCAGAGAGCATTGACATGTTTAGGCGGAGGCTTGTTGCATATGGGAGGGGGAAGGAAATAGATGGACATGGGGGAAAGATGTAATTGGAGTTGGAGGAGGCTCGTGCGCGGCCTCAGTCAACAGCGCACATGCGCAGAAGACCTCAAAAATGTTGGTGCAAATAATCACTCCGTTATAATTTCACCTGGCAAATGCTAGGAACTCTTCACAAACATTTAGGATATCGCATTACACAGCGACCAGAGGAATTCCTACCCTCGTGAGTCACTGTAGTTTACGTACCATTACAAATTTTGAATTTAGTTATCAACAAGGCGACTGCTTTGTGGTAGTTGCAGAAAAATGAATGAAATATTGCAATGTGATCCCCCAGTACAAACTTTCCGAACATAATTTGAATGAGTCACTCCTCTAAGCCAATGGTCTTGGCTACCCTTGATCGGTCTTTCTCTCAGCAGTTTCAAACTTGCAGTCTAGTTGAACCTTGAGTTAATACAAGATTCTGAGGGGGATTGACAGGGTAGATGCTGAGAGGTTGTTTCCACTGGTTGGAGTGTCTAGAACTAGGGGGTATAGTCTCAGGATAAGGGGTAGGCCACTTAAGACTGAGATGAGGAGAAATTTCTTCACTCAGAGGTTTGTGAATCTTTGGAATTCTCTGCTCCAGAAGTCTGTGAATGCTAAGTCTTAGAGTATATTCAAGGCTGAGATTGAAAGATTTTTGGACTCTAGGAGAATCAAGGGATATGGAGACCGGGCGGGAAAGTGGAGTTGAGGTCGATGATCAGCCATGATCTTATTGAATGGCGGAGCAGGCTCGAAGGGCCGTATGGTCTCCTCCTGCTCCTATTTTTTATGTTCTTATGTTCTTAAGGAGGCTCACTTGTGCTCATGACTAGTTTCTTAATGTGTCTGTGTTAAGGTAATTAACAGGTAACAATACATTTATCTATTCATTGGAAAGGGTTTGCTTCCTTCCAGCCTGGACTTGTGAACGCATATTTTCTAAAGTTGTCTTTCCATTTCATACTTGTCAATTTTTCATTCTCCGGTTTTTGTTCCGTTTTGCTTCACCACTGCTGCTCGGTATTTTCTTGCGGCCAGCTGTTCATTATTTTCATTTCCCCATCTTTTTTTTCCAACACCCTCTGCTCCAATGGACATGCAGACTCTTTTCTGTACCGTGTCACAGTGGTCAGGATTCCTTCCTGAGACCAAACGGGCTTCCCCACCGTTGTGAAGGGAAGTCAAAGCCGAATGTGATCTTATTCTCACGGTCGATCCGCTCACGGGTACTTCCAGCGGAGAATGACGATCAGAAGCAGTAACTTCGCCCGGTTTTCTCTTTGCTGGTGCGCGGGTACTGGGGATTGTTGTAGCACATCGAATGCCTTACCGGGAACAGCGGCGCTAGCTGAGTCCGTAAGTGTTTTTAAAAGAGAAATTGATAAATATTTACGAAAAATGAGAATGAAAAACAACGTTACGGGGAATGAACTAAGCGCTTTCAGAGAGTCGGATTAGGTGCGATGGGCTCATTGGCCTCATGGACTGTACAATTCTGACAGCTTTTCATTCTATGAATATCACGCAGGTTTTTCACTTTGGTTTACAGAAAGACCTATAGTCCCGCTGTCGTGAATTGTTCATAAGAGGATAACAACATGAAGCGATCAGCTTGATGTGAAACCGCTTCTAATTCCCTTGAAAGAAATGTTACATTCGTTAGGTATTCTCGGAGTGAGCTTGAGTGAGCGTTGTGCAAAGTTCTCTTCCACTGTCTCCAAACTCAACGGAAACCACTACCGTGCTATAATTCCACTAGTCATTAAGCCATGGTCTCCACAGTAACTATACGATTGCACCAGCTGCAAGTAATAATTGCAATAGATGTCGTTTTCTACATTTATTCATTCACGGGATGTGGGCGTCGCTGGCAAATCCAACATTTATTGCACATCCCTAATTGCCATTGAGACAGTGGTGGTGACCCCCTTCTTGAACCGCTGCAGTCCATGTGGTGAAGTTACCCCCACAGTGCTGTTAGGGAGAGAGTTCCAGGATTTTGACACAGCGATGGTGAAGGAACGGCGATATATTTCCAAGTCAGGATGATGTGTAACTTGAATGGGAACTTGCAGGTGATGATGTTCCCATGCGCCTGATGCCCGTGTCTGCCTAGCTGGTAGAGGTCGGGGGTTTAGGAGGTGCTCAGCATGGAGGAGAACTGATTCATCAGCTGAGGGAGGGTGGTAGGTGAGAATCAGCAGGAGGTTTCCTTGCCCATGTTTGACCTGATGCCATGAGACTTCATGGAGTCCGGAGTCAATGTTGAGGGCTCCCAGGGCCACACACTCCCGACTGTATACCACTGTGCCGCCACCTCTGTTGGGTCTGTCCTATCGATGGTGATGGAGGAGACTGGGACGTTGGCTGAAAGTTATGATTTTGTGAGTATGACTATGCCAGGCTGTTGCTTGACTGGTCTGTGGGGCAGCTCTCCCAATTTTGGCACAAATCCTCGGATGTTAGTGAGGAGGACTTTGCAGAATCGACTGGGCTGGGTGTGCCTTTGTCGTGTCCGAATCCGATGCCTAGGTCCATGCTGGGTGTTCCATCTAGTTTTGCTATTATACTCTTTTTTTTTAGCAGTTTGATGCAACTGAGTGGCTTGCTAGGCCATTTTAGAGGGCAATAAATAGTCAACCACGTTGCTGTTGGTCTGGAGTCACATATAGGCCAGACCGGGTAAGGACGTCAGATTTCCTTCCCTAAAGGACGTAAGTGAATCAGTTGAGTATTTATGACAATCCAGTAGTTTCATGGTCACCATTACTGACACTAGCTTTTTATTCCAGTTATTTTTAATTAACTGAATTCAAAATCATAATGTGCCATGATATTCAGTTCCACTGCCTTCAAAGAACTGAATATCAAGCGAAGCGTATAACAGGTGGCCTGTGCCATTAATTCAAATCTACTGTTATTTGATTCGTGTGTGCCATATGCTAGTACGCCAGTAGGTGACAATGTTGCACCACATATGCTTCATACTCACTGGACTGTGAAATACATTTCTAATCAGTACTGAAAAATCAATTTTGCGGTTATAAAGGTTACCAGAATAATAACAACTTAAACAAGGCAACTTGTCTTGAAACTAGCTATAATTCGTTACATAAACACTTTGATGCTTCCGCAATTGCCTCTAACTGACACCTTCGGCTGATTAGCTTAGCCTAAAGAATCCTAACAAACTAATCTGAACCATGTATTAGGCTCCATCTCGCAGAATACATTTATAACAGACAGATATTAGTACTGACTTCTGAAGTATTTTTCATAATTTCACGACGGATATTCTAAACCTTCTGCCGAATTACACCAATGTAACCCTGCGGTTTCTACATTTCCTCCTTTTCTGTAGCTCTCTATGCTAACTATTGCATAAAAGCCATTAACATACTAATCTGTTAGCCTATATTATACACCATCCTACACTCTCCCGATCACCAGCGGGGCCAATGTTTTTCAATTGCAGAGCAGGGATTAACTCATCGCCAAGACATTTCACACTAAAAAGTGTGCTTAAAACAGGAAAAGTAGAAAACTATTTGCTAGAGTAGTTTTATCGATTTTTGTCATAAATTATTGTCAATTGTCTTGTGAAATTTCGATGATTCCCTCCTCTTCAGTGGTGCGTGTACAGAATAGCCGAAAAACGGGATGATTTAGGCCTATGTATAGAAAGAGCAGCAGACGTATACTTATGAGACGTTATCTGAACTCGTCACCGTCAGTGCTCTCCCATTGCGATGATTAAATCTTTACATCTTGCTGTCTTCTGCGCCCTTCAACTCGACAATGAAAAAGTTACTTGATTCAATGCTTCAAAAAATGCATTTATATAGCGCCTTTCACGACCTCAGGACGTCCTAAAGCGCTTTACAGCCAATGAAGTACTTTTGAAGTGTAGTCACTGTTGTATTGTAGAAAACGCGGCAACCAATTTGCGCACAGCAAGCTGCCACAAACAGCAATATTATAGTGACAAGATAATCTGTTTTTGTGATGTTGATTGGGAGATAAATATCCACCAGGACACCGGGGATAACTCCCCTGCTCTTCGAAATAGTGGTCATGATGCGGAGATGCCGGTGTTGGACTGGGGTGGACAAAATTGAGAGGTCGCACAACACCAGGTTATAGTCCAACAGTTTTATTTGAAATCACAAGCTTTCGGAGCTATCGATCGCCCCTTCCTCAGGTGAAGTACACTAATTCACCTGAGGAAGGGGCGATCGATAGCTCCGAAAGCTTGTGATTTCAAATAAAACTCGAAATAGTGCCAGGGGATCTTTTACGTCCACATGAGAGGGCAGATGAGGCTCGGTTTAACGTCTCATCTAAAAGACCACACCTCCGACAGTGCAGCACTCCCTCAGTACAGCACTGAAGTGTCAGCCTAGATTTTTGTGCTCAAGTCTCTAGTGAAATCTGCTGTGAAATATTAGGTAAAGACATTTAATGTATTTGTAAGAAATATATTTTGGATTGCTATTTTTAAATGATTAACTGTCCCATTAAAATAGGAAGCTCTGGAATTTCGTACTAAGGTTCATACAATGACATCACACACCCGGCAGCACAAAGCAATGTTGTGTATCTATCAGAAGACTAAACAAACAACTGTTCCATTTGATTCATTCACCCTTACTCCTTCTATACATCAACATTCTGAACCTCACTTTCTCATGTGAGCTCAAATAGATCTCTCAGATCCTTTAATAAAAATCCTTTCAAAAATCTCCCTTAATTCTTCCATGTTTTTCTCACAGTGCGTAACTCCCTTTACTATCTATCTATCTATCTATCTATCTATTTGGTTGAGTTATTGAAGCCCTTACCACCCTCAGTCTTTCCACTCTATTACAATTTTCAGGCTTCCAAAACCCAAGCCTACAGTAACCTAATCGATCCTGGTCGTTTACCGCACCTTTAGCTTGATGTATTCTATCATTATCGAGTTCTATTCTATGGCTTTGACACTTTATTTCTCATTATTTTCAAATGGCCGGGTTTGTGCAAATGTCAGTCAGCACAGGACCGACGATGCAGTAGGCTGAAGTCACGTGGACGGAGATTTGCATGAATAATTAATACTCAGTGACGTTGCGACGTTTGAAACTTCTTAAGGAGAGGTTTAGTAAGAGCCCAGAACAAAATTCGTGTCAGAAAACATGATGCTTCCTACCGTCACCAAAACCTTAACTATGACTGAATGGGTTCGGTTTGTCGCCGCACTGGTGCTCTTTCTCCACAGTAAGTGCAGGACTTAAGCATTAATATCACTGCTTTTTACATTGCCCTGATTTGTTTCGTTGTGGTTGTGTTGAACGGATCTGATTATTCAGAATTTCACAGAGTGCGACTGATCAATTATTTGTTATTCAACAGGTACAAACGCCGATCCTGTCCTGACTCAGCCCGCGTCCATCTCAAGCACACCGGGGAGAACCGTTACGATCACCTGTACCCTGTCCGGAGGTAACATTGGTAGCTGGTACACGAGCTGGTACTGGCAGAAACCCGGCAGTGCCCCTGTGTTTGTTTGGTATGAGGGCTCCACCAGAGGTTCGGGAATTCCAGATCGATTTACAGGGTCTGTGGACTCATCGAGTAACAAGATGCATTTAACCATCACCAACGTGCTGTCCGAGGACGCCGCCGATTATTACTGTGCTGTGTGGAGCGGTGATAGATTAACTTTCGGGAGAGGAACCAAGCTGAATCTGAGCAGTAAGTAAATTATTCATAGTTTGCAACTTGGGATTTGTCAACTAGTAGTTTTCGATTTTTGTTTTTTTTGGTCGTTGTTCCCTGGAACAGAAATATCCGTGCCGGATTCTCTTATGGCGATTGCAACAGTCACTTTTTAAATTTGGATTCTAAAGCGCTCATCAAAGTGTCCCCTAACATTTGCAACATTGCGGACGAAACAATCCCTTAAAATCATTTTCTTGGTAGATTATTTAGTATAATTTAAGATTATTTATACAGAGCTTGTGAATCAGCATCCACTGATATTCAAGAGATAGCCAGGCAGAAAGGGCACCCGACTTTAGGAAGGGTGTCAAAGACTTGGAGAGGGTACAGGAGCAATTTATTAAGATATTAACTACTGCGAGGTTTTAGTTCTGAGAGGAGACGCGAGAAGCTCTATTCACCAGAAGCTTACGATGTGATCTGCTGGATGTGTTCAGAATTCTGAGCCATTTTATTCCAGCAAATGAAAATAAATCTATTTTCACTGATCGGTCCCTCGGTAACCAGAGGACATCAATTTAACATCATCGCTAGAAGGACGAAGGGAGAGGTCAGGATATTTTATTTATCCAAGGGATTGTGAAAACGTGTAGTTTCCTAACTTTAAGAGTGGAGCGAGCAGAATCCATGGTAGTGTTTAAAGGGAAGCAGATAAACATTTGATGAAGGACAAAAAATGTCTGGGAAATGGACAAAGTGGAATGCTTTTTCAAAGAGCTGGGGCGGGCGTGATCGACCTCCTTCTGAGCTGGACAATTCTATGATGATATGAGACCAGCATAGTCTTTCAGACTGGATTACACCCGGTCACTACAACCCTGCTGGAATGAATTGTTGGTAAAATTATAAAAACAAAAATTCAAAAGTTTCAACAAATACAGTTTTAATTCACATGAAAGCACTTTTGCGATTTAGTAACCATACTCGGACTAAGACTGCAGGAGGATAGTGTGGCTACTTGCTGTAAATCTCTCACACTCGTCTCCAAGAGAATCCCGTTCAGTACAAAATTCTCAGTCTTACATTTCACATTAATTCCCGATAACTATAGCAATCAAACTGTTGCGTTCAGTTCAGGTATTAATAATCATTAACAGTGATCTATTTTCTACATGCAGTAATCATCAATGATTCGCAGGATGTTTAATTTTCACGGGCACACTACCTTCCTCGCCGATCAATTTATTGTGAAATTCGCGGAATACGTTTTCAGATTTTTGTACATGTCTTTGTACTCACTCCATTGCGCTTTGCTGCTGGTTCTGTGATTCGTGTCAGCGAGAGTAGTAATATTGCAGAAAATGCGAATACTCTATCGCAATTTTACCTTGGTTATTACATCAGCGTGCAGTGGGCGAACATGAGATAAAAACAGCAAAGATCTTCCATTACATTATAAATTGTTCCATTAAGATTTTATATCTGGAAATCTACATTCCAAACCAGTGTTAAAAGAATTCACTGTCAAACGCTTGGTGGTTAGATAACAATCTGATCTGACAGTAAAACCTGCTCAATAATTTCACCCGACTCCAGACATTTCAGTACCAGAAAATGCGGCGATACTCCGGGTGTTGCAGGGCGATTATACCAACTGTGATAATAGGGGTTGATGGCTCTTGTCAGGGAGAGTCGCATTTTCAGCCTCCATATTGAAGCGTAAAGAAAGCAAGGCGAAGTTGTAGGCTCCAGGGCGAACGTCTCAGAATGGCAATAGATTGTTAAACCGACCCGGGCAAACCTGGTATTGGTGAGACGCGCCGCTGTAGCAGACACGGCACCTCAATATCTTAACCATTTGTAGCGGTAGCGCCTCTGACATCTAATTCTATGATTGAACAATATTTCCATCCTTTTCTTCGGTGATTTTCATTAATTAAACCATTTTACCGAAAGGTTGTCATTGGCAGCTGATGCTTGTAACACATGTTCGGTGCGAACTGCCATTTAAAGAGACAGAAGATTGTGACAGACTGGCTTCAACATTCTTACTCTGGGTTATTTTTCATTGTCAGGGCAATTTTCTATTTTTATTAAGAAAAGAAAGGAGAACTTGCATTGATATAGCACCTGTCACGACCTCGTGGTGTCCCACCCCGCTTTACAGCCAAAGAAGTACCTTTGAAGTGTAGTCACTGCTGTAATGTAGGAAAAACTGCAGCCAGTCTGCGCACAGCAAGCTCCCACAAATAGAAATGCGATGATGGCGGGACAATCTGTTTTAGTGAGGTTGGATGATGGATAAATATTGCCAGGACATTTTTGACATTATTTCTTTCATATTGAGGTTATTGTTGGGATGTTATTATATAATACTGATATCGTTGTCTACAATAACAGTGGTTATTTGCTGGAAACTGTGTGCCTTTAATGAAAAGGTATATTTTGTGAAACTCTGACCCGGGATCTGTCTCCAAACAGCATATATCGAGTGTGATGGAATTATTGGGACAGTCTTTTGAAGGTTTACACAATATAGTCATCATCTGACAAGGGCCGCAACTTTGTAGAAATGAGCAGCCTAGTAGATCTTATGGCAGTGATTGTCCAGAAGCCCAAATATTAGTCCAATATAGTGTTTACCACTTCCGTCAATATTAGTGCAAAACTGGAGACAGAAGCAAAGAACCGAGATTAGCAGTAAATTGATTAGAATCGAACGTTTGGATCTAAATATTACTGTATCTTTGAAGTCAGCAATGTTAGGATTACTTACCCCAAATACGGTTCTTTTGCTTTCTACTTTCACTTTAATTCCGCAACTACTGCGAAACAATGTCTGTGACAGGTTGAGTCCGATCAGTACCTTTCAAAGTAATTTTGTGTCCCAGTTTTATTTTTATATTTTATTTTTCTGACACGCATTTTTTCCACAAATGTGGAAATATTCCTAATGATGTGCTAAACTTCAATGAGGAAAGGAAATGGCAGAAAATTGAAACAAATATGATGTCTTTGAGGGTTATATTCAATTAGCTTGGATTGTATTTCCTTAAAATAATTTTTATCAGTTCCTTTCCATGTACCTAAAATATGAAACTATTCTCAGATTATATAATTTCCAGAACTGCGGGCCTCTGTCATTATGGAATTGACATTACTGAGGTTCCGTTGTGTTAAATTCCTCATACTTTTGTAAAGTGACGCCGAATTTTAAAATAATTGAAGAAAGTAACACATTGATTCAGACTTTTAATGTCAATCAATAATGGATCTTCTTGCACTTGTTTTTATTTTTCAGGTCCGCGGGGCCCCTCGGTGTCTGTCCTTCCGCCTTCATCGGATCAAATCGCAGCAAAGAACACGGCGACCCTGGTGTGTTTGGTGAACGGCTTTAACCCGGGCGCTGTGGAGATTGAGTGGACTGTCGATGGCAGTGTCAGAGGGAATGGTGTTGAGACCAGTCGGGTCCAGCAGGAGACGGACAACACGTTCAGTGTGAGCAGTTATCTGACTCTGCCAGCCTCAGAGTGGAACTCACACGAGCTTTACTCCTGTGTGGTTAAACACGAGACTCAGGCAAACCCGCTTCAAACAAGCATCACCAGATCCAGCTGTATCTGATTCAAGAATCTTATGTATCGATTTGTTATGTCATTAGTAAAGTTTCTTTCAAATAAATCCCGTATTCGGACATTACAGGTTTGATTTTAAGTGATCCATTTCCAGTCACAACAACAGATGCAGAGTTTGTCCGCTGGAACCCGCTGGCTGTATCTTAACGTGTGTTCACCCTGAACTGATCAAAGCTTCCGTGTAACCTTATAAATGCGGCAGTGTAATCAAATTACTCTTCTATTATCTCAGGTGCTGTTATTCCTTTCTGTCCGATATATCTGCGCCAATTCATAGAAATTTTCTAAATTTGCGTAAATGGTGAGGTTTTATGCTTTGAGGCATTCTGTTCATCGTATATCGAGTCAGTGATATCAGTTGGAATAATGAAATTACAGGCACGACGAGTGACCATAATTTGACATCTCGTGAAAGAAATCTTACAAAACATTTTTAAAATGTTCCTGTCTGAATTTTGTCCGTGTGGGGAAGGAGCTGAACCACGTGTCCGTGTGAATCTGAGAACAATTCCAAATAAGTTCATCTAAATCATCTGGTTTCACAAATTCAGGGGCAACTCTGTGACCGCCTAACTTTTGAATACCGCGGTACAGTTTCCAGCATTGCATGATTGTTTCCCAAACGATCCGATTCCTTTAATCATTGGTCAATAATCGTTATATTGAAGCAGGTACTATTAGCAGCTCAACCCGTCATAACTACAGATTCACCGATGTCTTTGACAGAAACTAGCCCAGATAACAGTCGTTTTTTTTTTACAATCTCCTTCACACTGGTCACAAACTCGGTATCCATTTAGTGCACAGTCTTCTTTGTTCAGACTGATTTGGGGATACAGATACATAAATCGCTTAGAGTAACAACACAAGTAGTTAAGATCATAATGACTGCGTACACAGTACTAGGTATCATTTGTAGAAGAATAGAATAGAAAAGTAGAAAGGTAATGTTAAATTTCTAATAATAAAATAAAAACAGAAAATGTTGGAAATACTCAGCAGCTCAGGCAACATCTGTGGAGAGAGATACAGAGTTAAAGTTTCAGGTCGATGAACTTTCGTCAGAACTGGAAAAAATTAGAGATGTAACAAATTTGAAGCAAGTGCAATGAAAGGGGGAGGGGAGGAAAGAACAAAAGGGGTGGTCTGTGATAGGATGAAAGCAGGAGAGATTATAAACAAACGGGATGATGGTTCCAGGCAAAAGGAGATGGTAATGGGAAATGTAAATAAATAAAAGATGAGCCTAGAAGAGTTGTAAATGGGAATGGCAGAAGCATCAACAGCTGCCATGTGAAAAAATAGGGCAGAGGTTATGGTCTCAAATTGTTGAACTTGATGTTGAGTCCAGAAGGCTGTAAAGTGCCTAATCGAAAGATGAGGTGCTGTTCCTCGAGCTTACGTTGAGCTTCTTTGGAACAGTGTAAGAGGCCGAGGACGGAGAGGTCAGAGTGGGAGTGGAGCGGAGAATTAAAGTGACAGGCGAAATTTATATCGAGACTAGGTTTGACCACACTTGGAATACTGTGCTCATTAATATAATTTATTTGGAGATATGGTTTGGCAATTATTTGTGAGGTAGGAGACAGAGAGTATGGTTAAAGAGATTGTTCTCTGATTGATGGATGTGGCAAATGGCGTTTCCCTGGGATTTGTAATGGGGGCTTAGCTTTTCATCTTGTAAATTAATGACTTGCACGTAGCAATATAAACTTCTTTATCCAAGTTTGCAGATAAGGCTAAGCTATGAGGCACAGTAAGTTTTGTGGCGGGGAGAAGGAAGTTACATAGATAGGTCAAGTGAATTGACAAAACTATGACAGATGGACCTCAATGTCGGGAAGAGTTAGGGCATCTACTTTGGATCTGAGAAAGACAAGTCAGAATATTTTCTTACTGCTGAGACACTAGCAGGTGTGGAGGAGCAAAGCGATTTAGGTGTGTCCATGTGCACAATTCATTAAAAGTTAATGCAAAGGTACAAAAATAATCAAAACACTAATGGAATGTTGACCTTTTCCGAAGGGGATTAAAATTCAAAAGTGAGGAGGTAATGTTTCAGTTATCCAAAGCCTTGTGCAGACCCCATGTGGACTATTGTGCACCGAACCTTAGGAATAAAGTAGGAACCACCTTTTTCACACAAAGAGGATTGGGAATATGGAACTCACTTCCCCAAAAGGCTGTGGATTCTGGGTCAATTGAAACTTTCAAGACTGAGATCGATAAATTATTGTTAGGTAAGGATATCAAGGGATATGGAACGGAGGCGGGTAAATGGAGTTGAGGAACAGATCACCTTTGATCTAGTTGAATACTGGAACAGGCTGGAGCGGCTGAATGACATACTCATGTTGCTATGTTTCTATTTCTTTACACAGACAGTAGTGAGAATGTGGAATTCGCTTCCACATGGAGTGGTTGAATCAGATAGCACTGACACATTTAATGGGAGGCTTGTTGCATACATGAGGAAGAAGGCGAAAGGGAGATATGGAGGCGGGGTGGGAAGAGGTAATTGGAGTGGGAGAACGCTCGTATGGAGTGCGAAGACGGCATAGACCTGTTGGGCTGAATGGCGTGTTTCTGTGCCACAGATTCTATGTGATTCTATGTATGATATTTTATTGTGGTACGGTAGCATAGTGGTTATGTTACTGGACTAGTAATCAGGAGGCCTGGAGTAATGATCCAGAGGTGCAAGTTGCGGAACTTTAAATCAGTTAGTTAAATAAATCTGGAATAAAAAGCTAGTGTCAGTAATGGTGACCATGAAACTACCGGATTGTCTTAAGAACCCATTCGCTTCACGAATGTCCTTTAGGGAAGGAAGCCTGCCATCCTGACTGGGTCAGGCCTATATGTGACTCCAGACCCACAGCAATGTGGTTGACTCTTAACTGCCCTCTGAAATGGCCTAGCTAGCCACTCAGTTGTACTAAACCACTGCGAAAAGCATTAATACGAATAAAACCGGACGGACCACCAGGCATCGACCTCGGCACCGGCCCCGGGACTAGCTTCAGACAAGGCAACGGCACACTGAGCCCAGTCGCCCTGCAAAGTCCTCCGCATTAACATCTGGGGACTTGTGCCAAAAGTGGGAGAGCTGTTCCGCAGACTAGTCAAGCAACAGCTTGACTTAGTCATACTCACAGAATCATACCTTTCAGCCGATGTCCCAGAATCCTCCATCACCATCCCTGGTAATGTCCTATCCCAGTGGCAGGGCAGTCCCACCAGAGATGGCGGCACAATGGTTAGAGTCGGGAGGGAGTGGCACTGGGAGTCCTCAACATTGACTCCGGACCCCATGAATTCGCATGGCTTCAGGTCAAGCATAGGCAAGGAAACCTTCTACTGATTACAACCTACCACCATCCCTCAGTTGATGAATCAGTACTCCTCCATGATGAACACCACTTGGAATAAGCACTGCGGGTAACAAGGGCACAGAATGTACTCTGGTTGGGGGACTTCAATGCCCATCACCAAGAGTGGCTCGGTAGCACCACTACTGACCGAGCTGGCTGAATCCTGAAGGTTATAGCTGCCAGACTGGGCCTGTGGCAGGTGGTGAGAGAACCAACACAAGGGAAAAGCCTACTTTACCTCGTCCTCACCAATCTACCAGTCGCAGATGTCCATGACCGCATTGGTAGCAGTGACCACCGCACAATCCTTGTGGAGACGCAGGCCCGTCTTCACACTGAGAACACCCTCCATCATGTTGTGTGGCACTACCACCGTGTTAAATGGGATAGATTCACAACAGATCTAGCAGCTGGGCATCCATGAGGCGCTGTGGGCCATCAGCAGCAGCAGAATTGTATTCCACCACAATCTGTAATCTCATGGCCAGGCACTTCGCTCACACTACCATTGCCATCAAGCCAGAGGACCAACTCTGGTTCAATGTGGAGTGCAGAAGAGCAGGCCAGTAGCAGCACCAGGCGTACCTGAAAATGAGGTGCCAACCTGGGGAAGCTACAACACAGGACTACATGCATGCTAAACACCGGAAACAGCATGCTATAGACAGAGCTAAGCGATCCCACAACCAACGGATCAGATCAAAGCTCTGCAGTCCTGCCACATCCACTCGTGAATGGTGGTGGACAGTTGAAGAAAACTAACGGGAGGAGGAGGCTCCATGAATATCCCCATCCTCAATGATGGTGGAGCAGAGCACGCGAGTGCAAAATACAAGACTGAAGCACTTGCAACCATCTTCAACCAGAAATACCGAGTGGATGATCCAACTCAGCCATCTCCTGAGGGCCCCACCATCACAGAAGCCAGTCTTCTGCCAATTGATGGGCCGAGCGCACTGGATACAGCAAAGGCTATGGGCCCTTACAACATCCCGGCCGTCGTGCTGAAGACTTGTGCTCCAGAACTAGCCGCACCTCGAGCCAAACAGTTCCAGTACAGCTGCAACACTGGCATCCACCCGACAATGTGGAAAACTACCCAGGTATGTCCTGTCTACAAAAAACAGGACAAATCCAATCCGGCCATTTACCGCCACATCAGTCTACTCTCAATCATCAGCAAAGTGATGGAAGGTGTCATCAACAGTAATATCAAGCGGCACTTACTCACCAATAACCTACTCACTGATGCTCAGTTTGGGTTCCGCCAGGGCCACTCGGCTCCAGTCCTCATTACAGCCTTGGTCCAATCATGGACATGAGATGAATTCCAGAGGTGAGGTGAGAGTGACTGCCCTTGACATTAAGGCAGCATTTGACCGAGTGTGGCATCAAGGAGCCCTAGTAAAATTGAAGCCAATGGGAATCAGGGGGAAAACTCTCCACTGGCTGGAGTTATACCTAGCACAAAGGAAGATGGTTGTGGTTGTTGGCGGTTGATCATCTCTTCCCCAGGACATCGATGCAGGAGTTCCTCAGGGCAGTGTCTTCGGCCCAGCCAACTACAGCTGCTTCATCAATGATCTTCCCTCCATCATAAGGTCATAAGTGTTGATGTTCGCTGATGATTGCACAGTGTTCAGTTCCATTCCCAACTCCTCAGATAATGAAGCAGCCCAGGCCCACATGCAGCAATACCTGGATGGCATTCAAGCTTGGGCTGATAAGTGGCAAGTAACATTCGCGCCACGCAAGTACCAGGCAATGACTATCTCCAAAAAGCGAGAGTCTAACCACCGCCCCTTGACATTCAACGGCATTACCATTGCCGAATCCCCCACCATCAACATTCTGGGGGTTACGATTGACCAGAAACTTAACTGGACCAGCCACTTAAATACTATGGCCACATAAATACTGTGTCAACAAGAGCGGGTCAGAGGCTGGGAATTCAGCTGCGAGTGTCTTACCTCCTGACTCCCCAAAGCCTTTCCACCATCTACAAGGCACAAGTCAGGAGTGTGATGGAGTATTCTCCAGTTGCCTGGATGAGTGCAGCTCCAACAACACTCAAGAAGCTTGACACTATCCAGGACAGAGCAGCCCACTTGATTGGCACCCCATCCACCACCTTAAACATTCACTTCCTCCACCACCGGCGTACCATGGCTGCAGTGTGTACCATCTACAAGATGCATTGCAGCAACTCGCCAAAGCTTCTTCGGCAGCACCTCCCAAACCCACAACCTCTACAATCTAGAAGGACAAGGGCAGCAGACGCATGGGAACACCACCACCTCTAAGTTCCCCTCCAAGTCACACACCATCCTGACTTGGAAGTACAAAAGCAAAATAATGCGGGTGCTGGAAATCTGAAATATAAGGAAAAAATGTGGGCAATACTCAGCAGGTTAGGCAGCATCTGTGCAGAGAGAAACAGAGTTAACATTTCAGGTCGATGTCCCTTCGTCAGAACGGGAAAAAGTTGGAGATGGAACAAGTTTTTAAGCAAGTGTAGGGGCAGGGAAAGGGGGGAGGGGAGGAAAGAACAAAAGGGAAGGTCTGTAATAGGGTGGAAGGTAAGTGAGATTAAGAGACACAAGGGATGATGGTGCAAGGCAAAAGGAGATGGTAATGGGACAAGTTAAGAAACAAAAGGTGACTCTAGATGAAATGTAAATGGCAATGGCAGAATGATCGACAGCTGCCATGTGAGAGCGAGAAAAATAAATACAATGAAAATAGACATCGGGGCAGAGGTTATGGTCTGAAATTGTTGAACTCGATGTTGAGTCCAGAAGGCTGTAAAGTGCCTAATCGAAAGATGAGGTGCTGTTCCTCGAGCTTACATTGAGCTTCATTGGAACAGTGTAAGAGGCCGAGGACGGAGAGGTCAGAGTGGGAGTGGAGCAGAAAATTAAAGTGACAGGCGACCGGAAGCTCGGGGTCACCCTTACGGACTGAATGGAGGTGTTCCGCAAAGCAGTCACCCAATCTGCATTTGGTCTCCCCATTTTACAGGAGACCGCATGGTGAGCAATGAATACAGTATACTTAATTGCAAGAAGTACAAGTAAATCGCTGTTTCACCTGGAAGGAGTATTTGGGGCCCTGGACTTGGGGACTTGGAAGTGTATCGCCGATCCTTCATCGTCGCTGGGTCAAAATCCTGGAATTCCCTACCTAACAGCACTGTGGGAGTAACTTGACCACACGGACTGCAGCGGTTCAAGTAGGCGATCACCACCACCTTCTCAAGGGCAATTAGGGATGGGCAATAAATGTTGGACTTGCCAGCGACGCCCACATCCCATAAACGAATAAAAAAATGTATGTTTCCTTAAAGAAAAAGGGAGGGACTAACAAATCGAGAGTTCCCTGGATGTCAAGGGGCATAGAGGGAAGGTTAAAGAAAAAAATTGAAGCTTATGACAGATACTGAGGGCGCAATACTGCAGAAAACCTAGAGGCATATAGAAAGTGCAAGGGTGAAATTAAAAAGAAAATTAAGAAAGCAAAGAGAGGGCATAAAAATATTGGCAAGTAAAATCAAGGAAAACCCAAAGATATTTTATAAATACATTAAGAGCAAGAGGATAGCTAAAGTAAGAGTAGGGCTTATTAGGGACCATAAAGGTAACCTGTGTGTGGAAGCGGAAGACATGGCTATGGTTCTTAATGAACACTTTGTGTCTGTTTTCACAAAGGAGAGGGACGATGCAGAAATTGAAATCAGGGAGGAGGAGTGTGAAATATTAGATGAAATAAACATAGTGAAAGAGGAAGTATTAAGGGGTTTAGCATCTTTGAAAGTGGATAAATCCAGAGGCCCAGATGAAATGTATCCCAGACTGTTAAGAGGAGTAAGGGAAGAAATAGCAGAGGCTCTGACCATAATGTTCCAATGCTCCCTGGCTACACGTGTGGTGTCAGAGGACTGGAGGACTGCTAATATGGCACCATTGTTTAAAAAGGGAGAAAGTGATAGACCAAGTAATTACAGGCCATTCAGCCTAACCTCGGTGGTGGGAAAATTATTGGAAAAAATTCTGAGGGACAGGATAAATCTTCATTTAGAAAGACACAGATTAATCAGGAACAGTCAGCATGGATTTGTTAAGGGAAGGTCGTGTCTGACTAACTTGAGTGAATTTTTTGAGGAGGTAACATGGAGGGTCGATGAGGGTAGTGTATTTGATGTAGTCTATATAGATTTTAGCAAGGCTTTTAATAAGGTCCCGCATGGCAGACTTGTCACGAAAGTAAAAGCCCATGGGATCAAAGGCAAAGTGGCAAGTTGGATCTGAAATTGGCTCAGAGGCAGGAAACAAAGGGTAATGGTTACGGGTGTTTTTGTGACTGGAAGGCTGCTTCCAGTGGAGTTCCGCAGGGTTCAGTACTGGGCCCTTTGCTTTTTGTGGTATATATCAATGATTTGCACTTGGATGTAGGAAGTATGATTAAGAAGTTTGCAGATGATACAAAAATTGTCCGTATGGTTGATAATGAAGAAGAAAGCTGTAGACTGCAGGAAGATATCAATGGAGTGGTCAGGTGGGCAGAACAGTGGCAAATGGAATTCAATCCGGAGAAGTGTGAGGTAATGCAATTGGGGAGGGCTAACAAGGCAAGGGAATACACAATAAATGGTAGGACACTGAGAATTGCAGAGGATCAGAGAGATCTTGGAGTGCATGTCCACAGATCCCTGAAGGTAGCAGGACAGGTAGATAACACCTAGAAGGACAAGGGCAGCAGATGCATGGGAACACCACCACCTCCAAGTTCCCCTCCAAGTCACACACCATCCTGACTTACAAGTATATCGCCGATCCTTCATTGTCGCTGGGTCAAAATCCTGGAACTCCCTACCTAACAGCACTGTGGGAGTACCTTCACCACACGACTGTAGCGGTTCAAGAAAGCGGCTCACCACCACCTTCTCAAGGGCAATTAGAGATGGGCAATAAATGCTGGCCTTGCCAGCGACGCCCACATCCCATAAACGAATTAAAAAAACTTGCCTTCATTAGCCGAGGCATAGAAATTAAGAGCAGGGAGGTTATGCTTGAATTGTATAAAACACTAGTTAGGCCACAGCTAAAATACTGCGTGCAGTTCTGGTCACCACATTACAGGACGGATGTGATTGCACTAGAAAGGGTGCAGAGGAGATTTACGAGGATTCTGCCTGGGTTGTGGAATATTCTTTGGAACAGAGGAGGCTGAAGGGAGACCTAATTGAGGTGTATAAAATTATGAGTGTCCCAGATAGAGTGGATAGGAAGGAACTATTTCCCCTAGCAGAGGGGTCGATAACCAGGGGGCATAGATTTAAAGTAATTGGTAGGAGGTTTAGAGGGGATTTGAGGAGATATGTTTTCACCCAGAGGGTGGTGGGGGTCTGGAACTCACTGCCTGAAAGGGTGGTAGAGGCAGAAACCCTCATCACATTTAAAAAGTCCTTGGATGTGCACTTGAAGTGCCGTAACCTACAAGGATACGGACCAAGTGCTCGAAAGTGGGATTAGGCTGGATAGCTCTTTGTCCGCCGGCACGGACAAGATGGACCGAATGGCCTCCTTTGCAGGATGGAAATGATGGACAACTCCAGGAGAGACCTTGCCGACCCAGCCAGGATGCTGCATGTGAAAGGCTATGTCGCAGCTTTCATTGCAGCGCAGGCGGAAGTGACCCAACATCTCAGTGTTGCAGTGCAAGCACGGACTGCTCTCCTGCAGGCACAGCTTGCTGCCATGCAAGCTCAGCCTGCTGTCACGCAAGCTCAGCCTGCTGTCATCTCCGCTGGGTTTACGAGTGTCGAGAGGGGCTTGCAGAGTGTCGCAGCAGTCCAGCAATCTGTCCTCCAACAGCTTGATAGGAATGCTGAAGCGCCACCCAGGGGGCGTGGCAGTGGGTCTGTGGAGCAAGAACCTCCTGTCCTCTCTCAGGATGAAAGCATTCCTACTCCCACCACTGCCACTCCGCCATTGCCCCTGCCACAGCCGTAAACTAGCCAGCCTGGACTGCTGCTGCTGATGCCGAGGCCGAGATGGTGCAGTCTACAACCGGGCCTTCTTGGCCCACAGCTGATCGAGGTCGGACGGCAAGGCCATTTGCAGTCTCCCCCACTGAGAGTCAGCAGCCTTCCACCAGCCATTCTGTAGTAGGAGCAATAGAGTAGGAAAAAGCACATGAACGACAGGGTGATTAGTTCATATTGTAATGTTGATTGGATTGTGATAAATTTATTAGTTTTGTTTGGAATATTTGTTTTGTTGATGGCTCTCATTTGAGCATTTGTGCCCAGGAGGACACTGTGATGCTCCATGACAGAGGGATGGTATGATGGGGATGTGGTGAGCAAGGGTGATCTGGGGTTTCATTCACTGGAATCAGACTCTGATGAGGCCTTCACGGACAGCCCGTCTGCAACGAGGATCTGCTGCTTGCCTCCTCCATTCCTCCTCATCCTCTTTATCATCGTCCTCCTCTTCCTCTTCCTCCTCCTCATCCTGAGGTGGTCCTGCAATCCCTGGTGGCACGGATTGCACCCTCATGATGGTCATGTTGTGACGCATGCAGCAGACCACCACGAAATGGGATACCTGCTCCAGAGAGTACTGGAGGGCTCCTCCAGAGCGGCCAAGGGAGTGGAACCATTGCTTGAGCACCCCGATGGTCTGCTCTATAATGTTCCTGGTGGCAGCATGGCTGTCATTATATGAGTCCTGGGCAGGAGAGGTGGGGTTGCAGAGGGGAATCATCAGCCGGTGGCAGAACGGGTAGCCCCTATCACCAGCCTAAGGTTTTACGTGATGGATGAAAGATTGCTGGCACACTGGACTGGCTCAGGATGAAGACATCATGACTGCTTCCGGGATAGTGTGTATTCACCATCATGATGCTCTGGGCATGGTCACACAACAATTGCACATTAAGGGAGTGGTAGCCTTTGCGGTTATGGAACATCTCAGGATTGTTATGCGGTACCCATAAATCCACGTTGGTGCAGTCGATGGTGGCCTGCACCATGGGGAAGCCCACTATATGGGCAAAGCCACATGCCCGCTCCTCCTGCTTCTCTTTATTCAGAGAGAAAACAACATAATCCCTTCTGCTGGTGTAGAGAGCCCCTGTGACCTCCCGGATTCAGTGATGTACGTATGTTAGCTATGTCTCCTGCTGCAGACTGGACGGATCTGCTGGCGAAAAAATTAAGGGCCACTGTGACCTTGAGAGCCATTGGGAAAGCCGTGTTCGCCGTGTGCTAAGGTTGAAGGTCTGGTTGCAGGAGGTGGCAGAGTTCTGTGACCACTTCCTTGGTGAAGCTGAACCTCCTACTACACTGCTCCTTGTTTAAGTGGAGATAAGGTAAGTGCTCTCGGAAGACCCTAGGTGGGTAAAGCCTCCTGTTGAGAGCCCTCCTGGCCCCCCTCTTCCTCCCTCTGTGCGCATCATCCCCTATTCTTCGCTGCCACCACTCCCTCCTGAAGATACTCGAGCACGAGGGGGATTAAAAGTAGAGCCTCCATGATTGTGAGCAAGTGGTGTGAGCAGAAGCCTTTAAATGACGTTGCTGGAGCCTCCTTCCTGCTGCTGAACGCTGGGCCAGCTGGTTGTGATTTACACAGACCAGTAAGTGGAGCGGGGATGATGAAAACGGCAGATCGGGCATCAAGTGAGCGTTGCACACTCACTGACATCACGATCAGCCTAACCTAAATATCTGCAGCATGCGCAGGTATCGGCAGCGGTGCCGACCTGCCCAAAATAGCCTTAACGGCCAGCACTAAACCCTCGGATTTCATTTCTATCGTGCCTTTAACGTTGCATAACGTCCCAAGGTGCTTCACAGGAGCGTTATCAAGCAAAATTTGACACCAAGCCACGTAAGGAGATATTACGACAGGTGACCAAAAACTTGGTCAAAGAGACAGGTTTTAAGTAGAATCTTCAAGAAGGAGAGTGGTAGAGAGGCGGAGAGTTTCAGGGAGGCAAATCCAGAGCTGTGGGCCTGGGCAGCTGAAGGCACGCAGCCAAAGGTGGAGCGATTAAAATCGGGGTAGCTCAAGTGGCCAGATTTGAAGTGCAGTGATCTCAGGCGGTTGTAGTGCTGGAGGAGGTTAGAGAGATATGGAGGGTTGAGGCCATGGAGGAGTTTGAAAACAAGGGTGAGAATTTTAAATCGAGGACGAATAGCCAATGTAGGTCAGCGAGCACAGTGGTGATGGGGGAACGGGAATTATGCGAGTTAGGATACGGGCACGAGAAATGCATATAAATGGTTTAATGTTTGCTCTGATCGCAAATTTGAATGATACATGGTGCAATATTGTTCACACCTCCCAGACTGTGCCTTCATGGCATAATTAACATATTAACATTGTGTGATAGTCTAATACAAATACCACTTTATGGAAGCCTAACATGCAAGAACCGGGTAGCATTTAGTTTTGCCCCAGTGGGCCCAGACCCAGCTCTAAATGTAGATGGTACATCATGAATTATTTATACTTTTTTAGACAGAAGGTTTATTCTTCCTCTATTTAACTCTATACCATGGCAATAGGAAGGAATTCATCACATTGGTTCTCCCTCCTTCAAGAAGCTTTGGGTACGTCACTGTCAAGTTGTCCCCACAAATCGACTCCAGGACTCACTTGTGGTACTAAAACCTATCTGTATTATACTTGACTGCTCTTTTGAAATAAATAATGGGCATGTCACAGGCTTGCAATGCAATATTCCCACTTACAATGGATCCATTGAATTGATTATAGAGAGAAAGAGAATTCAGTGGATGTAGTGTGCATGGATTCCCAGAAGGCGTGTTAGTAAATTTAGGCATATGGTATAATAGGAAATGTAGCAGCATGGATAGAAAGTTATTTGAGGGCAGGAAACAAAGAGTGAGGGTACGTGCATGTTGCTTCGAATGGAGACAGGTTGGGAGTGATTGTCACTCAGGGGGTCACTGCTACTTTTATTTTTGTTCTCAGGATCTATAGAATAACATCAACAACAACAAGAACTTACATTTATGTAGCAACTTTAATGTAGGAAAACGACCCAATGAGCTTCGCAGGAGCGTAAACAGACAACAATTGACACCAAACAAAAGAAGGAGACATTAGGACAAATAGCCAAACACTTAGTCAAGGAGGTAGTTTGTAAGCAGCGTGATAAAGGAGGAGAGAGAGGTGAAGTCGCAAAGTCGTTTGCGGAGGTAATTCAGAGCTTACGGCCTAGGCATCTGAAGGCACGGCCTCTAATGGTGGGGTGAAGGAAGTGGGACATGCACAAGAGTCCAGAGTTGGAGGAGTGCAGCATTATCAGAGGGTTGTATGGCTTGAGGAGGTTACAGCGTTAGGGAAGAACGAGACGACAGAGGCATTTAAACATAAGGATGAGGTTTTTAATATCCTGGCATTAAAAGAGTCTAACTTAATTATGATATTTCACTTTAGCATCGATTCTACACTGCAGCTGCGGTGGTCGAGGCCCAGAAGCAGGGACGGGAGAAGCAGCGAGGCCGGGACCCAGGAACGAGGACGAGGCCCAGGAGCTAGGACGAGGCCCAGGAGCGAGGTCGAGGACTAGGAGCGAGGACGAGCCCCAGGAGCGAGGACGAGGCCCAGGAGCAAGGTCGAGGCCCAGGAGCAAGATCGAGGCCCAGAAGCGAGGACGAGGCCCAGGAGCAAGTTCGAGGCCCAGGAGCGAGGCCGAGGCCCAGGAGCAGGTACGGGAGGTGCAGTGAGGTCGTGACCCAGGAGCGAGGACGGGACCCAGGAGCGAGGACGAAGCCCAGGAGCAAGGTCGGGACCCAGGAGCGAGGACGAGACCCCAGGGCGACGGCGGGGCCCAGGAGCGAGGACGAGCCCAGCCGCGAGGTCGAGGACCAGGAGTGGCAAAATGTAGACCAGCAGCGTGGTTTGGGCCCAGGGAAGGTGCAGCATGGGCCAACAGCGAGGTCGGGAGGATCACACTGCATCCTATGAAACCCAGGCAGAGAGGACCTGCGGGAAGGAGGGAGGAGGACAGTAGGAGTATGTTTGTGTGTGTGTGCTAGGCTGATGTAGCAGAGCCTGGTCTCCAAACATCTTGGATCCCCTTGCCATTGGACCAAGACCTTGCTCTGCCAAGCCCATGTGGTAGCTGCTGTGCAACGGCCACCCCACGATAAAGGAATTCACGCACAGGCATCTTCCACCCTTTAAAAAATGAAGATCGGGACCTGGAACGTCAGGACCCTCATGGACAACCCCAACAGCGCCGTACTGCTATCGTTGCCCAGAAGCTCAGATGTTTCAACATAGACATCGCCGCCCTAAGCGAGATCCGCGGGCAGGGGAAGACCAGCTCAAGGAGAAAGGCGGTGCTTACCCCTTCTTCTGGAAAGGCAAACCTGAAGAAGAAAGCCGCCTCCATGGGGTAGGCTTCGCCATAAAAATGAGCTATATGGGCATCTCAGAGACTCCCCTTGCAGAATAAACGAACGCCTCATGACTCTTCGGCTCACCCTAGCCTGGAGCCAGTGCGCTACGGTCTTCAGTGCGTACACCCCAACACTGGAAGCCACAGATGAGACAAAAGAGGAATTCTACTCCAGCCTCGAACAATCCCTGTCCTGAGTCCCAATGGGCGACAAGCTGATCCTCCTTGGCGACTTTAACACCGGAGTTGGAAAGGACATAGTCCTCTGGGGAAGTGTGATCGGCAGAAAGTGGGTAGGGAAAGTCAACTCCAATGGTACCCTTCTCCTGACGAAATGCTTAGAACATGGCCTTGTCATAACCAACACTTTGTTCCATCAGAGAGACAGGTACACGGCTTCATGGCAACACCCTCGTTCCAAGCACTGGCATCTGCTGGACTACATCATCGTCCGAGCGAGGGACCGCAAGGACGTCCGCATCACCCACGCCATGACAGGAGCTGAAGACTGCTGGACAGACCACCGCCTCTGTCATCTCCATCAATGTAGCCCCAAAGAAACAACAGAAACAATGCCGCAGGAAAATTAACGCCGGAGCACTCAAAGACCTTTGTAAGAAAGCCCTATTCAGCCTGCGCCTCACAACCAACCTGACGACTCCCAGTGATTCAGAGACACAGAGTGCCCACAGCACCTGGTCTGCACTCAAGGCCTCCATAATCAGCACCTGTGAAGAGATGCTCGGTCACTCGACCAGGAAACACCAAGACTGGTTTGACGAGAATGACCAGGAGATCCAGGAGCTAATAAGCCACAAGCGCAAGGCATTCCTGATCTGGAAACAGCAACACAACTCGAAAGCAAGAAAGCAGCTCTACAGATGCCTGAAGGCCGAGGTCCAACAAAAAACTCGCGACCTAAAGAAAAGATGGTGGGTGGAGAAAGCGCAGGAGATCCAGAAGCTAGCCGACAACCACGACGTGCATGGATTATTTAGCGCAGTCAAGACCACCTATGGCCCAAGTACCCAAGGTCCTACCCCACTGCAGGCCAAGAACGGAGAGGTACTCATCAAGGACAGAGAGGCAGTCAGTGCCCGCTGGAAGGAGCACTTCGAAGATCTCCTCAACCGAGACTATGTCTTCCACGCGAGTGTCCTCAACTCCCTCCCGCAGCATGCTACATTCTTCACTCATTGCCTTCAGTTCCTTATCTCTTACAGATATTTATTACAGAGAAAGACTATTATTCTTTCATACTCCCAACCTCATTCCAGACAGTGCTTCTTCCCACACTTTGGTGCTAATCTCTGTGTCCCTTTGTTATCAGAGACTAATTTAATTCCATTAACCCCTTCTAAAACTGCTGTGACCTAACTTAATATGATGCTGGCTATTCTACTCACTTTAACTACTCTTACAGGTAGCAGTAGTTATGGCCTCTGTTTTAAAATATAGTTTATGTTCATCCCAAGTGGATTGTATCGTTGCCTATCCATTCAATGTATCAATTGAGAAAAAATAGCTCTTGCAGGATTTAAATATTTGTACCAATCTTAATGGTAACTAAGGTAAGGTCTACAGAGGGTTAACACTTTAGAGAGCGACTGAGAAAAGTGGATGGAGCCACCCCGGGCACAATTCTACAGACTGCAGTTTCACAGAGAAATTTAAAAGATAACTACACTGAAACAAGAAAAGCTACTGATGTGGCCCGTGTCACATCCTTTATTTACCCTTGTTCTCTCACATCAACTTTCAATCTCTTATACTGACTACTTATCCCAGTTTTCTAATGATTTAAATCCTCATTTAGGTGTAAGAGATGCTTCTCCTCAGGCTCGCATTGGTGCTCCTGTTGTGTCACCTTGTTTACTCGCTCAGGGGACGTGGTTCATGTTCCCCCACAATGTTATCAATATAATCGCCAATTGGCCAGAGACTTCAACCAAGCCTGCCACGGTGGAGGTCTGGGTAATAGCCTTGTGGGCTTTTAATTTATTTCTCCTGTCTCCCAATTGTTTTGTTACACTCGATGTGAATAGCCGAGGTATCTTTACCTAACTGCATCACAGCCTAGGTCTAATGTTGAATGGCTCACTTTAACCCCTGGTACTCCTTATCCTCCTCCTGCACAATGTCTTTTAATTTATTACAATATTTTGAGCATTATTCTGGTTGTGTTATTAATTCTTGACAGGTTACACGCAGTCCTTGCTGCTCACCCTTTTTTTTTAACTAGTTCTTAGTTTCTTACTCTAAATTTCAACTGCCTTAGTAACGGCAATGAAAACTTGCACCACCGCTGCTTTGGTGTTATTTTTATAATTCTAAAGAGCTAATTCTCTAGCACCTGAAGCAGCTCGCTCAGGGGTCGGTGTTCTCCATCAAGTCCGCTAGTGTCAGTGGGCCACCAGCGCGGCTGCCGCTTTATTTGTGTACATATTTTCCGAAATTCTCCATTACTTCTACATTTTATTGTTAACGCCAAATTCAATTGCTATTCCTGAATTCCCTCTAATACACGTTGGAGTTGGCTAAGGGTTGATCAGTCCCGGATCGCTGGTCAAATAACCAATGCTTAGGGTCTTGCTACAAGTTGCCAAAACTGTTGTATAAAAAGTAATTAACAGATTCTAAGACGCATAAGGCTGAATGAAGTGTGAAATCCACTGGCAGAATGAAGGACAACTGCCAGCTTCAAGGAGGAAAAAAAAGGTGGGGGGGGACAAATAAAAGGGTGGATAAAATAAAATATAAATGTGATTGGAGCTGAGGTTATGATCTAAAATTGTTGAACTCGATATTGAGTCCAGAGGGCTGTAGCGTGCCTAAACGAAAGATGAGGTGCTGTTCCTCGAGCTTACGCTGAGCTTCCGTGGAACAGTGTAATAGGCCGAGGACGGTGAGGTCAGAGTGGGAGTGAAGCGGTGAATTAAAGTGACAGGCCACCGGGAGCTCGGGGTCCCCCTTACGGACTGAACGGAGGTGTTCCGCAAAGCGGTCACCCAATCTGCGTTTGGTCTCCCCAATGTAGAGGAGTCCACATCGTGAGCAGCGAATACAGTATACTAAATTGCAGGAAGTACAAGTAAATCGCTGTTTCACCTGGAAGGGGTGTTTGGGGCCCTGGACAGTGGGAAGAGGGGAGGTATAAGGGCATGTGTTGCATCTCCTGCGCGTGCACGGGAAGGTGCCGGGCGAAGGGGAAGGGGTGCTGGGGGTGGTAGAGGAGTGGACTAGGGTGTCGCGGAGGGAGCGGTCCCTACGGAATGCTGAAAGGGGAGGTGAGGGGAAGATGTGTTTGGTGGTGGGATCACGCTGGATGTGGCGGAAATGGCGGAGGATGATCCGTTGAATGTGGAGGCTGGTGGGGTGAAAGGTGAGGACAAGGGGAACCCTATCGTGGTTCCGGGAGGGAGGGGCAGGAGTGAGGGCAGATGTGCGGGAGATAGAACGGACACGGTCGAGGGCCGTGTCGACCACGGTAGAGGGGAATCCTCGGTTGAGGAAAAAGGAAGACATGTCTGAAGCACTGGTATGGAAGGTGGCATCATCAGAGCAGATGCGGCGGAGACGGAGAAACTGGGAGAATGGAATAGAGTCCTTACAGGAGGCGGGGTGGGAGGAAGTGTAGTCCAGGTAGCTGTGGGAGTCTTTACCCTGGCCTTAAATCTATTTGATTTCCGGCTCTTCCCAGTTCTGATGAAAGGTCATCGACCTGAAACGTTAACTCTCTTTCTCTCTCCACGGATGCTGCCTGGCCTGCTGAGTTTTTCCAGCGTTTTCTGTTGTTATTGCGTAAGTTGATACATTGACTGCTGTTTATTGATATTTGAGAACGTACTAAGACTGCAAGTAAGTAATATACGTCTATTAACTCAGAAGTATAATGTCTATTTGGGACATACAGACGATACTGTTCATGGCAGTTTGCAGCGCTAAGACTGAGCATTATTGCTGATCATTGATATTTATACAGGTTAGCAAACAGGCATCTCTGAACTGAGTTGTAATAGTTCTGCCCTTGGAACTCCATCTCAGCTGCTGTCTTTGTATCCCTTGTTCCAGTTCTTTTTAGCTCAAGATCTCTTACGCCTGTTTTCTTACATGGCTATGATGAGCTCAGTCATGTATTTTTCCATTATCCTTAATCTAGTTTGTTCTATAGTAACATTACTGATTCTCAAGGCATTCAGCCATAATGCATTCTGACCATGTGAAGTTATCCTAATTTAGCCGTTAACTATGTACACCTTCTAACACTCCACAGCGATACCTTTGGTTCACTAAGCATTTTGCACAAAAAGGGGTATTTGTACTGTTCCTGTTCTTTTGCGTCTGGTCAATGCAATTAAAATGGATTCAAAATGAATTCTAACATGTGGATGTTTCTGATCATGCTTTACCTACTTGTAGCATGAATTCAGAGATGGCGCTGAAATACTTGAAGAGAAGAAAATTGCAGGGCTATGGGGAAAGAGCAGTGGAGTGGGACTATTGGACAAGCTCTTTCAAAGAGCCGGCACATGCCCGATGGGCCGAATGGCCTCCTTCCGTGCGGCAGAATTCTATGATTCTATGCGTTCTCTTTTCAATTCAGGTTCTATTCTCATTCTACTGGCACTCTGATTAAGATTTATCATTTCTAAGGGGTATGTTACAACGTTATTTGGTATTTATGTAGTTTCTCACAGTGGTCATTCAGAAAAAGGGAGAATCTTAAACGCAATCACAGAAGCAGTGTAGTTCAATCAACATACAAATCGAATTTGGCATTTTATAGGTTGTTATATTTCGACCCCGTCACCCATCCGTTCTGTAAAATCGTTATTTCGATCGAGAGTTTGGCGGCTTAAAGTAAATTTGAAAAAGTTTACCAAGAGTGGAAGCTCAAGATTTGAACGTTTTAAAAATGGTCATTAATTTGGAGATAACTAAAGCAAGAAAAGAATAACATCATCTGAGACAGTGGAACAATAATTTTATTACACTGCAATGAGACAGTAAAGGTGTGATAACTGCAGAGTCAGCACACACTTGGGTGCACCTAGTGGAATCAAACAAACAAACTTACTGTATATTTATTGTTATAACTTGAAATACAGCAATTAAACTAAAAAAAATTAAACTTTAATTTCGAACTTTGTTCAAAGAACGTTTACTGATGGTATATTAGACGAATACATAATATTCTTGAATCAGATACAACTCGATCTGGCGATACTTGTTTGAAGCGGGTTTGCCTGAGTCTCGTGTTTAACCACACAGGTGTAAAGCTCGTGTGAGTTCCACTCTGAGGCTGGCAGAGTCAGATAACTGCTCACACTGAACGTGTTGTCCGTCTGCTGCTGGATCCGACTGGTCTCAACACCATTCCCTCTGACACTGCCATCTACAGTCCACTCAATCTCCACAGCGCCCGGTTTAAAACCGTTCACCAAACACACCAGGGTCGCCGTGGTCTTTGCTGCGATTTGATCCGATGAAGGCGGAAGGACGGTCACCGACGGAGCCCGCGGATCTACAAAGAAAAGTAGAAACAAGCTGTGAAGATCCACTCTGAATTGGATGTAAAAAGTCGAAATTCAACGTTTTACTTTTTCAACGTTTTGAATTTGGTACCACTTTACAAGTTTAAGAATATTACAATGGGAGATTAATAATGTTCTTGAACTAATCACATAGGGTCCGTTGATCGAGAAAACTATATAACGAATTGAAGAAAAACTGGGAGCTCCGTGCATCGAGAAAGAACATGAAACAGAAAGAATATTCATTCTTTTTTGGATTAAACCTGAAGATCATAGTTTTCCTTTCCTTAAACTGTAGTCCAAATTTATTAAGAATATTACGATGCAAGTTTAATAACGATCAACGGCGCCAACCTTTCTTGGATTATTACATGAAATGACATAGAATATCCAGCATAGAAACAGGCCATTCGGCCCAACTGGTCTGTGCCGGTGTTCATGCTCCACACGAGCCTCCCCCCACCCTACTTCATCTAACACTGTCTGCATATCCTTCGATCCCTTTTTCCCTCATGTACTTATCGAGCTTCCCCTTAAAGGCATTTCAGCATTTCGCCTCAACTGCTCCATGTGGTAGCAAGTTCCACATTCTAACCACTCTCTGGCAAATAAGTTTCTCCTGGATTCTTTTTGGATTTATTAGTGACAATCTAATATTGATGACCCCCGGTTTTGGTCTACCCCTCAAGTGGAAACGTGTTTTCTACGTCTCCACTATCAAAACCTTTCATAAATTTAAAGATCTCTATTAAGTCACCGCCCAGCATGTTCAATGATTCAGGGCCCCAGTCTGTTCAGTCTTTTCAGACGGTTATAATTTGAATGCTGGGGCTACAATTGCACCTGGCAGAGTCACGCTTGAGACGCTGTTTGATGTAATCGCTACCCAGTATTTCGGCTTTTAGCTGCCTCGTCAGACGAGGAAACATCTGCTGCAGGAAGCTCAGCTGCTTCTACTTGTTTATGTTAATATAAAAAGAATAACGAGTAGCATTATATAGCACCACATCAGTTTTCACTTATATTACTCTGAAGCGCAGTGACGGTAAACTTAATCAAAGCAAGAAGCCAGAAATCCATTTCTTTTAAGGCAATGATTGAGGCGGGGGTGGGGGTATGGGCAGTGATTTTCTGCTGTTCCTCGAATAATGCAACGGGATCGTGAACGAACCCTTGAACAGGAATGTGGAACTCCTCTTTATGGCGTTATCCAAAAGAAGGCATTTCCTTCAATGACGCACTCCCTCCATATCTCCATTTCCTCTGGTGGGGGAATCCAGAACAAAAAGCCAAGGACTTAAAATTAGAGCTAGGGCATTAAGGAGTGAAACCAGGAAGCACTCTTTCACACAAAGGGTGGTGGAAATCTGAAACTCCCTGCCCCAAAAAGGTGGAGGCTATTGGGTGAAATTAGATCTTCAGGACTGAGATCGATAAATTCTTGTAGGCTAAGGTTATCAAGGGATAGGGAGCAAAGGCAGATAGATGGAGTTGAGGTACATATCAGCCATGATCCAATGGAATGGCGGAACATGCGCAAGGGGCTCCCTAGTGTTCCGATGTCACGCCTGGAAAAGGGGCTTAAATCTAAAACGTTCTGATCCAGACGTGAGAAAGTTACCAACGGAGACAGACCAACCGCCAGACGTGTAAATAGTTTGAAAGTGTAATCTCCTACTCTGTTAAAATTGCTTTTGAAATTTAACTTGCATCAGATGTAAGTTGAATGGAACAATTTATAATACAACGCAGCGCCTTTTCTACAGCCTGTAGCTAAATATCCCAATAAAAATGCCGTTTGAGTCTTTCGGAGTACCTGTAGGTATATAATTTTTTACTGACAGAATTAAATAAAAATTCAAATGCTGATCCCGCGGTTCTATTCATACAAAATTAATCGGATTCGAAGGTAATCAGTCTGTCAGTGATTATAATATCTGCGCGGGATCAAACATACGAATAGAAAGATGGGAAAGGAGTTTCAGACCCTAGGTTGCTGAGGATATCCACTCATGCAACCTCCCGTACTATCATCTTCTGGGGAGCCAAAACAGCGAAAAACATGTGGCCAATTCCGTGAATGCTCTGGGAAATTTCTCTGAAACTCTTGAAGGGGATCAAGCAAGCTCCAGGAGATCATAGTTATCTAGGACGCATCATTTGACCTAATTAAGCTAATCTCTCTTCAGTCAATATTACCCAGTTCCCTTAAAAACTAAGAACTATACAAGACAGCATATGACCGTCTCCAATCATAATGTCTTTCCAAAGGCAACAAACTTCTAATCACATTTTATCTCTGATAACCTCAATATCCCTGTCTTCAAAAAAGAACATCAACTTCTTAATATCTGTAACTTATATTAAAATTTCTAACCCAATCACTATGATTTATAATTATCTGTTTCTTACTAGTGAAATTATGACTAACATGAAATACAATACTGAAAGTATCGCATGGAAATGACACACGCTCCCAATCTCTGATTGGGAATCTTTAATGGCACCGTGTCGGGGAATTATAAAATATTTCACGTTATATTTTTTTTTTAGCTCTACGCGAGTCATGAAGCACAGCGCGAGGACAATGTATGGCAGTCAAAAGTATCCAGATATGTTTTAATGCCGTATCATGCAGATTGACCAATACTTTACGAATATGTTTCAAATCACCAATAAATTATAATTACACTGGTGCAGGCTGAATTCCACCTACTTAAAAATAATTATTTGGAACTTCATCCATAACATTGCAATTGCTGTGCGACAGTTTCATGAGCATTTAACAAACATAACAGAAGCACATCTCCCTCTAAACACCAAGAGGGAAACGGAGAATTATAAATGTATGTTCGAAAGCATTTTCACTACAATCGGATTAAACCAACAATTGAAAACTCACACTTTAAGAATCCCCGACGTACACAGCGAGAAATTTACTTACTGCCCAGATTCAGTTCAGTTCCTTTCCCGAAAGTGAATACAACAGCACTGCTATCCCTGGCACCACAGTAATATTCGGCGGCATCCCCGGATTGTAAATTGCTGATGGTTAAATGCATGACGTTGCTCGACGTGTCCCTGGATCCAGTGAATCGATCAGGAATCCCCGAACCTCTGCTCGAATCATAGTCCTCCAAACAAAGGCAGGGGCACTGCCGGGTTTCTGCCAGTACCAGCTCGTGTAGTAGCTGCCCATGCTGCCTCCGGACAGGGTGCAAGTGATTTTGACGGTTTTTCCCAGTGAAGTTGAGATGGACGGTGGTTGAGTCAGCACAATACCCGCGTTGGTACCTGGAGAAATAAAAAAGTTATTGACAAAGTGACCTTCAGTAAAATCGTGGAAAATAATTGCAATTCAGACCGGTGAAGCTCAAGTACAGCACCCGATCAGCGTAATAAAAAGAGCAGGAATATTGAAGACTTTTACAGCCCTCTACTTACATTGCAAACAGAACATCAGGGCGGCGAGAACACGAAGCCACTCACTCATTTTGCAGATTTTTTTAAATCAATGTCAGAAAAAAATGTTTCTCTGCAAGAACCTAATGATCCGGCACCTTCTAAACCTCTCCTTAAAAGCATTTACACAGGGGGCTATCGCGTCGCATTTAATATTTATGCAAATTTCTGTCACGTCGCGGCCGTTCATTGGATCTTTGGAATTGATCTGATTGACGTTGGCATAATGTGAAATTTAGCCAATAATTTTTAAATACTCGACTCGGTCACGACATGCAGGAACAGTTGAGGTGAAATCACGTTGTCTCTCTTAGCATGGGGACGCTGAATGAGTTCACATGAAATTCCATTGGCTGCTATTTAACAGAGACATTACACTATTAAAAATCTGTTAAAATGATGACCAATTGAATTTCATGCAAACCTGAAAGGTAGACATTGCAAAACTACACAGTGCAATTTGACCCAATGCGTCTTTGAAGAATTGATTATTGTTCAATCGAAAGACATATCAAACTACAGTGATTCAACCATTGCAATAAGACAACTGAAGGCTGCGAGCAGAGAATGCGGCATATCGCATATCTCCTTATTCTTCTATGAACACAAGCCTCAGTGATTTCGATTCCATTTTTAACATTCATCGCCTCGAAGAACTCATTTTTAAATCCAGCAAGTCAATAAACAATACTTGATGATAATGTTCTGCAAACGAATTCTCCCCCAAATAACTTTAAAAACTGCAGCTTTTAATTCCACGTTTTAAAAGGGAGTGTTTTTTTTAGAGAGAGAATGGCATCAATACAATCGTTCATTATAGAGACCTTGGAATCGCCCAGAGGGTAGATTGTACTACCCGCGCTACGGCAGGCGATGGTCTGGGAGCGCGAACTGGTACATACTGTAGAGGAGCATTGAGGATTAACTTGCTTCATTGGGCAGAATAGCGTGAACTATGTGAGCCAACAGGTTTCGTTTACATTGGGCACAAAGAATGATATCGAAGTCAGTCGTTGCTATTTAGAGCACTTAACCAGAGATGGGCATTTAATTGCGCCGTTTACGCTGCTGCTCTTTCTGTGATGAGGGAAACAGATTCAAATGGAAGCGACTCTTTCATTATCCAAACATTAAATTATTTCATCAGTGAACTCCACAACCGTTCACGATAACATTTCTTAATCATGTTGCAACTGTTGAATATTTTATTTCCTCACCCTTTCGCTGTTCGATACCCAGGACAGCTGGGTTGAATGGACATCCCGTCATCCACACACTGACATGCCCAAGCCACCCAGACAACCAGCCCCTACACAGCCCCCCACCCCCACACACACACCCACACACTCCACCCCACATACTCACTCTCCCGCACACACTCCCACACTCATACCCCGCCCCAGCACAGGCACCCCACCTCACACACAGCCCCACCCCACCCCCACCAACACAGTTTTGCACACATATTCAGTGTCTTGCCCATATATTATTATTTTTTCTAGTACTACTCGTTAAAATATTTTACCTACGAATACATTTTAACAGTAGCCCGAACGTGTAGATACTCTGAAATATTGATAGAGCCGTGGAGCTGTCATGTTATATAGTGTAATTATGATAACTTCCATCCTCTAATGAGCCATGACATACAGTGCACTGGCACCTGCGGCCATCTAACAGGACCTAGTCCAGTATAGAGGCAGAGACAATCAACAACAACAACAACTTGTATTGATATAGCGCCTTTAACGTACTAAAACATCCCAAGGCGCTTCACAGGGGTATTAAAAGACAACATTTTTTGACACCGACCACAAAAGGAGAAATTAGGGCAGGGGACAAAAAGCTTGGTCACAGAGGTAGGTTTTAAGGAGCGTCTTAAAGGAGGAAAGAGAGGTAGCGAGGCGGAGAGGTTTAGGCAGGGAATTCCAGAGCTTAGGGCCTAGGCAACAGAAGGCACGGCCACCAAAGGTTGAGCGATTATAATCAGGGATGCTCAAGAGGGCAGAATTAGTGGAGCACATATATCTAGGGGGGTTGTGGGGCTGAAGGAAATTACAGAGATAGGGAGCGGCAAGGCCATAATTTGAAAGCGAATTTTGAAATCGAGGCGTTGCTTAACCGGGAGCCAATGTAGATCAGCGAGCACAGGTCATTGCTGATTATGTTGCAATAATGTTGCAAGTGAAGTTTATTATTCCCTAAAAAGGCCACAAGGGAACTTTGCAACACCCTGAAGCCAAATGTAGAAACTGATCCAGGATAGTGACGTTTAAATCAAAGGTGTCCTCTGCCGTACGTAATTATACTCCTGGGTCCTTTCAAGCAGCAACAAGAGATATATGAAAAATCGCCCAACTTGCAGCTCAGAACATGCAAGAGTCAAACCACTTGGTTGTCTGGCACAATTCATTTATCAATCCCCGCATGGAAACTAGGCAGCTGTATGAAAAAAGTCGTGAACTCTTCCTCACTGTCTGGATTCTGCAGTGTGCAGAACATCATTGATGTCAAGCATATGGTTATTCAGGCCCCTAATCCTAGTACCAACATCTTCACAAAAGGAAGTGGTGGACATAGGTACAGAATCTAGCACGTCCACGCCCAATACCCTTGTCGAAACCGCAATCCCCACTATTTTTCATAGCTGAGGACCCACGAATAGTATAGACGCTTTTAAGGGGAAGCTAGATAAGCATATGCGGGACTAGGGTTATGCTGATAAAGGTAGACGAGGAAGGATAGGAGCTGGTTCGAGGGGAGCAGAAACGCCGGCATGGACTGTTTGGGCCGAATGGCCTGTTTCTGTGCTGTATATTCTGTGTAATTTCTCAACAGATATATTGCTGGGCCTCATAGCAATTGCCAATTTCTGGATATTAAAATGAAGGACGCTGTCATTATGTATTAGCAGTTTATTATGTGCTAGAGTGTTAATAACGTTATTCCATGTTATTACTTTCGGCATTTTGAGATCTCAGTCTGTTTAGGGCAGATGTAGTTTTACATTATTATACTAAGAAGGCAGTTATTAAATTCCATCCTGGTATTGCGCGCAATTGCACCGGTTGTACGTTTCAGAATACACTCTAAGAACCTCCCTTCGCTCATCGATTCCATTCACACGCAAGTGTGTAACCTGTAATGTTTGACGTTGTGTAGGCTTCGCAAAATCCCCCAGAAACTCGAACAGAACCCTAAGTGAAGTGATTTGAGGTAAAACCCTCAGTTTTGGACATTTTTAAAGATCAGGGAAGAAAACCCTGAGGAAAATGACTTTTTGAATCTTACTGTTGGGAAAGACACCTTTCACAGACACCGACAGGCTGCGGAGGGGCGTGGCCAGGCAGTGGATAGCTTTGGGTATTGGGGCCCAATTAAGCTGTCTGGGAATGTGTTTACAATGCCTTCCTACCAAGGAGGAAGAGACAAACCCAAAAGCCTCACACACACATCGAAATATGAATAATCCAAGACCTCTTTTGAAATTCCCAGGCCCACACAGGATACCAGAAGCCTGAAATCAATAAAACATTTAGTAACCCGATTTACTTCATCAAAAACCAATCAACCAGGTATCCACAGGACAGATCTAAAGCCCGCCTAAAAACCTAGGACAATAGGGATAAGATTTGGCACGTAGAGAAAGGCCTATCCTAAATCGGAAGCTATCAGGACATGTTTAACACCAAGTTAAAGCCATCGAAACTGACAAGCCCGCCAAAACTAAGACAATGGAATTAGCAGGGCTCATTTGAAATCTAAAGGAAACCGTTTTAATAAGGGGTTTTGGGCGCGAAAAGGACAGTATAATTGGGGCCTAATGTCCCAGGACTCGCTCTCTCTGGACTCGCCGACAACGCTCGCACAGCTCTCTCTCTCTCTCAGCTCTGCTCCAGCAAAGACACCACAAGCCATGAGGAGGAGGAGGAAAGAAGGCCAACAACTTCACAAACAGACCAACACACAAGAAGAAACCAGAGCGACTGCCTCAGTGACCATCGGACACCTCGCGGCAACAAGGGCCTTACGAAACCTTTTACTCAAAAGACTCTAAACCCTGTCAAGGATTTGTTTGGTGAGCATTATCCCTGATCTCCTGAAACCAAAACCTAGCTAGATAGTGGGATTTTTGGGAGGGATAAGGTTTTTTGTTTGGTATATTGTTATTCTCCCTCGTCTGTACCGTGTGTTCCCCAACCTCTGTTTAAGTATTAAGTGTGTTTTAAGTTTGTTACCTTTTTGTTTTAATAAAGTCAGCATTCTTTCATCTTTGTTCACAACCCCTAAATAAGTCCAAAGTCTGGGAACCAGGGGCGTGGGAGCGATTCGAACCGCTCACTGAGTCAGAGGTGAAGGCTGACCCATTTCCACCCCCTACACGTTGTTCTGTTGTATCGATATTCTATTTAACTAACGAGAGGCTGATGTATTGTAATACAAAACAGTAGGCTAGATGCTATCCTCCATGACGATTTAGGCTTTGTAGATTGATGTGTAATGGCCCGGATTTTGCGATGGGTAGGACGGCGTACTGTCTGGGTAAACCTTCATACTGCCTTTGAAATCCACCGCAAATTCGGGATTTCCACATGATCTTGCGTGCTTTGAGGGGCCATCCTCTCCGTCACCGAAAACGTAATTGCTGGTGCAGAGTTGGCTATTTGCCCACCAACTGCCCAGCAATTACTTACGGAAATTTTACGGTTGGTGGAAACAGGGGCAGGGCCTGTTTGCACAGCGTAAATGGATGCCCGAAATAAAAAAAATATTTTTAAAAATTAAATGACATCCAACAACAATGCGAAACAATCCTAGTGTATGTTAAAGCTGCAGGTTTCTTTTAAAAAATAACGTTTACATTTCATAACTTCCTGCACCGTGCACAGTGATTGTTTAGGAGTGGGAATTCTGAGTAATGAATTGGATGCCCACAATAAGAAGCTAAATCTGTAGGTATTTTAAAGGCTGTATTAATGAAGTAATGTAGTAATTTAAATGAATGAAAGACAATCTGTTTTCTGATTGGAGGACCAAGCCCACATGATCCCAGGTGCACTTCCGCACAGGCTGCTTTCCACAGGCTGAATTTCTTCTCTCAGAGGGTCGTGAATCTTTGGAATTCTTTACCCCAGAGAGCTGTGGAAGCTGAGTCATTGAATATATTCAAGGCTGAGATCGAGAGATTTTTGAGCAACAGGGGAATCAAGGGTAATGGGGAGCGGGCAGGAAAGTGGATTTGAGGCCAAAATCGGATCAGCCATGATCTCATTAAATGGCGGGGCAGGCTCGAGGGGCCGAATGGCCTGCTCCCGCTCCTATTTCTTATGTTCTCATGCCCCATGGATCCGTGGGCCATTACGCTGCCCTCCTACTCATAGCTTCAGAGCGCAAGTTTACGCAGGAGGGCCGCCATCAGGTAGAACATAAGAACATAAGAAACAGGAGCAGGAGTAGACCAATCGGCCCCTCGAGCCTGCTCCGCCATTCAATAAGATCATGGTTGATCCAATCTTGGCCTCAACACCACTTTCCCGCTCTCTCCCCATACCCCTTGACTCCCTTGTAGTTCAAATATCTGTCAATCTCCGCCTTGAATACATTCAATGACTCAGCTTTCACAGCTCTCTGGGGTAGAGAATTCCAAAGATTCACGACCCTCTGAGAGAAGAAATTCCTCCTCATCTCCGTCTTAAATGGGTGACCCCTTATTCTGAAACTATGCCCCCGAATTCTAGATACTCCAACCAGGGGAAACTTCCTCTCAGCATCCACCCTGTCAATCCCCCTCAGAATCTTATAGGTTTCAATAAGATCACCTCTCATTCTTCTAAACTCCAATGAGTATAGGCCGAACCTGCTCAACCTTTCCTCATACGACAACCCTTCCATCCCAGGAATCAACCTAGTGAACCTTCTCTGAACTGCCTCCAATGCAATTATATCCTCCCTTAAATATGGAGACCAAATCTGTACACAGTACTCCAGGTGCGGTCTCACCAGCGCCCTGTAAAGTTGCATCAAAACTTCCCTACTTTTATACTTCATACCCCTTGCAATAAAGGCCAACATTCCATTAGCATTCCTAATTACTTGCTGTACCTGCATGCTAAATTTTTGTGTTTCATGTACTAGGACCCCAGATCCCTTTGTACCGCAGCATTTTGTAGTCTCACTCCATTTAAATAATAATTTGCCTTTTCAATCTTCCTTCCAAAGTGGATAACCTCACATTTTCCCACATTATATTCCATCTGCCAAATTTTTGCCCACTCACTTAACCTATCTATATCCCTTTGCAGACTCCCTGTGTCCTGCTCACAACTTGCTAACCCACCTATCTTTGTATCATCAGCAAATTTGGCTACTGTACATCGGTCCCTTCATCCAAGTCATTAATATAGATTGTAAATAGGTAAGGCCCCAGCACTGATCCCTGTGGCATCCCACTAGTTACTGATTGCCAACCGGAAAATGACCCATTTATCCCGACTCTCTGTTTTCTTTTAGTTAGCCAATCCCCTATCCATGCTAATATATTACCCGAACCCGCTCTTATCTTGTGCAGTAACCTTTTATGTAGCACCTTATCGAATGCCTTCTGGAAATCCAAATACACTACATCTACTGGTTCCCCTTTATCCACCCTGTTTGTTACATCCTCAAAGACCTCTAGCAAATTTGTCAAACATGATTTCCCTTTCATTAAACCATGTTGACTCTGCTTGATTGTCTTATGATTTTCTAAATGTCCTGCTATTACCTCCTTAATAATGGATTCCAGCATTTTCCCAATGACAGATGTTAGGGTAACTGACCTATTGTTTCCTACTTTCTGTCTCCCTCCTTTCTTGAATAGTGGCGTTACATTTGCGGTTTTTCAATCCGCTGGGTACTCTCCAGAATCCAGGGAATTTTGGTAGATTACAACCAACGCATCCATTATCACTGCAGCCGCTTCTTTTAAGACCCTAGGATGCAGGCCACCAGGTCCAGGGGACGTGTCAGCCTTTAGCCCCATTAGTTTGCCTAGTACTTCTTCTCTAGTGATAGAGATTGTTTGAAGTTCCTCCCTCCCTATAGCCCCTTGATTATCTATTATTATTGGGATGTTTTTAGTGACTTCTACCATGAAGACCGATTACAGTCTCTGCCATTTCTCTATTTCCCATTATTAATTCCCCAGTCTCATCCTCTACGGGACCAACGTTTACTTTAGCAACTCTCTTCCTTTTTATATACCTGTAGAAGCTGTTACTGTCTGTTTTTATATTATTTGCTAGTTTACTCTCATACTCTATCTTCTCCCTCATTATAATTTTTTTAGTCATCCTTTGCTGGTTTCTAAAGATTTCCCAATCCTCTGGCCTACCACTAATCTTCGCAACATTGCATGCCTTTTCTTTCAATTTGATACCATCCTTAACTTCCTCAGTTAGCCGTGGATGGTGCATCCTACTCGTAGAGCCCTTCTTTCTCACTGGAATATACCTTTGCTGAGATTTATGAAATATCTCCTTAAATGTCTGCCACTGCTGATCGACCGTCTTACTGTTTAATCTATTTTCCCAGTCCATTTTAGTCAACTCTGTCCTCATACCCTTGTAATTGCCTTTATTTAAGTTTGGGACACTAGTTTCATACCCAAGTTTCTCTCCCTCAAACTGAATTTGAATTTCTACCATGCTATGATCACTCTTTCCTCGGGGATCCTTTACTATGAGATCATTAATTAATCCTGTCTCATTACACATTACCAGATCTAAAATAGCCTGCTCCCTGGTTGGTTCCTCAACGTATTGCTCTAAGGAACCATCCCGAATACACTCTATGAAATCGTCCTCAAGGCTACCCTTGCCAATTTGATTTGTCCAATCTATATGATGATTAAAATCGCCCATGATTATTGCAGTACGTTTCTTACAAGCCTCCATTATTTCTTGGTAGGTGCATATTCTTTTCGTCGGTCGGGGGCGTACCTCCGGAGGTATGCCGTTGACTGCAATTTTTGGCCCAATGCTTATATTTATGGAAGTACACAATGCGTGGAAATGTAATAAACAATGTGGAGGATAGTAGCAGACGTCACGAGGGAATAGACTGACTGGTGAAATGGGCAGACGCATGAAAGATGAAATTTAATGCAGAGAAGTGTGAAGTGATGCATTTTGGAAATAATATAAGGAGGGACAGTATAACCTAAATGGTACAATTGTAAAGGGGGTGCAGGATCAATGACACCTGGTGGTTTACATACACAAATCTTTGAAGGTGACAGGACAAGTTGCTAAAGCTGTTAAAAAAGCATATAAATAGAGGCATAGAATACAAAAGCTAGGAAATGATGGTAAAACACTGGTTAGGCCTCAGCTAAATTATTGTCTCCAATTCTAGGCACCACACATTGGAAAGAATATCAAGGCCTTGGAGAGACTGCAAAGCAGATTTACCAGAATGCTATCAGGGATGGGAGAATTCAGCTATGCGGAGAGACTAGGGAAGCTGGGATTTTTCTCGTTAGATCAAAGAAGGTTGAGGGAAGATTCAATAGAGGTGTTCAAAATTATGAATGGGTTTTGCTAGACTAGATAGGGAGAAACTGTTTCCACTGGCAAGAGGCTCGGTAACCAGAATGTCACAGATTTAAGATAATTGGCAAACAATCCAGGGGAGATGAGGAGAGTTTTTTTACACTGCTATTTGTCGTGGTCTGGAAGGCATTGCCTGCAAGTGCGGTGGAAGCTGATTTAATAAAAACTTTCCAAAGCGAATTTGTATATTCTTGAAAAGGAAAAACATTGCAGGGCTGTGGGGAAAGAACAAGGGAGAGGGATTAATTGGATAGCTCTTTGAAAGAGCTGTCACAGGCATGATGGGCCGAATCGCCTCCATTCTGTGCTGTATGATTCTATTACTCTATACATCACGAAAAGAGGTTAGGGAAGAGAAAGCAGAGGCACTATTACATATATATAACAATTCATTAGAGAAGGGAATAGTGCCAGAGGACAGGCGGACAACTAATTTCATTCCTATATTTAAAAAGGGAGACAGGACAAGTCCGTATAGCTTAATGTCAGTGTCAGGAAAGATAATGGGATCTTTACTCAAAGATGTAATAGCAAAGCATCTGGAAACCGAAACCATAATAAAGAGTAGTCAGCACAGATTTCAAAAGTAAAGGTCATGTTTCATAGAAACAGAGAAACATAGAAACATTGAAGATCGGAGCAGGAGTAGGCCATTCGACCTCTCCAGCCTGCTCCGCCATTCGATGAGATCATGGCTGATCATCCAAACTCAGTACCCTGTACCTGCTTTCTCCCCATATCCCTTGATACCTTTAGCTTTAAGAAATATATCTAACTCATTCTTGAATATATTTAATGACTTGGCCTCAGCTACTTTCTGTGGTAGAGAATTCCACAGGTTCACCACTCTCTGGGTGAAGAAATTCTTCCTCATTTCTGTCCTAAATGGCTTACCCTTTATCCTTAGATTATGACCCCTGGTTCTGGACTCTCCGACCATCGGGAACATTCTTCCTGCATCTAGTTTGTCCAGACCTGTCAGAATTTTATATGTTTCGATGAGATCCCCTCTCATTCTTCTATACTCCAGCGAGTATAAGCCCAATCGACCCAATCTCTCCTCATATGTCATTCCTGCCATCCCAGGTATCAGCCTTGTGAATCTTCGCTGAACTCCCTCCATGGCAAGAACATCCTTCCTCAGATAAGGCGACCAAAACTGCACACAATACTCAAGGTGTGGTCTCACCAAGGCCCTGTACAACTGCAGCAGGACATCCCTGTTCCTATACTCAAACCCTTTCGCTATGAAGGCCAACATACCATTTGCCTTCTTCACTGCCTGCTGCACCTGCATGCTTACCTTCAGCGACTGGTGCACAAGGACACCAAGGTCTCGTTGCACTTCCCCTTCTCCCAATCTATTGCCATTCAGATAATAGTCTGCCTTTCTGTTTTTGACACCAAAGTGGATAACCTCGCATTTATCCACGTTATATTGCATCTGCCACGCTTCTGCCCACTCACCCAACCTGTCCAAATCATCCTGGAGTTTCTCGGTATCCTCCTCGCAGCACACACGCCCACCCAGCTTTGTGTCATCTGCAAACTTGGAGATATTACATTTAGTTCCTTTATCTAGATCATTAATGTATATTGTGAATAGCTGGGGTCCAAGGACCGATCCCTGCGGTACCCCACTAGTCACTGCTTGCCACTCGGAAAAAGACCCATTAATTACTACTCTTTGCTTTCTGCCCGCCAACCAGTTCTCTATCCAAGTCAATACCTTGCCCCCAATCCCATGTGCCTTAACTTTACACGCTAATCTCTTATGCGGAACCTTATCGAAAGCCTTTTGAAAGTCCAAATACACCACATCTACTGGTTCTCCCTTATCTATTTTCCCAGTTACATCCTCAAATAATTCCAATAGATTAGTCAAGCACGATTTACCTTTTGTAAATCCATGTTGACTTTGTCCGATCCTGGCACTGTTTTTCAAGTGCTCAGCTATTACATCCTTTATAATGGACTCTAGCATTTTCCCCACTACCGATGTCAGGCTAACCGGTCTGTAATTCCCCACTTTCTCTCTACCACCCTTTTTGAATAGTGGGGTTACATTAGCTACCCTCCAATCCATGGGTACAGTTCCAGATTCCATCGAATGTTGGAAGATGATCAGCAATGCATCTACTATTTCTGGGGCCACTTCCTTAAGTACCCTAGGATGTAGATTATCAGGCCCTGGGGATTTATCGGCCTTCAATTCCGTCAATTTCCCTAACACCATTTTCATGCAAATACAGATTTCTTTCAGTTCATCCCTTTCATCAGACCCTATGTTCTCCAACATCTCTGGGAGGTTATTTGTGTCCTCCTTTGTGAAGACAGAACCAAAATATGCATTTAATTGGTCTGCCATTTCTTTGTTCCCCATTATAACTTGCCCCGCTCCTGACTGCAAGGGACCTACACTTGATTTCACTAATCTTTTTCTCTTCACATATCTATAAAAACTCTTACAGTCAGTTTTTATGTTCCCTGCAAGCTTACTTTCATATTCTATTTTCCCCTTCTTAATTAATCCCTTTGTCCTCCTTTGTTGAATCCTAAACTGCTCCCAATCCTCAGGGTTACCGCTTTTTCTGGTCAATTTATATGCCCTCTCCTTGGATCTTATGCTATCCCTAATTTCCCTTGTTAGCCACGGTTGAGTCACCCTTTTTGTTTTATTCTTATGCCACACTGGGATGAACATATTCTGTAGTTCATCCATGCAGTCTTTGAATGTTTGCCATTGCCTATCCACCGTCAACCCTTTGAGTGACATTCCCCAATCAATCCTACCCAATTTGCGCCTCATACCATCGTAGTTTCCTTTATTTTAATTCAGGACCCTAGTCTTTGATTCAACTACTTCACTCTCCATCCTAATGAAGAATTCTATCATATTATGATCACTCTGACCCAAGGGGCCTCGTACAACAAGATTGCTAATTAATCCTTTCTCGTTACATAATACCTAGTCTAAGATGGCCTGATCTCTGGTTGGTTCCTCGACATTTTGTTCCAGAGACCCATCCCGTAAACATTCTAGGAATTCCTCCTCCACAGTAGTTTTGCTAATTTGGTTAGCCCAATTTATATGTAAATTAATGTCACCCATGATGACTGCTGTGCCCTTACTGTTTGCTTCTCTAATTTCCCTTTTAATGCCATCCCCAACCTTCGTATTACTGTTTGGAGGTCTATATACCACTCCCACTAACGTTTTCTGCCCCTTGTTATTTCTCAGTTCTACCCATACAGATTCCGCATCATCAGAGCTAATATCCTTCCTTTCAATTGTGTTAATCCCCTCTTTAACCAGCAATGCTACCCCACCTCCCTTTCTTTTTTGTCTATCTTTCCTAAATATTGAATACCCCTGGATGTTGAGCTCCCAGCCTTGGCCACCCTGGAGCCATGTTTCTGTAATCCCAATCAAATCGTATTCATTTACCTCTATTTGCGCAGCTAATTCATCCACCTTGTTCCGAATGCTCTTTGCATTAAGACACAAAGCCTTCAGGCTTGTTTTTTTAACGCTCTCAGACCTATATGAATTATTATTTACTGTGACCATGTTTGATTTAAACCGTTGAGTTCTTTGCCTTCTACTTTTGTTTTTCTCCTTCCTGTCTTTTGCTTTTATCCTTGTTTCCCTTTCCTCTGTCTCCCTGCTCAGGTTCCCAACCCCCTGCCACTTTAGTTTAAACCCTCCCCAACAGCACTAGCAAACACTCCCCCTAGGACATCGGTCCCGGCCCTGCCCAGGTGCAGACCGTCCCGTTTGTACTGGTCCCACCTCCCCCAGAACCGGTTCCAATGTCCAAGCAATTTGAATCCCTCCCCCTTGCACCATTCCTCTAGCCACGTATTCATTTGAAATATCCTCCTATTTCTACTCTGACTAGCACGTGGCACTGGTAGCAATCCTGAGATTACTACCTTTGAGGTCCTATTTTTTAATTTACCTCCTAACTCCCTATATTCTGCTTTTAGGACCTCATCCCGTTTTTTTACCTATATCGTTGATGCCTATGTGCACCACGACAACTGGCTGTTCGCCCTCCCCCTCCAGAATGTTCTGTAGCCGCTCTGAGACGTCCTTGACCCTTGCACCAGGGAGGCAACACACCATCCTGGAGTCTCGTTTGCCTTATTGAATTCGTTGAAGAAGTACCAGTAATAGTAGACAAGGGGAATTCAGTAGATGTAACATATTTGGATTTTCAAAAGGCCTTTGATAAGGTACTGCATAATAAACTTATAACTAAGGTCAGAGCATGCGGAGTCAGGGGACATTTAGCAGAACGGATAGCAGGCTCGCTACAAAACAGAAAACAGAGAGTGAGGGTTAAGTGTTGCTGCTCAGTCTGGCAAAAGGTGGAAAGTGGCATTCCACAGGGATCGGTGCTGGGATCATTATTGCTCACAATTTACATTAATGATTTAGACTCGGGAATCAGAAGTACCATTTCAAAATTTCTGAATGACATCAAATTGGGAGATGTAATTAATACAAAGGAAGAATGCAACAAAATGAAGGAAGACATTAATAAATTTGCAGAAAAGGCCTGTCATTGACAAATTAATTTTAATACAGATAAGTGTGAGGTGGTGTTAGAAATTAGGGGTACCTTAAAACGTAGATGGTTATGTGAATGAAACTGTGATGTGAATAGTACAGTGTTTAAATGATTGTATGTTTCTGCTCGAGACAAGTAAGGGGTTAATGTATATGTGGTGTCTTACTGGAACTGCGTAAGTTTTGTTTCCTGGAATACTTGTATTAGAATCGAGACAAAGGCCCGGAAATTAAAGAATGAGTGTTGACGCGGGGGTAAGGCTTCCCCGCGATATCTCACTCCACGCCTACCTTTTTCCTCCGGGCCCACACGAACTTTAGTTTCAAGGCTGCAGCTGTGCAGTGCTTGCGTGACCCAGAGACGCAATTAGTTCGTGCGAGCTCTGGGATCACGTGATTCAGTTAGAGCCAATGGCAGCACACCATGTTTCATTCATAGTTTTGACAGGAAGTCCTGTCAAAGCTATGAATAATATAGCCCTCCAAAAGAACAGCTAAACCTCAATTAAATTTTTTTAAAAAGCCATCACATTAATAAAATCAGTATAGTTAAATAAATTAACCACTTTAAATAAAAAATTTAATTTTTGAAAAAATTTAAAATCATTTTAAAAGTTATAAAAATAAACTTACCTTTCTTTAAAGTCTCTAAAAAAGATAAACCTGTTGAAAAAAATTTAAAATAATACTTAATTAACTACTTACCTTGTTAAAAGAGGGTCTTACGCCTCCTTTCTTTATGTGTAAAATCTTCCATGCTTACCTGCGCGTTCAAAGCACGAAGTGCACTGCGTGCGCGCAGCCTGTAGCGCGCACGCGGTTCACCTAGGAACCGCCCCCTTTTGAATTCACGAAGTGCTGGTTTCCCGCGCATGCGCAGTGCATGCTGTAAACCGGCAATTGGAGACCTAAAATGCGAGAGTACACAGTGCGTACTCTCGCGTATTAGGTCTAATTTTCGGACCAAAGTGTTTTTAGTTCGTTTAATTAGATGATGCTTAACATCCCACATAGGAACCAACAGCATGACCTTGCTTGCCAGGCTAGCTGTCTGTTGTTCGTAAGTTAGAATTTTGACTTTTTTTAATGTGTCTATAATTTGGTCAATGATGGTCCAACCCATGTTTCTTCCATTATTACTAATAACCATTTTGGGCCAGAAATTCGGCTATCTGGCTTCCTGCGGGTGCAAGAATCGCGCGCGTACTTACATACCGCACCTGCTGTTCTGCTTCAGGCCCACGTGAATTCGGCTCCTGGGGTTGCTGCAGCTGCCGGTGCACAGTGCTTGCGTATCCCAGGGGCGAAGTTAGTTTGAAGCGTCCCCTGGGATCACGTGGGCCATGGAGAGTCAATCGGAGCAGGGAATCTTCATTCATAGATTTTGACAGGAAGACCTGCAAAATCTATGAATAGAGATCGGCCACAAAACCTCACTAAAACTTCAAATAATAAAAAAAAAATCACATTTTTCAAATAACTACAAATTACATAAATTAACTACTTTAAACAAAAATTTAAATTTTTGAAAAAATTAATTACACTTTTTAACGGTGCTAAAAATAAACTTACCTTTCTTTAAACTATGTAAAAAAGATAAATCTTTTGCAAAATTTTTTAAATTGTACATAATTCACCACTTACCTTGTTAAAAGCAGGCCTTGCACCTCCTTTTTTCCCGCGCAGCTTCTCCGTACTTACCCTCATGGAGAAACCTGAAAACAAAAGGACGTTCACTGCATGCGCACTGCCTCTCCAGCGCACGTGTTCGACCTCTGAACCCCTTCCTTCAGGGGAACAGAAGTTCCGGTTTCCAGCGCATGCGCAGTGCATGCGCGAAGCCGGCACTTTCATTGGGTCTACGGGTGAGTACCCAGCGCATACTCACCCGTGGAGACACGAATTTCTGGCCCATTAAAGTGCTAAGGTAGGAATTAGAGTTCACTTAACAGACCGGCTTGTGAAGTTATGTAAAAGTTAATTAGTATTTAGGGCATAGAATAGAGGATATTTATGGGAATTTATGGTTCATTTCATGATACAATAGTCTGACTAATGAAATGAAATAGTTAGTTTGCATGGCCAGCTGCATGAACATAAATAATTGATAGCAAGCAGTTCCAACAATGGGTTCTCTGACTGAAGGAGTCTGAAGGCCAAGCTTGGTGTGTCTGGGATACTGACTCCAGACCAGGGAGGACAAGACAGGATGAGATACAGGGTCAGACGAGATAAGCGGCATCCAGATAGATTGGCCTTCAAAACTGCATAAACAGGAATTATGCGGAGATGCCGATGTTGGACTGGGGTGGACAAAAGTGAGAAGTCGCACAACACAAGGTTATAGTTCAACAGTTTTATTTGAATTCACTAGCTTTCGGAGCTGCTGCTCCTTCGTCAGGTGAATTGAAGAAATACAAATCGGCACAGCATATATAGACAGAGAACAATGTTCTCTGTCTATATATGCTGTGACGATTTGTATTTCTTCACTTCACCTGACGAAGGAGCAGCAGCTCCGAAAGCTTGTGATTTCAAATAAAACTATTGGACTATAACCTGGTGTTGTGCGACTTCTCACTTTTGTATAAACAGGAAAGCATGTATAATGGTTGTGAAGACCCGCCCCCCCACCCACCACCCTGAGGGAGGTTCTTCATCTGTACGTTTAGAAAAAGAACTCGACTTGCCATTGGGCACCTTGTTTGAAGGGGAACCTCTATAGGTTAAATGGTCCTTTCCATATTCTACCTCAGGCCCACCCCTAAAAATAAAATAAGAGGAAGACCTAAAGAACTCTTAGCTCAGCCAAGGAGCGAAGGGCTCCCAAGAGTAAAATCGGTGATCTAACACTCTTCCGAGAGTGGACCCATGCTGACCCTAGTCTAAAACTCTTGGGTAGTTCAGAAAGAGAGAGAGGGACACGTGAGACAAGAAGGGAAATGAATAAGAAGACTTGTTCACACACACCAGCCGTCTGTCCGATCGGGTCCGGTACCTGCTAATTGTGACAGTCATATGTTTTGCTGTATAACTAGTGTGTTAGATTCCATCCTAAACTCCGATTAAACACAATATACCCACCACATTGGTTTGCATGCGATCCTGATTATTCGAAAGACCAGAAATAAGTTATCGCCAACAGTTAAAGAGAAAGGACAGGGCAATAGTGCAGGGTAGCGATATGGGCAATGAAAACCAGAGTGCGACCGGAAGGGACAGAGCGTAGAAACATAAGAGTGCACCAGCAAATAAGGTCAGAGTAGGGAAAAATGATAAAAAGACAAAATTAAAGGCTCTTTATCTGAATGCACGCAGCATTCGTAACAAGATAGATGAATTGACGGCACAAATAGAAGTAAATGTGTATGATCTAATAGCCATCACACAGACGTGGTTGCAAAGTGACCAAGGCTGGGAACTGAATATTCAGGGGTATTTGATAGACAGAAAGGGAAAGGAGGTGGGGTAGCTCTGTTAGTAGAGGATGAGATCAGTACAATAGTGAAAAATGATCTTGGCTCAGAAGTTCCAGATGTAGAATCAATTTGGGTGGAGATAAGAAATAGTAAGGGAAAGAAGGCACTGGTGGGAGCAGTCTATCGGCCCCCTAACAGTAGGTACACGATAGGACAGAGTATAAATCAAGAAATAATGGGGGCTTGTAAGAAAGGTACTGCAATAATTGTGGGCGATTTTAATCTTCATATAGATTGGACAAATCAAGTTGGCAAAAGCAGCCTTGAGGACGAGTTCTTAGAGTGTATTCGGGGCAGTTTCTTGTAACAATACGTTGTGGAACCGACCAGGGAATAGGCTATTTTAGATCTGGTAATGTGAAATGAAACAGGATTAATTAATTATCTCAGACTAAAGGATCCTCTAGGGAAGAGTGATCATAAAATGACAGAATTCCACATTCAGTTTGAAGGTGAGAAACTTGGGTCTGAAACGAGAGTATTAAACTTAAATAAAGGGAATTACAAAGGTATGAGGAGAGAGTTGGCTAAAGTGGACTGGGAAAATAGATTAGAAGATAAGACAGTAGAAAAGCAGTGGCAGACATTTAAAGAGATATTTCATGACTCTCAACAAAGATATATTTCAGTGAGAAAGAAAGACTTGAATAGAAGGACGAACCAACCATGGCTAACCAAGGAAGTTAAGGACAGTATCAAATTGAAAGAAAGAGCATACAATGTTGCAAAGATTAGTGGTAGGCCAGAAAATTGTGAAAATTTTAGAAACCAGCAAAGGATGACTAAAAAAATAAAGAGGGAGAAAATAGCTTATGAGAGTAAACCAGCAAGAAAGAAAAAACTGACAGTAAGAGCTTCCACAAGTATATAAAAAGGAAGAGAGTAGCTAAAGTAAATGTTGGTCACTCAGAGGACAAGACTGGGGTATTAATAATGGGAAACACGGAAATGGCGGAGGCATTGAACAAATATTTTGCACCTGTCTTCAAAGTAGAGGACATTAAAAACATCCCAGTAATAGTAGACAATCAAGGGGCAAAAGGGAGGGAGGAACTTAAAACAATCGCTATCACTAGAGAAAAAGTGATAGGCAAACTTATGGGTCTAAAGGCTGACAAGTCCCCTGGACCAGATGGCCTGCAACCTAGGGTCATAAAAGTAGTGGCTACAGAGATAGTGGATGCATTGGTTGTAATCTTCCAAAATTCCCTTGACTCTGGAAAAGTCCCTGCGGATTGGAAAACCGCAAATGTAATGGCCTTATTCAAAAAAGGAGGTAGACAGAAAGCAGGAAACTACAGGCCAGTTAGCCTAACATCTGTCATTGGCAAAACAGCTCGAATCCATTATTAAGGAAGTAGTAGCAGGGCATTTAGAAAATCATAATACAATCAAACAGAGTCAACATGGTTTTATGAAAGGGAAATGGTGTTTGACAAATCTATTAGAGTTCTTTGAGAATGTAACGAGCCAGGTGGATAAATGGGAACCAGTAGATGTAGTGTATTTGAATTTCCAAAAGGCATTCGACAAGGTGCCACATAAAGGGTCACTGCATAAGATAAGAGCTCATGGTGTTGGGGGTAATATATTAGATTGGATAGAGGATTGGCTAACTGACAGAAAACAGAGACTCGGGATAAATGGGTCATTTTCGGGATGGCAATCTGTAACTAATGGGGTGCCACAGGGATCAGTGCTGGGGCCTCAACTATTAACAATCTATATTAATGACTTGGATGAAAGAAGCAAGTGTATTTTAGCCAAATTTGCCGATGATACAAAGATAGGTGGGAAAGCAAGTTGTGAGGAGGACATAAAGAGTCTGCAAAGGGATATAGATAGGTTAAGTGAGTGGGCAAGAATTTGGCAGATGGAGGATGATGTGGGAAAATTTGAAATTATGCACTTTGGTAGGAAGAATAGAAAAGAACACTATTATTTAATTGGAGAAAGACTGCAGAATGCGGCGGTACAGAGGGATTTGGGTGTCCTTGCACATGAAACACAAAAAGTTAACATGCAGGTGCAGCAAGTAATTAGGAAGACAAATGGAATGTCGGCCTTTATTGTAATAATTGTGTTTTGTAGGTAACAGAGCATGGGAAAAACCAGCATGAATCCAGTATGAGGTGGTTTTGGTGGTGTCTACTGTGTTACTAATGTAACTACCATGCTTTACAGGTCTACCGGGACCTGTCACTTTAATAGCCCCAGTTCCTGCTTCACACCACATCTACCCACAACTATCAACCAACACGTTTTACTCAAAATCAAAATTTATGCTCAAGTGAAACTGACAGTATATGAGACACTTAAGTACGAGCTGCACAGTTACGTGGCACATTTGGGTATGACATTCCCCTGTTGACTGAGGACTTCAGTGAGCTTGTGATGCGACTGAACTCCCCGCGAAAGCATTTTTATGTTTTGGAGCAAGACAATTCGGGAATAGATATTGAAATTGACAACATCGGGACGATTCACTCTGGTGGGATATTGGGCTTATTATATCAGCACACGCTTGTTACATATTGGCCCAGAAATTGGACTTCGATGGTTGCCGCGGGGGTAAGGATCCCCCGCGATATCACACTCCGCGCCTGCCTTTATGGTTTTGGCCCACACGAACTTCAGTTCCTGGGCCTCTCCCTGGTGCCGGCGCGCAGTGTGTGCGTGTCCCAGAGGCGCAGTTAGTGCGATGCGACCTCTGGGATCACGTGGGCCAGTTAGAGCCAATGGCAGCACACCATCTTTCATTCATAGTTTTGACAGGAAGAGCTGTCAAAACTATGAATACAACAAGCCCCCAAAAGAACAGCTAAACCTCAATTAAATTTAAAGAAAAGCCATCACATTAATAAAATAACTATAGTTAAATAAATTAACCACTTTAAACAAATTTAAATTTTTGAAAAAATTTAAATTCTTTTTAAAAGTTATAAAAATAAACTTACCTTTCTTTAAAGTCTCTAAAAAAGATAAACCTGTTGAAAAATTTTTAAAATAATACTTAATTAACTACTTACCTTGTTAAAAGGGGGTCTTACGCCTGCTTTCTTCATGTGTAAGATCTTCAACACTTACCTGCGCGTTCAAACCTGAAAAAAAAACTTAGTGTGCTGCGTGCGCGCAACCTGTAGTGCGCACGCTGTTCACTTAGGAACCGCCCCCTTCGCAATACCCAAAGTGCCGGTTTCCCGCGCATGCGCAGTGCATGCAGGAAACCGGCACTTCGAGACCTAATACGCGAGAGTACACAGTGCGTAATCTCCCGTATTAGGTCTAATTTTCGGGCCATTATTTCACACGCTCTGGTAGTTCACCAACTTGTAATTATACTGTATTTGATATAAATAACCCGTGTAGTAAGACTTTGATGAATAAGCCAAATGTGTATCTATAATCATGACTAACTGTACTAACGAATTAATGACGGACGGAAATCCGAAATGAAGTAAAGGAGACCCCAGGCTGCGTAAGATTTTTTTTATTCATTCATGGGATGCGGGTATCGCTGGCAAGGCCAGTATGTATCGCTAATCCCTAATTGCCCTTGAGAAGGTGATGGTGAGCCGCCTTCTTGAACCGTGCATTCCGTGTGGTGAAGGTACTCCCACAGTGCTGTTAGGTAGGGAGTTCCAGGATTTTGACCCAGCGATGATGAAGGATCAGCGATAAACTTCTAATTAAGAATGGTGTGTGACTTGAAGGGGAACTTGAGGTGATGGTGTTCCCATGCGCCTGCTGCCCTTGTCCTTCTAGGTGTTAGAGGTCCCGGGTTTGGGATGTGCTGCTGAGGAAGCCTTGGCGAGTTGCTGCAGTGCATCGTGTAAATGGTATACACTGCAGCCATGGTGCGCCGGTGGTGGAGGGAGTGAATGTTTAAGGTGGTGGATGGGGTGCAATCAAGTTTGCTGCTTTGTCCTGGATGGTGTCGAGCTTCTTGAGTGTTATTGGAGCTCCACTCATCCAGGCAAGTGGAGAGTATTCCATATTACTTCTTACTTGTAGATGGTGGAAAATCAGGAGGTGAGACACTCGTCTCAGAATACCTAGCCGCTGACCTGCTCTTGTTGCTACAGTATTTATGTGGCTGGTCCAGTTAAGTTTCTGGTCAATGGTGACCCCCAGGATGTTGATGGGGGGAATTCGGCGATGTTAATGCTGTTGAATGTCAAGGGGCAGTGGTTAGACTCTCGCTTGTTGGAGATAGTCATTGCCTGGCACTTTTGTGGTGCGATGGTACCTGCCACTTATCAGCCCAAGCCTGAACGTCATCCAAGTCTTGTTGCATACGGGCATGGACTGCTTCATTATCTGAGGAGTTATGAATGGTACTGATCAGGAAAGATAGAGGAAATACAGAATACCCCAGGCAGGGCAGAATTGGAACACCAGATCAGTGAATTGAATTTGAGTGAGGGGTTGATCCAATAATCTAGAGTTGGTAAAGTTCGAAAATGAGAGGTCGAAATAGAGTTTTCTCCCTCTCAAGTGCGGGGGAGGGGGATGGGTGGGAGGGGGGGACTGTTAGAAATTAGGGGTGCCTAAAAACATATATGGTTATGCGAATGTAACTGTGACATGAATCATACTGTGTTTAAATGGTTGTATGTTTCTGCTCGAGACAAATAACGGGTTAATGTATAAGTTGTGTCTTACTGGAACTGTGTAAGTTTCGTTTCTTGGAAAACTTGTATTAGAATCGAGACAAAGTGTTTTTAGTTAGTTAGATTAGTTGATGCATAACATCCCACATCGGGGCCCACAGCATGACCTTCCCTGCCAGGCTAGCTGTCTGTTGTTTGTAAGTTAGGATTTTGACTTTGTTTAATGTGTCTTTAATTTGGCCAATGAAGATCCAACCTACGTTTCTTCCATTATTACTAATAACCATATTATAACGCTAAGATAGGAATTGGAGTTCGTTTAACAGAACTGCTTACGGAGATATTTAAATGTTAATTAGTATAAGGGCATAGAATAGAGGATATCTATGGGAATTTAATGTTTCATTTCATGGTACAATAAACTGATCATGAAATGAAATAGTTAGTTTGCACGGCCAGCAGCATGAACATAAATAATTGATAACAAGCAGTTCCAACAATGGGGTCTCTGACTGAAGGAGTTTAAAGGCAAAGCTTGGTGTGTCTGGGCTACTGGCTCCAGACCAGGGAGGACAAGACAGGATGAGATAAGGGACTAAACCATTGGAGGACAGGGCCGGACGAGATAAGTGGGATCCAGAAGGATTTCCCTTCAAAGCTGTATAAACAAGAAAACATGTGTAATTGTTATGAAGACCCCCCCCCCCCACCCCGCCAACCACCTTGAGGGAGGGTCTTCATCTGTAAGTTTAGACAAAGAACCCGACATGCCATTGGGCACCTTGTTTTAAGGGGACCCTCTATAAGGTTAAATTGTCCTGTCCATATTCTACCTCAGGCACAGCCCTAAAAATAAAATACAAGGTAGACCTAAAGAACCCTTAGCGCAGACCGTGGAGCGAAGGGCTCCCAAGTGTGAAATTGGTGTTCTGACACTCTTCTGAGAGTGTACCCATGCTGACCCTAGTCTAACACTCCTGGGTAGTTCTGAAAGAGAGAGAGAGAGACACGTGAGACAAGAAGGAGAACGAATAAGACGAGTTGTTCGTGTGTGCCAGCTGACTGTCCGATCGGGTCCGGTACCAGCTATTTGTCATGATCGTACCTTTTTGCTGCATAACTAGTGTGTTATTTTCCATCCTAAACTCCGATTAAACTCAATATAACCACCATATTGGTTTGCACTCGATCCTGATTATTTGAAAGACCAGAGATAAGTTAATCTCAACAGTGGTGTACTTTGGTTGGAAGAATAAGGAGGCCACATAATGCTTGGATAATAAGCATCTGAATGGGGTAGAGGCGCAAAGGGATCTAGGGGTACAGATACACAAATCACTCAAAGTCATGATGCTGGTTAATAAGGCCATAAAATGCAAATCAAGCACTGGATTTCAATTCTAGAGGGATAGAATTGAAAAGCCGAGAAATTTTGTTAAACTTGCATCGAACCTTGGTTAGACCTCATCTTCTGATTAGGCACTTTACAGCCTTCCGTACTCAACAATGAATTTAACTATTTCAGATCTCATTTAGTCGGACAGCAATTGCTGCTAATGATTTTGCTTTTGTTATTTTCTACTCCTCTAGACCCATCTTTTGTTTCTTTTATTGTCCCATAACCATCCCCTTTTGCCTTGCACCATCATCCCTTTTTCATTTTATTACTTCTGTCTTCTACCCAGACCATCCTTTTTGTTCTTTCCTCCCCTCCCTCTTTCCCTGCCTCTGTACTTGCTTAAAACCTTTCACATCTCTAACTGCATCCGGATGCAGTGATGTACGTTGAAATGGGAGATGTTAGCTATGTCTCCTGCTGCAGACTGGAAGGATCTGCTGGCGAAAAGATTGAGGGACACGGTGACCTTGAGAGCCATTGGGAGAGCCGTGTTTGCCGTGTGCTAAGGTTGCAGGTCAGGTTGCAGGAGGTGGCACAGTTGTGTGACCACCTCCTTGGTGAAGCTGAACCTCCTACTACACTGCTCCTCGCTTAAGTTGAGATAAGATAAGTGCTCTCGGAAGACCCTGGGTGGGTAAGGCCTCCTGTTGAGAGCCCTCCTGGCCCTTCTTCTATACCCTCTGCGTGCATCTTCCCCTCTTCGTTGCTGCCTCCGCTCCCTCCTGAAGATACTCGAGCACGAACGGGACTGCAAGTAGAGCCCCATGACGGTGAGTACGTGGTGTGAGCAGAAGCCTGTAAATGAGAGTGAAGGCGTTCTCCACTTGTACCAACACTCCCTGTCACCTCAGGAACTTGAACCAAGTTGAGAAAGCTACACCAGTTGCAGAAAGTTACACAGGGTCAGTCAAACTGAAAAACCATGTCAGCTGCATGTTGGTGATGATGATCCCTTTAAGTAGCGCTGCTGGAGCCTCCTTCCTGCTGCTGAACGCTGGGTCATCTGGTTGTGATTTGCATCGACCAGTAAGTGGCGCTCCGAAGGTGAAAACTGCAAACCGGCAGAGAAGTGAGCGATGTGCACACACTGACGTCACGATCAGATAAATCTAAATATCTGCAGCGAGCGCATGTATCGGCAGCGTTACCGACCTGCCCAAAATGGCGGCTGACGCATTTTTCTTTCAAAATTGCCTTAACAGCCAGCGCTAAACCCCCAAATTTTATTTATATCGTGCCTTTAAGGTAGCATAACTTCCCAAGGTGCTTCACAGGAGCGTTATCAAGCAAAATTTGACACCAAGCCACATAAGGAGATATTACGACAGGTGGCCAAAAACGTTGTCAAAGAGATAGGTTTTAAGGAGAATGTTAAAGAAGGAGAGAGGTAGAGAGGCGGAGAGTTTCAGGGAGGCAAATTCAGACCTGTGGGCCTGGGCAGCTGAAGGCACGCAGCCAATGGTGGAGCGATTAAAATCGATGTTGCTCAAGTGGCCAGATTTGGAGGTGTGCACAGTTCTGAGGCGGTTGTAGTGCTGAAGGAGTTTAGAGAGATATGGAGGGGTGAGGCCATGGAGGAATTTAAAAACAAAGGTGAGAATTTTAACACTGAGGCATTGCTGGATGAATAGCCAATGTATGTCAGCGAGCACCGTGGTGATGGGTGAACGGGAATTATGCGAGTTAGGATACGGGCACGAGAAATGCATATTAATGGTTTAATGTTTGCTTTGATCGCCAACTTGAATGATACATGGTGCAATATTGTTCACACCTCCAGACTGTGCCTTCATGGCATAATTAACATGTTAACATTGTGTGATAGACTAATATAAATACCACTTCATGGAAGCTTAACATGCAAGAAACGTGTAGCATTTAGTTTTGCCCCGGTGGGCCCAGATCCAGCTCTAAATGTATACGGTACATTATGAATTATGTATACTTTTTTAGACAGAAGATTTATTCTTCCTCTATTTATCTCTATACATTGGCAATAGGATGGAATTCATCAGACTGGTTCTCCCTCTTTCAAGAAGCTTTGGGTACGTCACTGTCAAGTTGTCCCCACAAATCGACTCCAGGACTCACTTGTGGTACTAAAACCTACTTGACTGCTCTTTTGAAATAAATAATGGGCATGTCACAGGCTTGCAATGCAATATTCCCACATACAAAATATGGATCCATTGAATTAATTATAGAGAGAAAGAGAATTCAGTGGTTGTAGTGTGCATGGATTTCCAGAAGGGGTGTTAGAAAATTTAGGCGTATGGTATAAGAGGAAATGTAGCAGCGTGGATAGAAAGTTATTTGAGGACAGAAAAAAAAGAGTGAGGGTAAGTGCATCTTGCTTCAAATGGAGACAGTTTGCGAGTGATTGTTCCTCAGGGGGTCACTGCAACTTTTATTTTTGTTCTCAGTATCTTTGAATAACATCAACAACAACAAGAACTTACATTTATGTAGCACCTTTAATGTAGGAAAAGGACCCAATGAGCTTTACAGGAGCGTAAACAGACAACAATTGACACCGAGCCAAAGAAGGAGACATTAGGCCAAATAGCCAAATACTTAGTCAAGGAGGTAGTTTGTAAGCAGCGTGTTAAAGGAGGAGAGAGAGGTGGAGTCGCAAAGACCTTTGGGGAGGTAACTCAGAGCTTAGGGCCGAGGCGTCTGAAGTCACGGCCTCCAATGGTGGGGTGAAGGAAGTGGAACATGCACAAGAGTCCAGAGTTGGCGGAGTGCAGCATTAGCAGACGGTTGTATGGCTTGAGGATGTTACAGAGACAGGGACGAGCGAGATCACAGAGGGATCTGAACATGAGGATGAGATTTTTAATATCCAGGCATTGGTGGACCAGCAGCCAAATTGGTCGGTGAGTACAGGCGTGATTTGACAATGTCATTTAAGAGACTGTTGAGAAAAATGAGAGCGAATGGAATTGGGAGCAAACTATTGGCTTTGACATGGAATTGGTTATGAGGTAAGAGACAGAGAGTAGGAATAAATGGTATGTACTTAAATAGGCCGAATGAGCCGAGTGTTGTCTGCCAGGTATCTGTAATGGGGCCGCAGCTTTTCATTATATGGATAAACGACTTGGATGAAGGAATAGAGAGCTGTATATGTAAGTTTGCTGACGAATCTCAGCTAGGTGGCACATCAAATAATGGCCCTGAATTTGCAGTCGGCATCGTAGCTAAGGATTACGCCACTGACATCTGTAGGAAATCTGCATTTACCTGGTGCGAACCCCACCTTCGCGAACTTGCATTGTTTCGCTGCGGAGTTGTGTGCAGCTCAGTGGCCCACTGGTCCCAGGAGCGCACTGTTGTGGGTAAGCATACCTGGGATCACGTGGGGCGGTGCTCCTTTCACTTCCAGACTCTTACCCAATCAGGAAACAGAGGAGATTGCTGTTGTTTGTGGTTCTAGATGTTTCCAGTTTTCTGTGTAGCATTCACTTGTAAAGACCTAGTATAAAGAGCATGTTATTGGTATTTAAATATTTAATTACAAAAGCGAAACAAAACTGGAAACTATGAAAGGATTATTAAAATAAAGCTCTGTGAACAGCGACAGATTTATACCATGTTGAATTCATAATTTTATATCCCGATGAATATTTCAAATAACGTGCAGCATTACTATAATGGAAAACGTGTCCATTTAAAAAAATCGATAAAAGACGAAAGGAATGATAAGCGAACTTGCCGAGGGTAAGGTCATTCAGAATCAGCATTGCAGCATAATGCTTATTCTAGTGGGTTCTGACAAAAGAGGCGAGGTAAACTGAGAAGGCATTGTTAATTTAATAGCAAGATAATTAATACCTAATAATTTCTCAGCGCCCAGCCCCTTACACGCTGCAAACAGGCTCACGCGCATATTTGCACCAGCCGTAAAAAAAAACCCACCGTAATGAATGCGCAGTAGCTGGGCAATTAACCCAACTTTTCGCCAGCACGTTGATTTCTACGGGTGGATGAAACGTGCAGCGAAGCTGATGCGGAGTCGGAACTTGACAGATCGCAAGTTCGGGATTTAGCGCATGAAATCCAGAAAATGTAGTCAGTTTCAAAGGCGTATCATGGCGTACTCTGCGGGGGATATTGATAGATTAAGTGAGTGGGCAAAACGGTGGCAGGTGGAGTTCAATGCAGGAAAATATGAGGTGATCCACTTTGGAACCAAGAAAGTGTATTTTCTAAATGGCAAGAAGCTAGGAACTGTGGATGAGCAGAGAGATTTAGGGGTCCAAGTATAGAAATCACTTAAAGCTACAAAAGATAATTTAAATGGCTAATGGAAATTTGGTCTTTATTTCAAGTGGGCTGGAATAGAAATGGGTAGAAGTTATGTTACAGCTGTACTGAGCACTGGTTAGACCCAAGTTGTAGTTTCTGTATTCAGTTCTGAGACCTGCTCCTCAGGAAGGATATATTGGCCTTGCAGGGGGTGCAGCGAAGATACACCAGGATGATACTTGGGCTAAAAGAGTTAAATTATGAGGACAGGTTTAATAGACTTCGCTTGTTAATTGGAGGATATTTCTGCTCAGCCAAGAATGGATGTCTGACAGCACAGAGGCAGTGGAGGGATTGAAAGAGGTGGTGGTGAGCTGCAGCTGGGTATCGTCAGCATACATTTGGAACCTGATGCTGTGTCTTCTGCTGATGTCGAGGAGGGGCAGCATGCAGATAAGAAATAGGAGGGTTATAGGACTAACTACGTGGTTTATGCATAATGTTGTATGTTAGCCCGTTCCTGTTACATTCTGTTGATACATCATTGCAATATGCAGTGTAATTTCCACTTCACATGTTCGCATGCATACTCGTATCGCTGTCTGCTTTTTGCTCAACGACAGTCTTCACTCATGGCCTTCATTTCCTTAACTCTTATAGATATTTATTGCAGAGAAAGACTAGTATTCTTTCAAACTCCCAACCTAATTCCAGACAGTGCATCTTCCCAAACGTTGGTGCTAATCTCTGTGTCCCTTTGTGCTCGGAGACTAACTTAATTCCATTAACCCCTTCTAAAACTGCTGTGACCTAATTAATATGATGCTGGCTATTCTACTCACTATAACTACTCTTACAGGTAGCAGTAGTTATGACCTCGGTTTTAAAATATAGTTTATCTTCATCCCAAGTGGATTGTTTCGTTGCCTATCCATTCAATGTAAAAAATGAGAAAAAAATAGCTCTTGCAGGATTTAAATATTTGTACCAATCTTAATGTTAACTAAGGTAAGGTCTACAAAGGTTTAACACTTTAGAGAGCGACTGTGAAAAGTGGACGGAGCCACCACGGGCATGGTTCTACAGACTGCAGTTTCACAGTGAAATTTAAAGGAAACTGTACACTGAAACAGAAAAGCTCCTGATGTAGCCCGTGTCACCGGTAGAAAAGTGATATCCTCTTCTGCTTTATTTATCCTTGTACTCTCACCTCAACTGTCAATCTCTTATATTGACTGCTGACCCCAGTTTTCCAATGATTTAAATCCTCATTTAGGTGTAAGAGATGCTTGTTCTCAGGCTTGCATTGGTGCTCCTGTTGTGTCACCTTGTTTACTCGCTCAGGGGACGTGGTTCATGTACCCCCACAATGTTACCAATATAACCGCCCATTGGTCAGAGACTTCAACCAAGCCTGGCACGGTGGAGATCTGGGTAACAACCTTGTGGGCTTTTAATTTATTTCTCTTGTCTCCCAATACTTTTGTTACACTCGATGTGAATAGCTGAGGTATCTTTACCAAACTGCATCACAGCCTAGGTCTAATGTTTAATGGCCCACTTTAACCCCTGGTACTCCTTATCCTCCTCCTGCACAATGTCTTTTAATTTATTACAATGTTTTGAGCATTATTCTAGTTGTGTTATGAGTTCTTGACAGGTTGCACGCAATCCTTGCTGCTCACCCTTTATTCTTTTAATCTAGTTCCTAGTTTCTTATTCTAAACTTCATTTGCCTTAGTTACGGCAATCAAAACTTGCACCACCGCTGCTTTGGTGTTATTTTTATAATTCTATCGGGCACTAAAGAGCTATATCTCTAGCACCTGATCCAACTAGCTCAGCGGTCGTGCCATCAAGTCCGCTAATGTCAGTGGGCCACCAGCGCGGCTGCCGCTTTATTTGTGTACATATTTTCCGAAATTCTCCATTACTTCTACATTTTATTATTAACGCCAAATTCAATTGCTATTCCTGAATTCCCTCTAATGCACGTTGGGGTTGGCTCCGGGTTGATCAGTCCCGGATCGCTGGTCAAATAACCAATGCTTAGAGTCTTGCTGCAAGTTGCCAAACATGTTCCATAAAAAGTAATGAACAGATTCTAAGACGCATGAGTAAGTGATACATTGACTGATGTTTATTGATATTTGAGAACGTACTAAGACTACAAGTAAGTAATATACGTTTATAAACTCAGAAGTAGAATGTCTATGTGGGACATACAGACGATACTGTTCATGGCAGTTTGCAGCGCTAAGACTGAACATTGTTGCTGATCATTCATATTTATACAGGTTAGCAAACAGGCATATCTGAACTGAGTTGTAAAAGTTCTGCCCTTGGAACTCCATCTCAGCTGCTGTCTTTGTATCCCTTGTTCCAGTTCTTTTTATCTCAAAATCTCTTATGGTTCTTTTCTTACATGGCTATGATGAGTTCAGTCATGTATTTTTCCATTATCCCTAATCGAGTTTGTCCTATCGTAACATTACTAATTCTCAAGGCGTTCAGCCATAATGCATTCTGATCATGTCAAGTTATCCTAATTTAGCCGTTTTCTATGTACACATTCTAACACTCCACAGCGATACCTTTGGTTCACGAAGCATTTTGCACAAAAAGGGGCATTTGTACTGTTCATGTTCTTATGTGTCTGGTCAATGCAATTAAAATGGATTCAAAATAAACTCTAACATGTGGATGTTTCTGATCATACTTTACCTACTTGTAGCATGAATTCAGAGATGGTGCTGAAATACTTGAAGAGGAGAAAATTGCAGGGCTATGGGGAAAGAGCAGTGGAGTGGTACGATTGGACAAGCTCTTTTAAAGAGCCGGTACAAGCTCGATGGACCGAATGGCCTCCTTGTGTGCGGCATCATTCTATGATTCTATGCGTTCTCTTTTCAATTCAGGTTCTATTCTCGTTCCACTTCAACGCTGATTAAGATTTATCTTTTCCAACGGGTATGATACAATGTTATTTGGTATTTATGTAGTTTCTCACCGAGGTCATACAGAAAAAAGGAGAACCTTAAACGCAATCACAGACGCAATGTATTTCAATCAATATACAAACCGAATTTAACATTTTATACCTTGTTATTTTTCGAACCCGACACCCATCCATTCTGTAAAATCGTTATTTCGATCGAGAGTTTGGCGGCTTTATGTAAATTTGAAAAAGTTCACAAAGAGTGAAACCTCGAGATTTGAACGTTTTAAAAATGGTCATAAATTCGGAGAGAATTAAAGCAAGAAAAGAATAACATCATCTGAGACAGTGGAACAATAATTTTATTTCACTGCAATGAGACAGTAAAGGTGTGATGACTGTAGACTCAGCACACTCTTGGGTTCACCCATTGGAATCAAGCAAACAAACTAACTGCATATTCATTGTTATAACTTCAAATACAGCAATTAAACTAAAAAAAATAACCTTTAATTTCGAACTTTGTTCAAAGAACGTTTACTGATGGTATATTAGACGAATACATAAGATTCTTGAATCAGATACAGCTGGATCTCGCGATACTTGTTTGAAGCGGGTTTGCCTGAGTCTCGTGTTTAACCACGCAGGAGTAAAGCTCGTGTGAGTTCCACACTGAGGCTGGCAGAGTCAGATAACTGCTCACACTGAACGTGTTGTCCGTCTGCTGCTGGACCCGACTGGTCTCAACACCATTTGCTCTGACACTGCCATCGACAGTCCACTCAATCTCCACAGCGCCCGGGTTAAAGCCGTTCACCAAACACACCAGGGTCGCCGTGGTCTTTGCTGCGATTTGATCCGATGAAGGCGGAAGGACGGTCACTGACGGAGCCCGCGGATCTACAAAGAAAAGAAGAAACAACCTGTGAAGATCCACTCTGAATTGGATGTAAAAAGTCGAAATTCAGAGTTTTACTTTTTTCAACGTTTTTAATTTGGTACCACATTACAAGCTTAAGGGAGATTAATAATGTTCTTTAACTAATCACATCGGGTCCGTTGATCGAGAAAACTATATAACGATTTGAAGAAAAAGCGAGAGCTCCGTGCATCGAGAAAAAAATTAAAACTGAAAACTCTTATTTGGATTAAACCTGCAGGTCATAGTTTTTCTTTTTTTAAACTGTAGTCCAAACATATTAAGAATATTACGATGGAAGAATAATAACGCTCAACGGCGCCAATCTTTATTGGATTATTACATGAAATTACATAGAATATCCAGCATTGAAACAGGCCATTCGGCCCAACTGGTCTGTGCCGGTGTTCATGCTCCACACGAGTCTCCTCCCACCCTACTTCATCTAACACTGTCTGCATATCCTTCGATCCCTTTTTCCCTCATGTACTTATCGAGCTTCCCCTTAAAGGCATTTCAGCATTTCGCCTCAACTGCTCCATGTGGTAGCAAGTTCCACATTCTAACCAGTCTCTGGGCAAAGAAGTTTCTCCTGGATTCTTTTTGGATTTATTAGTGACAATCTAATATTGATGACCCCTGGTTTTGGACTACTCCTCAAGTGGAAACATTTTCCCTACGTCTACACTATCAAAACCTTTCATAAATTTAAAGATCTCTATTCAGTCACCGCCCAGCATGTTCAATGATTCAGGGCCCCAGTCTGTTCAGTCTTTTCAGTCGGTTATAATTTGAATGCTGGGGCTACAATTGCACCTGGCAGAGTCACGCTTGAGACGCTGTTTGATGTAATCGCTACCCAGTATTTCGGTGTTTCACTGCCCAGTCAACCGAGGAACCATCTGCTGCAGAAAGATCAGCTGCTTCTACTTGTTTATGTTAATATAAAAAGAAGAACGAGTAGCACTATATAGCACCACATCAGCTTTCACTTATATTACATTGAAGCGCAGTGATAGCAAACTTAAACAAAGCAAGAAGCTACAGACACAAATCCCTTTCTTTTGAGGCAGTGATTGAGGCGGGGGTGGGGGTATGGGCTGCGATTTTCTGCTGTTCCTCGAATAATGCAACGGGATCGTGAACGTCCCCTTGAACAGGAATGTGGAACTCCTCTTAATGGCGTTATCCAAAAGAAGGCATTTCCTTCAATGCCGCACTCCCTCCATATCTCCATTTCCTCTGGTGGGGGAATCCAGAACAAAAAGCCAAGGTATTACAATTAGAGCTAGGGCATTAAGGAGTGAAACCAGGATGCACTCTTTCACACAAAGGGTGGTGGAAATCTGAAATTCACTGCCCCAAAAAAGTTGAGGCTGTTGGGTTAAATGAGATCTTCAGGACTGAGATCGATAGATTGTTGTAGGCTAAGGGTATCAAGGGATAGGGAGCAAAGGCAGATAGATGGAGTTGAGGTACATATCAGCCATGATCCAATGGAATGGTGGAACAAGCGCAAGGGGCTCCCTAGTGTTCCGATGTAACGCCTGGAAAAGGGGCTTAAATCTAAAACGTTCTGATCCAGACGTGAGAAAGTTACCAACTGAGACAAACCAACAGCCAGACGTGTAAATAGCTTGAAAGTGTAATCTCCTACTCTGTTAAAATTGCTTTTGAAATTTAACTTGCATCAGATGTAAGTTGAATGGAACACTTTATAATACAACGCAGCGTCTTTTCTACAGCCTGTAGCTAAATATCCCAATATAAATGCCGTTTGAGTCTCTCGGATTACCTGTAGGGTTATACTTTTTACTGACAGAATTAAATAAAAATTCAAATGCTGATCCCGCGGTTCTATTCATACAAAATTAATCGGATTCGAAGGTAATGAGTCTGTCAGTGATTATAATATCTGCGCGGGATCAAACACTGGTGTTTATTACAATGCTTCAAATATACGAATAGAACGATGGAAAAGGAGTTTCAGACCCTAAGTTGCTGAGGATATCCACTCATGCACCCTCCCGTACTGTCATCTTCTGGGGAGCCAAAACAGCGAAAAACATGTGGCTAATTCCGTTAAAGCTCTGCGAAATTTCTCTGAAACTCTTGAAGGGGATCAAGCAAGCTCCAGAAGATCATAGTTACCCAGGACGCATCATTTGACCTAATTAAGCTAATCTCTCTTCAGTCAATATTACCCAGTTCCCTTAAAAACTAAGAACTATACAAGACAGCATATGACCATCTCCAACCATAATGTCTTTCCAAAGGCAACAAACTTCTAATCACATTTTATCCCTGATAACCTCAATATCCCTGTCTTCAAAAAAGAACATCAACTTCTTAAAATCTGTAACTTATTTTAAAATTTCTAACCCAATCACTATGATTTATAATTATCTGTTACTTACTAGTGAAATTATGACTAACATGATAAACAATACTGAGAATGTCGCACGAATGACACACGCTCCCAATCTCTGATTGGGACTCTTTAATGGCACCGTGTCGGGGAATTATAAAATATTACACGTTATAGTTTTTTTTTAGCTCTACGCGAGGCACGAAGCACAACGCGAGGACAATGTATGGCAGTCACAAGTATCCAGCTATGTTTTAATGCCGTATCATGCAGATTGACCAGTACTTTACGAATATGTTTCAAATCACCAATAAATTATAATTACACTGGTGCAGGCTGAATTCCACCCACTTAAAATAATTATTTGGAACTTCATCCATAACATTGCAATTGTTGTGCGACAGTTTCATGAGCATTTAACAAACAGAATAGAAACACGTCTCCCTCTAAACACCAAGATGGAATCGGAGAATTATAAATGTATGTTCGAAAGAATTTTCACCGCAACCGGATTAAACCAACAATTGAAAACTCACACTTTAAAAATCCCCGACGTACAGAGCGAAAAATTTACTTACTGCCCAGATTCAGTTCAGTTCCTTTCCCGAAAGTGAATCCACCAGCACTGCTATCCCAGGCACCACAGTAATATTCGGCGGCATCCCCGGATTGTAAATTGCTAATGGTTAAATGCATGACGTTGCTCGCCGTGTCCCTGGATCCAGTGAATCGATCAGGAATCCCCGAACCTCTGCTCGAATCATAGTCCCTCCAAACAAAGGCAGGGGCACTGCCGGGTTTCTGCCAGTACCAGCTCGTGTAGTAGCTGCCCATGCTGCCTCCGGACAGGGTGCAAGTGATTTTGACGGTTTTTCCCGGTGAAGTTGAGATCGACGGTGGCTGAGTCAGCACAGTACCCGCGTTGGTACCTGGAGAAATAAAAAAGTTATTGACAAGTGACCTTCATTAAAATAGTGGAAAATAATTGCAATTCAGACCGGTGAAGCTCAAGTACAGCACCCGATCAGCGTAATACAAAGAGCAGGAATATTGAAGACCTTTACAGCCCTCTACTTACATTGCAAACAGAGCATCAGGGCGGCGAGAACACGAAGCCACTCACTCATTTTGCAGATTTTTAAAATCAATGTCCGAAAAAAATGTTTCACTGCAAGAACCTAATGATCCTGCACCTTCTCAACCTCTCCTTAAAAGCATTTACACAGGGGTCTATCGCGTCGCATTTAATATTTATGCAAATTTCTGTCACGTCGCGGTCGTTCATTGGATCTTTGCAATTGATCTGATTGACGTTTGCATAAAGTGCAATTTAGCCAATATATTTTTAAATACTCGACTCGGTCACGACATGCAGGAACAGTTGAGGTGAAATCACGTTGTCTCTCTTAGCATGGGGACGCTGAATGAGTTCACTGAAATTCCATTGGCTGCTATTTAACAGAGACATTACACTATTAAAAATCTGTTAAAATGATGACCAATTGAATTTCATGCAAACCTGAAAGGTAGACATTGCAAAACTACACAGTACAATTTGACCTAATGCGTCTTTGAAGAATTGATTATTGTTCAATCGAAAGACATATCAAGCTACAGTGATTCAACCATTGCACTAAGACAACTGGAGGCTGCGAGCAGAGAATGCGGCATATCGCATATCTCCTTATTCTTCTATGAACATAAGCCTCAGTAATTTCGATTCCATTTTTAACATTCATCGTCCACGAAAAACTCATTTTTAAATCCAGCAAGTCAATAAACAATACTTGAAGATAATGTTCTGCAAACGAATTCTCCCCCAAATAACTTTAAAAACTGCAGCTTTTAATTCCATGTTTTAAAAGGGAGTGTTTTTTTTAGAGAGAGAATGGCATCAATATTATCGTTCATTATAGAGACCTTGGGATCGCCCAGAAGTTAGATTGTACTACCCGCGCTACGGCAGGCGATGGTCTGGGAGCGTGAACTGGTACATACTGTAGAGGCGCATGGAGGATTAACTTGCTTCATTGGGACAGAATAGCGTGAACTATGTGAGCCAACAGGTTTCGTTTACATTGGGCACAAAGAATGATATCGAATCAGTCGTTGCTATTTAGAACACTTAACAAGAGATGGGCATTTAATTGCGCCTTTTACGCTGCTGCTCTTTCTGTGATGTAGGAAACAGATCCAAATGGAAGCGACTCTTTCATTATCCAAACATTAAATTATTTCATCAGTGAACTCCACAACCGTTCACGATAACATTTCTTAATCATGCTGCAACTGTTGAATATTTTATTTCCTCACCCTTTCGCTGTTCGATACCCAGGACAGCTGGGTTGAATGGACATCCCGTCATCCAAACACTGACATGCCCACGCCACTCACACACCCACACCCTACACAGCCCCCCACCCCCACACACACACTCCACCCCACATACTCACTCTCCCACACACACTCCCACACTCATACCCCGCCCCAGCACACGCACCCCACCTCACACACAGCCACACCCCACCCCCACCAACACAGACATGCACACATATTCAGTGTCTTGACAATATATTATTTTATCTAGTTCTACCCATTAAAATATTTTACCTACGAATACATTTTAACAGTAGCCCGAACGTGTAGATACTCTGAAATATTGATAGAGCCGTGGAGCTGTCATGTTATATAGTGTAAGTATGATAACTTCCATCCTATAATGAGGCATGAAATACAGTGAACTGGCACCTGCGGCCATCTAACAGGACCTAGTCCAGCATAGAGGCAGAGACAATCAAGAACAACAAGAACAACTTGTATTTATATAGCGCCATTAACGTACTAAAACATCCCAAGGCGCTTCACAGGGGTATTAAAAGACAACATGTTTTGACACCGACCACAAAAGGAGAAATTAGGGCAGGGGACAAAAAGCTTGGTCAAAGAGGTAGGTTTTAAGGAGCGTCTTAAAGGAGGAAAGAGAGGTAGCGAGGCGGAGAGGTTTAGGAAGGGAATTCCAGAACTGAGGGCCTAGGTAACAGAAGGCACGGCCACCAAAGGTTGAGCGATTATAATCAGGGATGCTAAAGAGGGCAGAATTAGAGGAGCACAGATAGCTGGGGGGGGGGGGGGGGGGGGTTGTGGGGCTGAAGGAGATTACAGAGATAGGGAGCAGCACGGCCATAATTCGAAAGCGAATTTTGAAATCGAGGCGTTGCTTAACCGGGAGCCAGTGTAGGTCAGCGAGCACAGGTCATTGCTGATTATGTTACAAGAATGTTGCAAGTGAAGTTTATTATTCCCTAAAAAGTCCACAAGGGAACTTTGCAACACCCTGAAGCCAAATGTAGAAACTGATCCAGGATAGTGACGGTTAAATCAAAGGTGTCATCTGCCGTACGTAATTATACTCCTGGGTCCCTTCAAGCAGCAACAAGGGATATATGAAAAATCGCCCAACTTGCAGCTCACAAAATGCAAGATTCAAACCACTTGGTTGTCTGGCACAATTCATTTATCAGCCCCCCGCATGGAAACTAGGCAGCTGTATGAAAAAAGTCGTGAACTCTTCCTCACTGTCTGGATTCTGCAGTGTGCAGAACATCATTGATGTCAAGCATATGATTATTCAGGCCCCTAATCCTAGTACCAACATCTTCACAAAAGGAAGTGGTGGACATAGGTACAGAATCTAGCACGTCCATGCCCAATACCCTTGTCGAAACCGCAATCCCCACTATTTTTCATAGCTGAGGACCCACGAATAGTATAGACGCTTTCAAGGGGAAGCTAGATAAGCATATGCGGGACTAGGGAATAGAGGGTTATGCTGATAAAGTTAGACGAGGAAGGTGGGGAGCAGGTTCGAGGGGAGCAGAAACGCCGGCATGGACTGTTTGGGCCGAATGGCCTGTTTCTGTGCTGTATATTCTGTGTAATTTCTCAACAGATATAGTGCTGGGCCTCATAGCAATTTCCAATTTCTGGATATTAAATATTTGGACACTGTCATTACGTATTAGCAGTTGTTTATTATGTGCTGGAGTGCTAATAACGTTACTCCATGTTATTACTTTCGGCATTTTGAGACCTCAGTCTGTTTAGGGCAGCTGTAGTGTTATATTATTATACTAAGAAGGCAGTTATTAAATTCCATCCTGCTATCTCGCGCAATTGCACCGGTTGTACTTTTCAGAATACATTCTAAGAACTTCCCTTCGCTCATCGATTCCATTCACACGCAAGTGTGTAACCTGTAATGTTTGACGTTGTTCTGTTGTATCGATATTCTATTTTACTAACGAGAGGCTGATGTATTGTAATACAAAACAGTAGGCTAGATGATATCCTCCATGACGATTTAGGCTTTGTAGATTGATGTGTAATGGACCGGATTTTGCGGTGGGTAGGACGGCGTACTGTCAGGGTACACAGTCATACTGCCTTTGAAATCCACCGCAAATTCGGGATTTCCACATGATCTTGCGTGCTTTGAGGGGCCATCCTCTCCGTCACCGAAAACGTGATTGCTGGTGCAGAGTTGGGCTATTTGCCCACCAACTGCCCAGCAATTACTTACGGAAATTTTACGGTTGGTGGAAACAGGAGCAGGGCCTGTTTGCACAGCGTAAATGGATGTCCGAAATAAAGTTTTTTTAAAATTAAATGACATCCAACAACAATGCGAAACAATCCTAGTGTATGTTAAAGCTGCAGGTTTCTTTTAAAAAATAACGTTTACATTTCATAACTTCCTGCACCGTGCACAGTGCTGGTTTAGAAGTGGGAATTATGAGTAATGAATTGGATGCCCACGATAAGAAGCTAAATCTGTAGGTATTTTAAAGGCTGTAGTAATGAATTAATGTAGTAATTTAAATGAATGAAAGACAATCTGTTTTCTGATTGGAGGACCAAGCCCACATGATCCCAGGTGCACTTCCGCACAGGCTGCTTTCGCACAGGCTGAATTTCTTCTCTCAGAGGGTCGTGAATCTTTGGAATTCTTTACCCCAGAGAGCCGTGGAAGCTGAGTCATTGAATATATTCAAGGCTGAGATCGACAGATTTTTGAGCAACAGGGGAATCAAGGGTTATGGGGAGCGGGCAGGAAAGTGGATTTGAGGCCAAAATCGGGTCAGCCATGATCTCATTAAATGGCGGGGCAGGCTCGAGGGGCGGAATAGCCTGCTCCCACTCCTATTTCTTATGTTCTCATGCCCCTGGGATCCGTGGGCCATTACGGTGCCCTCCTACTCGTAGCGTCAGAGCGCAAGTTTACACAGGAGGGCCGCCATCAGGTAGAACATAAGAACATAAGAAACAGGAGCAGGAGTAGACCAATCGGCCCCTCGAGCCTGCTCCGCCATTCAATCAGATCATGGCTGATCCAATCTTGGCCTCAACACCACTTTCCCGCTCTCTCCCCATACCCCTTGACTCCCTTGTAGTTCAAATATCTGTCAATCTCCGACTTGAATACATTCAATGACTCAGCTTCCACAACTCTCTGGGGTAGAGAATTCCAAAGATTCACGACCCTCTGAGAGAACAAATTCCTCCTCATCTCCGTCTTAAATGGTTGACCTCTTATTCTGAAACTATGCCCCTAATTCGAGATACTCCCACCAGGGGAAACATCCTCTCAGCATCCACCCTGTCAATTCCCCTCAGAATCTTATAGGTTTCAATAAGATCACATCTCATTCTTCTAAACTCCAATGAGTATAGGCCAAACCTGCTCAACCTTTCCTCATAAGACAACCCTTCCATTCCAGGAATCAACCTAGTGAACCTTCTCTGAACTGCCTCTAATGCAATTATATCCTCCCTTAAATATGGAGACCAAATCTGTACACGGTACTCCAGGTGCGGTCTCACCAGCGCTCTGTAAAGTTGCATCAAATCTTCCCTACTTTTATACGCCATACCCCTTGCAATAAAGGCCAACATTCCATTAGCCTTCCTAATTACTTGCTGTACCTGCATGCTAACTTTTTGTGTTTCATGTACTAGGACCCCAGATCCCTTTGTACCGCAGCATTTTGCAGTCTCACTCCATTTAAATAATAATTTGCCTTTTCAATCTTCCTTCCAAACTGGATAACCTCACATTTTCCAACATTATATTCCATCTGCCAAATTTTTGCCCACTCACTTAAACTATCTATATCCCTTTGCAGACTCCCTGTGTCCTGCTCACAACTTGCTAACCCACCTATCTTTGTATCATCCGCAAATTTGGCTACTGTACATCGGTCCCTTCATCCAAGTCATTAATACAGATTGTAAAAAGGTGACGCCCCAGCACTGATCCCTGTGGCATCCCACTAGTTACTGATTGCCAACCGGAAAATGACCCATTTATCCCGACTCTCTGTTTTCTTTTAGTTAGCCAATCCCCTATCCATGCTAATATATTACCCGGAACCCCGTGCGCTCTTATCTTGTGCAGTAACCTTTTATGTAGCACCTTATCGAATGCCTTCTGGAAATCCAAAGACACTACATCTACTGGTTCCCCTTTATCCACCCTGTTTGTTACATCCTCAAAGACCTCTAGCAAATTTGTCAAACATGATTTCCCTTTCATAAAACCATGTTGACTCTGCTTGATTGTCTTATGATTTTCTAAATGTCCTGCTATTACCTCCTTAATAATGGATTCCAGCATTTTCCCAATGACAGATGTTAGGGTAACTGACCTATTGTTTCCTACTTTCTGTCTCCCTCCTTTCTTGAATAGTGGCGTTACATTTGCGGTTTTTCAATCCGCTGGGAACTCTCTAGAATCCAGGGATTTTTGGTAGATTACAACCCACGCATCCACTATCACTGCAGCCACTTCTTTTAAGACCCTAGGATGCAGGCCACCAGGTCCAGGGGACGTGTCAACCTTTAGCCCCATTAGTTTGCTAGGTACTGCTTCTCTAGTGATAGAGATTGTTTGAAGATCCTCCCTCCCTATAGCCCCTTGATTATCTATTATTATTGGGATGTTTTTAGTGTCTTCTACCATGAAAACCGATCCAAAATAATTGTTTACAGTCTCTGCCATTTCTCTATTTCCCATTATTAATTCCCCAGTCTCATCCTCTACGGGACCAACGTTTACTTTAGCTACTCTCTTCCTTTTTATATACCTGTGGAAGCTGTTACTGTCTGTTTTTATATTATTTGCTAGTTTACTCTCATACTCTATCTTCTCCCTCTTTATAATTTTTTTGGTCATCCTTTGCTGGTTTCTAAAAATTTCCCAATCCTCTGGCCTACCATTAATCTTCGCAACATTGTGTGCCTTTTCTTTCAATTTGATACCATCTTTAACTTCCTTAGTTAGCCGTGGATGGTGCATCCTTCTCGTAGAGCCTTTCTTTCTCACTGGAATATACCTTTGCTGAGATTTATGAAATATCTCCTTAAATGTCTGCCACTGCTGATCGACCGTCTTACTGTTTAATCTATTTTCCCTGTCCATTTTAGTCAACTCTGTCCTCATACCCTTGTAATTGCCTTTATTTAAGTTTAGGACACTAGTTTCAGACCCAAGTTTCTCTCCCTCAAACTGAATTTGAAATTCTACCATGCTATGATCACTCTTTCCTCGGGGATCCTTTACTATGAGATCATTAATTAATCCTGTCTCATTACACATTACCAGATCTAAAATAGCCTGCTCCCTGGTTGGTTCCTCAACGTATTGCTCTAAGGAACCATCCCGAATACACTCTATGAACTCGTCCTCAAGGCTACCCTTGCCAATTTGATTTGTCCAATCTCTATGATGACTAAAATCGCCCATGATTATTGCAGTACCTTTCTTACAAGCCTCCATTATTTCTTGGGAGGTGCGTATTCTTTTCGTCGGTCGGCGACGTACCTCCAGAGGTATGCCGCTGACTGCAATTTTTGGCCCAATGCTTATATTCATGGAAGTACACAATGCTTGGAAATGTAATAAACAATGTGGAGGATAGTAGCAGACGTCATGAGGGAATAGACTGACTGGTGAAATGGGCAGACGCATGAAAGATGAAATTTAATGCAGAGCAGTGTGAAGTGATGCATTTTGGAAATAATATAAGGAAGGACAGTATAAACTAAATGGTACAATTGTAAAGGGGGTGCAGGAACAATGAGACCTGGTGGTTTACATACACAAATCTTTGAAGGTGACAGGACAAGTTGCCAAAGCTGTTAAAAAAGCATATAAATAGAGGCATAGAATACAAAAGCTAAGAAATGATGGTAAAACACTGGTTAGGCCTCAGCTAAAGTATTTTCCCCAATTGTAGGAACCACACTTTGGAAAGAATATCAAGGCCTTGGAGAGACTGCAAAGCAGATTTACCAGAATGCTATCAGGGATGGGAGAATTCAGCTATGCGGAGAGACTAGGGAAGATGGATTTTTCTCGTTAGATCAAAGAAGGTTGAGGGAAGATTCAATAGAGGTGATCAAAATTATGAATGGGTTTTGCTAGACTAGATAGGGAGAAACTGTTTCCACTGGCAAGAGGATCGGTAACCAGAATGTCACAGATTTAAGATAATTGGCAAACAATCCAGGGCAGATGAGGAGAGTTTTTTTACACTGCTAGTTGTGGTGGTCTGGAAGGCATTACCTGCAAGTGCAGTGAAAGCAGATATAATAAAAACTTTCCAAAGCGAATTTGTATATTCTTGAAATGTAAAAACATTGCAGGGCTGTGGGGAAAGAACAAGGGAGAGGGATGAATTGGATAGCTCTTTGAAAGAGCTGTCACAGGCATGATGGGCCGAATCGCCTCCTTCTGTGCTGTATGATTCTATTACTCTATACATCATGAAAAGAGGTTAGGGAAGAGAAAGCAGAGGCACTATTACATATATATAACAATTCATTAGAAAAGGGATTAGTGCCAGAGGACAGGCGGACATCTAATTTCATTCCTATATTTAAAAAGGGAGACAGGACAAGTCCGTATAGCTTAATGTCAGTGGCAGGAAAGATAATGGGATCTTTACTCAAAGATGTAATAGCAAAGCATCTGGAAACCGAAACCATAATAAAGAGTAGTCAGCACAGATTTCAAAAGGAAAGGTCTTGTTTCATCAAACTTATTGTATTCGTTGAAGAAGTTCCAGTAAGAGTAGACAAGGGTAATTCAGTAGATGTAACATATTTGGATGTTCAAAAGGCCTTTGGTAAGGTACTGCATAATAAACTTATAACTAAGGCCAGAGCATCTGGAGTCATGGACATTTAGCAGAACGGATAGCAAGCTAGCTACAAAACAGAAAACAGAGAGTGAGGGTTAAGTGTAGCTACTCAGTGTGGCAAAAGGTGGAAAGTGGCATTCCACAGGGATCGGTGCTGGGACCATTATTGCTCACAATTTACATTAATGATTTAGACTCGGGAATCAGAAGTACCATTTCAAAATTTCTGAATGACATCAAATTGGGAGATGTAATTAATACAAAGGAAGAATGCATCAAAATGAAGGAAGACATTAATAAACTTGCAGAATGGGCCTGTCATTGACAAATTAATTTTAATACAGATAAGTGTGAGGTGGTGTTAGATATTAGGGGTACCTGAAAACGTATATGGTTATGTGAATGAAACTGTGATGTGAATAGTACAGTGTTTAAATGATTGTATGTTTCTGCTCGAGACAAGTAAGGGGTTAATGTATATGTTGTGTCTTACTGGAACTGAGTAAGTTTTGTTTCCTGGAATACTTGTATTAGAATCGAGACAAAGTGTTTTAGTTCGTTTGATTAGATGATGCATAACATCCCACATAGGAACCCACAGCATGACCTTGCTTGCCAGGCTAGCTATCTGTTTTTCGTAAGTTAGGATTTTGACTTTATTTAATGTGTCTATAATTTGGTCAATGATGGTCCAACCCATGTTTCTTCCATTATTACTAATAACCATTTTGGGCCAGAAATTCGGCTATCCGGCTTCCTGCGGATGCAAGAATCGCGCGCGTACTTACATACTGCGCCTGCCGTTGTGCTTCAGGCCCGTGTGGAATTCGGCTCCTGGGCCTGCTGCAGCTGCCGGCGTGCAGTGCTTGCGTATCCCAGGGGCGCAGTTAGTTTGAAGTGTCCCCTGGGATCACATGGGCCATGGAGAGTCAATCGGAGCAGGGAATCTTCATTCATAGATTTTGACAGGCAGACCTGCCAAATCTATGAATAGAGATTGGCCCCAAAATCTCACTAAAACTTCAATAAATAAATAAAAAAATCACATTTTTAAAATAACTACAAATTACATAAATTAACTACTTGAAACAAAAATGTAAATTTTTGAAAAAATTAATTACACTTTTTAACGGTGTTAAAAATAAACTTACCTTTCTTTAAAGTATGCAAAAAAGATAAACCTGTTGAAAAAATGTTTAAATTGTACATAATTCACCACTTACCTTGTTAAAAGCAGGCCTTGTTCCTCCTTTTTTCCTGCGCAGCTTCTCCGTACTTACCCTCATGGAGAAACCTGAAAAAAAGAACGAAGTTCGCTGCGTGCGCGCTGCGTCTCCCGCGCACGCGTTCGACCTCTGAACCCCTTCCTTCAGGGGAACAGAAGTTCCGGTTTCCAGCGCATGCGCAGTGCATGCGCGAAACCGGCACTTTCATTGGGTCTGTGGGTGAGTACCCACCGCGTACTCACCCACGGAGACCCGAATTTCTGGCCCATTATAATGCTAAGGTAGGAATTAGAGTTCATTTAACAGTCCGGCTTGCGAAGATATGTAAAAGTTAATTAGTATAAGGGCATAGAATAGAGGATATTTATGGGAATTTATGGTTCATTTCATGATACAAAAGTCTGATAATGAAATGAAATAGTTAGTTTGCATGGCCAGCTGCATGAACATAAATAATTGATAACAAGCAGTTCCAACAATGGGGTCTCTGACTGAAGGAGTCTGAAGGCCAAGCTTGGTGTGTCTGGGCTACTGACTCCAGACCAGGGAGGAAAGACAGGATGAGATACAGGGTCAGACGAGATAAGCGGCATCCAGATAGATTGGCCTTCAAAACTGTATAAACAGGAAAGCATGTGTAAAGGTTGGGAAGACCCGCCCCCCCACCCACCACCCTGAGGGAGGGTCTTCATCTGTACTTTTAGACAAAGAACTCGACGTGCCATTGGGCACCTTGTTTGAAGGGGAACCTCTATAGGTTAAATGGTCCTTTCCATATTCTACCTCAGGCCCACCCCTAAAAATAAAATAAAAGTAAGATCTAAAGAACTCTTAGCTCAGCCATGGAGCGAAGGGCTCCCAAGAGTAAAATCGGTGGTCTAACACTCTTCCGAGAGTGGACCCATGCTGACCCTAGTCTAAAACTCTTGGGTAGTTCAGAAAGAGAGAGAGGGACACGTGAGACAAGAAGGGAAATGAATAAGAAGACTTGTTCGCACACGCCAGCCATCTGTCCGATCTGGTCTGGTACCTGCTAATTGTCACAGTAATATATTTTGCTGTGTAACTGGTGTGTTAGATTCCATCCTAAACTCCGATTAAACACAATATACGCACCACATTGATTTGCATACGATCCTGATTATTCGAAAGACCAGAAATAAGTTATCGCCAACAGTTAAAGAGAAAGGACAGGGCAATAGTACAGGGTAGCGATATGGACAATGAAAACCAGAGTGCGACAGGAAGGGAGAGAGCGTACAAACATAAGAGTGCACCAGCAAATAAGGTCAAAGTAGGGAAAAATGTTAAAAAGACAAAATTAAAGGCTCTTTATCTGAATGCACGCAGCATTCGTAACAAGATAGATGAATTGACGGCACATATAGAAGTAAATGGATATGATCTAATAGCCATCACACAGAAGTGGTTGCAATGTGACCAAGACTGGGAACTGAATATTCAGGGGTATTTGATATTTCGGAAAGATAGACAGAAAGGAAAAGGAGGTGGAGTAGCTCTTTTAGTAGAGGATGAGATCAGTACAATAGTGAAAAATGTCTTGGCTCAGGAGTTCCAGATGTAGAATCAATTTGGGTGGAGATAAGAAATAGTAAGGGAAAGAAGGCACTGGTGGGAGTAGTCTATATGCCCCCTAACAGTAGGTACATGGTAGGACCTAGTATAAATCAAGAAATAATGGAGGCTTGTAAGTAAGGTACTGCAATAATTGTGGGCGATTTTAATCTTCATACAGATTGGACAAATCAAGTTGGCAAAAGCAGCCTTGAGGACGTATTCATAGAGTGTATTCGGGGCAGTTTCTTGGAACAATACGTTGTGGAACCGACCAGGGAATAGGTTATTTTAGATCTGGTAATATGTAATGAAACAGGATTAATTAATTATCTCATAGTAAAGGATCCTCTAGGGAAGAGTGATCATAACATGACAGAATTCCACATTCAGTTTGAAGGTGAGAAACTTGGGTCTGAAGCTAGAGTATTAAACTTAAATAAAGGCAATTACAAAGGTATGAGGAGAGAGTTGGCTAAAGTGGACTGGGAAAATAGATTAGAAGATAAGACAGTAGAAAAGCAGTGGCAGACATTTAAAGAGATATTTCATGACTCTCAACAAAGATATATTTCAGTGAGAAAGAAAGACTGGAAGAGAATGACGAACCAACCATGTCCAGCCAAGGAAGTTAAGGATAGTATCAAATTGAAAGAAAGGGCATACAATGTTGCAAAGATTAGTGGTAGGCCAGAAGATTGTGAAAATTTTAGAAACCAGCAAAGGATGACTAAAAATATAAAGAGGGAGAAAATAGCTTATGAGAGGAAACCAGCAAGAAATATAAAAACTGACAGTAAGAGCTTCTACAAGTATATAAAAAGGAAGAGATAAGCTAAAGTAAATGTTGGTCACTCAGAGGACAAGACTGGGGTAATAATAATGGGAAACAAGGAAATGGCTGAGGCATTGAACAAATATTTTGTATCTGTCTTCAAAGTAGAGGACATTAAAAACATTCCAGTAATAGTAGAAAATCAGGGGCAAAAGGGAGGGAGGAACTTAAAACAATCGCTATTACTAGAGAAAAAGTGCTAGGCAAACTTATGTGTCTAAAGGCTGACAAGTCCCCTGGACCAGATGGCCTGCAACCTAGGGTCAAAAAAGTAGTGGCTGCAGAGATAATGGATGCGTTGGTTGTAATCTTCCAAAATTCCCTTGGCTCTGGAAAAGTCCCTGCGGATTGGAATACGGCAAATGTAATGGCCTTATTCAAAAAAGGAGGTAGACAGAAAGCAGGAAACTACAGACCAGTTAGCCTAACATCTGTCATTGGCAAAATACTCGAATCCATTATTAAGGAAGTAGTAGCAGGGCATTTAGAAAATCAAAGTACAATCAAACAGAGTTAACATGGTTTTATGAAAGGGAAATCGTGTTTGACAAATCTATTAGAGTTCTTTGAGAATGTAACGAGCCATGTGGATAAATGGGAACCAATAGATGTAGTGTATTTGGATTTCCAAAAGTCATTCGACAAGGTGCCACATAAAGGGTCACTTCATAAGATAAGAGCTCATGGTGTTGGGGGTAATATATTAGATTGGATAGAGGATTGGCTAACTAACAGAAAACAGAGACTCGGGATAAATGGGTCATTTTCGGGATGGCAATTTGTAACTAATGGGGTGCCACAGGGATCAGTGCTGGTGCCTCAACTATTTTCAATCTATATTAATGACTTGGATGAAAGAAGCGAGTGTATTGGAGCCAAATTTGCGGATGATACAAAGATAGGTGGGAAAGCAAGTTGTGAGGAGGACATAAGGAGTCTGCAAAGGGATATATATAGGTTAAGTGAGTGGGCAAGAATTTGGCAGATGGAGGATGATTTGGGAAAATTTGAAATTATGCACTTTGGTAGGAAGAATAGAAAAGAACACTATTATTTAAATGGAGAAAGACTACAGAATACGGCGGTACAGAGGGATTTGGGTGTCCTTGCACATGAAACACAAAAAGTTAACATGCAGGTGCAGCAAGTAATTAGGAAGACAAATGGAATGTCGGCCTTTATTGTAATAATTGTGTTTTGTAGGTAGCAGAGCATGGGAAAAACCAGTATGAATCCAGTATGAGGTGGTTTTGGTGGTGTCTACTGTGTTACTAATGTAACTACCATGCTTTACAGGTCTACCGGGACCTGTCACATTAATAGCCCCAGTTCCTGCTTCACACCACATCTACCCACAACTATCAACCAACACGTTTTACTCAAAATCAAAATTTATGCTCAAGTGAAACTGACAGTATATGAGACACTTAAGTACGAGCTGGACAGTTACGTGGCACATTTGGGTGTGACATTCCCCTGTTGTCTGAGGACTTCAGTGAGCTTGTGATGCGACTGAACTCCCCGCGAAAGCATTTTTATGTTTTGGAGCAAGACAATTCGGGAATAGATATTGAAATTGACAACATCGGGACGATTCACTCTGGTGGGACATTGGGCTTATTATATCAGCACACGCTTGTTAAATATTATTTCACACGCTCTGGTAGTTCTCCAACTTGTAATTATACTGTATTTGATATAAATAACCCGTGTAGTAAGAATTTGATGAATAAGCCAAATGTGTATCTATAATCATGACTAACTGTACTAACGAATTAATGACGGACGGAAATCCGAAATGAAGTAAAGGAGACCCCAGGCTGCGTAAGATTTTTTTTTATTTATTCACGGGATGCGGGTGTCACTGGCAAGGCCAGCATTTATCGCCCATCCCTAATTGCCCTTGAGAAGGTGGTGTTGAGCCGCCTTCTTGAACCGCTGCATTCCGTGTGGTGAAGGTACTCCCACAGTGCTGTTAGGTAGGGAGTTCCAGGATTTTGACCCAGCGATGATGAAGGATCAGCGATAAACTTCTAATTCAGAATGGTGTGTGACTTGGAGGGGAACTTGAGGTGATGGTGTTCCCATGCGCCTGCTGCCCTTGTCCTTCTAGGTTTTAGAGGTCGCGGGTTTGTGATGTGCTGCTGAGGAAGCCTTGGCGAGTTGCTGCAGTGCATCGTGTAAATGGTATACACTGCAGCCATGGTGCGCCGTTGGTGGAGGGAGTGAATGTTTAAGGTGGTGGATGGGGTGCCAATCAAGTGTGCTGCTTTGTCCTGGATGGTGTCGAGCTTCTTGAGTGTTGTTGGAGCTCCACTCATCCAGGCAAGTGGAGAGTATTCCATATTACCTCTTACTCGTGCCTTGTAGATGGTGGAAAATCAGGAGGTGAGACACTCGTCTCAGAATACCTAGCCGCTGACCTGCTCTTGTTGCCACAGTATTTATGTGGCTGGTCCAGTTAAGTTTCCGGTCAATGGTGACCCCCAGGATGTTGATGGGGGGGATTCGGCGATGTTAATGCTGTTGAATGTCAAGGGGCGGTGGTTAGACTCTCGCTTGTTGGAGATGGTCATAGCCTGGCACTTTTGTGGTGCGAATGTTAGCTGCCACTTATCAGCCCAAGCCTGAACGTCGTCCAGATCTTGTTGCATGCGGGCATGTACAGCTTCATTATCTGAGGAGTTATGAATGGCACTGATCAGGAAAGATAGAAGAAATACAGAATACCCCAGGCAGGGCAGAATTGGAACACCAGATCAGTGAATTGAATTTGAGTGAGGGGTTGAACCAATAATCTAGAGTTGGTAAAGTTCGAAAATGAGAGGTCGAAATAGAGTTTTCCGGGGGTGGCGGGGTGGGGGGCGAGGGGGGGAGGTGTCGGGTGGGGACTGTTAGAAATTAGGGGTGCCTAAAAACATATATGGTTATGCGAATGTAACTGTGACATGAATCATACTGTGTTTAAATGATTGTATGCTTCTGCTCGAGACAAATAACGGTTTAATGTATAAGTTGTGTCTTACTAGAACTGTGTAAGTTTCGTTTCTTGGAAAACTTGTATTAGAATCGAGACAAAGTGTTTTTAGTTAGTTAGATTAGTTGATGCATAACATCCCACATCGGGGCCCACAGCATGACCTTCCCTGCCAGGCTGGCTGTCTGTTGTTTGTAAGTTAGGATTTTGACTTTGTTTAATGTGTCTTTAATTTGGCCAATGAAGATCCAACCTACGTTTCTTCCATTATTACTAATAACCATAATATAACGCTGAGATAGGAATTGGAGTTCGTTTAACAGAACTGCTTACGAAGAAATGTAAATGTTAATTAGTATAAGGGCATAGAATAGAGGATATCTATGGGAATTTAATGTTTCATTTCATGGTACAATAAACTGATCATGAAATGAAATAGTTAGTTTGCACGGCCAGCAGCATGAACATAAATAATTGATAACAAGCAGTTCCAACAATGGGGTCTCTGACTGAAGGAGTTTAAAGGCCAAGCTTGGTGTGTCTGGGCTCCTGGCTCCAGACCAGGGAGGACAAGACAGGATGAGATAAGGGACTAAACCATTGGAGGACAGGGCCAGACGAGATAAGTGGGATCCAGAAGGATTTCCCTTCAAAGCTGTATAAGCAAGAAAACATGTGTAATTGTTATGACGAACCCCGCCCCCCCCCCCTCACCCCGCCAACCACCTTGAGGGAGGGTCTTCATCTGTAAGTTTAGACAAAAAACCCGACATGCCATTGGGCACCTTGTTTTAAGGGGAGCCTCTATAACGTTAAATGGTCCTGTCCATATTCTACCTCAGACCCACCCCTAAAAATAAAATGCGAGGTAGACCTAAAGAACCCTTAGTTCAGACCGTGGAGCGAAAGGCTCCCAAGTGTGAAATTGGTGTTCTGACACTCTTCTGAGAGTGTACCCATGCTGACCCTAGCCTAACACTCTTGGGTAGTTCTGAAAGAGAGAGAGAGAGAGACACGTGTTACAAGAAGGAGAACGAATAAGACGAGTTGTTCGTGTGTGCCAGCTGACTGTCCGATCGGGTCCGGTACCAGCAATTGTCATGATCGTATCTTTTTGCTGTATAACTAGTGTGTTATTTGCCATCCTAAACTCCGATTAAACTCAATATAACCACCATATTGGTTTGCACTCGATCCTGATTATTTGAAAGACCAGAGATAAGTTAATCTCAACAGTGGTGTACTTTGGTTGGAAGAATAAGGAGGCCACATAATGCTTGGATAATAAGAATCTGAATGGGGTAGAGGCGCAAAGGGATCTAGGGGTACAGATACACAAATCACTCAAAGTCATGATGCTGGTTAATAAGGCCATAAAATGCAAATCAAGCACTGGGTTTCAATTCTAGAGGGATAGAATTGAAAAGCCGAGAAATTTTGTTAAACTTGCATCGAACCTTGGTTAGACCTCATCTTCTGATTAGGCACTTTACAGCCTTCCGTACTCAAGGTTGAATTTAACTATTTCAGATCTCATTTAGTCGGACAGCAATAGCTGCTAATGATATTGCTTTTGATATTTTCTACTCCTCTAGACCAATCTTTTGTTTCTTTTATTGTCCCATAACCATCCCCTTTTGCCTTGCACCATCATCCCTTTTACATTTTATTGCTTCTGTCTTCTACCCAGACCATCCTTTTTGTTCTTTCCTCCCCTCCCTCTTTCCCTGCCTCTGTACTTGCTTAAAACCTGTCACATCTCTAACTGCATCCGGATGCAGTGATGTACGTTGAAATGGGAGATGTTAGCTATGTCTCCTGCTACAGACTGGAAGGATCTGCTGAGGAAAAGATTGGGGGACACGGTGACCTTGAGAGCCATTGGGAGAGCCGTGTTTGCCGTGTGCTAAGGTTGCAGGTCTGGTTGCAGGAGGTGGCACAGTTGTGTGACCACCTCCTTGGTGAAGCTGAACCTCCTACTACACTGCTCCTCGCTTAAGTTGAGATAAGATAAGTGCTCTCGGACGACCCTTGGTGGGTGAGGCCTCCTGTTGAGAGCCCTCCTGGCCCTTCTTCTAGTCCCTCTGCGTGCATCTTCCCCTCTTCTTTGCTGCCTCAGCTCCCTCCTGAAGATACTCGAGCACCAACGGGACTGCAAATAGAGCCCCATGACGGTGAGTACGTGGTGTGAGCAGAAGCCTGTAAATGAGAGTGAAGGCGTTCTCCACTTGTACCAACACTCCCTGTCACCTCAGGAACTTGAACCAAGTTGCGAATGCTACACCAGTTGCAGAAAGTTACACAGGGTCAGTCAAACTGAAAAACCATGTCAGCTGCATGTTGGTGATGATGATCCCTTTAAGTAGCGCTGCTGGAGCCTCCTTCCTGCTGAACGCTGGGTCTTCTGGTTGTGATTTGCATCGACCAGTAAGTGGCGCTGCGAAGGTGAAAACTGCAAACCGGCAGAGAAGTGAGCGATGCACACACACTGACGTCACGATCAGCCGAATCTAAATATCTGCAGTGAGCGCATGTATCGGCAGCGTTTCCGACCTGCCCAAAATGGCGGCTGACCGATTTTTCTTTCAAAATGGCCTTAACAGCCAGCGCTAAACCCCCAAATTTTATTTATATCGTGCCTATAAGGTAGCATAACGTCCCAAGGTGCTTCACAGGAGCGTTATCAAGCAAAATTTGACACCAAGCCACATAAGGAGATATTACGACAGGTGACCAAAAACGTTGTCAAAGAGATAGGTTTTAAGGAGAATGTTAAAGAAGGAGAGAGGTAGAGAGGCGGGGAGTTTCAGGGAGGCAAATCCAGACCTGTGGGCCTGGGCAGCTGAAGGCACGCAGCCAATGGTGGAGCGATTAAAAGCGGTGTTGCTCAAGTGGCCAGATTTGGAGGTGTGCACAGTTCTGAGGCGGTTGTAGTGCTGTAGGAGTTTAGAGAGATATGGAGGGGTGAGGCCATGGAGGAATTTAAAAACAAAGGTGGGAATTTTAACACTGAGGCATTGCTGGATGAATACCCAATGTATGTCAGCGAGCACAGTGGTGATGGGTGAACGGGAATTATGCGAGTTAGGATACGGGTACGAGAAATGCATATTAATGGTTTAATGTTTGCTCTGATCGCCAACTTAAATGATACATGGTGCAATATTGTTCACACCTCCCAGACTGTGCCTTCATGGCATAATTAACATGTTAACATTGTGTGATAGTCTAATATAAATACCACTTCATGGAAGCTTAACATGCAAGAAACGTGTAGCATTTAGTTTTGCCCCGGTGAGCCCAGACCCAGCTCTAAATGTATACGGTACATTATGAATTATGTATACTTTTTTAGACAGAAGATTTATTCTTCCTCTATTTATCTCTATACAATGGCAATAGGATGGAATTCATCAGACTGGTTCTCCCTCCTTCAAGAAGCTTTGGGTACGTCACTGTCAAGTTGTCCCCACAAATCGACTCCAGGACTCACTTGTGGTACTAAAACCTACTTGACTGCTCTTTTGAAATAAATAATGGGCATGTCACAGGCTTGCAATGCAATATTCCCACATACAAAATATGGATCCATTGAATTAATTATAGAGAGAAAGAGAATTCAGTGGTTGTAGTGTGCATGGATTTCCAGAAGGGGTGTTAGAAAATTTAGGCGTATGGTAGAAGAGGAAATGTAGCAGCGTGGATAGAAAGTTATTTGAGGACAAAAAACTAAGAGTGAGGGTAAGTGCATCTTGCTTCAAATGGAGACAGTTTGCGAGTGATTGTTACTGAGGGGGTCACTGCTACTTTTATTTTTGTTCTCAGTATCTATAGAATAACATCAACAACAACAAGAACTTACATTTATGTAGCACCTTTAATGTAGGAAAAGGACCCAATGAGCTTTACAGGAGCGTAAACAGACAACAATTGACACCGAGCCAAAGAAGGAGACATTAGGACAAATAGCCAAATACTTAGTCAAGGAGGCAGTTTGCAAGCAGCGTGTTAAAGGAGGAGAGAGAGGTGGAGTCGCAAAGACCTTTGGGGAGGTAACTCAGAGCTTAGAGCCGAGGCGTCTGAAGTCACGGCCTCCAATGGTGGGGTGAAGGAAGTGGAACATGCACAAGAGTCCAGAGTTGGAGGAGTGCAGCATTATCAGACGGTTGTATGGCTTGAGGATGTTACAGAGACAGGGACGAGCGAGACTACAGAGGGATTTGAACATACGGATGAGATTTTTAATAACCAGGCATTGGTGGACAAGCAGCAAAATTGGTCGGTGAGTACAGGCGTGATTTGACAATGTCATTTAAGAAACTGTTGACAAAAATGAGAGCGAATGGAATTGGGAGCAAACTATTGGCTTTGGCATGGAATTGGTTATGAGGTAAGAGACAGAGAGTAGGAATAAATGGTATGTACTTAAATAGGTCGAATGAGCCGAGTGTTGTCTGCCAGGTATCTGTAATGGGCCCGCAGCTTTTCATTATATGGATAAACGACTTGGATGAAGGAATAGAGAGCTGTATATGGAAGTTTGCTGACGAAACTCAACTAGGTGGCACATCAAATAATGGCCCTGAATTTGCAGTCGGCATCGTAGCTAAGGATTACGCCACTGACATCTGTAGGAAATCTGCACTTACCTGGTGCGAACCCACCTTCGCGAACTTGCATTGTTTCGCTGCGGAGTTGTGTGCAGCTCAGTGGCCCACTGGTCCCAGGAGCGCACTGTTGTGGGTAAGCATACCTGGGATCACGTGGGGCGGTGCTCCTTTCACTTCCAGACTCTTACCCAATCAGGAAACAGAGGAGATTGCTGTTGTTTGTGGTTCTAGATGTTTCCAGTTTTTTGTGTAGCATTCACTTGTAAAGACCCAGTATAAAGAGGATGTTATTGGCATTTAAATATTTAATTACAAAAGCCGAACAAAACTGGCAATTATGAAAGGATTGTTAAAATAAAGCTCTGTGAACAGCGACAGATTTATACCATGTTGAATTCATAATTTTATATCCCGATGAATATTTCAAATAACGTACAGCATTACTATAATGGAAAACGTGTCCATTTAAAAAAATCGATAAAAGACGAAAGGAATGATAAGCGAACTTGCCGAGGGTAAGGTCATTCAGAATCAGCATTGCATCATAATGCTTATTCTAGTGGGTTCTGACAAAAGAGGCGAGGTAAACTGAGAAGGCATTGTTAATTTAATAGCAAGATAATTAATACCTATACAAATTTCTCAGCGCCCTGCCCCTTACGCGGTGCAAACAGGCTCAAGCGCATATTTGTACCAGCCGTAAAAAAAATCCACCGTAATTAATGCGCAGTAGGTGGGCAATTAACCCAACTTTTCGCCAGCACGTTGATTTCAACGGGAGGATGAAACGTGCAGCGAAGCTGATGCGGAGTCGGAACTTGACAGATCGCAAGTTCTGGATTTAGGGCATGAAATCCAGAAAATGCAGTCAGTTTCAAAGGCGGTATCATGGCGTTCTCTGCGAGGGATATTGATAGATTAAGTGAGTGGGGAAAACGGTGGCAGGTGGAGTTCAATGCAGGAAAATATGAGGTCATCCACTTTGGAACCAAGAAAGTGTATTTTCTAAATGGTTAGAAGCTAGGAACTGTGGATGAGCAGAGAGATTTAGGGGTCCAAGTATAGAAATCACTTAAAGCTACAAAAGATAATTTAAATGGCTAATGGAATGTTGGTCTTTATTTCAAGAGGGCTGGAATAGAAATGGGTAGAAGTTATGTTACAGCTGTACTGAGCTCTGGTTAGACCCAAAGTGTAGTTTCTGTATTCAGTTCTGAGACCTGCTCCTCAGGAAGGATATATTGGCCTTGCAGGGGTTGCAGCGAAGATACACCAGGATGATACTTGGACTAAAAGAGTTAAATTATGAGGACAGGTTTAATAGACTTCGCTTGTTAATTGGAGGATATTTCTGCTCAGCCAAGAATGGATGTCTGACAGCACAGAGGCAGTGGAGGGATTGAAAGAGGTGGTGGTGAGCTGCAGCTGGGTATCGTCAGCATACATCTGGAACCTGATGTTGTGTCTTCTGTTAATGTCGAGGAGGGGCAGCATGCAGATAAGAAATAGAAGGGTTATAGGACTAACTACGTGGTTTATGCATAATGTTGTATGTTAGCCAGTTCCTGTTACATTCTGTTGATACATCATTGCAATATGCAGTGTAATTTCCACCTCACATGTTCGCATGCATACTCGTATCGCTGTCTGCTTATTGCTCAACGACAGTCTTCACTCATGGCCTTCACTTCCTTAACTCTTATAGATATTTATTGCAGAGAAAGACTTGTATTCTTTCAAACTCCCAACCTAATTCCAGACAGTGCATCTTCCCAAACGTTGGTGCTAATCTCTGTGTCCCTTTCTGCTCGGAGACTAACTTAATTCCATTAACCCCTTCTAAAAGTGCTGTGACCTAACTTAATATGATGCTGGCTATTCTACTCACTATAACTACTCTTACAGGTAGCAGTAGTTATGACCTCGGTTTTAAAATATAGTTTATCTTCATCCCAAGTGGATTGTTTCGTTGCCTATCCATTCAATGTAAAAAATGAGAAAAAATAGCTCTTGCAGGATTTAAATATTTGTACCAATCTTAATGGTAACTAAGGTAAGGTCTACAAAGGGTTAACACTTTAGAGAGCGACTGTGAAAAGTGGACGGAGCCACCACGGGCATAGTTCTACAGACTGCAGTTTAACAGTGAAATTTAAAGGAAACTGTACACTGAAACAGAAAAACTCCTGATGTAGCCCGTGTCACCGGTGGAAAAGTGATATCCTCTTCTGCATTATTTATCCTTGTACTCTCACCTCAACTTTCAATCTCTTATATTGACTACTGACCCAAGTTTTCCAATGATTTAAATCCTCATTTACGTGTAAGAGATGCTTGTTCTCAGGCTTGCATTGGTGCTCCTGTTGTGTCACCTTGTTTACTCGCTCAGGGGACGTGGTTGATGTACCCCCACAATGTTACCAATATAACCGCCCATTGGTCAGAGACTTCAACCAAGCCTGGCACGGTGAATGTCTGGGTAACAGCCTTGTGGGCTTTTAATTTATTTCTCTTGTCTCCCAATACTTTTGTTACACTCGATGTGAATAGCTGAGGTATCTTTACCAAACTGCATCACAGCCTTGGTCTAATGTTTAATGGCTCACTTTAACTCCTGGTACTCCTTATCCTCCTCCTGCACAATGTATTTTAATTTATTACAAAGTTTTGAGCATTATTCTAGTTGTGTTATTAGTTCTTGACAGGTTACACGGAGTCCTTGCTGCTCACCCTTTTTCTTTTAATCTAGTTCTTAGTTTCTTATTCTAAACTTCATTTGCCTTAGTAACGGCAATCAAAACTTGCACCACCGCTGATTTAGTGTTATTTTTATAATTCTATCGGGCACTAGAGAGCTATATTTCTAGCACCTGATCCAACTCGCTCAGCGGTCGGTGTTCTCCATCAAGTTCGCTAGTTGCAGTGGGCCACCAGCGCGGCTGCCGCTTTATTTGTGTACATATTTTCCCAAATTCTCCATAACTTCTACATTTTATTATTAACGCCAAATTCAATTGCTATTCCTGAATTCCCTCTAATGCACGGTGGGGTAGGCTCAGTGTTGATCAGTCCCGGATCGCTGGTCAAATAACCATTGCTTAGAGTCTTGCTACATGTTTCCAAACATGTATAAAAAGTAATGAACATATTCTAAGACGCATGAGTAAGTGATACATTGACTGATGTTTATTGATATTTGAGAACCTACTAAGACTACAAGTAAGTAATATACGTTTATAAACTCAGAAGTAGAATGTCTATATGGGACATACAGACGATACTGTTCATGGCAATTTGCAGCGCTAAGACTGAACATTGTTGCTGATCATTCATATTTATACAGGTTAGCAAGCAGGCATATCTGAACTGAGTTGTAATAATGCGGAGATGCCGGTGTTGGACTGGGGTGGACAGAAATGAGAAGTCGCACAACACCAGGTTGTAGTCCAACAGTTTTATTTGAAATCACGAGCTTTCGGAGCGCTGCTCCTTCGTCAGGTAAAGTGGCCTGACCAAGGAGCAGCGCTCCGAATGCTCGTGATTTCAAATAAAACTGTTGGACTATAACCTGGTGTTGTGCGACTTCTCATTTGAGTTGTAATAGTTCTGCCCTTGGAACTCCATCTCAGCTGATATCTTTGTATCCCTTGTTCCAGTTCTTTTTATCTCAAGATCTCTTATGGTTCTTTTCTTACATGGCTTTGATGAGCTCAGTCATGTATTTTTCCATTATCCCTAATCAAGTTTGTCCTATAGCAACATTACTAATTCTCAAGGCGTTCAGCCATAATGCATTCTGATCATGTCAAGTTATCCTAATTTAGCCGTTAACTATGTACACCTTCTAACACTCCACAGCGATACCTTTGGTTCACGAAGCATTTTGCACAAAAGGGGGCATTTGTACTGTTCATGTTCTTATGTGTCTGGTCAATGCAATTAAAATGGATTCAAAATAAACTCTAACATGTGGATGTTTCTCATCATACCTTACCTACTTGTAGCATGAATTCAGAGATGGCGCTGAAATACTTGAAGAGGAGAAAATTGCAGGGCTATGGGGAAAGAGCAGTGGAGTGGGACGATTGGACAAGCTCTTTTAAAGAGCCAGCACAAGGACGCTGGGCCGAATGGCCTCCTTGTGTGCCGCATCATTCTATGATTCTATGCGTTCTCTTTTCAATTCAGTTCTATTCTCGTTCCACTTCAACGCTGATTAAGATTTATCTTTTCCAACGGGTATGGTACAACGTTATTTGGTATTTATGTAGTTTCTCACCGAGGTCATACAGAAAAAAGGAGAACCTTAAACGCAATCACAGACGCAATGCAGTTCAATCAATATACAAACCGAATTTAACATTTTATACCTTGTTATATTTCGACCCGGTCACCCATCCATTCTGTAAAATCGCTTTTCGATCGAGAGTTTGGCGGCTTTATGTAAATTTGAAAAAGTTCACAAAGAGTGGAACCTCGAGATTTGAACGTTTTAAAAATGGTCATAAATTCGGAGAGAATTAAAGCAAGAAAAGAATAACATCATCTGAGACAGTGGAACAATAATTTTATTTCACTGCAATGAGACAGTAAAGGTGTGATGACTGCAGACTCAGCACACTCTTGGGTTCACCCAGTGGAATCAAGCACACAAACTAACTGCATATTTATTGTTATAACTTGAAATACAGCAATTAAACTAAAAAAAATAACCTTTAATTTCGAACTTTGTTCAAAGAACGTTTACTGATGGTATATTAGACGAATACATAAGATTCTTGAATCAGATACAACTCGATCTGGCGATACTTGTTTGAAGCGGGTTTGACTGCGCCTCGTGTTTAACCACGCAGGAGTAAAGCTCGTGTGAGTTCCACTCTGAGGCTGGCAGAGTCAGATAACTGCTCACACTGAACGTGTTGTCCGTCTCCTGCTGGATCCGACTGGTCTCAACACCATTCCCTCTGACACTGCCATCTACAGTCCACTCAATCTCCACAGCGCCCGGGTTAAAGCCGTTCACCAAACACACCAGGGTCGCCGTGGTCTTTGCTGCGATTTGATCCGATGATCTACAAAGAAAAGTAGAAACAACCTGTGAAGATCCACTCTGAATTGGATGTCAAAAGTCGAAATTCAACGTTTTACTTTTTCAACGTTTTTAACTTGGTACCACTTTACAAGCTTAAGAATGTTACAATGAGAGATTAATAATGTTCTTTAACTGATCACATAGTGTCCGTTGATCGAGAAAACTATATAACGATTTGAAGAAAATGCGAGAGCTCCGTGCATCGAGAAAAAAATTAAAACTGAAAGAATATCCACTCTTATTTGGATTAAACCTGCAGGTCATAGTTTTTCTTTTTTAAAACTGTAGTCCAAACTTATTAAGAATATTACGATGGAAGAATAATAAAGCTCAACCGCGCCATCCTTTATTGGATTATTACATGAAATTACATAGAATATCCAGCATTGAAACAGGCCATTCGGCCAACTGGTCTGTGCCGGTGTTCATGCTCCACACGAGTCCCCTCCCACCCTACTTCATCTAACACTGTCTGCATATCCTTCGATCCCTTTTTCCCTCATGTACTTATCGAGCTTCCCCTTAAAGGCATTTCAGCATTTCGCCTCAACTGCTCCATGTGGTAGCAAGTTCCACATTCTAACCAGTCTCTGGGCAAAGAAGTTTCTCCTGGATACTTTTTGGATTTATTAGTGACAATTACAATTGATGACCCCTGGTTTTGGACTACCCCTCAAGTGGAAACATTTTTCCTACGTCTACAGGATCAAAACCTTTCATAAATTTAAAGATCTCTATTCAGTCACCGCCCAGCATGTTCAATGATTCAGGGCCCCAGTCTGTTCAGTCTTTTCAGTCGGTTATAATTTGAATGCTGGGGCTACAATTGCACCTGGCAGAGTCACGCTTGAGACGCTGTTTGATGTAATCGCTACCCAGTATTTCGGCTTTTAGCTGCCCAGTCAGACGAGGAACCATCTGCTGCAGAAAGATCAGCTGCTTCTACTTGTTTATGTTAATATACAAAGAATAACGAGTAGCACTATATAGCACCACATCAGCTTTCACTTATATTACTTTGAAGCGCAGTGATAGCAAACTTAAACAAAGCAAGAAGCTACAGACACAAATCCCTTTCTTTTGAGGCAGTGCTTGAGGCGGGGGTTGGGGTATGGGCTGCGATTTTCTGCTGTTCCTCGAATAATGCAACGGGATCGTGAACGTCCCCTTGAACAGAAATGTGGAACTCCTCTTAATGGCGTTATACAAAGGAAGGCATTTCCTTCAATGCCGCACTCCCTCCATATCTCTATTTCCTCTGGTGGGGGAATCCAGAACAAAATGCCAAGGACTTAAAATTAAAGCTAGGGCATTAAGGAGTGAAACCAGGAAGCACTCTTTCACACAAAGGGTGGTGGAAATCTGAAATTCCCTGCCCCAAAAAGGTTGAGGCTGTTGGGTTAAATGAGATCTTCAGGACTGAGATCGATAGATTGTTGTAGGCTAAGGGTATCAAGGGATAGGGAGCAAAGGCAGATAGATGGAGTTGAGGTACATATCAGCCATGATCCAATGGAATGGTGGAACAAGCGCAAGGGGCTCCCTAGTGTTCCGATGTAACGCCTGGAAAAGGGGCTTAAATCTAAAACGTTCTGATCCAGACGTGAGAAAGTTACCAACTGAGACAAGACAACCGCCAGACGTGTAAATAGTTTGAAAGTGTAATCTCCTACACTGTTAAATTGCTTTTGAAATTTAACTTGCATCAGATGTAGGATGAATGGAACAATTTATAATACAACGCAGCGCCTTTTCTACAGCCTGTAGCTAAATTTCCCAATAAAAATGCCGTTTCAGTCTCTCGGATTACCTGTAGGGTTATACTTTTTTTACTGACAGAATTAAATACAAATTCAAATGCTGATCCCGCGGTTCTATTCATACAAAATTAATCGGATTCGAAGGTAATGAGTTTGTCAGTGATTATAATATCTGCGCGGGATCAAACACTGGTGTTTATTACAATGCTTCAAATTTACGAATAGAGCGATGGAAAAGGAGTTTCAGACCCTAAGTTGCTGAGGATATCCATTCGTGCACCCTCCCGTACTGTCATCTTCTGGGGAGCCAAAACAGCGAAATACATGTGGCCAATTCCGTGAATGCTCTGGGAAATTTCTCTGAAACTCTTGAAGGGGATCAAGCAAGCTCCAGGAGATCATAGTTACCCAGGACGCATCATTTGACCTAATTAAGCTAATCTCTCCAGTCAATATTACCCAGTTCCCTTAAAAATTAAGAACTATACAAGACAGCATATGACCGTCTCCAACCATAATGTCTTTCCAAAGGCAACAAACTTCTAATCACATTTTATCTCTGATAACCTCAATATCCCTGTCTTCAAAAAAGAACATCAACTTCTTAAAATCTGTAACTTATATTAAAATGTCTAACCCAATCACTATGATTTATAATTATCTGTTACTTATTAGTGAAATTATGACTAACATGAAATACAATACTGCGAATGTCGCACGAATGACACACGCTCCCAATCTCTGATTGGACTATTTAATAGCACCGTGTCGGGGAATTATAAAATATTTCACGTTATAGTTTTTTTTTAGCTCTACGCGAGGTACGAAGCACAGCGCGAGGACAATATATGGCAGTCACAAGTATCCAGATATGTTTTAATGCCGTATCATGCAGATTGACCAATACTTTACGAATATGTTTCAAATCACCAATAAATTATAATTACACTGGTGCAGGCTGAATTCAACCCACTTATAAATAATTATTTGGAACTTCATCCATAACATTGCAATTGTTGTGCGACAGTTTCATGAGCATTTAACAAACAGAATAGAAACACATCTCCCTCTAGACACCAAGAGGTAATCGGAGAATTATAAATGTATGTTCGAAAGCATTTTCACTACAACCGGATTAAATCAACATTTGAAAACTCACACTTTACGAATCCCCGACGTACAGAGCGAAAAATGTACTTACTGCCCAGATTCAGTTCAGTTCCTTTCCCGAAAGTGAATACAGCAGGACTGTCACCCCAGGCACCACAGTAATAATCAGCGGCATCCCCGGATTGTAAATTGCTGATGGTTAAATGCATGACGTTGCTCGCCGTGTCCCTGGATCCAGTGAATCGATCAGGAATCCCCGAACCTCTGCTCGAATCATAGTCCCTCCAAACAAAGGTAGGGGCACTGCCGGGTTTCTGCCAGTACCAGCTCGTGTAGTAGCTGCCCATGCTGCCTCCGGACATGGTGCAAGTGATTTTTACGGTTTTTCCCAGTGAAGTTGCGATGGACGGTGGCTGAGTCAGCACAATGCCCGCGTTGGTACCTGGAGAAATAAAAAAGTTATTGACAAGTGACATTCAGTAAAATCGTGGAAAATAATTGCAAATCAGACCGGTGAAGCTCAAGAACAGCACTCGATCAGCGTAATACAAAGAGCAGGAATACTGAAGACTTTTACAGCCCTCTACTTACATTGAAAACAGAACATCAGGGCGGCGAGAACACGAAGCCACTCACTCATTTTGCAGATTTTATTAAATCAATGTCAGAAAAAAATGTTTCACTGCAAGAACCTAATAATCCAGCACATTCTAAACTTCTCCTTAAAAGCATTTACACAGGGGGCTATCACGTCGCATGTAAGATATATGCAAATTTCTGTCACGTCGCGGCCGTTCATTGGATCCTTGGAATTGATCTGATTGACGTTTGCATAAAGTGAATTTTAGTCAATATATTTTTAAATACTCCACTCGGTCACGACATGCAGGAACAGTTGAGGTGAAATCACCTTTTGTCTCTTAGCATGGGGACGCTGAATGAGTTCACATGAAATTCCATTGGCTGCTATTTAACAGAGACATTACACTATTAAAAATCTGTTAAAATGATGACCCATTGCAATTTGACCTAATGCGTCTTTGAAGAATTGATTATTGTTCAATCGAAAGACTTATCAAGCTACAGTGATTCAACCCCTGCATTAAGACAACTGGAGGCTGCGAGCAGAGAATGCGGCATATCGCACATCTCCTTATTCTTCTATGAACACAAGCCTTCGATTCCATTTTTAACATTCATCGCCCACGAAGAACTCATTTTTAAATCCAGCAAGTCAATAAACAATACTTGATGATAATGTTCTGCAAACGAATTCTCCCCCAAATAACTTTAAAAACTGCAGCTTTTAATTCCATGTTTTAAAAGGGAGTGTTTTTTTAGAGAGAGAATGGCATCAATATTATCGTTCATTATAGAGACCTTGGAATCGCCCAGAAGGTAGATTGTACTACCCGCGCTACGGCAGGCGATGGTCTGGGAGCGTAAACTGGTACATACTGTAGAGGCGCATTGAGGATTAACTTGCTTCATTGCAGCAGAAGAGCGTGAACTATGTGAGCCAACAGGTTTCTTTTACATTGGGCACAAAGAATGATATCGATGTCAGTCGTTGCTATTTAGAGCATTTAACCAGAGATGGGCATTTAATTGCGCCTTTTACGCTGCTGCTCTTTCTGTGATGTAGGAAACAGATCCAAATGGAAGCGAATCTTTCATTATCCAAACATTAAATTATTTCATCAGTGAACTGCACAAACGTTCACGATAACATTTCTTAATCATGTTGCAACTGTTGAATATTTTATTTCCTCACCCTTTCGCTGTTCGATACCCAGGGCAGCTGGGTTGAATGGACATCCCGTCATCCACACACTGACATGCCCACGCCACCCACGCACCCACCCCCTACACAGCCCCCAACCCCCACACACACACCCACACACTCCACCCCACATACTCCCTCTCCCACACACACTCCCACACTCAACCCCGCCCCAGCACACGCACCCCACCTCACACAAAGCGCCACCGCACCCCCAGCAAAACAGGCATGCACACATATTCAGTGTCTTGCCCATATATTATTATTTTATCTCGTACTACTCATGAAAATATTTTACCTACGAATACATTTTAACAGTAGCCCGAACGTGTAGATACTCTGAAATATTGATAGAGCCGTGGAGCTGTCATGTTATATAGTGTAATTATGATAACTTCCCTTCTCTAATGAGGCATGAAATACAGTGTACTGGCACCTGCGGCCATCTAACAGGACCTGGTCCAGTATAGAGGCAGAGACAATCAACAACAACAACAACTTGTATTTATATAGCGCCTTTAACCTACTAAAACATCCCAAGGCGCTTCACAGGGGTATTAAAAGACAACATGTTTTGACCACAAAAGGAGAAATTAGGGCAGGTGAGAAAATGCTTGGTCACAGAGGTAGGTTTTAAGGAGCGTCTTAAAGGAGGAAAGAGAGGTAGCGAGGCGGAGAGGTTTCGGCAGGGAATTCCAGAGCTTAGGGCCTAGGCAACAGAAGGCACAGCCACCAAAGGTTGAGCGATTATAATCAGGGATGCTCAACAGGGCAGAATTAGAGGAGCACATATATCTCGGGGGGTTGTGGGGCTGAAGAAGATTACAGAGATAGGGAGCGGCAAGGCCATAATTTGAAAGCGAATTTTGAAATCGAGGCGTTGCTTAACCGGGAGCCAATATACGTCAGCGAGCACAGGTCATTGCTAATTATGTTACAAGAATGTTGAAAGTGAAGTTTATTATTCCCTAAAAAGGCCACAAGGGAACTTTGCAACACCCTGAAGCCAAATGTAGAAACTGATCCAGGATAGTAACGGTTAAATCAAAGGTGCCCTCTGCCGTACGTAATTATACTCCTGAGTCCTTTCAAGCTGCAACAAGAGATATATGAAAAATCGCCCAACTTGCAGCTCACAACATGCAAGATTCAAACCACTTAGTTGTCTAGCACAATTCATTTATCAATACCCCGCATGGAAACTAGGCAGCTGTATGAAAAATGTCGTGAACTCTTCCTCACTGTCTGGATTCTGCAGTGTGCAGAACATCATTGATGTCAAGCATATGATTATTCAGGCCCCTAATCCTATTATAAACATCTTCACAGAAGGAAGTGGTGGACATAGGTACAGAATCTAGCACGTCCATGCCCAATACACTTGTCGAAACCGCAATCCCCACTATTTTTCATAGCTGAGGACCCACGAAGAGTATAGACGCTTTTAAGGGGAAGCTAGATAAGCATATGCGGGACCAGGGAATAGAGGGTTATGCAGATAAAGTTAGATGAGGAAGGATGGGAGCAGGTTCGAGGGGAGCAGGATCGCCGGCATCGACTGTTTGGGCCGACTGGTCTGTTTCTGTGCTTTATATTCTGTGTAATTTCTCAACAGATATATTGCTGGGCCTCATTGCAATTGCCAATTTCTGGATATTAAAAATTAGGACGCTGTCATTATGTATTAGCAGTTGTTTATTGTGTGCTGGAGTGTTAATAACGTCATTCCATGTTATTACTTACGGCATTTTGAGATCTCAGTCTGTTTAGGGCAGCTGTAGTGTTATATTATTATACTATGAAGGCAGTTATTAAATTCCATCCTGGTATCTCGCGCAATTGCACCGGTTGTACTTTTCAGAATACATTCTAAGAACTTCCCTTCGCTCATCGATTCCATTCACACGCAAGTGTGTAACCTGTAATGTTTGACGTTGTTCTGTCGTATCGATATTCTATTTAACTAACGAGAGGCTGATGTATTGTAGGCTAGATGCTATCCTCCATGACGATTCAGGCTTTGTAGATTGATGTGTAATGGCCCGGATTTTGCGATGGGTAGGACGGCGTACTCTTAGAGTACACCGTCATACTGCCTTTGAAATCCACCGCAAATTCGGGATTTCCACATGATCTTGCGTGCTTTGAGGGGCCATCCTCTCCGTCACCGAAACGTAATTGCTGGTGCAGAGTTGGGCTGTTTGCCCAGCAACTGCCCAGCAATTACTTACGGAAATTTTACGGTTGGTGGAAACAGGCGCAGGGCCTGTTTCCAGAGCGTAAATGGAAGCCCGAAATAAAAAAAACTATTTTTTTAAATTAAATGACATGCAACATCAATGCAAAACAATCCTAGTGTATGTTAAAGCTGCAGGTTTCTTTAAAAAAAATAACGTTTACATGTCATAAATTTCTGCACCGTGCACAGTGTATGTTTAGAAGTGCGAATTATGAGTAATGAATGGGATGCTAACGATAAGAAGCTAAATCTGTCGATATTTTAAAGGCTGTTGTAATGAAGTGATGCAGTAATTTAAATGAATGAAAGACAATCTGTTTTCTGATTGGAGGACCAAGCCCACATGATCCCAGGTGCGCTTCCGCACAGGCTGCTTTCGCACAGGCTGAATTTCTTCTCTCAGAGGGTCGTGAATCTTTGGAATTCTTTACCCCAGAGACCTGTGGAAGCTGAGTCATTGAATATATTCCAGGCTGAGATCGACAGATTTTTGAACAACAGGGGAATCAAGGGTTATATGGAGCGGGCAGGAAAGTGGATTTGAGGCCAAAAGTGGTTCAGCCATGATCTCATTAAATGTCGGGGCAGGCTCGAGGGGCCGAATGGCCTGCTCCCGCTCCTATTTCTTATGTTCTCATGCCCCTGGGATCCGTGAGCCATTACGCTGCCCTCCTACTCGTAGCGTCAGTGCGCAAGTTTACGCAGGAGGGCCGCCATCAGGTTGAACATAAGAACATAAGAAACAGCAGCAGAAGTAGATCAATCGGCCCCTCGAGCCTGCTCCGCCATTCAATCAGATCATGGCTGATCCAATCTTGGCCTGAACACCACTTTTACGCTCTCTCCCCATACCCCTTGACACCCTTGTAGTTCAAATATCTGTCAATCTCCACCTTGAATACATTCAATGACTCAGCTTCCACAGCTCTCTGGTGTAGAGAATTTCAAAGATTCACGACCCTCTGAGAGAAGAAATTCCTCCTCATTTCCGTCTTAAATGGGTGACCCCTTATTCTGAAACTATGCCCCCTAATTCTAGATACTCCCACCAGGGGAAACTTCCTCTCAGCATCCACCCTGTCAACCCCCCTCAGAATCTTATAGGCTTCAATAAGATCACCTCTCATTCTTCTAAACTCCAATGAGTATAGGCCAAACCTGCTCAACATTTCTCATAAGACAACCCTTCCATTCCAGGAATCAACCTAATGAACCTTCTCTGAACTGCCTCCAATGCAAGTATATCCTCCCTTAAATATGGAGACCAAATCTGTACACAGTACTCCAGGTGCAGTCTCACCAGCGCCCTGTAAAGTTGCATCAAAACTTCCCTATTTTTATACTCCATACCCCTTGCAATAAAGGCCAACATTCCATTATCCTTCCTAATTAATTGCTGTACCTGCATGCTAACTTTTTGTGTTTCATGTACTAGGACCCCAGATCCCTTTGTACCGCAGCATTTTGCAGTCTCACTCCATTTAAATAATAATTTGCCTTTTCAATCTTCCTTCCAAAGTGGATAACCTCACATTTTCCCACGTTATATTCCATCTGCCAAATTTTTGCCCACTCACTTAAACTATCGATATCGCTTTGCAGACTCCCTGTGTCCTCCTCACAACTTGCTAACCCACCTATCTTTGTATCATCAGCAAATTTGGCTACTGTACATCGGTCCCTTCCTCCAAGTCATTAATACAGATTGTAAATAGTTGAGGCCCCAGCACTGATCACTGTGGCATCCCACTAGTTACTGATTGCCAACCGGAAAATGACCCATTTATCCCGACTCTCTGTTTTCTTTTAGTTAGCCAATTCCCTATCCATGCTAATATATTACCCCGAACCCCATGCGCTCTTATCTTGTGCAGTAACCTTTTATGTAGCACCTTATCGAATGCCTTCTGGAAATCCAAAGACACTACATCTACTGGTTCCCCTTTATCCACCCTGTTTGTTACATCCTCAAAGACCTCTAGCAAATTTGTCAAACATGATTTCCCTTTCATTAAACCATGTTGACTCTGCTTGATTGTCTTATGATTTTCTAAATGTCCTGCTATTACCTCCTTAATAATGGATTCCAGCATTTTCCCAATGACAGATGTTAGGGTAACTGACCTATTGTTTCCTACTTTCTGTCTCCCTCCTTTCTTGAATAGTTTTGTTAGATTACAACCAACGCATCCACTATCACTGCAGCCACTTCTTTTAAGACCCTGGGATGCAGGCCACCAGGTCCAGGGGACGTGTCAGCCTTTAGCCCCATTAGTTTGCCTGGTACTTCTTCTCTAGTGATAGAGATTGTTTGAAGTTCCTCCCTCCCTATAACCCCTTGATTATCTATTATTATTGGGATATTTTTAGTGTCTTCTACCATGAAGACCGATCCAAAATAATTGTTTACAGTCTGCCATTTCTCTATTTCCCATTATTAATTCCCCAGTCTCATCCTCTACGGGACCAACGTTTACTTTAGCTACTCTCTTCCTTTTTATATACCTGTGGAAGCTGATACTGTCTGTTTTTATATTATTTGCTACTTTGCTCTCATACTCTATCTTCTCCCTCTTTATAATTTTTTTAGTCATCCTTTGCTGGTTTCTAAAGATTTCCCAATCCTCTGGCCTACCACTAATCTTCGCAACATTGTATGCCTTTTCTTTCAATTTGATACCATCCTTAACTCCCTTAGTTAGCCGTGGATGGTGCATCCTTCTCGTAGAGCCTTTCTTTCTCACTGAAATATACCTTTGCTGAGATTTATGAAATATCTCCTTAAATGTCTGCCACTGCTGATCTACCGTCTTACTGTTTAATCTATTTTCCCAGTCCATTTTAGTCAACTCTGTCCTCTTACCGTTGTAATTGCCTTTATTTAAGTTTAGGACACTAGTTTCAGACCCAAGTTTCTCACCCTCAAACTGAATTTTTTGAAATTCTACCATGCTATGATCACTCTTTCCTCGGGGATCCTTTACTATGAGATCATTAATTAATCCTGTCTCATTACACATTACCAGATCTAAAATAGCCTGCTCCCTGGTTGGCTCCTCAATGTATTGCTCTAAGGAACCATCCCGAATACACTCTATGAACTCGTCCTCAAGGCTACCCTTGCCAATTTGAATTGTCCAATCTATATGATGATTAAAATCGCCCATGATTATTGCAGTACCTTTCTTACAAGCCTCCATTTTTTCTTGGTAGGTGCGTATTCTTTTCGTCGGTCGGGGGCGTACCTCCGGAGGTATGCCATTGACTGCAATTTTTGGCCCAATGCTTATATTTATGGAAGTACACAATGCGTGGAAATGTAATAAAGAATGTGGAGGACAGTAGCAGACGTCACGAGGAAATAGACTGACTGGTGAAATGGGAAGATGCATGACAGATGAAATTTAATGCAGAGCAGTGTGAAGTGATGCATTTTGGAAATAATATAAGGAGGGACAGTATAAACTAAATGGTACAATTGTAAAGGGGGTGCTGGAACAATGAGACCTGGTGGTTTACATACACAAATCTTTGTAGGTGACAGGACAAGTTGCTAAAGCTGTTAAAAAAACATATAAATAGTGGCATAGAATACAAAAGCTAGGAAATGATGGTAAAACACTGGTTCGACCTCAGCTAAAGTATTGTTTCCAATTCTAGGCACCACTCTTTGGAAGGAATATCAAGGTCTTGGAGAGAATGCAAAGGAGATTTACCAGAATGCTATCAGGGATGGGAGAATTCAGCTATGCGGAGAGACTAGGGAAGCTGGGATTTTTCTCGTTAGATCAAAGAAGGTTGAGGGAAGATTTAATAGAGATGTTCAAAATTGTGAATGGGTTTTGCTAGACTAGATAGGGAGAAACTGTTTCCACTGGCAAGAGGGTCGGTAACCAGAATGTCACAGATTTAAGATAATTGGCAAACAATCCAGGGGAGGGTGCGAGATGAGGAGAGTTTGTTTTGCACTGCTACTTGTCGTTGTCTGGAATGCATTACCTGCAAGTGCAGTGGAAGCAGATTTAATAAAAACTTTCCAAAGGGAATTTGTATATTCTTCAAAAGGAAAAACATTGCAGGGCTGTGGGGAAAGAACAAGGGAGAGATACTAATTCGATAGCTCTTTGAAAGAGCTGTCATAGTCATGATGGGCCGAAACACCTCCTTCTGTGCTGTATGATTCTATTACTCTATACATTATGATTCGAGGTCAGGGAAGAGAAAGCAGAGGCACTATTACATATATATAACAATTCATTCGGAAAGGGAATCGTGCCAGAGGACAGGCAGACAAGTAATGTAATTCCTATATTTAAAAAGGGAGACAGGACAAGTCCGTATAGCTTAAGGTCAGTGGCAGGAAAGATAATGGAATAATTACTCAAAGATGTAATAGCAAAGCATCTGGAAACCGAAACCATAATAAAGAGTACACAGCACAGATTTCAAAAGGAAAGGTCATGTTTCATCAACCTTATTGAATTCGTTGAAGAAGTACCAGTAAGAGTAGATAAGGGTAATTCAGTAGATGTAATATATTTGGATTTTCAAAAGGCCTTTGATAAGGTACCGCATAATAAACTTATAACTAAAGTCAGAGCATGTGGAGTCAGGGGACATTTAGCAGAACGGATAGCAAGCTGGCTACAAAACAGAAAAAAGAGAGTGAGGGTTAAGGGTAGCTACGCAGTCTGGCAAAAGGTGGAAAGTGGTATTCCACAGGGATCGGTGCTGGGACCATTATTGCTCACAATTTACAATAATGATTTGGATTTGGGAAGCAGAAGTACCATTTCAAAATTTGTGGATGACATCAAATTGGGAGATATAATTAAAGAAAGGAAGAATGCAACAAAATGAAGGAAGACATTAATAAACTTGCAGAATGGGCGTGTCATTGACAAATTAATTTTAACACAGATAAGTGTGAGGTGGTGTTAGAAATTAGGTGTGCCTAAAATGTATTTGTTTACATGAATAAAACTGTGATGTGAATAATACAGTGTTTAAATGATTCTATGTTTCTGCTCGAGACAAGTAAGGGTTTAATGTATATGTTGTGTCTTACTGGAACTGCGTAAGTTTTGTTTCCTGGAATACTTGTATTCGAATCGAGACAAAGTGTTTTTAGTTAGTTAGATTAGATGATGCATAACATCCCACATAGGGACCCACAGCATGACCTTGCTTGCCAGGTTAGCTGTCTGTTGTTCGTAAGTTAGTATTTTGACTTTGTTTAATGTGTCTATAATTTGGTCAATGATGGTCTAACCCATGTTTCTTCCATTATTACTAATAACCATATTATAATGCTAAGGTAGGAATTGGAGTTCATTTAACAGACTGGCTTGCGAAGATATGTAAAAGCTAATTAGTATAAGGGCATAGAATAGAGGATATTTATGGGAATTTAATGGTTCATTTCATGATGCAATAGACTGATAATGAAATGAAATATTTAGTTTGCATGGCCAGCTGCATGAACATAAATAATTGATAACAAGCAGTTCCAACAAAGGGGTCTCTGACTGAAGGAGCCTGAAGGCCAAGCTTGGTGTGTCTGGGCTACTGACTCCAGACCAGGGAGGACAAGACAGGATGATATACAGGGTCAGACGAGATAAGAGGGATCCATATAGATTGGCCTTCAAAAACTGTATAAACAGGAAAGTATGTGTAATGGTTGCGAAGACACGCCCCCCCCACGCCCCCGAGGGAGTTTCTTCGTCTGTACATTTAGACAAAGAACTCGACATGCCATTGGGCACCTTGCTTGAAGGGGAATCTCTATAGGTTAAATGGACCTTTCCATATTCTACCTCAGGCCCACCACTAAAAGGAAAATAAAAGGAAAACCTAAAGAACTCTTAGCTCAGACCATGGAGCGAAGGGCTCTCAAGAGTAAAATCGGTGGTCTAACACACCTTCCGAGAGTGGACCCATGCTGACACTAGTCTAAAACTCTTGGGTAGTTCAGAAAGAGAGAGAGGGACAAGTGAGACAAGAAGGGAAATGTTAAGAAGACTTGTTCGCACACGCCAGCCGTCTGTCCGATCGGGTCCGTTACCTGCTAATTGTCACAGTCATATGTTTTGCTGTACAACTAGTGTGTTATATTTCTTCCTGAACTCCGATATACCCAACACATCGGTTTGCATGCAATCCTGATTATTCGAAAGACAAGAAATAAGTTAACGCCAACAGTTAAAGAGAAAGGACAGGCAATAGTGCAGGGTAGCGATATGGGCAATGAAAACCAGAGTGCGACAGGACGGGACAGAGCGTACAGACATAAGAGTGCACCAGCAAATAAGGTCAGAGTAGGGAAAAATTATAAAATGACAAAATTAAAGGCTCTTTATCTGAATGCACGCAGCATTCGTAACAAGATAGATGAATTGACGGCACAAATAGAAGTAAATGTGTATGATCTAATAGCCATCACACAGACGTGGTTGCAACGTGACCAAGGCTGGGAACTGAATATTCAGGGGTATTTGATAGACAGAAAGGGAAAGGAGGTGGGGTAGCTCTGTTAGTAGAGGATGAGATCAGTACAATACTGAGAAACGATCTTGGCTCAGAAGTTCCAGATGTAGAATCAATTTGGGTGGAGGTAAGACATAGTAAGAGAAATAAGGCACTGGTGGGAGTAGTCTATCGGCCCCCTAACAGTAGCTACACGATAGGACAGAGTATAAATCAAGAAATAATGGGGGCTTGTAAGTAAGGTACCGCAATAACTGTGGGCGATTTTAATCTTCATATAGATTGGACAAATCAAGTTGTCAAAAGCAGCAATAAAGGACGAGTTCTTAGAGTGTATTCGGGGCAGTTTATTGGAACAATACGTTGTGGAACCGAACAGGGAATAGGTTATTTTAGATCTGGTAATGTGTAATGAAACAGGATTAATTAATTATCTCATAGTAAAGGATCCTCCAGGGAAGAGTGATCATAACATGATAGAATTCCACATTCAGTTTGAAGGTGAGAAACTTGGGTCTGAAACTAGAGTATTAAATGTAAATAAAGGCAATTACAAAGGTATGAGGAGAGAGTAGGCTAAAGTGGACTAGGAAAATAGATTAGAAGGTGAGACGGTAGAAAAGCAGTGGCAGACATTTAAAGAGATATTTCATGACTCTCAACAATGATATATTTCAGTGAGAAAGAAAGACTCGAAGAGAAGGACGAACCAAAGAAGTTAAGGATGGTATCAAATTGAAAGAAATGGCATAAAATTTTGCAGAGATTAGTGGTAGGCCAGAAGAAAATGAAAATTTTAGAAACCAGCAAAGGATGACTAAAAAAATAAAGAGGGAGTAAATAGCTTATGAGAGTGAACAGCAAGAAATATAAAACCTGACAGTAAGAGCTTCTATATGTATATAAAAAGGAGGAGACTTGCTAAAGTAAACGTTGGTGACTTAGAGGACAAGACTGGGGAAATAATAATGGGAAACAAGGAAATGGCAGAGGCATTGAACACATATTTTGTATCTGTCTTCAAAGTAGAGGACATTAAAAACATCCCAGTAATAGTCGAAAATCAAGGGGCAACAGGGAGAGAGGATCTTAAAACAATCGCTATCACTAGAGAAAAAGTGCTACGCAATCTTATGGGTCTAAAGGCTGACAAGTCCCCTGGACCTGATGGCCTGCATCCTAGGGTCATAAAACAAGTGGCTGCAGAGATAGTGGATGCATTGGTTGTAATCTTCCAAAATTCCCTTGACTCTGGAAAAGTTCCTGCGGTTTAGAAAACCGCAAACGTAACAGCCTTATTCAAAAAAGGAGGGAGACAGAAAGCAGGAAACTACCAGACAGTTAGCCTAACATCTGTCATTGGTAAAATACTCAAATCCATTATTAAGGAAGTAGTAGCAGCGCATATAGAAACTCATAATATAACAAACTCTGGTGAGCACCGACCATACTCACTGCAAATTAAAAATTATGCAATTGAAGGGAAAACTGGGGAGACAAACAGCTGCTGTTGTGGCCGTCAGTTGCCTTAAACCAGGGGATCCCGGCATTAAATGAGATGATCTGACAAGAAAAGCCCAGTGCAATAATAACCCCATCTTCCAAAATAGTCCCTCACCCTCTGCGCCTCGCTCCCCTATCCAGGATAAACTGCCCTGGTAGAAACCAAACAGGCTAATATAATCACTACTACCACCCGATTTGGTGACTCGGCACGCTCGGACCATGAATTCGAGAATGATACCTCCTCTGTATCCTATGACCTGCACCCAAATGTGGAAGTAACTACTACTACCAGTAAAATTTGAACCCGGTGGAGTGCAAAGTACTAACCGAAGAATTGGGGCCAATAAACTGGGGGACGAATGCAGTTGTGCTCACAAATGATTGGGGTACATTCCGTCGCTGTCACCCCGAGTTAGAGTGGACAGTCTTAAAACAAGTTCTGTTGGCATGCATCTCACGGGAGCTCAAGTTATCACTCTCATGGGATATCGATGATAAAAACAAGGGTTGCTGGGATGTCTTTTTGATGCAGTTTGTTCCCGTTTGGGCATGAACTTATTTTGCGGCTGGGGACACCCGACAAGAGGCTAACGCACACGCCGTGGCCTTTGCGAATCGATTGTATGATTTGTTCGACCAGTCCCAGTGATGGGCACGGCTTTTGGGACACTGAGGGATTTAAGCTGACACTCATCAACGCTCTTTTACCCGCCATAAGGGACATTCTTGGTATTACCGTCCATCAGGGAGCCCTTGGACTCTTGCATTCAAGCTTGGGAACGAGTTAAATCGCCCCTCGCCCCTACTGAGTCCAAATTGTCGGCGGTGGAGGGTCCTCTGATTCCACAAACACCTCCACAGCCGGGAGACAAACGCCACATAATTTGTTATAGCTGTTATAAGCCCGGACACTATGATTGTGACCGCCGCGATAATCGACATCCGAATAATGGCCCACGCTACCAACCCCCAATTCGTGAAGGTAACGGGTCTGATTTGAACTCTGTGCTGCAGCTTCGAGGACGCCTTTCAGCGGTAGTTGAGGCCATGAAGCACAGTCAGACGGGCGGAAGGGCGAGGGGTGTGGTGGCGGGGCGGGGGGGGGGCTGTTGTGGGTGCAAAAAGTTTCGGCTATTTCTCATAGCGGAGATGCGCTTCCAGGCTCAAGGGCCCAGTGACGGTCACCGGCCTCCGCGGTGACCACGTGTTCTCCTGTCAAGGATGGGGAGGATGGACGAACCCTTCGTCTGGACCACTGATAATGAAGGCTGCTGCCATGTTTTGCTCGTGGATTCCTCTTCCGCCGTAACTATTTTACATGACCCCAACCCTTTCAGCTATGCAGGCACTGCCCTGAATCTTTACAGCTTTAATGCTTCTACTCAGTTAGCTAATCAGGGATTGAGCTGCATAGTCTTGTCCGTTGATGGGAATTCCTCCAATGTCCTGTCTCCTGTATATATGGCCACCAATGACCAGAAAGGTATCCTCGGAAGCGACACGCTGAATAAGCACCAATCTGTCATCGACTACACTAAAATTGTATTTGTGGCACTTTAATGAGGGACCACTAACACCTATTCCGGATGTCCATTCGGTATATGCAATTAAAAAACACGGAGGACATCGTCCTTCCTGGGACTGAAGACCCCATAGTCAATACACTAATTCATAAATTTTCAGAGGTTTTTTCTCAGTTCAAACATGATTGTGGTAGGATGTCAGGAGATGTGGCGATGAATGGACAACAGCCGCCCCCGCCCCCCCCCCCCTCACCACGCCACCCTCCTGTTAAGCAGTATTCCATTCCGGCTGAGAGCAAACCTTATGTTCGGTCTACTATTGATTCACTGATAAAGCAGGGTGTTTTCCGCACTGGCAGTTTTACCACTAATTCTCCAACCTGACCGGTTAACAAATCAGATGATAGTTGGCGTCTAACAATTGATTATCGCATGCTTAATTCGATAACCCCAGTTTGCGCCCCTATTGTTTGGGAGACCCCACCCTCCTGTCCCAGGTTCCAACAGGTAGCTACTACTTCTCTACCTTCGACATTTCAAATGGGTTCTGGAGTAGTCCTGTTCGCGCAGAGGATCAGTATAAGTTTGCCTTCACCTTTGACAATCAAAGTTATATATGAACATGTTTGCCTCAAGGCATTCACAATACCCCGACTATATTCCACAAATGGGTGGCTCAGGCACTTCAACCTATCTCAAGACCTGACTACCTGCTGCAATATGTCAACGACCTTTTGCTTGCTACACCTGACAAACAGACTCATATTGAACTAATGGAAGAGCTACTAGACCTTACTCTGAAGGCTAGATTAAAAATTAATCCAAAGAAGGCACAATTGTAACAAACGGAAGTGACATTTTTAGGGGTAACTGTGGGACCGAAGGGGCTCAATCCAGACCAGCAGAAGATTGACATGATTCAGCGTTTACCGTTGCCAGCATCCAAAACTGCGCTTCATTCCTTCTTGGGTCTGATGGGATACCAACGCTCGTTTGTTCCCAGATTGCGTGAGCTGGTCAAACCCTTATATGAACAATTAAAGGGCGCGGAAGGTTCTGTGACCCGTGACTAGACAGCCGAACATACCACTTTTGTGTCCCTGCTTAAGACTGCCGTTATGCAAGCCACATGTCTGACAAATCCTGACTGGTACAAGCCTTTCCACCTGGAGGTGGGATCCACCGATCTTGCTGCTATTCTGTGTCAAGAGGTACATGATAAACTTATGTCAATTGAGTACGCCTCTCGCATTAAGACTGGCATGGAGAAGAATTACACTGTGTGTGAGTGACATCTGCTGGCCACCTATTGGGTGGCTAAACACTTCGGGCAGGATTTTGTCTTGGGGTCGGGTTGGGGTTGTGTCATCCGCATTTCGAGTCCCTCCCTCCCCCCGACTCCAGATTAATGGGGATGAATGATGCAATTTTCACTTAATTGGGCAATTGAGTTCCAGCATGTGGGAACCCATGAACTAATTAGTGTTTTCAGTCTGAAAGTCGCCTCTGATGATGTCATCATTGCTGACTGTCTGGTTTCAGAGACTGCATGGCTGTTGGTGAGAGAGGACCTGTCTGGCTTTCGCTGTGAGAGGACCTGGATGCAAAATGGAGAGAGAGAGAGAGAGAGAGAGAGAGAATTTTTTAGTATCCAATTCCTCTCACAGCAAAGTCCATACAGTCTCTGAAGACATTCAATGCAGCAGCATCAGAGGCGACTTTCAGACCTAATACTACCTTCATCACAGCTCCATTGTAATAGTGGACCTGCAGCTGATAGTCAGCTATCCACTTGTGCTACCGCCAGGTTACACTGGAGTGTTTCACACCAGGCGTACTTCACGTCGGAAAAGGGTTAAACTAGTTAAGGGCTTTAATGGCCTCTCCCGCCTCTTGGAGGCGGGACGGAGTCGGGAACAACGCGACTTATTTTGTCAAAAGTGCGTGTAGGCGGGATGGAGTCGGGATGGGGTCGGGACCCCCGACCCCGCAAATTTAACCCCCCACACGCTTCCAAACCCGACTCCATGGGTCATTCAAAATCCAGCCCTTCACGTTTATTACTGGATTGAACAAAATGATTATCCACAGCCACCACACTCCTTCAAATCTTCTACTCAAAGCAGGGGACACTTTGGTCTCCTCTGCTTGACTCAGTCATTGGACTCTTCAGTTAACTCAGAGAGATTTGGAAATAACGCCAAAGCAGACAACACTACTACCCCAGCTCCTATTGTACGAGGGGGAAAGCCATGAATGCCCCCTTACACCACTGAAGTTCGACCGTCACCCCGTCTCTCCTAATCTGTTAAGTGACGCCCAGGACGTCTATATTGATGGATCATCCTATCACAGGGATGGAAAGCCCCTTACTGGATTTGAGGTAGTTCTGCTTGACCAAAAGTCCACGTATAAATGCATTCCCCACTCTGCCCAATATGCGGAAGTTGCAGCCCTGGTGACAGCGATCCAAATTACTCATGACATACCTGTTAATGTCTGGTTAGATAATGCCTATGCAATTAAAACTTTGCTATCTTTACCGTTGTATGTTCAGAATAATTTTTGTACTGTTGATGCTAAGACTCTGCTCCATGCAGACATCTTTGATTCCCTTTGGGACTCTTTAAATTCACGTTCAGCCCCTGTCTATGTTGGTAAGGTGAAGTCCCATTCACGGCCTTCAGACCTATACACCCAGGGTAACTCACAGGCAGATCGTGCTGCTAAGGACGTCGCCTTTAACGGTGACCTCTGGCAAGCTCCTACCCCTCCCTTAAGTTAAGTCTCGTGTATCCAAGGTGGGGACATCGACCTCCCCTCCCTCCAGTCCAGTTATTCCTCCTATGTGGTTGGCATGCAATTAGAATGGATGTCCGTTACCTCCGCCCACTCCATGAGCTGCGGACACACAATTGGCTCCATATCAGACTTGAGAAGCTGGCCCCCTGTTAATATACAATCCCCGTTTGTGGTGGCTATCATGAGATCTCCCAGTTGTCTGTGTTCCCCTATCCATAGCACCCGAGTTTTTTGATGTCCTCCACTCACACCCGGTGGGAGGACACTATTCAGCTAATGTGTTCGAATTGTGTGACGTATGTTACTCATGGGGTGAATCGTTACCTGCCCGTTTACAGCACAATCCAAGTGCCCAGACTAATCGGGCGCTGTTGCGTAGTCCCCCTCCTCCCGATGGGCCGTGGACCCACCTTCAAATTGGTTTTATAGGGCCCTTACCTGCAGGACCTTCTGGTTTGCGGTATTGTCTGGTTATAGTTGATAAATTTACTAAATGAATGGAGGCTTTTCCATGCAAAACAAACACCGCATTGAAAGTAGCTCGCCTTTTGTTGGGTGAGGTGATCTGTAGGTGGAGAGTGCCAATTCAAGTTGATAGTGATCAGGGATCACACTTTACTGCCCAAATGTTTACCGAACTACAATGGATAATGGGTATCTCGCATAAACTTCACAACTCCCATCACCCACAATCATCTGGAATGGTGGAAAGAGGAAACCGAAATCTGAAAACTATGTTAAACAAATTTTGTGCAGATCACTCCACCAAATGTTGCCAATGTGCCTAATGGCTATTAGATCCAACGCGCATAGCATAACGGGTATCTCGCCCTACCAGGCTATGACCAGGCAACGAATGCAAATGCCAGTCCATCTGTTAACCCCTTCAGCCACACCCTTAGCACAGGGAATTGCCAACCAAAAATGGCTTGAAACGGTGGTAGAGAACATAGAACAAACTAACATGTTTGTAGCTACACAAACAGGCAAATCAAAAACCCAGGCAAATAAATACTTTGACAAGAAGGTCCGACCATTTGAGTATCAAGTGGGAGATGTTGTAATGATACTAAGCTATGGGAAGAAGCAACATTGCTTCGAACCAAAGTGGAATAGCCCCTTCCCGATTATTGACAGTGCCAGTCCTTCAGTTTACCTGGTGCTATTCTCTGGGGAAAAGTGGAGGACCAAGGTGGCTAAATGGTAGCCTATCAATCAGTTGAAAACTGTGAAAGAAGAAATATTACATATTTTACCTTACAGAACCAGTTAAGAATGATAATGAAACAATCAAAATAGAGTTAGACACACTGGTAACTGTTAGAGGGATTGAAATTGAAGTTAAAGTAGAGAGTTACATGAAATTTGGATTGGGACGATTGAAGGCTAGTGAGAAATCATATTTAGCAAGAATTATCCACAAGATGGATACGAATAAAAGAGATATGGTGAATTTTTTAAGTCCATGATTTGTTGATTAGATGTTAAACTGTAGCTTTCTTTGAAATGTATGTACTTAGTCGACGTGCTAATGATTGTAGAACTGTGATTGTAATAACTGTGCTTTGTAGGTAACAGAGCATGGGAAAAACCAGTACGAATCCAGTATGAGGTGGCTTTGGCGGTGCCTACTGTGTTACTCCCGCAACTACCATGCTTTTTGGGTCTAATGGGACCTGTCACATTAATAGCCCCAGTTTCTGCTTCACACCACATCTACCCACAGCCATCAACCAACACGTTTTACTCAAAATCAAAATTTATGCCGAAGTGAATCTGACAGTATATGAGACAATTAAGTACGAGCTGCACAGTTACGTGGCGCATTTGGGTGTGACATTCCCCTGTTGTCTGAGGACTTCAGTGAGCGTGTGATGCGACTGAACTCCCCCCGAAAGCATTTTTATGTTTTGGAGCAAGACAACTCGTGAATAGATATTGAAATTGACAGCATCGGGAGGCTTCACTCTGGTGGGATATTGGGCTTATTATATCAGCACACGCTTGTTACATATTATTTCACACGCTCTGGTAGTTCTCCAACTTGTAATTATACTGTATTTGATATACATAACCAGTGTAGTAAGACTTTGATGAATAAGCCGAATGTGTATCTATAATCATGACTAACTGTACCAACGAATTAATGACGGACGAAAATCCGAGATGAAATAATGGAGACCTCAGGCTGGGTAAGATTTTTTTTATTCATTCAGGGGATGTGGGCGTCGCTGGCAAGGCCAGCATTTATTGCCCATCCCTAATTGCCCTTGAGAAGGTGATGGTGAGCCACTTTCTTGAACCGCTGCAGTCTTTGTGTTGAAGGTACTCCCACAGTGCTGTTAGGTAGGGAGGTCCAGGATTTTGACCCAGCGATGATGAAGGATCGGCGATAAACTTCTAATTCATGATGTTGTGTGACCTGGAGGGGAACTTGGAGGTGATGGTGTTCCCATGTGCCTGCCTCCCTTGTCCTTCTAGGTTGTAGAGCTCGCGGGTTTGGGAAGTGCTGCTGAGGAAAACTTGGCGAGTTGCTGCAGTGCATCGTCTAGATGGTACACACTGCAGCCACGGTGCGCCGGTGGTGGAGGGAGTGAATGTTTGAGGTGGTGGATGGGCTGCCAATCAAGTGGGCTGCTTTGTCCTGGATGGTGTCGAACTTCTTGAGTGTTGTTGGAGCTCCACTCATTCCGGCAAGTGGAGAGTATTCCATAATACTCCATACTTGTGCCTTGTAGATGGTGGAAAATCAGGAGGTGAGACACTCGTCTCAGAATACCTAGCCTTTGACCTGCTCTTGTTGACACAGTATTTATGTGGCTGGTCCAGTTAAGTTTCTGGTCAATAGTGACCCACAGGATGTTGATGGGGGGATTCGGCGATGTTAATGCCGTTGAATGTCAAGGGGCAGTGGTTAACTCTCACTTGTTGGAGATAGTCATTGGCTGGCACTTGTGTGGTGCGAATGTTACCAACCACTTATCAGCCCAAGCCTGAACGTCGTCCAGGTCTTGCTGCATACGTACATGGACTGCTCCATTCTCTGAGGAGTTATGAATGGTACTGATCAGGAAAGATAGAAGGAACAGAGGATATCCCAGGCAGGGCAGAATTGGAACAACAGATCAGTGAATTGAACTTGAGTGAGGGGTTGAACCAATAATCTAGAGTTGGCGCAGTTGGTAAAGTTCGAAAATGAGAGGTCGAAATAGAGTTTTCTCCCTCTCAAGGGCGGGGGGGGGGGGGTGGGGGCGGTCGGGGGGAATTGTTAGAAATTAGGGGTGCCTAAAAACATATATGGTTATGCGAATGCAACTGTGACATGAATAATACTGTGTTTAAATGATTGTATGTTTCTGCTCGAGACAAATAACGGGTTAATGTATAAGTTGCGTCTTACTGGAACTGTGTAAAGTTTCGTTTCTTGGAAAACTTGTATTCGAATCGAGACAAAGTGTTTTTAGTTAGTTAGATTAGTTGATGCATAACATCCCACATCGGGGCCCGCAGCATAACCTTCCCTGCCAGGCTAGCTGTCTGTTGTTTGTAAGTTAGGATTTTGACTTTGTTAAATGTGTCTTTAATTTGACCAATGAAGATCCAACCTATGTTTCTTCCATTATTACTAATAGCCATATTGTAACGCTAAGATAGGAATTGCAGTTCGTTTAACAGAACTGCCTGCGAAGATATGTAAAAGTTAATTAGTATAAGGGCATAGAATAGAGGATATCTATGGGAAGTTAATGGTTCATTTCATGGTACAATAAACTGATAATGAAATAAAATAGTTAGTTTGCACGGCCAGCTGCATGAACATAAATGATTGATAACAAGCAGTTCCAAAAATGGGGTCTCTGACTGAAGCAGTTTAAACGCTAAGATTGGTGTGTCTGGGCGACTGACTCCATACCAGGGAGGACAAGACAGAATGAGATAAGAGACTATAGCTTTGGAGGACAGGACCGGACGAGATAAGAGGGATCCAGAAGGATTGACCTTCAAAACTGTATAAACAAGAAAACATGGGTAATAGTTGTGAAGACACCCTCCCACCCCGCTTGAGGGAGGGTCTTCACCTGTAAGTTTAGACAAAGAACTCGACATGCCATTGGGCACCTTGTTTTAAGGGGAGCCTCTATACGCTAAATGGTCCTTTCCATATTCTACCTCAGGCCCACCCCTAAAGAGAAACTAAAAGGTAGACCTGAAGAACTTTAAGCTCAGACCGTGGAGCGAAGGGCTCCCAAGTGTGAAATTGGTGGTCTGACACTCTTCCGAGAGTCTACCCATGCTGACCCGAGTCTAACACTCTTGGGTAGTTCTGAAAGAGAGAGAGACACACACGTGACACAAGAAGGAGAACGAATAAGAGGAGTTATTCGTGCGCGCCAGCCGTCTGTCCGATCGGGTCCAGTATCAGCTACTTGTCACGATTGTACCTTTTTGCTGTATAACTAGTGTGTTATATTCCATCCTAAACTCCGATTAAACTCAATATAACCACCATATTGGTTTACACTCGATCCTGATTATTTGCAAGACCAGAGATAAGTTAATCTCAACAGTGGTGTACTTTGTTTGGAAGAATAAGGAGGCCACATAATGGTTGGATAATAAGAATCTGAATGGGGCAGAGGCGCAAAGGGATCGAGGGGTACAGGTACACAAATCACTGAAAGTCATGACGCTGGTTAATAAGGCCATAAAATGCAAATCAAGCATTGCGTTTCAATTCTAGAGGGATAGAATTGAAAAGCCGAGAAATTTTGTTAAACTTGTATCAAACCTTGGTTAGACCTCATCTTGTGATTAGGCACTTTACAGCCTTCTGTACTCAAAAATGCATTCAACTATTTCAGATCATAACCACTGCTCTCATTTAGTCGGACAGCAATTGCTGGTAATGATTTTGCTTTTGCTATGTTCAACTCCTCTAGACCCATCTTTTGTTTCTTTCATTGTCCCATAACCATCCCCTTTTGCCTTGCACCATCATCCCGTTTTCATTTAATTACTTTGTCTTCTACCCAGACCATCCTTTTTGGTCTTTCCTCCCCTCCCTCTTTCCCTGCCTATGTACTTGCTTAAAACCTGTCACATCTCTAACTGCATCCGGATGCAGTGATGTACGTTGAAATGGGAGATGTTAGCTATGTCTCCTGCTGCAGACTGGAAGGATCTGCTGGCGAAAGGATTGAGGGCCACGGTGACCTTGCGAGCCATTGGGAGAGTCATGTTCGCCATGTGCTAAGGTTGAATGTCTGGTTGCAGGAGGTGGCAGAGTTGTGTGACCATCTCCTTGGCTGAAACTCCTACTACACTGCTCCTTGCTTAAGTGGAGATAAGATGAAGACCCTAGGCGGTAAGGCCTCCTGTTGAGAGCCCTCCTGGCCCTTCTTCTAGTCCATCTGCATGCAGCTTCCCCTCTTTTTTGCTGCCTCCGCTCCCTCCTGAAGATACTCGAGCACGAAGGGGACTGCAAGTAGAGCCCCTTGACTGTGAGTAAGTGGTGTGAGCAGAAGCCTGTAAATGAGAGTGAAGGCGTTCTCCACTTGCACCAACACTCCCTGTCACCTCAGAAACTTGAAACAAGTTGAGAAAGCTACAAGAGTTGCAGAAAGTTACACAGCGTCAGTGTTGTGGGGTATTGTAAACCAACACCAGGAGACTTCTCCGCTGTTACAAATTTTAAGCAATCTTTTATACACTCAATCATACAAACTCAGTCCCGTGCACGATCCCGTTACACAGTTTAATTGACCTAAAGCCCGCGTGCACAGTTGCTGATTGGCTAATTCCCTATCTAGCGTCACATAATCATTCGCCTATAATTCTAGTCCAGCTGTGTAGTTTTAAGGTACCGCTTCCTTTATCAATAAAGCAGATGATCTTTCAACTTGTAACCTTTACTCAACATTTCTGTCTCTATGCCCCGTGTGGTTGCATCCTTCTTTACTTATCTCTAGGTTCCATAGTTTGCCATCTAATCTTGAAAAGCATCGAGACCTTGTGGTCAGCATATCTGGGCTGTCTCCGCCGGTTTCTGTCTCAGCCGTTTCTGTTAGTGTACAAGCTGCATTGCTAACCCCTTAATTCCTGAAGGGCGCAATGTCCCACTTCGGTCCGTCAAACAGAAAAACCATGTCAGCTGCATGTTGTTGATGATGATCCCTTTAAATAGTGCTGCTGGAGCCTCCTTCCTGCTGCTGAACGCTTGGTCAGCTGGTTTTGATTTACATAGACCAGTAAATGGCGCTGCGATGCTGAAAACGGCAGATCGGGCATCAAGTGCGCGTTGCACAGACACTGACGTCACGATCAGCCTAATCTAAATATCTGCAGCGAGCGCAGGTATCGGCAGCGCTGCCGACCTGCCCAAAATGGCGGCTGCCGCATTTTTCTTTCAAAACGGCCTCAACAGCCAGCGCTAAACCCCCAGATTTTATTTATATCGTGCCTTTAACGTAGCATAACGTCCCAAGGTGATTCACAGGAGCGTTATCAAGCAAAATTTGACACCAAGCCACATAAGGAGACATTACGACAGGTAACCAAAAACTTGGTCAACGAGATAGGTTTTAAGGAGAATGTTAAAGAAGGAGAGAGGTAGAGAGGCGGAGAGTTTCAGGGAGGCAAATCCAGAGCTGTGGACCTGGGCAGCTGAAGGCACGCAGCCAATGGCTGAGCGATTAAAATCGGTGTTGCTCAAGCGGCCAGATTTGGAAGAATGCAGAGTTCTGAGGCGGTTGTAGCGCTGGAGGTGTTTAGAGAGATATGGAGGGGTGAGGCCATGGAGGAATTTAAAAAGAAAGATGTGAATTTTAACATTGAGGCATTGCTGGATGAATAGCCAATGTAGGTCAGCGAGCACAGTGGTGATGGGGGAACGGGAATTATGCGAGTTAGAATACTGGCACGAAAAATGCATATTAATGATTTAATGTTTGCTCTGATCGCCAACTTGAATGATACATGGTGCAATATTGTTCACACCTCCCAGACTGTGCGTTCATGGCATAATTAACATATTAACATTGTGTAATAGTCTAATACAAATACCACTTCATGGAAGTTTAACATGCAAGAAACGGGTAGCATTTAGTTTTTCCCCAGTGGGCCCAGACCTAGCTCTAAATGTAGACGGTACATCATGAATTATGTATACTTTTTTAGACAGAAGGTTTATTCTTCCTCTATTTATCTCTATACCATTGCAATAGGATGGACTTCATCACATTGTTTCTCCCTCCTTCAAGAAGTTTTGGGTACGTCACTGTCAAGTTGTCCCCACAAATCGACTCCAGGACTCATTTGTGGTACTAAAATCTGTCTGTATTATACTTTAATGCTGTTTTGAAATAAATAATGGGCATGTCACAGGCTTGCAATTCAATATTCTCGCATGCAAAATATGGATCCATTGAATTGATTACAGAGAGAAAGAGAATTCAGTGGATGTAGTGTGCACGGATTTCCAGAAGGCGTGTTAGAAAATTTAGGCATATGGTAAAAGAGATAATGGCCCGAAAATTAAACCTAATACGCGAGAGTACGCACTGTGTACTCTCGCGTATTAGATCCCGAATTGCCGGTTTCCTGCATGCACTGCGCATGCGCGGGAAACCGGCACTTTGTGAATTGAAAAGGGGGCGGTTCCTAAGTGAACGGCGTGCGCACTACAGGCTGTGCGCACGCAGTGCACTAAGTTTATTTTTCAGTTTTGAACGCGCAGGTAAGTGATGAAGATTTTACACACAAAGAAAGCAGGCGTAGGACCCACTTTTAACAAGGTAAGTAGTTAATTAAGTGTTATTTTAAATTTTTTTCAACAGGTTTATCTTTTTTAGAGACTTTAAAGAAAGGTAAGTTTATTTTTATAACTTTTAAAAAGATTTTACATTTTTTCAAAAATTTTAATTTTTTGTTTAAAGTGGTTAATTTATTTAACTATACTTATTTTATTAATCTGATGGCTTTTTTAAAATTTATTTGAGGTTTAGATGTTCTTTTGGGGGTTTGTAGTATTCATAGCTTTGACAGCTCTTGCCGTCAAAACTATGAATGAAAGATGGTGTGCTGCCATTGGCTCTAACTGAATCACGTGATCCCAGAGCTCGCACAAACTAATTGCGCCTCTGCATCACGCAAGCACTGCACGGTTCCAACAGAGAGAGCCTTTGAAACTAAAGTTCGTGTGGGCCCGGAGCAAAAAGGTAGGCGCGAGTGCGATATCGCGGGGAATCCTTACACCCGCGGGAACCATCCATGTTTAATTTCTGGGCCAATGTAGCAGCATGGATAGAAAGTCATTTGAGGACAGAAAACAAAGAGTGAGGGTAAGTGCATGTTGCTTCGAATGGAGACAGGTTGGGAGTGAATGTCACTGAGGGGGTCACTGCTACTTTTAGTTTTGTTCTCAGTATCTATAGAATAACATCAACATACATTTATATAGCACCTTTAATGTAGGAAAACGACCCACTGAGCTTTACAGGAGCGTAAACAGACAACAATTGACAGCGAGCCGAAGAAGGAGACATTAGGACAAATAGCCAAACACTTAGTCAAGGAGGTAGTTTGTAAGCACCGTTTTAAAGGAGGAGAGAGAGGTGAAGTCGCAAAGTCGTTTGGGGAGCTAATTCAGAGCTTTGGTCCTCGGCGTCTGAAGTCACGGCCTCCAATGTTGGGGTGAAGGAAGTGGGACATGCACAAGAGTCCAGAGTTGGAGGAGTGCAGCATTATCGGAGGGTTGTATGGCTTGAGGAGGTGACAGTGTTAGGGAAGTGCAAGACGACAGAGGGATTTGAACAGGAGGATGAGATTTTTAATATCCAGGCTTTAAAAGAGTGTAACTTAACTATGATATTTCACTTTAGCACCGGTTTCTACACGACAGCTGCGCTGGTCGAGGCCCAGGAGTAGAGACGGGAGGAGCAGCGAGGCCGGGACCCAGGAACGAGGACGAGGCCCAGGAGCGAGGTCGAGGCCAGGAGCGAGGACGAGCCCCAGGAGCGAGGACGAGGCCCAGGAGCAAGGTCGAGGCCCAGGGGCGAGGACGAGGCCCCCTGGTGAGGACGGGGCCCAGGAGCGAAGACAAGGCCAGCCACGAGGTTGAGGCGCAGGAGTGGCACAACGTGGATCAGCAGCGGGATCAGGGCCAAGGAAGGTGCAGCACGGGCCAACAGCGAGGTCGGGAGGATCACACTGCATCCTATGAAACCCAGGCAGAGTGGACCCGCGGGAAGGAGGGAGGAGGACAGTAGGAGTATGTTTGTGTGTGTGTGCTAGGCCGATGTAGCAGAGCCTGGTCTCCAATCATTTGGATCCCCTTGCCATTGGACCAAGACCTTACTCTGTCAAGCCCATGTGGTAGCTGCTGTGCAACGGCCACCCCACAATAAAATAATTCATGCACAGGCATCTTCCACCCTTCAAAAATAAAGTTCAGAACCTGGAACGTCAGGACCCTCATGGACAACCCCAACATCCACAGAACGGAACGCCGTACTGCTATCGTTGCCCGGGAGCTCAGATGTTTCAACATAGACATTGCCGCCCGAAGCGAGATCTGGCAGGCAGGGGACGGCCAGCTCAAGGAGTAAGGCGGTGCTTATGCCTACTTCTGGAAAGGCAAACCTGAAGAAGAAAGCGGCCTTGATAGGGTAGGCTTCATCATAAAAAATGAGCTTGTTGGGCATCTCAGAGACTGCCCTTGCAGAATAAACGAGCGCCTCATGACTCTTCGGCTCACCCTAGCCTGGAACCAGTGCGCTACGGTCATCAGTGCGTACACCCCAACACTGGAAGCCACAGATGAGACCAAAGAGGAATTCTACTCCAGCCTCGAACAATCCCTGTTCTGAGTCCCAGCGTCGACAAGCTGATCCTCCTTCGTGACTTTAACGCCGGAGTTGGAAAGAACACTGACCGCTGGGGAGGTGTGATCGGCAGAAAGCGGGTAGGGCAAGTCAACTCCTATGGTACCCTCCTCCTGACGAAATGCTTAGAACATGGCCTTGTCATAACCAACACCTTGTTTCCGTCAGAGAGACAATTACAAGGCTTCATGGCAACACCCTCGCTCCAAGCACTGGCATCTGCTGGACTACGTCATCGTCTGCTTTGGTGTTATTTTTATAATTCTATGGGTCACTAACGAGCTATATCTCTAGAACCTGAACCAACTCGCTCAGGGGTCGCTGTTCTCCATTAAGTCCATTAGTGTTAGTGGGCCACCAGCGCGGCTGGGGTTGTATTTGTGTAGGTTTTCTCCTAAATTCTCCATTACTTCTACAGTTTATTGTTAACGCCAACTTCAATTGCTATTCCTGAATTCCCTCTAATACACGTTGGGGTTGGCTCCGGGTTGATCAGTCACAGATCGCTGGTCAAATACGCAAAGCTTAGAGTCTTGCTACAAGTTGCCAAAACTGTTGTATAAAAAGTAATTGACAGATTCTAAGACGCATGCGTAAGTGACACATTGACTGATGTTTATTGATATTTGAGAACGTACTAAGACTACAAGTAAGTAATATACGTCTATTAACTCAGAAGTAGAATGTCTATTTGGGACATACAGGGGGAAAAATTCAGTTGGTTGCGCCTTCCGTTAGCGCCTTAAGAGGGCGCTAATGGGGCGCAAAGCATCTAGCGCCCAGGCGTGGTGAAGTTTGCACTGCTCGCGAAATTAACTTGACATTTTGCGGCGGCGCTAAACACTACCGCCACGATCTCCTGCGCCGGCAGATCATGACGTCACTCGAGTGCACAACACCCCGGTATCGCCCCGGAGCGGATATTGAGTGGCGCCCCCTGCCTTACCGCCTGACGCTAGCAACGACAGGTTGAGGGGAGCGTTCTGCAGTCATGAAGGGAAAGGGGGAGCGCTATTTAAAGGTGTCCCGCTTCCTGCCTTTTATTGTTGGTTTCATTTTTGAACTACGCATTCTGAGAGAGAGAGGGAGAGACTTCTGGAGAGATTCAACGTTGTGTGAAGGAGTTTTGGGTACTGAGCAGCACTTTGCAGGTTCATTTTGATTTGCCATTCCTTGTTTCGATTTAGCAGAGACTATGGGGGCTGCACGCTGAGCTCTTTGTCTGGTACTCTCCATTGTTCTTTCCAGCACATTTGATGTGCAGGTCTCTCCAGGCCGAGATTCAAGGCTGCAATGAGCAGGATGTGGATGGAAAGCAAGATTAACCATCCCCTTTAAGAACTGGCCCGTGCCATTGTGTGTGTGTTCCATTGCTGACTGACATTACATGAGCTTCGCCAGCGCTCTGAGGTAACGCCTCGCTCCTCGGCATTTGCGCCTTAAGACAGGTGTGAAGCGCCTGATATAGCGCTGCAATCACCTCCAGGGGCGATAAAAGTCAAGTTTGCAGTCGGTGGCGATAATTAGCGCCAGGCGCTAATCTTTCCGCCGGCCGATAATTGCGCCCCAAATGGGGCGATACTGAATTTCTCCCCCACAGACTATAATGTTCATGGCAATTTGCAGCGCTAAGACTAAACGTTGTTGCTGATCATTCATATTTATACTGGTTAGCAAACAGGCATATCTGAACTGAGTTGTAATAGTTCTGCTCTTGGAACTCCATCTCAACTGCTGTCTTTGTATCCCTTGTTCCAGTTCTTTTTAGCTCACGATCTCTTACGCCTATTCTCTTACATGGCTTTGATGAGCTCAGCATGTATTTTTCCATTATCCCTAATCTAGTTTGGACTATAATAACATTACTAATTCTCAAGGGATTCAACCATAATGCATTCTGATCATGTCAAGTTATCCTAATTTAGCCGTTATCTATGTACACCTTCTAACACTCCACAGCGATACCTTTGGTTCACTAAGCATTTTGCACAAAAAGTGGTATTTGTACTGTTCCTGTTCTTATGCGTCTGGTCAATGCAATTAAACTGGATTCAAAATGAACTCTAACATGTGGATGTTTCTCACGCTTTTACTACTTGTAGCATGAATTTAGAGATGGCGCTGAAATACTTGAAGAGGAGAAAATCGCAGGGCTATGCGGAAAGAGCAGGGGAGTGGGACTATTGAACAAGCACTTCCAAAGAGCCAGCACAAGCCCGCTGGACCGAATGGCCACTTTCTGTGCGGCATCATTCTATGATCCTATGGGTTTTCTTTTCAATTCAGGATCTATTCTCGTTCTACTGGAACTCTGATTAAGATTTATCTTTTCCAACGGGTATGATACAACGTTATTTGGTATTTATGTAGTTGCTCACCGAGATCATTCAGAAAAAGGGAGAATCTTAAACGCAATCACAGACGCAATGCAGTTCAATCAATATAAAAACCGAATTGAGCATTTTATGCGTTGTTATATTTCGACCCGGTCACTCATCCGTTCTGTGAAACCGTTATTTCGATCGAGAGTTTGGCAACTTTATGTAAATTTGAAAACGTTTACAAAGAGTGGAACCTCGAGATTTGAAAGTTTTAAAAATGGTCATAAATTCGGAGAGAACTAAAGCAAGAAAAGAATGACATAATCTGAGACAGTGGAACAATACTTTTATTACACTGCAATGAGACAGTAAAGGTGTGATGACTGCAGACTCAGCACACTCTTGGGTACACCCAGTGGAATCAAGCACACAAACTAACTGCATATTTATTGTTATAACTTGAAATACAGCAATTGAACTAAAAAAACTAACCTTTAATTTCGAACTTTGTTCAAAGAACGTTTACTGATGGTATATTAGACGAATATATAAGATTCTTGAATCAGATACAACTCGATCTGGCGATACTTGTTTGAAGCGGGTTTTCCTGAGTCTCGTGTTTATCCACACAGGAGTAAAGCTCGTGTGAGTTCCACTCTGAGGCTGGCAGAGTCAGATAACTGCTCACACTAAACGTGTTGTCCGTCTGCTGCTGGACCCGACTGGTCTCAACACCATTTTCTCTGACACTGCCATCGACAGTCCACTCAATCTCCACAGCGCCCGGGTTAAAGCCGTTCACCAAACACACCAGGGTCGCCGTGGTCTTTGCTGCGATTTGATCCGATGAAGGCGGAAGGACGGTCACCGACGGAGCCAGCGGATCTACAAAGAAAAGTAGAAAAAACCTGTGAAGATCCACTCTGAATTGGATGTGAAATGTCGAAATTCAACGTTATACTTTTCAACGTTTTAAATTTGGGACCACTTTACAAGCTTAAGAATGTTACAATGAGAGATTAATAACGTTTTTTAACTAATCACATAGGGTCCGTTGATCGAGAAAGCTATGTAACGAATTGAAGAAAAAATGAGAGCTCCGTGCATCGAGAAGGAAAAAAAAACTGAAAGACTATTCACTCTTATTTGGATTAAACCTGAAGATCATAGTTTTTCTTTCTTTAAACTGTAGTCCAAACTTATTAAGAATATTACGATGCGAGAATAATCACGCTCAACGGCGCCAACCTTTCTTAGATTATTACATGAAATTACATAGAATATCCAGCATAGAAACAGGCCATTCGGCCCAACTGGTCTGTGCCAGTGTTCATTCTCCACACGAGCCTCCTCCCACCCTACTTCATCTAAGCCTATCTGCATATCCTTCTATCCCTTATACGATAGCAAAATACTGCGGATGCTGGAAATCCGAAGTAACAACAGAAAACGCTGGAAAAACTCAGCAGGCCAGGCAGCATCCGTGGAGAGAGAAAGAGAGTTAACGTTTCAGGTCGATGACCTTCTGATGAAAGGTCATCGACCTGAAACGTTAACTCTCTTTCTCTCTCCACGGATGCTGCCTGGCCTGCTGAGTTTTTCCAGCGTTTTCTGTTGTTACTTCCTTCTATCCCTTGTTCCCTCATGTATTTATCGAGCTTCCCCTGAATGGCATTTCAGCATTTCGCCTCAACTGTTCCATGTGTTAGCAACTTCCACATTCTAACCAGTCTCTGGGCAAAGAAGTTTCTCCTGGATTCTTTCTTGTATTTATTAGTGACAATCTAATATTGATGATCCCTGGTTTTGGACTACCCCTCAAGTGGAAACATTTTTCCTACGTCTCCACTTTCAATACCGTTCATAAATTTAAAGATCTCTATTAAGTCACCGCCCAGCATGTTCAATGATTCAGAGCTCCAATCTGTTCATTTCTTTTCAACCGGCTATAATTTGAATGCTGGGGTTACAATTGCACCTGGCAGATTCACGCTTGAGACGTTGTTTGATGTAATCGCTACCCAGTATTTCGGCTTTTAGCTGCCTAGTCAGCCGAGGAACCATCTGCTGCAGAAAGCTCAGCTGCTTCTACTTGTTTATGTTAATATACAAAGAATAACGAGTAGCATTATATAGCACCACATCAGATTTCACTTATCTTACTTTGAAGCGCAGTGATAGCAAACTTAAACAAAGCAAGAAGCTACAGACACAAATCCCTTTCTTTTAAGGCAATGAGTTAGGCGGGGGTATGGGCTGTGATTTTCTGCTGCACCTTGAATAATGCAACGGGATCGTAAACGTCCACTTGAACAGAAATGTGGAACGCCTCTTAATGGCGTTATACAAAGGAAGGCATTTCCTTCAATGCCGCACTCCCTCCATATCTCTATTTTCTGTGATGGGGGAATCCAGAACAAAAAGCCAAGGACTTAAAATTAGAGCTAGGGCATTAAGGAGTGAAACCAGGAAGCAGTCTTTCACACAAAGGGTGGTGGAAATCTGAAACTCCCTGCCACAAAACGGTTGTGGCTGTTGCGTGAAATGAGATTTTCAGGACTGAGGTCGATACATTTTTATAGGCTAAGGTTATCAAGGGATAGGGAACAAAGTCTGAAAAACGGAATGGAGGTACATATCAGCCATGATCAAATGGAATGGTGGAACAGGCTCAAGGGACTCCCTAGTGTTCTCCTGTTCCTATGTTCCGGTGTAACGCCTGGAAAAGGGGCTTAAATCGAAAACGTTCTGATCAAGACGTGTAAATAGTTTGGAAGTATAATCTCCTACTCTGTTAGAATTGTTTTTGAAATTTAGCTTCACCAGATGTAAGTTGAATGGAACAATTTATAATACAACGCAGCGCCTTTTCTACAGCTTGTAGCTAAATATCCCAATAAAAATTCCGTTTGAGTCTCTCGGATTGCCTGTAGGGTTATACATTTTTTACTGACAGATAAATAAATTGACAAATAAAAATTCAAATGCTGATCCCGCGGTTCTATTCATACAAATTAATCGGATTCGAAGGTAATGAGTCTGTCAGTGATTTTAATATCGACGCGGGATCAAACTCTGGTGTTCATTACAATGCTTCAAATATACGAATAGACAGATGGGAAAGGAGTCTCAGACCCTAAGTTGCTGATGATATCCACTCATGCACCCTCCGGTACTGTCATCTTCTGGGGAGCCAAAACAGCGAAAAACATGTGGCCTATTCCGTGAATGCTCTGGGAAATTTCTCTGAAACTCTTGAAGGGGATCAAGCAAGCTCCAGAAGATCATAGTTACCCAGGACGCATCATTTGACCTAATTAAGCTAATCTCTCTTCAGTCAATATTTCCCAGTTCCCTTAAAAATTAAGAACTATACAAGACAGGATATGACCGTCTCCAACCATAATGTCTTTCCAAATGCAACAAACCTCTAATCACATTTTATCTCTGATAACCTCAATATCCTTATCTGCAGAAATAAACATCAACTTCTTAAAATCTGTAATGTATATTAAAATTTCTAACCCAATCACTATGATTTATAATTATCCGATACTTTCGAGTGAAATCATGACTAACATGCAATACAATACTGAGAGTATCGCACGAATGACACACGCTCCCACTCTCTGATTGGGATTTTTTAATGGCACCGTGTCGGGGAATTATAAAATATTTCACGTTATAGTTTTTTTTATCTCTATGCGAGTCATGAAGCATAGCGCGAGGATAAAGTATGGCAGTCACAAGTGTCCAGATATTTTTTTAATGCCGTCTCAAGCAGATTGACCAATACTTTACGAATGATTTGCAAATCACCAAGAAATTATAATTACACTGGTGCAGGTTGAATTCCACCCACCTAAAAATAATTATTTGGAAATTCATCCACAACATTGCAATTGTTGTGCGACAGTTTCATGAGCATTTAACAAACAGAACAGAAACACATCTCCCTCTAAACACCAAGAGGGAATCGCAGAATTATAAATGTATGTTCGAAAGCATTTTCACTACAACCGGATTAAACCAACAATTGAAAACTCACACTTTAAAATCCCCGACGTACACAGCGAAAAATTTACTTACTTCCCAGGTTCAGTTCAGTTCCTTTCCCGAAAGTGTGTCCAGCAGGACTGCCATCCCAGGCACCACAGTAATAATCGGCGGCATCCCCGGATTGTAAATTGCTGATTGTTAAATGCATGACGTTGCTCGACGCGTCCCTGGATCCAGTGAATCGATCAGGAATCCCCGAACCTCTGCTCGAATCATAGTCCCTCCAAACAAAGGCAGGGGCACTGCCGCGTTTCTGCCAGTACCAGCTCGTATACCAGCTGCCCATGCTGCCTCCGGACAGGGTGCAAGTGATTTTGACGGTTTTCCCCAGTGAAGTTGAGATGGACGGTGGCTGAGTCAGCACAATACCCGCGTTGGTACCTGGAGAAATAAAAAGTTATTGATAAGTGACCCTCAGTAAAGCCGTGGAAAATAATTGCAATTCAGACCGGTGAAGCTCAAGTATTGTACCCGATCAGCGTAATACAAAGAGCCGGAATATTGAAGACTTTTACATCCCTCTACTTACATTGCCAACAGAACATCAGGGCGGCGAGAACACGAAGCCACTCACTCATTTTGCAGATTTTTTTTAACAAGAACAGAGCAAAATGTTTCCCTGGTCGAACCTAATGATGTGGCACCTTCTAAACCTCTCCTTAAAAGCAATTACACAGGGGGCTATCACGTCGCATTTAATATTTATGCAAATTTCTACATGTCGCGGCCGTTTATTGGATCATTGGAATTGGACGATTGACGTTTGCATAAAGTGAATTTTAGCAAATATATTTTTGAAATAATCGACTCGTTCACGATATGCAGAAACAGTTGAGGTGAAATCATGTTGTCCATCTTAGCATGGGGACGCTGAATGAGTTCATATGAAATTCCATTGGCTGCTATTTAACAGAGACATTACACTGTTAAAAATCTGTTAAAATGAAGGCCAATTGAATTTCATGCAAACCTGAAAGGTAGACATTGGAAAACTACACAGTGCAATTTGAGCCAATGCGTCTTTGAAGAATTGATCATTCTTCAATCGATAGAGATATCAAGCTACAGTGATTCAACCTCTGCACTAAGACAACTGGAGGTTGCGAGCAGGGAATGTGGCATATCGCACATCTCCTTATTCTTCTATGAACACAAGCCTTATTGATTTCGATTATCTTCCATTTTTAACATTCATCGCCCACGAAGAACTCATTTTTAAATCCAACAACGTCAATAAACAATACTTGATGATGATATTCCGCAAAATGGTTCTCCCTAAATGTTTAATAACTGCAGCTTTTAATTCCATGTTTTAAAATGGTGTGCTTTTTTTAAGAGAGAGAATGGCATCAATATTATCGCTCATTATAGAGACATTGGAATCACCCAGAGGGCGATGGCAGGCGATGGTCTGGTAGCGCGAACTGTAGAGGCGCATTGAGGATTAACTTGTTTCATTGCGCAGAAGAGCGTGAACTATGTGAGCCAACAGGTTTCGCTTACATTGAGCGCAAAGAATGATATTGAAGTAAGTCGTTGTTATTTAGAGCAGTTAACCAGAGATGGGCATTTAATTGCGCCCTTTACGCTGCTGCTCTTTCTGTGATGTGGGATACAGAACGGGAAGATCTCCAAAAGGGAGCGACTCTTTTATTATCCAAACATTAAATTATTTTATCAGTGTACTCCACAAACAGTTCACGATAACATTTCTTAATCATGTTGCAAGTGTTGAATGTTTTATTTCCACACCCTTTCACTGTACAGGCAAGAGGTTTCGGTGTTCGATACCCAGGACAGATGGGTTAAGTTGACATCCCGTCACCCACACGCTGACATGCCCACCCCCACACACACACCCCACAAACACTCACCCCACACCCCTACACACATTCCCCACCTCACAGACGATGGCTTAAGTTGACATCCCGTCATACACACGCTGACATGCCCACTCCCACACACACCCCACACACTCTCCCCCCAACACCCACACGCATTTCCCACCCCCACACAGGCACTCCACCTCACACATTGCCCCTACCCACACCCACACACACACGCACACATATTCAGTGTCTTAGCGCTTCATTCTATTATTTTATCTCGTATAACTCATTAAAATATTTTTATCTACGAGTACATTTTAACAGTAGCCGGAACGTGTAGATACTCTAAAATATAGATAGAGTCGTGGAGCTGTCATGTTATATAATGCAATTATGATAACTTCCATCCTCTAATAAGGCATGAAATACAGTGTACTGGCACCTGCGGCCATCTAATAGGACCGAGTCCAGTACAGAGGCCAAGACAATCATTGCTGAGTATGTTACAAGGATGTTGCAAGTGAAGTTTATTATTCGCTAAGGAAGCCACAAGGGAACTTTGCAACAGCCTGAAGCCAAACGCAGAAAATGATCCAAGACAGTGACGGTTAAATCAAAGGTGCCTTCTGCCATGCGTTATTATACTCCTGGGTCCTTTCAAGCAGTAACAAGAGATATATGAAAAATCGCCCAACTTGCAGCTCACAACAGCAACATGCAAGGTACAAAAGACTTGTTTATCTGGCGCAATTAATTTACCAATCACCCGCAGGGAAACGAGGTTGTTGTATGAAAAGAGTCGTGGGGGAAGAAATTCAGTAGGTTAGCGCCTCCCGTTAGCGCCTGGCGGAGATGCTAACAGCGTGCTAATCCATTAGCGCTGGGGCACGGCGAATGCAGCGCAGCACACTAAATTCAGTCCCCCTTTAACGCCGCTATTAACTGTTAGCACCTAGGCCTTAGGCACCAGACAGATCGTGACGCCAGTGAGTGTGCACGCTCTGTTAGCGCCCCCTGCCTTAGCTCCTCTCCCCAACAGCGACAGGAAGTGGAGGCGTGATGCAGGTGGAAGGCAGCTCTAGGTGCGCTATTTAAAGGGATCAGTCGCAGGTTGGTGCTGTTTCATTGCTTCCTTGTCAGTTTGAGATTGTGAAACAGCTGAATTCATTAACTTAAAAGTTTGTTACTTTCACGAGTGTTCTGGCTGCTAAAAATTTGTGACATTTATTCTGAAAAGATAAAAAGTGATACACTTGGTATCATTATGGGGGCTGTACTGGCAGTCGACCTCGCCCTCCAGGATCTACGGTGGAGGGAGCTGAGGCAGCGACAAAGATTTGGACATGTGACCAGAGAGAGGAGGAGGGCCATCAGGGTTCTCAACAGGAGTCCTTACCCTGCGAGTGTATTCCAATTTAGTGAGGAGCAGTGTATTAGAAGGCTCTGCTTCAGCAAGGAGGTGGTCACAGAACTCTGGCACCTCCTGCAACCTGACCTCGCGCCTCAGATCAGGGCGACCACGGCTCTCTCAGTCACAGTCAAGGTCACTGTCGCCCTCAATTTCTTCACCAGCGGTTCCTTCCAGTCTGCAACAGGAGATATAGCTAACATCTCGCAGTTTGCCATCCATCGCTGCATCCGGCAGGTCACAGAGGCTCTCTACGGTCAGAGAAGGGACTACATTTCCTTCCCCATCACCAGAGAGAAGCAGGACGAGTGTTCATGTGGCTTTGCCAGGGTAGCGGGCTTCCCCATGGTGCAGGGCAGCATTGACTGCACCTCGTAGCTTTGCGAGCACTGCATAACAATCCTGAGGTCTTCCATAACCGCAAAGGCTATCACTCACATAATGTGCAGTTGGTGTGCGACCACAGACAGCTAATCCTCAATGTGAATGCTCACTATCCTGGCAGCAGCCTTCATCCTGTGCCAGACCGGTTAGCCAACACTCTTCCAGCCACCATATGAAGCTCGTGGCTGGCTGGTCGGAAACAAGGGCTATCCACTTTCCACCTGGCTCATTACTCCCCTTTGAAACTCCAACAGTCCTGCTCAGCCCTCAGAAAATGAGAGCCATACCACCACCAGGAACATCATCGAGCAGGGCATTGGGGTGCTCAAGCAATGGTTCCACTGCCTTGTCCGCTCGTGAGGAGCTCTCCAGTACTTGGCAGAATGGGTGTCCCATTTCGTGGTGGTCTGCTGCATGTTCCACAACTTGTCATCATGAGGGCCGAGCCCTTGCCACCAAGGATTGCGGGACAACCACAGGAGGAGGAAGAGGGAGAGGAGGACGACGAGGACGAGGGTGAAGTCAGGGAGGAGGATGAGGACGAGGAGGAGGAACAGGAGCGAGGGAGGAGGGAGCCACTCAATCGGCCTCCTGGAATGGTCTACCGTGACTGCCTTATTAGACTGCGGTTCCAATGAATGAAACCCCACATTCCCGTTGCTCACCACATCCCCATCATTCCATCCTTGTTGCAGGCCATATAACAGTGAAAAGCCGAAATGGGACATGCCACTAAAGAATCCAAACTGAATTAATACATTTATCAATAATCAGTGAACACATATTTACAACTAAAATATTAACTATTCACCCTTGTGCCATTCCTTTGTGCCTCTCGTTACTGTGCCTTTGCCTACTCTAGTGCTCCTACGAAGTGTTGGCTCAGTGGCTGCAGCACGGATGGTGGAAGGCAGCTGAGTGTCCGTGTGAGATACTTCAGATGGCCTTTCAGGAAGCCCTCGACCAGTTCTAGGCCTCAGTATGGGCGGCAGCTTAAGAACATAAGAACATATGAAATAGGTGCAGGAGTAGGCCATTTGGCCCTTTGAGCCTGCTCCGCCATTCAATAAGATCATGGCTGATCTTCTATCTCATCTCCACTTTCCTGCACTATCCCCATATCCTTTGATCCCTTAATATTCAAAAATCTATCGATCTCTGTCTTGAATATACCCAACGACTGAGCCTCCACAGCACTCTGGGGTAAAGCATTCCAAAGATACACCACCCTCTGAGTGAAGAAATTTCTCCTCATCTCAGTCCTAATTGGCCGATCCCTGCTCTGAGACTGTGTCCCCTGGTTCTAGACTCCCCAGCTAGGGGAAACATCCTCCCTGCATCTACCCTGTCAAGCACTGTCAGAATTTTGTATGTTTCAATGAGATCACCTCTCATTCTTCTAAACTCTAGAGAATATAGGTCTAGTCTACCCAATCTCTCCTCATAGGGCAATCCCCCCATCCCAGGTACCAGTCTGGTGAACCTTCGTTGCACTCCTGCTATGGCAAGTATATCCTTCCTTAGGTAAGGAGATCAAAACTGTACACAATGCTCCAGGTGTGGTCTCACCACGGCCCTATATGATTTCAGTAAGACGTCTTTACTCTTATACTCAAATCCTCTTGTAATAAAGGCCACCATACCATTTGCTTTCCTAATTGCTTGCTGTACCTGCATGTTAACTTTTAGTGATTCGTGTACAAGGACCACAAGTCCAACATTTCCCAATCTCTCACCATTTAAAAAATACTCTGCTTGCCATGTTCTTGCCCACTCGCTTAATCTGTCTCTATCCCCTTGAAGCCTCTTTGCATCCTCCTCACAATTTACATTCCCACCCAGCTTTGCCTCATCAGCAAACTTGGATATATTACATTTGGTCCCCTCATCCAAATTATTGATATAGATTGTGAATAGCTGAGGCCCAAGCACTGATCATTGCGGTACCCCCCGAACTACAGCCAGCCAACCCGAAAATGTGCCGTTTCCTACCACTCTCTGTTTCCTGTCCATTAACCAATCCTCAATCCATGCTGTTTAATTTCTGTGCCACAGGAGAGCAGTTTGAGATTGGATGCCAACAAGCATAGACTGCATTACAGCATTAAGACGTTCTGTAGCTTCTACCTGTGTTGCAATGGAAGCTGCACGATCACCCATCACAGGCGGCTTGAGTTCTGGATCGCCATGGTCTCTCTGGGAGTATACCATCCTTTGCAGATGCAAATGATGGATTCCATGGTGTGCGCAGAGCCTTGTGCAATGTTGGAGGTGGACTCCTCCATGCTCCTTACCATTGCCCTGAGGCTATCGGGTACCCTTGCCGTTGCACCTATCATCTCCTTGTGCATGCCCATCACCCTCCTTCTAAAGGCCTCCCCTTCGATGTCCTCATCTGAGTCTTGTGCAGCAGAAGTCGTGCATGAACTCGCCCTTTGGGGAGCTGGCTCCAGAGCTATCCTTTCCCCCTGGCCTTGCTATAGCCCGCTCCTCCCCGGTGCATCACGCACTGCAGACCCCACTACTATACTACTCTCTTGCCCTCTCGCTTAGCCTGTCCCTATCCCCTTGAAGCCTCCTTGCATCCTCCTCACAACTTACATTCCCACCCAGCTTTGTATCATCAGCAAACTTGGAGATATTACATTTGGTCCCCTCATCCAAATCATTGATGTAGATTGTGAATAGCTGAGGCCCAATCACTGATCATTGCGGTACCCCACTAGCTGCAAGCCTGCCAACCAGCAAATGACCTCTTTCTTCCCACTCTGTTTTCTGTCCGTTAACCAACCTTCAGTCCATGCTACTATATTTCCCCCAATCCCATGAGCCCTAATTTTGTTTAATAACCTCTTGTCTGGCACCTTATCGAAAGCCTTCTGAAAATCCAAATACACCACATCCACTGGTTCTCCCTTATCTCTTCTGCTAGTTACAACCTCAAAAATCTCTAACAGATTTGTCAAACACGATTTCCCTTTCATAAATCCATGTTGACTCTGCCCAATCCTAATATTATTTTCTAAGTGCCCTGTTACCAAGTCCTTAATAATAGATTCTATCAATTTCTCTACTACTGATGTTAGGCTATCTGGTCTGTAGTTCCCCGTTTTCTCTCTCCCTTCTTTCTTAAATAGTGGGGTTACATTTGCTACCTTCCAATCCGTGGGAACCGTTCTAGAATCTATGGAATTTTGGAAAATGACAACCAATGTATCCACTATCTCTATAGCCACCTCTTTCAAAACCCTAGGATGTAAGCCATCATGTCCAGGGGATTTATCGGCTTTCAGTCCTGTTAATTTCTCCAGTACTATTTTTTTTACAAATACTAATTTCTTTCAGTTCCTCATTCTTGACAGAGCCTTGGTTCTCCACTATTCCCGGGAAGTTTTTTGCGTCTTCTTCTGTGAAGACAGACACACATTATTTGTTTAATTTCTCTTTCATTTCCTTATCCCCCATTATAATTTTTGCTTTCTCAGCCTGTAAGGGACTAACATTTACTTTCGCTAAACTTTTCCGTTTTACATACTTATAGAAGCTTTTACAGACTGTTTTTATGCCTCTCGTTACTTTACTCTTAGTCTAGGCTAGCTGGATTACAGGCAGCAACAAGGGCAATGGCAGAGTGGCAGTGGTGGAAGCAGTAATGCTGTCATCCTGAAAGAGGACAGCAGGTTCCTGCTCCTCTGACCCTCTGCCAAACCTCCTTGGGCAGTATCACAGCATCCCTCGCAATCTGTTGTAGCAAAGATTGCTGGCCTGCTGAGACTCCGTGAAAGCCCCGGTCGACTGTAGTAGACCCAGCCACGGTGGCAGCAGTCAGAGCTTGCCTGGCATCAAGCTGAGACTGCAGGAGAGCAGTCTGAGATTGGATGCCACCAAGCATAGACTGCATTACAGCACTAAGACGTTGTGTAGCTTCTTCCTGTGCTGCAATGAAAGCTGCAAGATCGCTCATCACATGCGGAATGAGGTCTGGGTCGCCACAGTCTCTCTGGGAGTATACCATCCTTTGCAGACTGGAAATGATGGGTTCCATGGTGTGCGCAGAGCCTTGTGCAATGTTGGAGGTGGACTCGTCCATGCTCCTTACCATTGCCGAGAGGCTCTCGGGGAACCCTTGCCATTGCACCTATCATCTCCTTGTGCATGCCCATCACCCTTCTTTTAAAGGCCTCCCCTTCGACGTGCTCACCTGAGTCCCATGCAGCAGAACTCGTGCGTGAACTCGCCCTCTGGGGAGCTGGCTCCTGAGCTATCCTTTCCCCCTGGACTTGCCATAGCCCGCTCTTCCCCGCCCTACTGCAGACGCCACTACTATACTACCTCTAAAGAACGCATAGTACCAGTGTCTGAGCTTTTGCCCGCGGGTGAGAGATGCAGTGACGTGGTGTGTTCTTCATCCTCCTCGTCTCCCTGCCTTGTTATGAACGGTACCCTCAGCGACAGGCTGCTCATCTGCTTGGTCATTATCTGAAAGCATCAATGCACAGGAGTCTAGTTAATGTGAGGGGAGGGGGACAGGAAGGGAGGAAGGCATGCACACAGTATGATTAACCGGAAAGTGGAAAAGGTTTGTGGGGTGAGGGGGGAAGTGGGATGGGAGAAGAAGGAGTAAGGATGAATATACCATTGTTGTCCCCAAGGGGGTCAACGTCACTGGCCGCCACAGCGCACAACATCTGACACCCAAAGATGCAGAGCCCTCGCTTCTCCAGGTCAGACAGTGGTTGTGTATCAGGATGTCCATCCTGTGTGCTTCTGCTCCATCCTTTTGAGAGCGACCTTGGCCTGCAAGAGAAAGGAAAGGGTGTGAGTGAGCGTGGAGCAAAATGTTTGGGAGTTGTGCCTGCCATTGTTGAATAGCAGTCATTGTATGCAAGGTGTGAGATGTGGATGTGAGTGTTGGTAGGTCGAGATTGTTGGTGGGTGAGTACTGGGGTGTGGTGCTTTGGGCAGTGTGTGCAGACTGAGGTTGAGATGGTGGTATGTAGGATTTTTTGAAGCATTTACTTACCCTGACCACCCGAGTGAGGTCGGTAACTTTCTTCTTGCACTATGTTAGGGTCCTGGGGACCACATTGCTGCCCGAGACCTGCTGGGCCATCTCCCTCCACATGCTGTGGAAGAATTGTTGGGAGGAACTCCTGCCACTTGTCGGGTACAGCACCACCCTACGTTTCTCAACGTTGAGGACCAAGGCCTCCAATGCCTGGCCCATGAATCGCCGAGCTCTCTCTCTCTGGGCCGTGGAACTGCCATAATGCAAGCTTCTTCAGCGGTCCTTCGCCTTCAGAGTCAGCAATGGTGAGAATGAGGCTCCGCAGCATGATTGAACCTCCCTTTTAGAATTGAAAAGAGCCTGTGTCATTCTTGACTAACGATTAGAATGTACCTGAAATTGCTTAGCGCTCTGAGTGTAGCGCCGCTGAACTGGGTCATTAGCACTTGATTTAGCGCTCCAGTGTTCCTTTGAACGCTATCACTTAATTTAGCGTGCAGTCTGACTCATTAGCGCCTGGCACTAAACCGTCAATTTTTGAAAATAGATCCCTATTCTGAGCTATAATGAATTTCTCTCCCGCGAATTCTACCTGACTGTCTGGATTCTGCAGTGTGCAGAACATTATTGATGCCAAGCATATGGTCATGCAGGTCCCTAACCCCATTACGTACACCTTCAGGAAAGGAAATGGTGAACATAGGTACTGAATGAAGCACGTTCATACCCCAAACGGTTGTCGAAAACACAATCTCTACTGTTTTTCACAGCTTTATATGACGACCCACGAATAATTTAGACGCATTTAAAGGGAAGTTTGATAAGCATATGCGGGACTTCGGAATAAAGGGTTACGCTTATAAAGTTAGATGAGGAAGGATGGGAGGTGGCTCAAGGCGAGCAAAAACACCGACATGGACTGGATGGGGCGAATGGCCTGTTTCGGTGCTGTGTATTCTATGTAATTTCTCAACAGATATATTGCTGGGCCTCATGGCAATTGCTAATTTCTGGATATTAAAAATTAGGACGCTGTCGTTATCTATTCGCAGTTGTTTATTATGTGCTAGAGTGCTAATAACGTTATTCCACGTCATTACTTTCGGCATTTTGAGATCTCAGTCTGTTTAGGGCAGCTGTAGTGTTATATAATTATACTAAGAAGGTAGTTATTAAATTTCATTACCTGGTACCTCGCGCAATTACACCGGTTGTACTTTTCAGAATACAGTCAAAGCGCTTCCTTTCACGCTTCGATTCCATTCACCTGGGATGCAAGTGTGTAACCTGTAATGTTGGGCATTGTTCTGTTGTATCGATACTCTATTAAACCAACGAGAGGCTGGGGTATTATAATACAAAAAAGTAGGTTAGATGCTATTCTCCAAAACGATTTAGGCTTTGTACATTGATGTGAAATGGCCCGGATTTTGTGGTGGTTATGACGGCGTACTCTCAGAGTACACTGTCATACTGCCTTTGAAATCCACCGCAAGTTTGGGATTTCCACATGCGCTTGTATGCGTTGAGAGGCCATCCGTTCCGCCTCCAAAAACCTAATTGCCGACTCTGAGTTGGGCTATTTGCCCAACAACTGCCCAGTTATTGCGTACGGAAATTTTACAGCTGGCGCAGGGCCTGTTTCCACAGCGTAAATGGATACCGAAATTAAAATAAAATGCTTTCCTTTTAAATAAATGACATCCAGCAAAAATGCGAAGCAATCCTAGTGTATGTTAAAGCTGCAGGTTTTTCTTAAATAACGTTTGATTTTCATAACTTTCTGCACCGTGCACAGTATTTGTTTAGAAGTGAGAATTATAGGTAATTAATTGGATTCCCACAAGAGGAAGCTATATCTGTATGTAATTGAAAAGCTGTAGTAATGAAGTAATGTAGTAATTTAAATGAATGCCGAAAATTGATCCCGGGACGCGAGAGTACGCACTGCGTACTCTCGCGTATTTCCACTCCAATTGCCGGTTTTCTGCATGCCCTGCGCATGCGCTGAAAACCGGCAATTGCTCTTCTGAAAAGGGGGCGGGGCCTGGGTGCATCGCGTGCGCGCTACAGGCTGCGCGCACGCTGTGCACTTCATGCTTTGGACGCGCAGGTAAGTAGGGAAGATTTTGGAAATGTAAAAAGGAGGAGTAAGACCCGCTTTTAAGAAGGTAAGTAGTGAATTAAGTATTTTTTTGAATTTTTTTTTACAGGTATATCTTTTTTATAGACTTTAAAGACAGGTAAGTTTATTTTTATAACTTTTTAAAAGATTTTAAATTTTTTCAAAAATTTAATTTTTTATTTAAAATGGTTAATTTAATTAACTATACTTATTTTATTAATGTGATGGGTATTTTTATTAATTTAATTGAGGTTTAGCTGTTATTTTGGGGGGGTGTAAGATTCATAAGTCTCACAGCCATGCTGTGAGACTTATGAATGGGAGATGGTGTGCTGCCATTGGCTCTAACTGAGTCACGTGATCCCACAGCTCGCACGAATTAACTACGCCGCTGGGATACGCAAGCCCAGCACAGCTGATGTCTGGAACATCAAGTTCGTGCGAGCTGGATCAGAAAAAGCATAAGCGAGGTGAGACATCGCGGGGAAGGCTTACCCCCGCGGGAACAGAGCGAGATCAATTTCTGGGCCAATCTGTTTTCTGATTGGAGGACGAAGCCTACGTGATCCCAGGGACGCAGCCACTACCCTCCGACTCGCAGCGTCCGAGCGCAAGTTTCTGCAGGAGGGCCACCTTCGGTGGCTGTGTGTTCTTTTCGCAGGTCGGCAGCGTACTCCGGAGGGAGGCCGTCGACCGCAATTTTTGGCCCAATGGTTAATTTATGGAAGTACACAAAGCGTGGAAATGTAATAAACAATGCGGAGACTAGTAGGAGACGTCAAGAGGAAATAGACAGACTGGTGAATTGGGCAGATTAATGACAGATTAATTTTAATGCAGAGAAGTGTGAAGTGATGCATTTTGGAAATAAAATGACGAGAGATAGTATAAACTAAATGGTACAATTTCAAAGGGGGTGCAGGAAGAATGAGACCTGGGGATTCACATACACAAATGTTTGAAGGTGGCAGGACAAGTTGATAAAGCTCTTAAAAAAGCATATAAATAAAGGCATAGAATAGAAAAGCAAGGAAATGATGGTTAGACCTCAGCTAGAGTTTTGTATCCAATTCTGGACACCACACTTTAGATTGGATATCAAGGTCTTGGAAATAATGCAAAGGAAATTTTCGACGGCCTTGCACTATCATCCGTTTTGTCGTTTAATTACCTTGGCCTTCCACCCTACAACAGACCTTCCTTTTAGTTCTTTCCTCCCCTCCCCTTTCCCTGCCTCTGTACTTGCTTAAAACCTTTCACATCTCTAACTTTCACCAATTCTGATGATAAATCCTCGATCTGAAATGTTAACCCTGTTTCTCTATCTACAAATGCGGCCTGACCTGCTGAGTATTTCCAGCATTTTCTACTTTAATTTCAGATTTCCAGCATCAACAGTATTTTGCTTTTGTTTTGGTTATACCACACTTGGAGTACTGTGCACATTTCTGGTCTCCATATTATAAAAAGGACATAGAGGCATTGGTGAAGGTGCAAAAAGCTATTCACAGGGATGATACCAGAACCGAGAGGAAATACTTATCAGGAGAGGCTGAACAGGCTGAGACTCTTTTTTCTCGAAAAAAGAAGGCTAAGGGATGACCTGAGATAATGAAAGAGTTTGAGAGGGTAGACATAAATAATTTTTTTCCACTTGTGGGGGAGTCCAAAACCAGAGGTCAGAAATATAAGATAGGCACTAATAAATCCAATAGGGAATTCAGGAGAAACGTAATTCCCAAAGAGTGGTAAGAATATGGAACACGCAACCACAAGGATAAATTGACACAAATAGCATAGATGATGAGATGAGTTTGAGCGGAAGAAAGGAATAGAAGAATATGGTGATAGGGTTAAATGACGTAGGGTGGGAGGAGCCTCATATGGAGCATAATAGGCGGCATAGATCAGTTGGGCCGAAGGGCCTGTTTCTTCGCTGTACATTCAATGCAAATCATTTTTACTGTAATCCCACGCTGAACTTTATGATCGTGCAAATTGTAGTTCGGTGGTTATAGTAAATTTAAAAAAGATAAACCTGTGGATAAAATGTGTAAATTTTACTTAATTCACCACTTATCTTGTTAAAAGCAGGCCTTGTGCCTGCTTTTTCAACGCATCTGCCAGGGACTTACCCCAACGGAGAAACCTGAAAAAAACCCGGAAGTTCCAGGCATATGCACTGCCTCTCCAGCGCACGCGTTTGACCTCCGAACCCCTTCCTTCAAGGGAACGGAAGTTGCAGTTTCCAGCGCATGCACAGTGCATGCGCGAAACTGGCACTTTTGTTGGGTCTACGGGTCAGTACACTGTGCGTACTCACCCGTGGAGACCCGAATTTCTGGCCCAATATCTGAACGGCAATAGATTGGGAAAAGGGGAAGTGCAACAAGACCTGGGTGTCCTTGTGCACCAGTCGCTGAAGGTAAGTATGCAGGTGCAGCAGGCGGTTAAGAAAGCAAATGGTATGTTTGCCTTCATAGCGAGAGGATTCGAGTACAGGAGCAAGGATGTCTTGCTGCTTTTGTACAGGGCCTTGGTGAGACCACACCTTGAGTATTGTGCACAGTTTTGGTCGCTTTACCTGAGAAAGGATGTTCTTGCCATGAAGGGAGTGCAGCGCAGATTCACCAGACTGATATGATGGCAGGAATGACGTATGAAGAGAGATTGGGTCGATTACGTTTATATTCGCTAGAGTTTAGAAGAATGAGAGGGGATCTCATTGAAACTGATAAAATTCTAACAGGAGTAGACAGACTAGATGCAGGAAGGATGCTCCCGATGGTGGGGGAGTCCACAACCAGAGGTCACAGTCAAAGGATAAGGGGTAAGACATTTAGGACTGAGATGAGGAGGAATTTCTTCACCCAGGCAGTGGTGAACATGTGGAATTCTCTACCACAGAAGGCAGTTTAGGCCAATTCATTAAATATATTCAAGAAGGAGTTAGATATATTTCTTAAGGCTAAAGGGACCAAGGGATATGGGGAGAAAGCAGGGACAGGGTACTGAATTTGGATGATCAGCCATGATCGCATTGAATGGTGGTGCAGGCTCGAGGGGCCGAATGGCCTATTCCTGCTCCTATCTTCTATGTTTCTATGTTTCTAATCAGGCCACATGTGCAGGAGCCTCGGTTACACTGCCACAGGTGCAGGATCCGCTGTTACAAGGCCACAGATGCAGGAGACCCGGTTACACGGCAACAGGAGCCCCAGTTAGATGGCCACAGGTGCAGGAGCCCCGTTCACATGGCCACAGTTGGAGGAGCCGCGGTTACACAAGGCTAGAAGGATCAAGGGATATGGGGAGAAAGCAGGGACTGGGTACTGAATTTGGATGATCAGCCATGATCTCATTAAACGTTGGAACAGGCTCGAGGGGCCGAATGGCCTACTCCTGCTCCTATCTTCTATGTTCGCCAAAACTGTTCTATATAAATTAAATAACAGATTCTAAGACACATGTGTAAGTGATACATTGGCTGATATTTATTGATATTTGAGAGCGCACTAAGACTACAAGTAAGTAATAGACGTCTATGAAAGCAGAAGTAGAATGTCGATTTGGGACATACAAACGATACTGTTCATGGCAGTTTGCAGCGCTGGGACTGAACTTTGTTGCTGATCATTCATATTTATAAAGATTAGCAAACAGGCATAGCTGAACAGAGTTGTAATATTTCTGCCCTTGGAACTCCATCCCAACTGCTGTCTTTGTATCCCTTGTTCTAACCTTATATGTAGCAGACGATTCCAGTTCCTTTATCTCAATATCTCTTATGTCTGTTTTCTTACATGGCTTCGATGAGTTCATTCATGTACTTTCCCATTATGCCTAAACTAGTTTGTCCCATAGTAACATTAGTAATTCTCAAGGCATTCATCCATAATGCATTCTGCTCATGTCAAGTTATCCTAATTTAGCCGTTATTTGTGCACACCACCGAACACTGCACAGCGATACCTTTGATTCACTAAGCCTTTTGCGCAAAAAGGGGTATTTGTACTGTTCGTGTTCTTATGCCTCTGATCAATGCAATTAAAATTGATTCAAAATAAATTCGAACATCTGAATGTTTCTGATCATGGGATGCGTGCTTTAACTACTTGTGGCATGAATTCAGAGATGGCGCTGAAATACTTGAAGGGGAGGAAATAGCAGGGCTATGGGGAAAGAGCAGGGGAGTGGGCCTAATTGGACAAGCTCTTCCAAAGGGCCGGCACAAACCCGATGGGCCTCATGGCCTCCTTCTGTGCGGCATCATTCTATGTTTCTATGCGTTCTCTTTTCAATTCAGTTTATATTCTTATTCTACTGGAATTCTGATTAAGATTTATCTTTTCCAATGTGTATGATACAACGATATTTTGTATTTATATAGTTTTCACCGAGGTCATTCAGAAAAGGGAGAATATTAAACGCAATCACAGTCGCAATGTAGTTCAATTAATGTACAAACCGAATTTAGCATTTTATACGTTGTTATAGTTCGACCCGTCACTCATCCGTTCTGTTAAATCTTTATTTCTACTGAGAGTTTGGCAGTTTTATGAAAATTTGCAAATGTCTACAAAGAGTGGATCTCGAGATTTGGACGTTTTAAAAATGATCATAAATTCGGAGAGAATTAAAGCAAGGAAAGAATAATATCATCTGAGACAGTGGAACAATAATTTTATTACACTGCAATGAGACAGTAAAGGTATGATGACTGCAGAGTCAGCACACTCTTGGGTACACCTAGTGGAATCAAGCAAACAAACTAACTGCATATTTATTGCTATAACTTGAAATACAGCAATTAAACCAAAAAGATCTAACCTTTACTTTCGAACTTTGTTCAAAGAAAGTTTGCTGATGGTATATTAGACGAATACATAAGATTACTCTATCAGATACAGCTGGATCTGGAGATACTTGTTTCAAGCGGGTTTGCCTGAGTCTCGTGTTTAACCACACAGGTGTAAAGCTCATGTGAGTTCCACTCTGAGGCTGGTAGAGTCAGATAACTGCTCACACTGAATGTGTTGTCCGTCTCCTGCTTGATCCGACTGGTCTCAACACCATTCCCTCTGACACAACCATCTACAGTCCACTCAATCTCCACAGCGCCCGGGTTGAAGCGTTTCACCAGACACACCAGGGTCGCCGTGTTCTTTTCCCTGATTTGATCCGGTGAAGGCGGAAGGACGGTCACCGAGGGGGCCCGCGGATCTAAAAAGCAAAGTAGGAACAGCCTGTGAAGATCCACTCTGAATTGGATGTAAAGAGTCTGCATTCAACCGTTTACTTTCTCACAGTTTTAAATTTGGTACGTCTGTACCAGCTTAAAATTGTTAAAATGGGAGAGTAATAACGTTCTTTAACTAATCACTTAGGGTCCGTTGATTTAGAAAACTATATAACGAATTGAAGAAAAACCGAGGGCTCCGTGCATCGAGAAAAAATATAAAACTGAAAGACTATTCACTCTTATTTGGATTAAAACAGGAGATCATAGTTTTTCTTTCTTTAAATTTTCTTTTAATATGTAGTCCAAACATATTAAGAATATTTCGGTGCAAGTTTAATAACGCTAAACGGCGCCACACTTTCTTAGATTTTTACATGGAATTACATAGAATGTGGAGTACAGAAACAGGCCATTCCACCCAACTGATCTATGTCGGTGTTCATGCTCCACACGAGCCTCCTCCCACACTAATTCATCTAACCCTATCTGCATATCCTTCCATCCGTTTATCCCTCATGTACTTATCTTGCTTCCCCTTAAAGGCATTTCGCTTCATCTGCTGTATGTGGTAGCAAGTTCCACAGTCTAAACTCTCTTTGGATAAAAAAGTTTTTCCTGAATTCCTTCTTGGATTTATTAGTGACTATCAACTATTTATGACCCATGGTTTTGGACTACCCATCAAGTGGAAACATCTTTCCTACTTCTACAATATCAAACGCTTTCATGAATTTAAAGACCTCTTTCAGGTCACCACCCAGCATGTTCAATGCTTCAGAGCCCCATTCTGTTCAGTCTTTTCAGTCGGTTATACTTTGAATGCTGAGACTAAAATTACATCCTGGCAGAGTCACGCTTGGGAAACTGTTTGATATAATCGCTACCCAGTATTTCGGCTTTTAGCTGCCTAGTCAGGCGAGGAACCATCTGCTGCAGAAAGCTCAGCTGCTTCTACTTGTTTATGTTAATATAACAAGAATAACGAGTAGCATTATCTAGCACCACATCAGTTTTCACACATACGACTTTGAAGCGTAGTGATAGTAAGCTTAAACAAAGCACGAAGCTACAGACGCAAATCCCTTTCTTTTAAGGCAATGATTGAAACGAGTATGGGATGTGATTTTCTGCTGTTCCTCGAATAATGCAATGGGATCGTGAACGTCCGCTTGAACAGGAATGTGGAACTCCTCTTAATGGCGTTATCCAAAGGAAGGCATTTCCTTCAATGCCGCACTCCCTCCATATCACTATTTCCTCTGGTGGGGGAATCCAGAACAAGAAGCCAAGGTATTACAATTAGAGCTAGGGAATTAAGGAGTGAAACCAGGAAGCACTCTTTCATACAGAGGGTGGTGGAAATCTGAAATCCCCTGCCCCAAAAAGTTTGTGGGTGTTGGGTAAATTGAGAGTTTCACGACTGAGATCGATGGATTTTTGTACTCTAAGGGTATCAAGGGATAGGGAGCAAAGGCGGATAGATGGAGTTGAGTTACATATCTGCCATGATCTAATAGAATGGTGGAACAGGCTCAATGGGCTACATAGTGTTCTCCTGTTCATATGTTCCGATGTAACGCCTGGAAAGAGGGCTTAAATCTACAACGTTCTGATCCAGACGTGAGAAAGTTCCCAACTGAGACAAAACAACCGCCAGACGTGTAAATAGTTTGAAAGTATAATCACCTACTCTGTTAAAATTGTCTTCTAAATTTAACTTGCATCAGATGTAAGTTGAATGAAACAATTTATAATACAACAAAACGTCTTTACTACAGCCTGTAGCTAAATATCCCAATAAAAATGCCCTTTTAGTCTCTCGGATTAACTGCCGGGTTATACTTTTTTACTGACAGAATTAAATAAAAATTCGAATGCTGATCCCGCGGTTCTATTCATACAAAATAAAGCGGAGTCGAAGTCGAAGTCTTTCAGTGGTTAAAATATCGGCGCGGGTTCAAACACTGATTCTTATTGCAATGCTTCAAATATACAAATAGAAAGATGGGAAAGGAGTTTCAGACCGTTAGTTGCTGAGGATATCCACTCATGCACCCTCCCGTATTGTCATCTTCTGGGGAGTCAAAACAGCGAAAAACACGTGACCAATTCCGGGAATGCTCTGGGAAATTTCTCTGAAACTGTTGAAGGGGATCAAGGAAGCTCCAGGGGATCGTAGTTACCCAGGATGCATCATTTGACCTAATTAAGCTAATGTCTCTTCAGTCAATATTTCCCAGTTTCATTTAAAATATAGAACTATACAAGACAGGATATGACCTTCTCCATCCAAAATGTCTTTTTATTATTAACGTCAACTTCATTTGTTATTCCTGAATTCCCTTTAATACACGTTGGGGTTGGCTCCGGGTTGATCAGTCCTGGATCGCTGGTCAGATACGCATTGCTTAGAGTCTTGCTACAAGTTGCAAAAATTGTTGTATAAGCAGTATTTAACAGATTCTAAGACGCATGAGTAAGGGATACATTGACTGATGTTTATTGATATTTGAGAAAGTACTAAGACTGCAAGTAACTAATATACGTCTATTAACTCAGAAGTAGAATGTCTATTTGGATACTGTTCATGGCAATTTGCAGCGCTAAGACTGAACGTTGTTGCTGATCATTCATATTTATACAGGTTAGCAAACAGGCATATCTGAACTGAGTTGTAATAGTTCTACCCTTGGAACTCCATCTCAACTGCTGTCTTTGTATCCCTTGTTCTAGTTCTTTTTAGCTCAAGATCTCTTACGCCTTTTTTCTTACATGGCTTTGATGAGCTCAGTCATGCATTTTTCTATTATCCCTAATCTTGTTGGTCCTATAATAACATTACTAATTCTCAAGGCATTCAGCCATAATGCATTCTGGTCATATCAAGTTATCCTAATTTTGCCGTTATCTATGTACACCTTCTAACACTCCACAGCGATACCTTTGGTTCGCTAAGCATTTTGCACAAAAAGGGGTATTTGTACTGTTCCTGTTCTTATGCGTCTGGTCAATGCAATTAAAATGAATTCAAAATTAACTCTAACATGTGGATGTTTAGAGTCATAGAGTCATAGAGTTATACAGCACGGATAGAGGCCCTTCGGCCCATCGTGTCCGCGCCGGCCATCAAGCCCTGTCTAATCTCATCCCATATTCCAGCATTTGGTCCGTAGCCTTGTATGCTATGGCATTTCAAGTGCTCATCCAAATGCTTCTTGAATGTTGTGAGGGTTCCTGCCTCCACAACCCTTTCAGGCAGTGAGTTCCAGACTCCAACCACCCTCTGGATGAAAAAGTTCTTTCTCAAATCCCTTCTAAACCTCCCGCCCTTTACCTTGAATCTATGCCCCCTTGTTATAGACCCCTCTACTAAGGGAAAAAGCTCCTTAGTATCCATCCTATCTATGCCCCTCATAATTTTGTACACCTCAATCATGTCCCCCCTCAGCCTCCTCTGCTCCAAGGAAAACAAACCCAATCTGCCCAGTCTCTCTTCATAGCTGAAGCACTCCAGCCCGGGTAACATTCTGGTGAATCTCCTCTGCACCCTCTCCAAAGTGATCACATCCTTCCTGTAGTGTGGCGACCAGTCTGCACACAGTATTCCAGATGTGGCCTAACCAGTGTTTTATACAGCTCCATCATAACCTCCTTGCTCTTATATTCTATGCCTCGGCTAATGAATGCAAATATCCCATATGCCTTTTTTTTCCACCTTATCCACCTGTTCCGCCGCCTTCAGGGATCTGTGTACTTGCACACCAAGATCCCTCTGACCCTCTGTCTTGCCTAGGGTCTTACCATTCATTGTGTATTCCCTTGCCTTGTTAGTCCCTCCAAAGTGCATCACCTCGCACTTTTCCGGATTAAATTCCATTTGCCACTGTTCCGCCCATCTGACCAACCCATCTATATCGTCCTGCAGACTGAGGCTACCCTCCTCGCTATTTACCACCCTACCAATTTTTGTATCATCCGCGAACTTACTGATCATACCTTTTACATTCATATCCAAGTCGTTAATGTAGACCACAAACAGCAAGGGACCCAGCACCGATCCCTCTGGTACCCCACTGGCCACAGGCTTCCAGTCACAAAAACAACCTTCGACCATCACCCTCTGCCTTCTGCCACTGAGCCAGTTTTGTATCCAATGTGCCAAGGCACCCTGGATTCCATGGGCTCTTACATTCTTGACCAGTCTCCTGTGCGGGACTTTATCGAAGGCCTTACTGAAATCCATGTATACCACATCCACTGCGTTACCCTCATCCACACACCTAGTCACCCCCTCAAAAAATTCAATCAGATTAGTCAGACATGATCTTCCCTTGACAAAGCCATGTTGGCTAACCATGATTAATCCTTGCCTCTCCAAGTGGAGACTAATTTTGTCCCTCAGAATTTTTTCCAATAATTTTCCTACCACTGATGTTAGGCTCACTGGCCTGTAGTTCCCCGGTTTTTCCCTACTCCCTTTCTTGAATAATGGTACTATATTAGCGGTTCTCCAGTCCTCTGGCACATACCCTGTGGCGAGAGAGGTTCTGAATATATGTGTTAGAGCCCCCGCAATCTCCTCCTTTGCCTCACATAGTAGCCTGGGATACATTTCGTCCGGACCTGGGGATTTATCCATTTTAGACCTGCTAAAACCGCCAATACCTCCTCCCTCTCGATGTTAAAATGTTCGAGTATATCACAGTCCCCCTGCCCTAATTTTATGTCTGCATCGTCCTTCTCCATAGTGAAAACAGATGCAAAAAATTCATTTAGAACCCCACCTACATCTTCCGGCTCCACACACAGATTGCCACTTTTGTCCCTAATGGGCCCTATTTTTTCCCTAGTTATCCTCTTACCCTTAATATACTTATAAAACATCTTAGGATTCTCCTTTATTTTGCTCGCCAGTGTTATTTTCTGGCCCCTCCTTGATCTCCTAATTTCTTTTTTAAGTATCCCCCTGCACTTTTTGTACTCCTCTAGGGCTTCCTCTGTCTTTAGCATTTTGTATCTGCCAAAAGCCCTCCTTTTTTTCCTGATCCATTCTCGTATATCCCCTGACATCCAAGGTTCCCTGGGGTTTTTGGAACCACCCTTGACCTTTACGGGAACATGCTGCCATTGTATGATCTCAATCTCTCTTTTGAAAGAATCCCATTGCTCCGATGCGGATTTTCCTACAAGCTGCTGATCCCAGTCAATTTTGGCCAGATCCTGCCTTATCCTATTAAAATCGACCTTCCCCCAATTTAGAACCTTTATTTCCGGCCCATCCCTGTCCTTTTCCATGACCACCTTAAATCTCACCGTATTATGGTCACTGTCACCAAAGTGCTCACCTACTAGCACTTCTTCCACTTGGCCGGCCACATTCCCTAGAATTAGGTCCAGTACCGCCCCCTCTCTTGTAGGACTTTCTACATGCTGGCTCAAAAAGCTCTCCTGGATGCACTTTAAGAATTTTGAACCCTCTAAGCCTTTCACACTCTGACTATCCCAGTTAATATTGGGGAAGTGGAAGTCCCCCATTATTATTACCCTATTATTTGCACATTTCTCTGAGATTTGCCTACATATCTGTTCCTCTATCTCCCCCTGACTGTTTGGGGGCCTATAGTACGCTACCAGCAAAGTGCTTGCCCCCTTTTTGTTTTTAAGCTCCAGCCATATAGCCTCATTGGAGGTACCTGCTAATATATCATCCCTCCTTATGGCAGTAATTGATTCTTTAATTAATATTGCGACACCCCCTCCTCTTATACCTCCCCCTCTGTCTCGCCTGAAGATTCTGTACCCCGGAATATTGAGCTGCCAGTCTTGCCCCTCCCTCAACCATGTCTCCGTGATAACAACAATATCATACTCCCATGTGTTTATCAACACCTTCAGTTCATCCACCTTATTCGCTAGACTCCTTGCATTAAAATAGATGCCTTCCAGCCTTGCTCTTACATGTTTGCCGTGTCTTCCAAGCTGACTTGTTTTTTTCTCTATATTTGACTGTACGTCACCCCCTATTGTAGCTCCACTCTGTATCCCATCCCCCTGCCAAGTTAGTTTAAACCTCCCCCAACAGTGCTAGCAAACCTCCCCGCAAGGATATTTGTCCCGCTCTGGTTCAGGTGCAAACCGTCCGACTTGTAAAAGTCCCACCTTCCCCAGAAGCAGGCCCAGTGATCCAGGAAACTAAAACCTTCCCTCCTGCACCAACTCTTTAGCCACGCATTCATCTGTTCTATCCACCTATTCCTATACTCACTAGCACGTGGCACTGGGAGTAATCCAGAGATTACAACCTTTGAGGTCCTGCTCTTTAATCTGCTGCCTAGCTCCCTAAATTCTTGATGCAGGACCTCATCCCCCTTCCTACCTATGTCGTTGGTCTCAATGTGAACCACGACCTCTGCCTGCTACCCCTCCCCCTTAAGAATGCCCTGTCGCCGCTCAGTGACATCCATGACCCTGGCCCCAGGGAGGCAACAAACCATCCTGGAGTCACGTTTACGGACACAGAAACGCCTATCTGTTCCCCTTACGATAGAATCCCCTACCACTATTGCGCTCCCACTCTTTTTCCTCCCTTTCTGAGCAACAGAATCAACCCTGGTACCAGGAAGTTGGCTGCTGCTGCACTCCCCTGGTGAGTCATCCCCCTCAACAGTTTTTTACGCTTTAACTACTTGTAGCATGAATTCAGAGATGGCGCTGAAATACTTGAAGAGGAGAAAATTGCAGGGCTATGGGGAAAGAGCAGGAGAGTGGGACTATTGGACAAGCTCTTCCAAAGAGCCAGCACAAGCCCGATGGGCCGAATGGCCTCCTTCCGTGCGGCATCATTCTATGATTCTATGCGTTCTCTTTTCAATTCAGGTTCTATTCGCATTCTGCTGGAACTCTGATTAAGATTTATCTTTTCCAACGGGTATGATACAACGTTATTTGGTATTTATGTAGTTGCTCACCGAGATCATTCAGAAAAAGGAAGAATCATAAACGCAATCACAGACGCAATGTATTTCAATCAATATACAAACCGAATTGAGCATTTTATAGGTTGTTATATTTCGACACGATCACCCATCCGTTCTGTAAAACCGCTATTTCGATCGAGAGTTTGGCAACTTTATGTAAATTTGAAAACGTTTACAAAGAGTGGAACCTCGAGATCTGAACGTTTTAAAAATGGTCATAAATTCGGAGAGAATTAAAGCAAGAAAAGAATAACATCATCTGAGACAGTGGAACAATAATTTTATTTCACTGCAATGAGACAGTAAAGGTGTGATGACTGCAGACTCAGCACACTCTTGGGTTCACCCAGTGGAATCTAGCAAACAAACTAACTGCATATTTATTGTTATAACTTGAAATACAGCAACTAAACAAAAAAAAAATAATCTTTAATTTCGAACTTTGTTCAAAGAACGTTTACTGATGGTATATTAGTCGAATACATAAGATTCTTGAATCAGATACAACTCGATCTGGCGATACTTGTTTGAAGCGGATTTGCCTGAGTCTCGTGTTTAACCACACAGGTGTAAAGCTCGTGTGAGTTCCACTCTGAGGCTGGCAGAGTCAGATAACTGCTCACACTGAACGTGTTGTCCGTCTCCTGCTGGATCCGACTGGTCTCAACACCATTGCCTCTGACACTGCCATCTACAGTCCACTCAATCTCCACAGAACCCGGTTTAAAGCCGTTCACCAAACACACCAGGGTCGCCGTGGTCTTTGCTGCGATTTGATCCAATGAAGGCGGAAGGACGGTCACCGACGGAGCCCGCGGTTCTACAAAGAAAAGTAGAAACAACCTGTGAAGATCCACTCTGAATTGGATGTGAAAAGTCGAAATTCAACGTTTTACTTTTTCAACGTTTTATATTTGGGACCACTTTACAAGCTTAAGAATGTTACAATGAGAGATTAGTAATGTTATTTAACTGATGACATAGTGTCCGTTGATCGATAAAACGATATAACGAATTTAAGAAAAACCGAGAGCTCCGTGCATCGAGAAAAAAACCTGAACGACTATTCACTCTTATTTGGATTAAACCTGAAGATCATAGTTTTTCTTTATTTAAACTGTAGTCCAAACATATTGAGAATATTACGATGCAAGAATAATCACGCTCATCGGCGCCAAACTTTCTTCGATTATTACATGGAATTACATAGACTATCCAGCATAGAAACAGGCCATTCGGCCCAACTGGTCTGTGCCGGTGTTCATTCTCCACTCGAGCATCCTCCCACTCTACTTCATCTAACCCTATCTGCATATCCTTCGATCCCTTTTTCCCTCATGTACTTATCGAGTTTCCCCTTAAAGGCATTTCAGCTTTTCGCCTCAACTGCTCCATGTGGCAGCAAGTTCCACATTCTAACCAGTCTCTGGGTAAAGAAGTTTCTCCTGAATTATTTCTTGTATTTATTAGTGACAATCTAATATTGATGACCCCTGGTTTTGGACTAACCCTCAAGTGGAAACGTTTTTCCTACGTCTCCACTATCAAAACCTTTCATAAATTTAAAGATCTCTATTAAGTCACCGCCCAACATGTTCAATGATTCAGAGCTCCAATCTGTTCATTTCTTTTCAACCGGCTATAATTTGAATGCTGGGGTTACAATTGCACCTGGCAGAGTCACGCTTGAGACGTTGTTTGATGTAATCGCTACCCAGTATTTCGGCTTTTAGCTGCCTAGTCAGGCGAGGAACCATCTGCTGCAGAAAGATCAGCTGCTTCTACTTGTTTATGTTAGTGTAAAAAGAATAACGAGTAGCATTATATAGCACCACATCAGTTTTCACTTATATTACTTTGATGCGCAATGATAGTAAACTTAAACAAAGCAAGAAGCTACAGACACAAATCCCTTTCCTTTAAGGCAATGATTGAGGCGGGGGTGTGGTTATGGGCTGTGATTTTCTGCTGCCCCTTGAATAAGGCAACGGGATCGTGAACGTCCCCTTGAACAGGAATGTGGAACGTCTCTTAATGACGTTATCGAAAGGAAGGCCTTTCCTTCAATGCCGCACTCCCTTCATATCACTATTTCCTCTGATGGGGAATCCAGAACAAGAAGGCAAGGTCTTAAAATTAGAGCTAGGGCATTAAGGAATGAAACCAGGAAGCACTCTTTCACACAAAGGGTGGTGGAAATCTGAAACTCCCTGCCCCAAAACGGTTGTGGCTGTTGGGTGAAATGAGATCTTCAGGACTGAGGTCGATAGATTTTTGTAGGCTAATGGTATCAAGGGATAGGGAACAAAGGCTGATAAATGGAGTGGAGGTACATATCAGCCATGATCAAATGGAATGTTGGAACAGCCTCAAGGGACTCCCTCGTGTTCTCCTGTTCCTATGTTCCGGTGTTACGCCTGGAAAAGGGGCTTGAATCTAAAACGTTCTGATCCAGACGTGAGAAAGTTACCAATTCATACAAACCCACCGCCAGACGTGTAAATAGTTTGAAAGTATAATCTCCTACTCTGCTAAAATTGTTTTTTAAGTTTAACTTGCACCAGATGTAAATTGAATGGAAGAAATTATAAACAACGCAGCGCCTTTTCTACAGCCTGTAGCTAACTATCCCAATAAAAATGCCGTTTGAATCTCTCGGATTAACTGTAGCGTTATACTTTTTTACTGACCGATAAATAAATTAACAAATTTATTAACAATTAAGAACTCTATCAGACAGGATATGGCCGTCTCCAATCATAAATGGCCCAGAAATTGATCTCGCTCTGTTCCCGCGGGGGTAAGGCTTCCCCGCCATCTCTCACTCCGCGTTGGCTTTTTCAGATCCAGCTCGCACGAACTTGATGTTCCAGACATCAGCTGGGCAGTGCTTGCGTATCCCACCGGCGTAGTGAATTCGTGCGAGCTGTGGGATCACGTGACTCAGTTAGAGCCAATGGCAGCACACCATCTTCCATTCATAAGTTTCACATACGTACAGTGAAATATATGAATCTTACACACCCCCAAAATAACAGCTAAACCTCAATTAAATTTAAAAAAAAACCATCACATTAATAAAATAAGTATAGTTAAATAAAATAACCATTTTAAATTAAAAATTAAATTTTTGAAAAAATTTAAAATCTTTTAAAAAGTTATAAAAATAAACTTACCTGTCTTTAAAGTCTCTAAAAAAGATATACCTGTTAAAAAAAATTCAAAAAAATACTTAATTCACTACTTACCTTGTTAAAAGTGGGTCTTACTCCTCCTTTTTCCATTTCTAAAATCTTCCGTCCTTACCTGCGCGTCCAAAGCACGAAGTGCACAGCGTGCGAGCAGCCTGCAGCGCGCACGCGATGCACCGAGGAACCGCCCCCTTTTCAAAAGACCAAGTGCCGGTTTTCAGCGCATGCGCAGGGCATGCAGAAAACCGGCAATTGGAGAGAGAATACGCGAGAGTACGCAGTGCGTACTCTCGCGCAGCGGGATGAATTTTTGGCCCAAGGCAACAAACCTCTAATCACATTTTATCTCTGATAACCTCAATATCCCTGTCTGCAGAAAAGACCATCAACTTCTTAAAATCTGTAATTTATATTAAGATTTCTAACCCAATCCCAAACCCAATATAATTATCCGTTACTTACAAGTGAAATTATGACTAACATGAAATACAATACTGAGAGTATCGCATGAATGACACACGCTCCCAATCTCTGATTGGGAATTTTTAATGGCACCGTGTCGGGGAATTATAAAATATTTCACGTTGTAGTTTTTTTTTTTAGCTCTACCCGAGTCATGAAGAACAGCGCGAGGATAATGTATGGCAGTCACAAGTGTCCAGATATTTTTTAATGCCGCCTCAAACAGATTGACCAATACTTTACGAATGTTTTGCAAATCACCAATAAATTATAATTACACTGGTGCAGGCTGAATTCCACCCACCGAAAAATAATTATTTGGAACTTCATCCATAACATTGCAATTGTTGTGCGACAGTTTCATGAGCATTTAACAAACAGAATAGAAATACATCTCCCTCTAACCACCAAGAGGGAGAATTATAAATGTATGTTCGAAAGCATTTTCACAACAACCGGATTAAACCAACAATTGAAAACTCACACTTTAAGAATCCCCGACGTACACAGCGAAAAATTTACTTACTTCCCAGATTCAGTTCAGTTCCTTTCCCAAAAGTGAATACAACAGGACTGCCACCCCAGGCACCACAGTAATAATCGGCGGCATCCTAGGATTGTAAATTGCTGATGGTTAAATGCATGACGTTGATCGACGTGTCCCTGGATCCAGTGAATCGATCAGGAATCCCCGAACCTCTGCTCGAATCATAGTCATTCCAAACAAGGGCAGTGGCACTGCCGGGTTTCTGCCAGTACCAGCTCGTGTGATAGCTGCCCTTGCTGCCTCCGGACATGGTGCAAGTGATTGTGACGACTTTTTCCAGTGAAGTTGAGATGGACGGTTGCTGAGTCAGCACCCGAACCCGCGTTGGTACCTGGAGAAATAAAAAGTTATTGATAAATAATCCTCAGTAAAACCGTGGAAAATAATTGCAATTTAGACCGGCGAAGCTCAATTACGGCCCCCGATCAGCGTAATACAAAGAGCAGAAATATTGAAGACTTTTACAGCACTCTAATTACATTGCAAACAGCACATCAGGGCGGCGAGAACACGAAGCCACTCACTCATTTTGCAGATTTTTTTAACAAGATCAGAGCAAAATGTTTCCCTGCACGACCCTAATGATGCGGCACCTTCTAAACCTCTCCTTAAAAGCAATTACACAGGGGGCTATCAGGTCGCATTTAATATTTATTCAAATTTCTACATCTCGCGGCCGTTTATTGGATCATTGGAATTGGTCTGATTGACGTTTGCATAAAGTGAATTTTAGCCAATATATTTTTTAAATACTGGACTCGTCTCGACATGCAGAAATAGTTGAGGTGAAATCACGTTGTCCATTTTAGCATGGGGACGCTGAATGAGTTCACATGAAATTCCATTGTTGCTATTTAACAGAGACATTACACTATTAAAAATCTGTTAAAATGAAGGCCAATCGAATTACATGCAAACCTGAAAGGTATGTATAGCAAAACTGCACTGTGCAATTTTACGCATTGATTATTGTTCAATCGAAAGAGATATCAAGCTACAGTGATTCAACCACTGCACTAAGACAACTGAAGGTTGCGAGCAGAGAATGTGGCATATCGCACATCTCCTTATTCTTCTGATAACACAAACCTTATTGATTTCGATTTTCTTCCATTTTTGACATTCATCGCCCACGAATAACTCATTTTTAAATCCAACAACGTCAATAAACAATATTTGATGATGATATTCTGCAAACTAGTTCTCCCAAAATCTTTAAAAACTGCAGCTTTTAATTCCATGTTTTAAAGGGGAGTGCTTTTTTTAGAGAGAGAATGGCATCAATATTATCGCTCATTATGGAGACCTTGGAATCGCTCAGAGGGTAGATTGTACTACCCGCGCTACCGGCAGGCGATGGTCTGGGAGAGCGAACTGTTACATACTGTAGAGGTGCATTGAAGATTAACTTGCTTCATTGCGCAGAAGAGCGTGAACTATGTGAACCAACAGGTTGAAGTAAGTCGTTGCTATTTAGGGCAGTTAACCAGAGATGGGCATTTAATTACGCCCTTTACGCTGCTGCTCTTTCTATCATGTGGGAAACAGAACGGGAAGATCTCCAAAAGGGAGCCACTCTTTTATTGTCCAAACATTAAATTATTTTATCAGTGAACTCCACAAACAGTTCACGACAACAATTCTTAATCATGTTGCGAGTGTTTAATGTTTTATTTCCTCACCCTTTCGCTGTACAGGCAAGAGGTTCTGGTGTTCGATACCTAGGACAGATGGGTTAAATTGACATCCCGTCATCCACACGCTGACATGCCCACACCGTCCCCCCCCCCAACACACACACCCCACACACTCTCCCCCCACACCCCCATACACATTCCTCACCCCACACACGATGGGTTAAGTTGACATCCCGTCATCCACACGCTGACATGCCCACCCCTACCCACATACCCCCCACACTCTCCCCCCACACCCCCACACACATTTCCCAACCTTAAACACGTCCCCAACCTCACACATTGCCCCTACCCACACCCACTCACACGCACACATATTCAGTGTCTTGGCGCTTCATTCTATTATTGTATCTTGTAAAAATTAGCATTGAGAGGGAGGAGGTACTAGCGGTTTTAGCTGGCTTAAAAGTGGATAATCCCCAGACCAAGGCGAGTTGTATCTCAGGCTGCTGTGTGAGGCAAGGGAGGAGATTGCAGGGGCTCTGACACAAATTTTCAGAACCTCTCTGGCCACAGGGGAGGTCAAAATTGAGAGGTTGCACAACACCAGGTTATAGTCCAACAGTTTTATTTGAAATCACAAGCTTTCGGAGCTATCGATTTGCTCCTTCCTCAGGTGAAGGTACACTTCACCTGAGGAAGGAGCAAATCGATAGCTCCGAAAGCTTGTGATTTCAAATAAAACTGTTGAACTATAACCTGGTGTTGTGCGACCTCTCAATTTTGTCCACCCCAGTCCAACACCGGCATCTCCGCATCATGACCACAGGGGAGGTGCCAGAGGACTGGAGGACAGCTAACGTAGTACCATTATTCAAGAAGTGTAGTAGGGATAAAGCAGGGAATTACAGGCCAGTGAGCCTAACATCAGTGGTAGGGAAATTATTGGAAAAAATTCTGAGGGACAGAATTAGTCTCCACTTGGAGAGGCAAGGATTAATCAAAGATAGTCAACATGGCTTTGTCAGGTGGGTATCATGTCTAACCAATTTGATTGAATTTTTCGAGGGGGTGACTAGGTGTGTGGATGAGGGTAGTGCAGTTGATGTAGTCTACATGTACTTCAGTAAGGCTTTTGACAAAGTCCCGCATGGGAGACTAGTCAAGAAGGTAAGAGCCCATGGGATCCAGGGCAACTTGGCACATTGGATCCAAAATTGTCTTATTGGCAGGAGGCAGAGGGTGATGGTCGAAGGTTGTTTTTGTGACTGGAAGCCTGTGTCCAGTGGTGTACCACAGGGATCGGTGCTGGGTCCTTTGCTGTTTGTAGTGTACATTAATTATTTAGATATGAATGTAGGAGGTATGATCAGTAAGTTCGCAGATAACACGAAAATTGGTGGAGTGGTAAATAGCGAGGAGGGAAGCCTCAGGCTACAGGACGATATAGACGGGTTGGTCAGATGGGCAGAACAGTGGCAAATGGAATTTAACCCTGAAAAGTGTGAGGTGCTGCATTTTGGGAGGACTAACAAGACAAGGGAATACATAATGAATGGTAGGACCTTAGGAAGGACAGAGGATCAGATGGACCTTGGTGTGCATGTACATAGATCCCTGAAGGTAGCAGGACAGGTAGATGAGGTGGTTAAAAAGGCATATGGGATACTTGCCTTCATTAGCCGAGGCATAGAATATAAGAGCAGGGAGGTTATGGTGGAGCTGTACAAAACGCTAGTTAGGCCACAGCTGGAATACTGTGTGCAGTTCTGGTCGCCACACTATAGGAAGGATGTGATTGCATTGGAGAGGGTGCAGAGCAGATTCACCCGGATGTTAACTGGTTGGAGCGCTTCAGCTATGAAGAGAGACTGGACAGCCTTGGGTTGTTTTCCTTAGAGCAGAGAAGGCTGAGGGGGGACCTGATTGATGTGTACAAACTTATGAGGGGTATAGATAGGGTAGATAGAAAGGAACTTTTCCCCTTAGTAGAGGGGTCAATAACCAGGGGGCACAGTTTCAAGGTAAGGGGCAGGAGGTTTAGAGGGGATTCTAGGAAAAACTTTTCACCCAGAGGGTGGTTGGAATCTGGAACTCACTGCCTGAAAGAATGGTAGAGGCAGGAACCCGCACAACATTCAAGAAGCATTTAGATGAGCACTTGAAACGCCATAGCATACAAGGCTACGGACCAAGTGCTGGAAAATGGGATTTGAATAGACAGGGCTTGATGGCCAGCTCGGACACGATGGGCCGAAGGGCCTCTTTCTGTGCTGTATAAGTCTATGGGGGAGAAATTGAGTATCACCCCATTTGGGGCGCAATTATCGGCCGGGCGCGAAGATTGGCGCCTGGCGCTACACACCTGTCTTAAGGCGCAAAGGCCGAGGAGCGAGGCGCTTTCTCAGAGTGCGGGCACAGCGCAGGTGCTGTCAGTTAGCGATGGAACAAAGAGACACTGGCGCCGGACAGTTCTTAAAGGGGAGGGTCGATCGTGCACTCCAGCCACACCCTGCTCATTGGAGCCTTGAATCTCGGCCTGGAGAGACATGTGCCTAAATCTTCTAGCCAAGGACTATGGAGAGGGTGAGAGAACGAGCTCAGCGCTTCAGTAAACGGGCCTTGGATGCTCTGGTTGGCGCGGTGGAGCGCAGAAGATCTATACTCTTCCCTGAGAGTGGCAGGAGGCCTTTGCCACGTGAGTACAGAAGAGTGCAGAGGGACGTGGCTCAGAGCGTCTCCTCCAGGAGCATAGTGCCCAGGACCCATATACAATGTCGAAAAAAGTTCAACGACCTTACTCGGACCATCAGGGTGAGTGGCTTTTTTTCAATACCTCTCCATCCCTCCATCTCAACCTTACTCTATGGCCAGAGGGTCTAAAAACCCCAATGCACAACACTCATCCAACACCTATGGCCCTCTCATGAAACACACACGCACATTCCACACTTTACATACAGTAAGGGCTATTCACCTATGGGAGGCAAATCAGGCAAGACCATGGCTGCATACAGTAAGGGCTATTCACCTATGGGAGGCACATCAGGCAAGACCATGGCTGCATACAGTAAGGACTATTCACCTATGGGAGGCACATCAGGCAAGACCATGGCTGTATATTTACTCAGACGTCGTCCTTTTTCTTGCAGGCCAAGCTATCTCATAATAGGAGACAGCAGCAACGGACGGGTGGAGGGCGGCCTCAGCTGCAACCCCTCAGCGATCTTGAGGTGCGTGTCCACAGGATTGTGGCAAGCCGGGTGATCGGTCCCATCGCCACTGGAAACGCCGACCCCGTTCTGGACAGCAATGGTAAGGTCATCACCTTTTTGTCCTCTGTCCTTCCACTTGTCCCTCACAACACCAGCCTTTGACACTTTCAATCCAACTTACTAAATCGCTGCACTTATTCCTCCCTTACTGCCCCCCTGTCCTCACGCTAAAGACACTCTTGTACCTCCCTGCTTTCAGATGGTGATTCACCAGCTGATGGGACGGGCCCTCAAGCTGCCAGTGGGAGTGAAGCTGCAGCCAAGAAGGAAGATGAAGGCGGAGCATCAGCGCCACCCTCTCCCGAGGAAGCCCATGCCCACACTGGGAACACGCCTTCCCTGGAGGGGAGCAGGGGGGAAGGTTCTGATGAGGGTGAAGCTCCAGGACCCAGCGGGCTGCAGCAACGCCATGGGGGTTGGGAAGCTCGCGGGCCTTCTCCCCAGAGGGAGAGTATGCCAGCGAGTCCTACTGCACTGGACGCAGAGGAGGAGCGGCTTATCGCTGAAATGAACACCCAGGCGGTGGACATGCACACTGAGCTCTTGGGTGCAGTGGGTAGGGTGCCCGAATGCATTGAATCACTGGCAAGGAGTGTGGAGCACTTCATTGTAGCACAGGCGGATGTCACACTAAAGCTTAGTGCTGCAATTCCGTCACTGGCTGCCATGAACCCATCTCAGACTGCTCTCATGCAGACTCAGATTGAGGCCACGCGAGCACTGACAGCTGCCATCCTCGATGGTTCGTACACATTTCCCCTGGGCTCTCACGGCGCCGCAGCAGGCCAGCAATCTGTGCTCCAGCAGATTGTTCCAGATGCTGAATTGCTGCCCCGTGGGAGTGCCATTGTGTCGGTCGAGCAGGGAGTTGCTGTCCTCTCTCAAGATGACAGCATTCCTGCTGCCACCACTGTCACTTCTCCACTGCACTTGCCACTGCCTGTAGGACAGACTGCTGCCGCCCATGCAGAGTTGGTGCAGTCTGCAGCCAGGCCCTCCAGGCCCAGAGCTGGTCGAGGCCGTCCTTCAAGGGCATCTGCAGTCTCAGGTTCTGACAATCAGCAGACTTCCACCAGCCTTGCTGCAGCCACTGAGGTCCCATTACGGAGGAGCAGTAGGGTGGGAAGGGGGGAAGTGCGCAAGGGAAGGAGATCACCCTCGAAGGGCAAAAAGTAGGAGGTGTGACAAAATGTTGGTCATTTTTTTATTAAATGCTGAGGTTCGTGGTCAAACTTTTGAACATTATCTCCAGGTTGTGAGAACCAGTTATGTTATTGACTGTGTTTTTGTGTTTCTTTCCATTAGTTTGTCATGAGGAAATGAAACACACAGAATTTGTGAAATAAATAAGCTTTTGCATTCAAAATGTACATGTTTGGTCTTTGGAATCATTGCTGCCTTGGCCGGCTTAGGGGTTGCGGGTTGGTTTCATTCATGTTGTTCTCAATGGCAGAAGCCATTTCCTCAGCAGGGGCCTAGAAGCGGCTTGCTATCAGCCGTTGACGGACGGCCCTTCCAGTTTCTACATTGTGGGCCCCCCTCCCGCCTTGGTGCTGCTGATGATCATCTTCCTCCTCTTCCTCCTCCTCTTCCTCCTCCTCCTCTGGTGGTGCTCCAAGGCCTGGTGGCATTGGCTGGGTCCTGAGGATTGCCAGGTTATGCAGCATGCAGCACACAACTACGAAGTGGGAAACTCGCTCAGTCGAGTACTGCAGGGCTCCTCCAGAATGGTCCAGACAGCGGAACCGTTACTTGGGCACGCCGATTGTGTGCTCAACGATGTTCCTGGTAGCTTGATGGCTCTCGTTGTACGGCAGCTCAGCAGGGGCGTTGGGCGTACGGAGCGGTGTCATCAGCGAGGTGCTCAGTGGATATCCCTTGTCCCCGAGAAGCCAACCAACTGGCTGATGTGGTGCCTGGAAAAGTTCTGCCACAGTAGTCTGGCGCAGGATGAATGCATCGTGGCAGCTGCCAGGATAGTGGGCATTGACAGCGAGTATCAGCTGTCTGTGGTCAAAGACCAACTGAACGTTTAAGGAATGGAACCCCTTTCTGTTGCGGAAATCCTCGGCATTCTCATGCAGAGCATGCAAAGCCACATGCATGCAGTCAATGGCGATCTGCACCATGGGGAAGCCCGCTATCCTAGCAAAGCCCATTGCGCGTTCTTGCTGCTTGTCTGGGGTCATGGGGAAAGAGATACACTCTCGTCTCTTTTTAAAGAGGGCATTTGTGACCTGATGGATGCAGCAATGCACCGTGAACTAGGAGATATTGGCGATGTCCCCAGTAGCTGATTGAAATGAGCCAGTGGCATAAAAGTTCAGAGCCACTGTGATCTTCACTGCCACCGACAGAGACGTCCTGGACCTCAGTTGAGGTTGCAGATCTGGCTGCAGCAGATGGCAGAGCTCAGTGACTACCTCTTTGCTGAAGCGCAGCCTTCGCAAACTCTGCTCCTCAGACATATTAATAGATGTGAATTGTTGGCGATATACCCTGGGAGGGTAAGGTCTCCTGTACAGAGGCCTGTTGGCCCTCCTCCGTCTGGCCATGATTGCCACTCTCTCTCTGCGTCTCTGTGTCCTCCGATTCTGGTGGCGCAGGACGACGCCCCCAATCAGTGCAACCCCCAGAGTCTCTTGCCAAACAAAGTTATGAAGGTGAAAAACCAAAGTAATTGCAAAGTTATGATCAGTAGCCAAAATTTACCTCACAGAGCGTTGACTCAATGCAGAAGTCTCTCTTTCTCTCTCTCCGAATCTCTCTCTCTCTTTCTCAGAACGAGTGGTGCAAAAATGTCAACCACAGAGAAAGACAGGAAGAGGCCCCCTTTAAATAGCGCCCCCACAGCCCCACAGCGACTGGGGAGCATTCCAGTCTTCCGGTCGTTGGTTGCGCCAGGCAGAAAGGATGGGGGCACCACTCAATTTCTGCTCCGGGGCGCCACAAGGGCGTTGCACCCTCGTATGATGGCAAGATCTGCGTGTGCCGGAGATCGCAGCAATAAAATTTAGCGCCGCCGCAAAATGTCTAGTTAATTTCGCGAGCTGCGGAAACATCGCTGCGCTCGGGCGCGAGTTGCTTTGCGCCCCATTGGCGCCCTCTTAAGGCGCTAACGGGAGATGCAACCAACTGAATTTTCCCCCTATGACTCTAACTCATTGAAATATTTTTTCTACGAATACATTTTAACAGTAGCCCGAACGTGTAGATACTCTAAATATTGATAGAGTCGTGCAGCTGTCATGTTATACAATGTAATTATGATAACTTCCATCCTCTAATAAGGCATGAAATACAGTGTACTGGCACCTGCGGCCATCTAATAGGACCTAGTCCAGTACAGAGGCCAAGACAATCATTGCTGAGTATGTTACAAGGATGTTGCAAGTGAAGTTCATTATTCACTAAAGAGGCCACAAGGGAACTTTGCAACACCCTGAAGCCAAACGTAGAAACTGATCCAAGGCAGTGACGGTTAAATCCTTCTGCCATGCGTTATTATACTCCTGGGTCCTTTAAAGCAGCAACAAGAGATATATGAAAAATCGCCCAACTTGCAGCTCACAACAGCAACATGCAAGATACAAAAGACTTGTTTATCTGGCGCAATTAATTTATCAATCCCCCGCAGGGAAACGAGGCTGTTGTATGAAAAGAGTCGTGAGGGGCGAAATTCAGTCGGTTTTTGCCTCCCGTTAGTGCCTGGCAGAGATGCTAACAGTGTGCCAATCCTATAGCGCTGGGGCACAGCGAATGCAGTGCAGCACATTAAATTCAGTCCCCCTTTAGTACAAATATTAACAGTTAGTGCCTGGGCCTTTAGCACCAGAAAGATTGTGACGTGAACGAGTGTGCAACGCTCAGTTAGCGCCCCCTGCCTTAGCGCCTCGCCCCAACGACGACAGGAAGTGGAGGCGTGATGCAGGTGGAAGGCAGCTCCAGGGGCGCTATTTAAAGGGATCAGTCGCAGCTTTCAGGTTGGTGCTGTTTCATTGCTTCCTTGTCAGTTTGAGATTGTGAAACAGCTGAATTCACTAATTTAAAGGTTTGTTACTTTCACGAGTGTTCTGGCTGCTAAGAATTAGTGATATTTATTCTGGAAAGATATCTAAGTGGGGCCTGTACTGGCAGTCGACCTCGCCCTCCAGGATCTATGGTGGAGGGAGCTGAGGCGGCAACAAAGATTTGAACATGTGGCCAGAGGGAGGAGGAGGGCCATCAGGGCTCTCAACAGGAGTCCTTACCCTCCAAGGGTATTCCAATTTAGTGAGGAGCAGTGTAATAAAAGGCTCCGCTTCAGCAAGGAGGTGGTCACAGAACTCTGACACCTCCTGCAACCTGACCTCGAGCCTCAGATCAGTGCGACCACGGCTCTATCAGTCCAGGTCACTGTCGCCCTCAATTTCTTCAGCAGCGGTTCCTTCCAGTCTGCAAGAGGAGATATAGCTAACATCTCGCAGTTCGCCATCCATCGCTGCATCTGGCATGTCACAGAGGCTCTCTACAGTAGGAGAAGGGACTACATTTCCTTCCCCATCACCAGAGAGAAGGAGGACGAGTGTTCATGTGGCTTTTCCAGGATAGCGGTCTTCCCCGTGGTGCAGGGCACCATTGACAGCACCACGTGGCTTTGCGAGCACTGCATAACAATCCTGAGGTCTTCCATAACCGCAAAGGCTATCACTCATTTAATGTGCAGTTGGTGTGCGACCACAGACAGCTAATCCTCAATGTGAATGCTCACTATCATGGCAGCAGCCACGATGCCTTCATTCTGCACCAGACCGGTGTGCCAGCACTCTTCCAGCCAGCATATGAAGCTCGTGGCTGGCTGGTCGGAAACAAAGGCTATCCGCTCTCCACCTGGCTTATTACTCCCCTCTGCAACCCCAACAGTCCTGGTCAGCACTCATATAATGAGAGCCATACCACCACCAGGAACATCATCGAGCAGGCCATCGGGGTGCTCAAGCAATGGTTCCGCTGCCTTGACCGCTCATGAGGAGCCTTCCAGTACTTGGTTGAGTGTGTGTCCCATTTCGTGGTGGCCTGCTGCATGCTCCACAACTTGGCCATCATGAGGGCCGAGCCCTTGCCACCAAGGATTGCGGGACTACCACAGGAGGAAGAAGAGGCCGAGGACGAGGACGAGGATGAAGACGAGGAGGAGGATGAGGAGGAGGACGAGGAACAGGAGCGAGGGAGGAGGCAGCCACTCAATCGGCCTCCTGGAAGGGTGGACCGTGACCGCCTCATCAGACTGTGGTTCCAATGAATTGAACCCCACATCCCCGTTGCTCACCACATCTCCATCATTCCATCCCTGTCACAGGCCATATAACAGCGCAAAGCCGAAATGAGACACTCCACTAAAGAATCCCAACTGAATTAATAATTTTATCAATAATAAGTGAACACATATTTACAACAAATCTATTAACTATTCACCCCTGTGCAATTCCTTAGTGCCCCTCGTTACTGTGCCTTGGCCTACTCTGGTGCTCCTACGAAGTGTTGGCTCAGTGGCTGCAGCACGGATGGTGGAAGGCTGCTGAGTGTCCATGTGGGGACTTAAGATGCCCTTTCAGGATGCCCTCGACCAGCTCTGGGACTGCAAGGCCCGGCTGCAGACTACACCACTCAGTATGGGCGGCAGCATAAGAACATATGAAATAGGAGCAGGAGTAGGCCATTTGGCCTTTTGAGCCTGCTTCGCCATTCAATAAGATCATGGCTGATCTTCAACCTCATCTCCACTTTCCTGCACTATCCCCATATCCTTTGATACCCTTAATATTCAAAAAATTATCGATCTCTGTCTTGAATATAATCAACGACTGAGCCTGCACAGCACTCTGGGGTAAAGAATTCCAAAGATTCACCACCCTCTGTGTGAAGAAATTTCTGCTCATCTCAGTCCTAATTGTCCGATCCCTCCTCTGAGAATGTGTCCCCTGGTTCTAGACTCCCCAGCCAGGGGAAACATCCTCCCTGTATCTACCCTGTCAAGCCGTGTAAGAATGTTGTATGTTTCAATGAGATCACCTCTCATTTTTCTAAACTCTGGAGAATATAGGCCTAGTCTACTCAATCTCTCCTCATAGGACAATCCCCCATCCCAGGAACCAGTCTGGTGAACCTTCGTTGCACTATGGCAAGTATATCCTTCCTTAGGTAAGGAGACCAAAACTGTACACAATACTCCAGGTGTGGTCTCACCACGGCACTATATGATTGTAGTAAGACATCTTTACTCTTACACTCAAATCCTCTTGTAATAAAGGCCACCATAGCATTTGCTTTCCTAATTGCTTGTTGTACCTGCATGTTAACTTTTAGTGATTCGTGTACAAGGACACCCATGTCCCTCTGAACACCAACATTTCCCAATCTCTCACCATTTAAGAAATACTCTGCTTTTCTATTTTCCTATCAAAGTAGACAACTTCACGTTTCTCCACGTTATATTCCATTTGCAATGTTCTTGCCTACTCGCTCAGCCTGTCTCTATCCCCTTGAAGCCGCCTTGCATTCTCCTCACAAGTTACATTCCCACCTAGGTTTGTATCATCAGCAAACTTGGATACATTACATTTGGTTCCCTCATCCAAATCATTGATGTAGATTGTGAATAGCTGAGGCCCAAGCACTGATCATTGTGGTACCCCACTAGCTACAGCCTGCCAACCCGAAAATGACACGTTTCCTCCCACTCTCTGTTTTCTGTCCGTTAACCAATCCTCAATTTGTTTAATTTCTCTGTGACAGGAGAGCCGTCTGAGATTGGATGCCACCGAGCATAGACTGCATTACAGCACTAAGACGTTGTGTAGCTTCTGCCTGTGCTGCAATGGAAGATGCCAGATCGCCAATCACATGCGGCATGAGGTCTGGATCGCCATGGTCTCTCTGGGATTATACCATCCTTTGCAGACTGGAAATGATGGGCTCCATGGTGTGCGCAGAGCCTTGTGCAATATTGGAGGTGGACTCCTCCACACTCCTTACCTTTGCCGAAAGGCTCTCGGGCACCCTTGCCATTGCACCTATCATCTCCATGTGCATGCCCATCACCCATCTTTTAAAGGCCTCCCCATTGATATCCTCACCCGCGTCCTGTGCTGCAGAACTCATGCATGAACTCGCCATCTGGGGAGCTGGCTCCCAAACGATCCTTTCCCCCTGGACTTGCTGTAGCCCGCTCTCCCACTGCAGACCCCACTACTATACTCCCTCTAAAGAATGCGTAGTACCAGTATCTGAGCCGGTGCCTGCGGGTGAGACATGCAGTGACGCGGTGTGTTCTTCATTCTCCTCGTCTCTCAGCTTGATCTGAGCGGAACCCTCAGCTACAGGCTGCTCAGCTACTGGTCACTATCTGAAAACATAAAGGCACAAGATTTCAGTTAAGGTGAGGGGAGGGTGGCAGGAAGGGAGAAAGGCATGCATACAGTATGATTAACTGGAAAGTAGAAAAGGCTTGTGGGGTGGGGGGAAAAGTGGGATGTGAGAAGGAGTAAGGATGAATATACCGTTGTTGTCCACAAGGGGGTCAACGTCACTGGCCGCCACGGCGCCCATCACCTGACACCCAATGATGCAACGCACTCGCTCCTCCAGGTCAGAGAGTGGTTGTGTATCAGGTTGTCCCCTCCTGTGTGCTTCTGCTCCATCCTGATGCGAGGGACCTTGGCCTGCAAGAGAAAGGAAAGGGTGTAAATGAGTCTGCAGCAATGTGTTTAGGAGATGTGCCTGCCATTGTTGAATAGCAGTCATTGTATGCAAGGTGTGAGATGTGGGTATGAGTGTTGGTAGGTCCAGATTGTTGGTGGGTGAGTACTGGGAGTGTGGTGCTTTGGGCAGTGTGTGCAAACTGAGGTTGAGATGGTGGTATGTAGGAGTAGTCGTAGCATTTACTCACCCTGACCACCCGAGTGAGGTCGGTAAATTTCTTCTTGCACTGTGTTAGAGTCCTTGGGACCACAGTGCAGCCCGAGACCTGCTGGGCCATCTCCCTCCACATGCTGTGGGTGGAAGACTTGTCGTAAGGACCTCCTGCCACTTGTCGGGTACAGCACCACCCTCCGTTTCTCAACGTTGAGGACCAAGGCCTCCAATGCCTGGTCCGTGAATCGCCGAGCTCTCTCTCTCTGGGCCGTGGAACTGCCATAATGCAAGCTTCTTCAGCGGTCCTTCGACTTCAGAGTCAGCAATGGTGAGTATGAGGTTCTGCAGCATGATTGAACCTCCCTTTTAGAATTGAAAAGAGCCTGTGTCATTCTTGACTAACGATTAGACTGTACCTTAAATTGCTTAGTGCTCTGAGTGTAGCGCCACTGAACTGGGTTATTAGCACTTGATTTAGCGCTCCAGTGTCCCTTTGAGCGCTATCACTTAATTTAGCGTGCAGTCTGAATCATCAGCGCCTGGCATTAAATCGTCAATTTTTAAAAGTTAGAGGCCTATTCTGAGCTATAATGAATTTCTCTCCCGCGACTTCTTCCTAACTGTTTGGATTCTGCAGTGTGCAGAACATTATTGATGCCAAGCATATGGTCATGCAGGTCCCTAACCCCATTACGTACACCTTCAGGAAAGGAAATGGTTAACATAGGTACAGAATGTAACACGTTCATACCCCAAACGGTGGTCGAAAACACAATCTCTACTGTTTTTCACAGCTTTATATGAGGACCCACGAATAATATAGACGCATTTAAAGGGAAGCTAGATAAGCATATTCGGGACTAGGGAATAAAGGGTTACGCTTATAAAGTTAGATGAGGAAGGATGGGAGGAGGCTCGACGCGAGCAAAAACAACGACATGGACTAGATGGGGCGAATGGCCTGTTTCGGTGCTGTGTATTCTATGTAATTTCTCAACAGATATATTGCTGGGCATCATGGCAATTGCTAATTTCTGGATATAAAAAATTAAGACGCTGTCGTTATCTATTAGTAGTTGTTTATTATGTGCTAGAGTGCTAATAACGTTATTCCACGTCATTACTTTCGGCATTTTGAGATCTCAGTCTGTTTAGGGCAGCTGTAGTGTTATATTATTACACTAAGAAGGTAGTTATTAAATTTCATTTCCTGGTACCTCGCGCAATTACACTGGTTATACTTTTCGGAATACAGTCAAAGCGCTTCCTTTCACTCTTCGATTCCATTCACCTGGGATGCAAGTTTGTAACCTGTAATGTTGGGCATTGTTCTGTTGTATCGATATTCTATTTAACCAACGAGAGGCTGAGGTATTATAATACAAAAAAGTAGGTTAGATGCTATTCTCCAAAACGATTTAGGCTTTGTAGATTGATGTGAAAGGGCCCGGATTTGAGGTGGGTATGACGGCGTACTCTCAGAGTACACTGTCATACTGCCTTTGAAATCCACCGCAAGTTTGGGATTTCCACATGCGCTTGTATGCGTTGAGAGGCCATCCGTTACGCCTCCAAAAACCTAATTGCCGGCGCAGAGTTGGGCTATTTGCCCAACAACTGCCCAGCTATTGCGTACGGAAATTTTACAGCTGGCGCAGGGCCTGTTTCCACAGCGTAAATGGATACCGAAATTAAAATAAAGTGCTTTCCTTTTAAATAAATGACATCCAGCAAAAATGCGAAGCAATCCTAGTGTATGTTAAAGCTGCAGGTTTTTCTTAAATAACGTTTGATTTTCATAACTTTCTGCACCGTGCACAGTATTTGCTTAGAAGTGAGAATTATAAGTAATTAATTGGATTCCCGCAAGAGGAAGCTATATCTGTATGTAATTGAAAAGCTGTAGTAATGAAGTAATGTAGTAATTTAAATGAATGAAAGACAATCTGTTTTCCGATTGGCGGACCAAGCCCACGTGATCCCAGGGACGCAGCCTCTGCCCTCCGACTCGCAGCGTGCGAGCGCAAGTTTCTGCAGGAGGGCCACCTTCGGTGGCTGTGTGTTCTTTTCGTAGGTCGGCCGCGCACTCCGGAGGTAGGCCGTCGACAGCCATTTTTGGCCCAATGGTTAATTTATGGAAGTACACAAAGCGTGGAAATGTAATAAACAATGCGGAGACTAGTAGGAGTCGTCAGGAGGAAATAGACAGACTGGTGAATTGGGCAGACACATGACAGATTAAATTTAATGCAGAGAAGTGTGAAGTGATGCATTTCGGAAATAAAATGACGAGAGACTGTATGAACTAAATGGTACAATTTCAAAGGGGGTGCAGGAAGAATGAGACCTGGGGATTCACATACACAAATGTTTGAAGGTGGCAGGACAAGTTGATAAAGCTCTTAAAAAAGCATATAAATAAAGGCATAGAATAGAAAAGCAAGGAAATGATGGTTAGACCTCAGCTAGAGTTTTGTATCCAATTCTGGACACCACACTTTAGATTGGATATCAAGGTCTTGGAAATAATGCAAAGGAAATTTTCGACGGCCTTGCACTATCATCCGTTTTGTCGTTTAATTACCTCGGCCTTCCACCCTACAACAGAGCTTCCTTTTAGTTATTTCCTCCCCTCCCCCTTTCCCTGCCTCTGTACTTGCTTAAAACCTGTAACATCTCTAACTTTCACCAATTCTGATGATAAATCCTCGATCTGAAATGTTAACCCTGTTTCTCTATCTACAAATGCGGCCTGACCTGCTGAGTATTTCCAGCATTTTTTTACTTTAATTTCAGATTTCCAGCATCAGCAGTATTTTGCTTTTGTTTTGGTTATACCACACTTGGAGTACTGTGCACATTTCTGGTCTCTATATTATAAAGAGGATATAGAGGCATTGCTGAAGGTGCAAACAATATTCACAGGGATGATACCAGAACCGAGAGGAAATACTTATCAGGAGAGGCTGAACAGGCTGAGACTCTTTTTTCTAGAAAAGAAAAGGCTAAGGGGTGACCTGAGATAATGGAAGAGTTTGAGAGGGTAGACGTAAAGAATTTTTTTCCACTTGTGGGGGAGTCCAAAACTAGAGGTCAGAAATATAAGATAGGCACTAATAAATCCAATAGGGAATTCAGGAGAAACGTCATTCCCAAAGAGTGGTAAGAATATGGAACACGCAACCACAAGGATAAATTGACACAAATAGCATAGATGATGAGATGAGTTTGAGCGGAAGAAAGGAATAGAAGGATATGGTGATAGGGTTAAATGACGTAGGGTGGGAGGAGCCTCATATGGAGCATAAAGGGCGGCATAGATCAGTTGGGCCGAATGGCCTGTTTTTTCGCTGTACATTCAATGCAAATCAGTTTTACTGTAATCCCACGCTGAACTTTATGATGGTGCAAATTGTAGTTCGGTTGTTATAGTAAATTTAAAAAATATAAACCTGTGGAAAAAATGTTAAAATTTTACTTAATTCAGCACTTATTTGTTAAAAGCAGGCCTTGTGCCTGCTTTTTCAACGCATCTGCTAGGGACTTACCCTCACGGAGAAACCTAAAAAAAAACCGGAAGTTCCAGGCATATGTGCTGCCTCTCCGGCGCATGCGTTTGAACTCTGAACCTCTTACTTCAAGGGAACGGAAGTTCCAGTTTCCAGCGCATGCACAGTGCAAGCGCGAAACCGGCACTTTTGCTGGGTCTATGGGTGAGTACACTGCGCGTACTCTCACGTGGTGACCCGAATTTTTTGCCCATTATCTGAACGGCAATAGATTTTGAAAAGGGGAAGTGCGACGAGACCTGGGTGTCCTTGTGCACCAGTCGCTGAAGGTAAGTATGCAGGTGCAGCAGGCGGTTAAGAAAGCAAATGGTATGTTGGCCTTCATAGCGAGAGGATTCGAGTACAGGAGCAAGGATGTCTTGCTACGTTTGTGCAGGGCCTTGGTGAGACCACACCTTGAGTATTGTGCGCAGTTGTTGTTGCCTTATCTGAGAAAGGATGTTCTTGCCATGAAGGGAGTGCAGCGAAGATTCACCAGACTGATACCTGGGATGGCAGGACTGACGTATGAAGAGAGATTGGTCGATTAGCCTTATATTCGCTAGAGTTTAGAAGAATGAGAGGGGATCTCATTGAAACTGATAAAATTCTAACAGGACTAGACAGACTAAATGCAGGAAGGATGTTCCCGATGGCCGGGGAGTCCAGAACCAGAGGTTACAGTCAAAGGATAAGGGGTAAGCCATTTAGGACTGAGATGAGGAGGAATTTCTTCACCCAGAGAGTGGTGAACCTGTGGAATTCTCTACCACAGAAGGCAGTTGAGGTCAATTTATTAAATATATTCAAGAAGGAGTTAGATATATTTCTTAAGGCTAAAGGGACCAAGGGATATGGGGAGAAAGCAGGGACAGGGTACTGAATTTGGATGATCAGACATGATCGCATTGAATGGCGGTGCAGGCTCGAGGGACCGAATGGCCTACTCCTGCTCCTATCTTCTATGTTTCTATGTTTCTAACCCGGCCACATGTGCAGGAGCCTCGGTTACACAGCCACATGTTCAGGAGCCCCGGTTATACGGCCACAGGTACAGGAGCCCCGGGTACACTGCCACAGGTGCAGGATCCGCGGCTACAAGGCCACAGATGCAGGAGCCCCGGTTACACGGCAAGCGGAGCCCCGGTTAGATGGCCACAGGTGCAGGAGCCCCGGTCACACGGCCACAGGTGCAGGAGCTGCGGTTACACAAGGCTAAAGGGATCAAGGCTTATGGGGAGAAAGCAGGGACTGGGTACTGAATTTGGATGATCAGCCATGATCTCATTCAACGTCGGAACAGGCTCGAGGGGCCGAATGTCCTACTCCTGTTCCTATCTTCTATGTTCGCCAAAACTGTTCTATATAAAGTAAATAACAGATTCTAAGGCACATGAGTAAGTGATACATTGGCTCATGTTTATTGATATTTGAGAGCGCACTAAGACTAAAAGTAAGTAATAGACGTCGATTAACTCAGAAGTAGAATGTCTATTTGGGACATACAAACGGTACTGTTCATGGCAGTTTGCAGCGCTGGGTCTGACCTTTTTTTGCTGATCATTCATATTTATAAAGATTAGCAAACAGGCATAGCTGAACTGAGTTGTAATAGTTCTGCCCTTGGAACTCCATCTCAACTGCTGTCTTTGTATGCCTTGCTCTAACCTTATATGTAGCAGACGGTTCCAGTTCCTTTATCTCAATATCTCTTCAGTCTGTTTTCTTACAAGGCTTCGATGAGTTCATTCATGTACTTTCCCATTATGCCTAAACTAGTTTGTCCCATAGTAACATTAGTAATTCTCAAGGCATTCATCCATAATGCATTCTGCTCATGTCAAGTTATCCTAATTTAGCCGTTATCTGCGCACACCACCGAACACTGCACAGCGATACCTTTGATTCACTAAGCCTTTTGCGCAAAAAGGGGTATTTGTACTGTTCGTGTTCTTATGCCTCTGATCAATGCAATTAAAATTGATTCAAAATAAACTCGAACATGTGAATGTTTCTAATCATGGGATGCGTGCTTTAACTACTTGTGGGATGAATTCAGAGATGGCGCTGAAATACTTGAAGGGGAGGAAATAGCAGGGCTATGGGGAAAGAGCAGGGAGTGGGCCTAATTGGAGAAGCTCTTCCAAAGAGCCGGCACAAACCCGATGGGCCTCATGGCCTCCTTCTGTGCGGCATCATTCTATGTTTCTATGCGTTCTCTTTTCAATTCACTTTATATTCTTATTCGACTGGAATTCTGATTAAGATTTATATTATCCAATGTGTATAATACAACGTTATTTGGTATTTATATAGTTTTCCACCGAGGTCATTCAGAAAAGGGAGAATGTTAAACGCAATCACAGACGCAACGTAGTTCAATTAATATACAAACCGAATTTAGCATTTTATACGTTGTTATAGTTCGACCCATCACTCAACCGTTCTGTTAAATCTTCATTTCTACTGAGAGTTTGGCAGTTTTATGAAAATTTGCAAATGTCTACAAAGAGTGCAATCTCGAGATTTGGACGTTTTAAAAATGATCATAAATTCGGAGAGAATTAAAGCAAGAAAAGAATAATATCATCTGAGACAGTGGAACAATAATTTTATTACACTGCAATGAGACAGTAAAGGTATGATGACTGCAGAGTCAGCACACTCTTGGGTTCACCTCGTGCAATCAAGCAAACAAACTAACTGCATATTTATTGCTATAACTTGAAATACAGCAATTAAACCAAAAAGATCTAACCTTTAATTTCGAACTTTGTTCAAAGAAAGTTTGCTGATGGTATATTAGACGAATACGTAAGATTATTCTGTCAGATACTGCTGGATCTGGAGATACTTGTTTTAAGCGGGTTTGCCTGAGTCTCGTGTTTAACCACACAGGTGTAAAGCTCATGTGAGTTCCACTCTGAGGCTGGTAGAGTCAGATAACTGCTCACACTGAATGTGTTGTCCGTCTCCTGCTTGATCCGACTGGTCACAACACCATTCCCTCTGACACAACCATCTACAGTCCACTCAATCTCCACAGCGCCCGGGTTGAAGCGGTTCACCAGACACACCAGGGTCGCCGTGTTCTTTTCCCTGATTTGATCCGGTGAAGGCGGAAGGACGGTCACCGAGGGGGCCCGCGGATCTAAAAAGCAAAGTAGGAACAGCCTGTGAAGATCCACTCTGAATTGGATGTAAAGAGTCTGCATTCAATCGTTTACTTTCTCACAGTTTTAAATTTGGTACGTCTGTACTAGCTTAAAATTGTTAAAATGGGAGAGTAATAACGTTCTTTAACTAATCACTTAGGGTCCGTTGATTTAGAAAACTATATAACGAATTGAAGAAAAACCGAGGGCTCCGTGCATCGAGAAAAAATATAAAACTGAAAGACTATTCACTCTTATTTGGATTAAAACAGGAGATCATAGTTTTTCTTTCTTTAAATTTTCTTTTAATATGTAGTCCAAACATATTAAGAATATTTCGGTGCAAGTTTAATAACGCTAAACGGCGCCACACTTTCTTAGATTTTTACATGGAATTACATAGAATGTGGAGTACAGAAACAGGCCATTCCACCCAACTGATCTATGTCGGTGTTCATGCTCCACACGAGCCTCCTCCCACACTAATTCATCTAACCCTATCTGCATATCCTTCCATCCGTTTATCCCTCATGTACTTATCTTGCTTCCCCTTAAAGGCATTTCGCTTCATCTGCTGCATGTGGTAGCAAGTTCCACAGTCTAAACACTCTTTGGATAAAAAAGTTTTTCCTGAATTCCTTCTTGGATTTATTAGTGACTATCAACTATTTATGACCCATGGTTTTGGACTACCCATCAAGTGGAAACATCTTTCCTACTTCTACACTATCAAACGCTTTCATGAATTTAAAGACCTCTTTTAGGCCACCACCCAGCATGTTCAATGCTTCAGAGCCCCATTCTGTTCAGTCTTTTCAGTCGGTTATACTTTGAATGCTGAGACTAAAATTACATCCTGGCAGAGTCACGCTTGGGAAACTGTTTGATATAATCGCTACCCAGTATTTCGGCTTTTAGATGCCTAGTCAGACGAGGAACAATCTGCTGCAGAAAGATCAGCTGCTTCTACTTGTTTATGTTAATATAAGAAGAATAACGAGTAGCATTATCTAGCACCACATCAGTTTTCACACATATGACTTTGAAGCGCAGTGATAGTAAGCTTAAACAAAGCACGAAGCTACAGACGCAAATCCCTTTCTTTTAAGGCAATGATTGAAGCGAGTATGGGATGTGCTTTTCTGCTGTACCTTGAATAATGCAATGGGATCGTGAACGTCCCCTTGAACAGGAATGTGGAACTCCTCTTAATGGCGTTATCCAAAGGAAGGCATTTCCTTCAATGCCGCACTCCCTCCATATCACTATTTCCTCTGGTGGGGGAATTCAGAACAAGAAGGCAAGGTATTAAAATTAGAGCTAGGGCATTAAGGAGTGAAACCAGGAAGCACTCTTTCACACAAAGGGTGGTGGAAATCTGAAAACCCCTGCCCCAAAAAGGTTGTGGCTGTTGGGTAAATTGAGATTTTCACGACTGAGATCGATGGATTTTTGTATTCTAAGGATCTCAAGGGATAGGGAGCAAAGGCGGAGTTGAGTTACATATCAGCCATGATCCAATGGAATGGTGGAACAGGCTCAATGGGCTACATAGTGTTCGCCTGTTCCTATGTTCCGATGTAACGCCTGGAAAGAGGATTTAAATCTAAAACGTTCTGATCCAGACGTGAGAAAGTTATCAACTGAGACAAACCAACCGTCAGACGTGTAAATAGTTTGAAAGTATAATCACCTACTCTGTTAAAATTGTCTTCTAAATTTAACTTGCATCAGATGTAAGTTGAATGAAACAACTTATAATAAAACAAAGCGCCTTTTCTACAGCCTGTAGCTAAATATCCCAATAAAAATGCCCTTTGAGTCTCTCGGATTAACTGTAGGGTTATACTTTTTTACTGACAGAATTAAATAAAAATTCGAATGCTGATCCCGCGGTTCTATCCATACAAAATAAATCGGAGTCGAAGTCGAAGTCTTTCAGTGGTTAAAATATCGGCGCGGGTTCAAACACTGATTCTTATTGCAATGCTTCAAATATACAAATGGAAAGATGGGAAAGGAGTTTCAGACCCTTAGTTGCTGAGGATATCCACTCATGCACCGTCCCGTATTGTCATCTTCTGGGGAGCCAAAACAGCGAAAAACACGTGACCAATTCCGGGAAAGCTCTGGGAAATTTCTCTGAAACTCTTGAAGGGGATCAAGGAAGCTCCAGGAAATCGTAGTTACCCAGGATGCATCATTTGACCTAATTAAGCTAATCTCTCTTCAGTCAATATTTCCCAGCTTCCTTAAAAACGAAGAACTATACAAGACAGGATATGACCGTCTCCATCCACAATGTCTTTCCAAAGGCAACAAATCTCTTATCACATTTTATCTCTGATAACCGCAATATCCCTGTCTGCAAAAAAGAAGATCAACTTCTTAAAAACTGTAATTTTTATTATTATAATTTCTAACCCAGTCACTGTGATTTATAGCTATTCGTTACTCACTAATGAAATTATGAATTAATGACTAACATGAAATACAATACTGAGAATGTCGCACTAATGACACATACTCCAACTCTCTGATTGGGAATCTTTAATGGCACCGTGTCGGGGAATTATAAAAATATTTCAGGTTATAGTTTTTTTTAGCTCTACGTGAGTTATGAAGCACAGCGCGAGGACAATGTAAGTCACTCACAAGTATCGAGAGATGTTTAATGCCGTCTCATGCAGATTGACCAATGCTTTACGAATAAGTTTCAAATCACCAATAAATTATAATTAAACTGGTGCAGGCTGAATTCCACCCACCTAAAAATAATTATTCGGTAGATTTTAGAATTTCATCCATAACATTGTAATTGTTGCGCGACAGTTTCATGAGCATTTGGCAAACAGAATAGATATACATCTCCCTCTAAACACCAAGAGGGAATCGGAGAATTATAAATGTACGTTCGGAAGCTTTTTCACTGCAACCGGATTAAGCTAACAATTGAAAACTCGCACTTCAAGACTCTCAGATGAACAAAGCGAAAAATATACTTACTGCCCAGATTCAGTTCAGTTCCTGTCCCGAAAGTGAATCCACCAACAGTGTAATCCCAGGCACCACAGTAATAATCGGCGGCATCCCCGGATTGTAAATTGCTGATGGTTAAATGCATGACGTTGCACGACGTGTCCCTGGATCCAGTGAATCGATCAGGAATCCCCGAACCTCTGCTCGAATCATAGTCGCTCCAAACAAAGGCAGGGGCACTGCCGGGTTTCTGCCAGTACCAGCTCGTGTAGTAGCTGCACATGCTGCCTCCGGACAGGGTGCAAGTGATTGTGACGGATTTTTCCAGTGAAGTTGAGATGGACGGTGGCTGAGTCAGCACAATACCCGCGTTGGTACCTGGAGAAATAAAAAGTTATTAACAAGTGACCTTCAGTAAAATCGTGGAAAATAATTGCAATTCAGACCGGTGAAGCTCAAGTACAGCACCCGATCAGCGTAATACAAAGAGCAGGAATATTGAAGACTTTTACAGCACTCGACTTACATTGCAAACAGAACATCAGGGCGGCGAGAACACGAAGCCACTCACTCATTTTGCAGATTTTTTTAACAAGATCAGAGCAAAATGTTTCCCTGGTCGAACCTAATGATGCGGCACCTTCTAAACTTCTCCTTAAGAGCATTTACACAGGGGGCTATCGCGTCGCATTTAATATTTATGCAAATTTCTGTCACGTTGCGGCCGTTTATTGGATCCTTGGAAGTGGTCTGATTGACGTTTGTCTAAAGTGAATTTTAGCCAATATATTGTTGAAATACTCGACTCGGTCACGACATGCAGAAACAGTTGAGGTGAAATTATGTTGTCCCTCTTAGCATGGGGACGCTGAATGAGTTAATGTGAAATTCCATTGGCTGCTGTTTAACAGAGACATTACGCTATTTAAAGTCTGTTAAAATGAAGGCCAATTGAATTTCGTGCAAACCTGAAAGGTAGATATAGCAAAACTGCACAGAGCAATTTGACTCAATGCGTCTTTGAAGAATTGATTATTGTTCAATCGAAAGAGATATCAAGCTACAGTGATTCAACCACTGCGCCAAGTCAACTGGAAGCTGCGAGCAGAGAATGTGCCATATAGCATATCTCCTTATTCTTCTCTGAGCACAAGCGTTAGTGATTTCATTTTTCTTCCATTTTTAACATTCATCGCCCACGAAGAACTCATTTTTAAAATCCAAAAACGTCAATAAACAATACTTGATAAAATTCCATAAACTAGTTCTCCCAAAGTAGCTTTAAAAACTGCAGCTTTTTATTTCATGTTTTAAAGGGGAGCGTTTTTATAGAGGGAGTTTGGCATCAATATTATCGCTCATTATAGAGACCTCGGAATCGCACAGAGGGTAGATTGTACTACCCGCGCTCCCGGCAGGCGATGGTCTGTGAGCGCGAACTGGTACATACTGTAGAGGCGCATTGAGGATTAACTTGCTTCATGGCGCAGAAGAGCGTGAATGATGTGAGCCAACAGGTTTCGTTTACATTGGGCGTCAAGAATGATATTGAAGTAAGTCGTTGCTATTTAGAGCAGTTAACCAGAGATGGGCATTTAATTGCGCCCTTTTCTCTGCTGCTCTTTCTATGATGTAGGAAACAGAACGGGAAGTCTCCCAAATGGAGCGACTCTTTTATTATCCAAACATTAAATTATTTCATCAATGAACCCCATAACAGTTCACGATAACATTTCTTAATCATCTGGCAAGTGTTGAATATTTCATTTCTTTATCCTTTCTGTACAGGCAAGAGGTTCCGCTGTTCGCTGTTCGATACCCAGGACAGATGGGTTAAGTGGACATCCCGTCATCCACACACTGACATGCCCACGCCACCCACACACACACACCCTCGGCTCCACACACACCACTCCCCACACACACCACTCCCCACAGACACCACCCCCACCCCCGCCCCACACACACCAAACCCCACCCCCCACACACCAACCCGCACACACCACCTCCCCACACACAACACTCCCGCACACACACACCAATCCGCACACATCACCACTACCCCCACACACATCCTCCCCACATACCCCTGACCCCTTCATACACCACAACCTCCAAACACACCACACCACACACATCACCCCGCACACACACCACCCCACACACACCACCTCCCCCCACACTCCACCCCACACACACACTCTCCCCACACACACCCACTCACATACCCTGCCCCTAACACACGCATCACACCTCACACACTGCCCCACCCGTCCCCCACGCCCACCCATGCACAGATGCACACATATTCAGTGTCTTGCCCCTTATATTATTATTTAATCTAGTACAACTCATTAAAATATTTTTACCTTGGAATACATTTTAACAGTAGCCCGAACGTATAGATACTCTGAAATATCGATAGAGCTATGGAGCTGTAATGTTATACATTGTAATTATGATAACTTCCATCCTCTAATGAGGCATGAAATACAGTGTACTGGCACCTCCGAGCATCTAATAGGACCTAGTCCAATTTAGAGGACAAGACAATCATTATGTTACAGGAATGTTGCAACTGAAGTTTATTATTCCCTAAAGAGGCCACAAGGAAACTTTGCAACACCCTGAAGCTAAACGTAGAAACTGATCCAGGACAGTGACGGTTAAATCAAAGGTGCCCTCTGCCGTACGTAATTATACTCCTGGATCCTTTCAAGCAGCAAAAAGAGATATATGAAAAATCGCCCAACTTGGAACTCACATCAGCAACATGCAAGATACAAACCACTTGGTTGTCCGGCCCAATTACTTTGTCAAACCCCCGCATGGAAACGAGGCGTGGAAAAGAGTCGTGAACTCTTCCTCACTGCCTGGATTTTGCAGTGTGCAGAACATCATTGATGTCAAGCATATGGTCATGCAGGCCCCTAACCTCAGTACCAACACCTTCAGGAAGGGAAATGATGAACATCGGTACAGTATTTAGCACGTTGATGCCCAATACCCTTGTCGAAAACGCAATCGCCACTATTTTTCACAGTTTTATATGAGGACCCACGAATAATATAGACGCATTTAAGGGGAAGCTAGATAAGCATATGAAGGACCAGGGAATAAAGGGTTATGCTGATAAAGTTAGATGAGGAAGCATGGGAGGAGGCTCGAGGGGAGCAGAAACGCCGACATGGACTGTTTGGGCCGAATGGCCTGTTTCTGTGCTGTACATTCTATGTAATTTCTCAACAGATATATTGCTGGGCCTCATGTCAATTGCTAATTTCTGGATATTAAAAATTACGACGCTGTCGTTATGTATTATCTGTTATTTATTATGTGCTAGAGTGTTAATAACGTTATTCCATGTTTTGCTTTCGTCATTTTGAGATCTCAGTCTATTTAGGGCAGCTGTAGTGTACTAAGAAGGCAGTTATTAAATTCCATGTCCTGATATTGTACATAATAAATTATTGCGTTATTTACAAAGCCATCGTTTATGCCTGCAGTTTCTCATTAGGATAACGAACAAATTTAATTAAATATAATTTTTAAATCGTGTAGAGATAAAAAGGCATTTAGAAAAATTAAAGAATAAAATCACTTTGCGCCTTTTGTCCCTACAATAGATAATTGGGGACGAGATAAGTGCATCTTCTGTTTTACTGCAACCACTTCCAGAGAGATAATTAGTCATCCTACTCCTTCACACCGTGCTTCCCCTTTGTATTTAAACGTGCCTTTTTTCTCCTATTCTAGTGCTTCTCCGAGGTGGAACCGTTTCGGAGCTCTCAATGACTGACCATGACTTTGGGATTTCCGCATGAGCCAAATCCCCAAGTTGCGGTCAGTTTCAAAGGCGGAATGAGGGCGAACGCTGCCAGTTCGTCATCATCCCGAACACAAATTCCGGGCCAACAAAACAGACAATAGAGGAGCATCATGCCAATCAATGCTCACTCTATCCATTGGAACATGCAGACTGTGCAGCATATTTTCAACCTGTAGTAATGGTAAATCCTGGAGGAGGCAACAACACAGAGAAAAAAGCCTGCAGTCAATTTCAGGAAAAAACTGCGAAATTCCTGACCAATTCCCAAAGGCAATGAAGGAAGCTCCATGTGAGCATGATTGGTCATAGCTAACCCATACAACTCACACTTATATGACCCAATGTCTGAAGGAACATAATGGGTAATTCCATATCCGCGTTCAGAGTGGGGAACAGTGCTAGTGGGCAGCGTATGTCAAGAAATCCCGGGTGTATAGCACATGCTTTTCCATCCATTCATTTGATATAATGTTAGCACATGGATTGCCGCACAATGAAGTGCTTCCTGGATAAAGGGCTTTTATTTGAATTATGGTGTGCCCCTGAATGCACTCTCTGTGAGTGCTTTTTCCCCAATGGGAGTGTCAGGTCGAAGAATCACGCATTACATCCATCAATACCTTCAGCTCCCTATCCTGTGTTCTGTCAAATACTCGATTGTTAAAGCCACTTTGTAAGCAATTTCAATCCGTTGCACCACCATATGGTAGATGGTGTGTCTGCACCCACAATCCTAATGCTGAGTTCCATGTTTTAGCTGTGTCAAGGGAAAAGAGCGAATGATAAATTCGTACAAGGCAATGGTAAGGGAAAAATTAGAGCACTGTGAGTAGTTTTGGATGTCTGATTATATTAAAGACAGAGAGAACATAAAGTGCAGATTCGCCAGGAAGATGCCAGGGTGCTGAAAGTTTGGCATGTTGGAGAAGAACTGTTGTGAACTTAGCTTAAAGTACCTAGAGGTGCACGCCAACATAAATGAAGGTGCTGCTGCAGGAGATGCAGCAAATGACTGTAGCCATCTTTACAACAAAAGACCATTCTTCTGCCAAAGCAGAGGTCAAGGCAGTTTGGATGGAGGTAGCCAGGAGGGAATGGACTGGAAACAAACAAGGAAGAGTACTGTGTTATCAGGAGGATTGCCAAAGTAAGTGTAAACACCATTGCTTAAATTAGGCGAGGGAGCTGTAAGCAGGAGGCCATACCCAGCACACAATATGTACAGGTCAAGAGTCACCTTCCTGGACCAATCTAAAGAGCAGTGCATCAGCAGTCTGTGGTTCTCCAAGCAGGCTTTCGTAGATCTCTGGAACGTCCTGCAACATGACCTGCTGCCTGCTGGACCGGGGGGGGGGGGGGGGGGGGGGGGGCGGTGCATGCCTTGTCAGTGGCCCTCAAAGTCACCACGGCCCTGAGTTTTTACGCCACTGGACCCTTTCAGTTTGCAACAACGGACTTCAGCCGTATTTTGCTGTCTGCAGTTCAGAACTGCATAAAGCAGATGCCTAACACCCACTTTGCCAGGACACATAGAACATAGAACATAGAACATTACAGCACAGTACAGGCCCTTCGGCCCTCGATGTTGTGCCGAGCATTGTCCGAGACCAAGATCAAGCTATCACACTCCCTATCACTCTGGTGTGCTCCATGTGCTTATCCAATAACCGCTTGAAAGTTCCTAAAGTGTCCGACTCCACTATCACAGCAGGCAGTCCATTCCACACCCCAACCACTCTCTGAGTAAAGAATCTACCTCGGACATCCCTTCTATATCTCCCCCCATGCACCTTATAGTTATGCCCCCTTGTAACAGCTGCCTCTACCCGAGGAAATAGTCTCTGAACATCCACTCTATCTATCCCCCTCATCATCTTATAAACCTCTATTAAGTCGCCTCTCATCCTCCTCCGCTCTAAAGAGAAAAGCCCCAACTCCCTCAATCTTTCCTCATAAGACCTCCCCCCCAAACCAGGCAGCATCCTGGTAAATCTCCTTTGCACTCTTTCCAATGCTTCCACGTCCTTCCTATAGTGAGGTGACCAGAACTGCAAACAATATTCCAAATGTGGTCTCACCAAGGTCCTGTACAGTTGCAGCATAACCTCACGGTTCTTAAACTCAAACCCTCTGTTAATAAACGCCAACACACCATAGGCCTTCTTTACTGCTCTATCCACTTGAGTGGCAACCTTCAGATATCTGTGGATATGAACCCCCAGATCCCTCTGCTCCTCCACGTTCCTCAGAACCCTGCCGTTGACCCTGTAATCCTTATTCAAATTTGCCCTACCAAAATGAATCACCTCGCACTTATCAGGGTTAAATTCCATCTGCCATTTTTCGGCCCAGCTCTGCATCCTATCAATGTCTCTTTGCAGCCTACAACTGCCCTCCACCTCATCCACTACTCCACCAATCTTGGTGTCATCAGCAAATTTACTGATCCACCCTTCAGTCCCCTCCTCCAAGTCATTGATAAAAATCACAAACAGCAGAGGACCCAGCACCGACCCCTGTGGCACACCGCTGGTAACTGGTCTCCAGTCCGAAAATGTTCCATCCACCACCACCCTCTGCCTTCTATGAGATAGCCAGTTACTTATCCAATCGGCCAAATTTCCCTCTATCCCACAACTCCTTACTTTCTTCATGAGACGACCATGGGGAACCTTATCAAACGCCTTACTAAAATCCATGTATACGACATCAACTGCTCTACCTTCATCTACACACTTAGTTACCTCCTCAAAGAATTCAATCAAATTTGTTAGGCAAGACTTACCCTTCACGAATCCGTGTTGACTATCCCTGATTAAGTTGCCCCTTTCCAAATGGTCATAAATCCTATCCCTCAGGACCTTTTCCATTATCTTACCAACCACCGAAGTAAGACTAACCGGCCTATAATTACCAGGGTCATTCCTATTTCCTTTCTTGAAGAGAGGAACAACATTCGCCACTCTCCAGTCCTCTGGCACCATCCCCGTGGACAGTGAGGACCCAAAGATCAAAGCCAGAGGCTCTGCAATCTACTCCCTTGCCTCCCAAAGAATCCTAGGATATATCCCATCTGGCCCAGGGGACTTATCGACCCTCAGGTTCTTCAATATTGCTAAAACATCTTCCCTCAGAACATCTACCACCTCCAGCCTATCCACCTTTATCACACTCTCATCCTCAAGAACATGGCCCCTCTCCTCGGTGAACACTGACGAAAAGTATTCATTCATCACCTCTCCTATCTCTTCTGACTCCATGCACAAGTTCCCACTACTGTCCTTGACCGGCCCTACCCTCACCCTGGTCATTCTTTTATTTCTCACATAAGAGTAAAAAGCCTTGGGGTTTTTCTTGATCCGACCCGCCAAGGACTTCTCATGCCCCCTCCTAGCTCTCCTAAGCTCTTTTTTTTAGCTCATTCCTTGCTACCTTGTACCCCTCAATCGACCCAACTGAACCTTGTTTTCTCATCCTTACATACGCTTCCTTTTTCCTCTTGACTAGACATTCAACCTCTTTTGTGAACCATGGTTCTCTCACTCTGCCATTTCCTCCCTGCCTGACAGGGACATACCTATCAAGGACACGCAGTAATTGCTCCATGAAAAAGCTCCACTTTTCGTTTGTGCCTTTCCCTGATAGTTTCTGTTCCCATCTTATACTCCCTAATTCTTGCCTAATCGCATCATAATTACCCCTCCCCCAATTATAAACCCTGCCCTGCCGTATGGCCCTATCCCTCTCCATTGCAATAGTGAAAGTTACCGAATTGTGGTCACTATCTCCAAAGTGCTCTCCCACATACAAATCAAACACTTGGCCCGGTTCATTACCCAGTACCAAATCCAACGTGGCCCCACCTCTTGTCGGCCTATCCACATATTGTGTCAGGAAACCCTCCTGCACACGCTGTGCAAAAACTATCCCATCCGAACTGTTTGACCTATAAAGGTTCCAATCAATATTTGGAAAGTTGAAGTCACCCATGACAACTACTCTGTGACCTCCACACCTATTCATAATCTGCTTTGCAATTTCTTCCTCCACATCTTTATTACTATTTGGGGGCCTGTAGAAAACTCCTAACAACGTGACCGCTCCTTTCCTATTTCTAACTTCAGCCCATATTACCTCAGACGGCAGATCCCCCTCGAACTGCCTTTCTGTCGCTGTTAAACTATCCTTGATTAACAATGCTACTCCTCCACCTTTCTTACCGACTTCCCTACTCTTACTGAAACATCTATACCCCGGAACTTCCAACAACCATTCCTGTCCCTGTTCTAACCATGTCTCCGTAATGGCCACCACATCGTAGTCCCAAGTACCAATCCACGCTCCAAGTTCTCCTACCTTATTCCGGATGCTCCTTGCATTGAAGTAGACACACTTCAAGCCATCTTCCTGTCTGCCGGTACATTCCTGCGACCTTGATACCCTCCTCAGTACCTCCCTACACTCACCACTGGCTCGTGGACTACAGCCCTTTTTCCCATCCCCCTGACAAATTAGTTTAAACCCCCCCGAAGAGCCGTAGCAAATTTCCCTCCCAGGATATTGGTGCCCCTCTGGTTCAGGTGCAAACCGTCCTGTTTGTACAGGTCCCACCTTCCCCAGAATGTGCTCCAATTATCCACATAACTGAAACCCTCCCCCTTACACCATCCCTGCAGCCACGTGTTTATCTGCACTCTCTCCCTGTTCCTCAACTCGCTAGCACGTGGCACCGGCAACAAACCAGAAATTACAACATGGTTTGTACTGGCTCTCAGCTTCCAACCTAGCTCCCTAAATTCCTGTTTTAAATCCCCGTCCCTTCTCCTACCTATGTCGTTGGTACCGATGTGTAGCACGACTTGTGATTGTTCCCCTTCCCCTTTGAGGATTCTGAAAACACGGTCCGAGACGTCACGGACCCTGGCACCCGGGAGGCAACATACCATCCGTGAGTCTCTTTTGCTGCCACAGAACCTCCTATCTGTCCCTCTGACTATTGAGTCCCCAATAACTATTGCTCTCCTGCTCTCCCCCCTTCCCTTCTGAGACACAACAGAACATCACCTTTCTCACTAAACTCAAAAGTACAGTACAGAGCTCATGACCTTGCGGCAGTCGCTGGCTTCCCTCTCGTGCAGGACGTAATTGACAGTACACACTTGGTCATCAGGACACCGGAGCACCGCAATATTCACCAACAGAGAAGGGTACCACTCTAACAATGTACAGCGAGTGGCCGATCACTGGAACAACATCATGCAGCGCTGTGCAAGGTACCCAGGGAGCTGCCACTCCACCATTCTCTCCGCTATTCAACCCTGAGAGGAGCGTGACAGGATGGCTGCTGGGGGTCAAGGAATACCTCCTGCAGTCCTGGTTCATTATATCAGTCCGCAACCCCACCACGCCGGAGCAACACAGTCGACGCAAGGGTTTGACCAGGATCCTTATAGAGCACACGATAGAAATGCTCAAGCAGAGGTTCAGAAGACTGGATCGCTCAGGCTGCTCACTGCAATTTGCCTCAGATAGAGTGTCAGGCATTGTTATGGTTTGCTGCATGTTGCACAACATTGGATTGCAAAGAATCCTGCATTTTGAGGAGGTAGAACACCAGCAGCAGTCATCATCAGACGAGGAAGACCTGGGGAAGGAGGGTGAAGCAGCAGAGGAAGGAGGGCCACATCAGTGCCTTGCAGCGAGATGTCAGGGGTCCGCTCATAGGCTTCTCACGCCCTGCCCTGAGAATTTACAAACATAACAGTCCTTGACGTATTCTTCATCACGCCCTTCATCTTGCATTGAAGAACATTCAATCCCTTCAGACAACTTCTATAGATTTTTTTATTCGTTCCTGGGTTGTGGGTGTCGTTGGCAAGGCCAGCATTTATTGTCCATCCCTATTTGCTCTTGAGAAGGTGGTGTTTAGCCGCCTTCGTGAACTGCTGCAGTCCTTGTGGGGAAGGTACTCCCACAGTTCTGTTAGGGAAGAATTTCCAGGATTTTGACCCAGCGACGATGAAGGAACGTTGATATATATTTCCAAGTCAGGATGGTGTGTAACTTGGAGGGGAACTTGCAGGTGATGATGTTCCCATGCGCCTGCTGCCCTTGTCCTTCTATGTAGTAGAGGTCGGGGGGTTGGCAGGTGCTGTCGAAGAAGCCTTGGCGAGCTGCAGCAATGGATCTTGTAGATGCTACACATTGCAGCCACGGTGCGCCGGTGGTGGAGGGAGTGAATGTTTAAGGTGGTGCATGGGGTGCCAATCAAGTGGGTTGCTTTGTCCTGGATGGTGTCGAGCTTCTTGAGAGTTGTTGGAGCTGCACTCATCCTGGCTTGTGGAAAGTATTCCATCACACTCCTGACATGTGCTTTATAGATGGTGGAAAGGCTTTGTGGAGTCAGGAGGTGAGACAGTCGCCACAGAATACCCAGCCTCTGATCCGCTCTTGTTGCTACAGTGTTGATGTGGCTGGTCCAGTTAAGTTTCTGGTCAATGATGATCCCCCAGGATGGTGATGGTGGGGTATTCGGCGATGGCAATGCCATTCAATGGCAAGCGGCGCTGGTTAGATGCTCCCTTGTTGGAGACAGTCATTGCCTGGCACTTGTGTGGCGCGAATGCTTCTTGCCACTTAACTACTAAGCCTGAATGTCGTACAGGTCTTGTTGCATTCGTGCATGATCTGCTTCGTTATCTGAGGAGTTGTGAATGGAACTGAACACTGTGCAATCATCAGCGAACATCCCCACTTGTGACCTTAAGATGGAGGGAAGGTCATTCATGAAGCAGCTGAAGATGGTTCAGCCTAGGACACTGCCCTGAGGAACTCCTGCAATGATACCTTGGGGCTGAGATTATTGACCTCCAACAACCATAACCATCTTTCTTTGTGCTAGGTCTGAATCCAGCCACTGGAAAGTTTTCTCATTGATTCCCATTGACTTCAATTTTACTCTGGCTTCTTGATGTTACACTCGGTCAAATGCTGCTTGATGTCAAGAGCAGTCGCTCTCACCTCACCTCTCGAATTCAGCTCCTTTGTCCATGATTGGACAAAGGCTGTCAATAGGTCTGGAGCAGAGTGGACCTGGCAGAACCCAAATTGAGCATCGGTGAGCAGGTTATTGGTGAGTAAGTGCCACTTGATACCACTGTTGACGACACCTTCCATCACTTTGCTGATGATTGAGCGTAGACTGATGCGGCTGCGCAATTATTGTACTTTTCAGAAAACATTCAAAGCGCTTCCCTTCGCTCTTCAATACCATTCACATTGGCTGCAAGTGTGTAACCTGTAATGTTGTGCATTGTTCTGTTGCATTGATATTCTACTTACCCAACGAGAGGCTGAGGTATGGTAGTACAAAACAATAGGTTAGATGCTATCCTCCATGACGATTTAGGCTTTGTAGATTGATGTGAAACGGCCCCGATTTTGCAGTGGGTATAAGAACATAAGAACATAAGGAATAGGAGAAGGAGTAGGCAATTTGGCCCCTCGAGCCTGCCCCGCCATTTAATGAGATCATGGTTGATCTGATCTTGGGCTCAGCTCCATTTCCCTGCCCGCTCCCCATAACCCATCACTCCCATATTGTTCAAAAATATGTCTATCTCCACCTTAAATACAATAAATGACCCAGCCTCCACAACTCCCTGGGGCAGAGAATTCCACAGATTCCTGACCCTCTGAGAGATGAAATTGCTCCTCATCTCAGTTTTTAATGGGCGAGCCCTTATTTTGAATCTGTGCCCCCAGTTCTAGATTCCCCCATGAGGGGAAACAGCTTCTCTGCATCTACCTTGTCGAGCCCCCTCAGTATCTTATATGTTTCAATAAGATCACCTCTCATTCTTCTAAACTCCAATGAGTATAGGCCCAACCTGCACAACCTTTCTTCATAAGTCAACCCCTTCATCTCAGGAATCAACCTCGGGAACCCTCTCTGAACTACCTCCAATGCAAGTATATCCCTCCTTAAATTAGGAGACCAAAACTGTATGCAGTACTCCAGGTGTGGTCTCACCAATACCCTGTACAGTTGTAGCAGCACTTCCCTGCTTTTATACTCCAGCCCCCTTGCAATAAAGGCCAATATTCCATTTGCCTTCCTGATTACTTGCTGTACCTGCATGCTAACTTTTTGTGTTTCATGCACAAGGAATCCCAGGTCCCTCTGTACTGCAGCGTTTTGTAATCTCTCTCCATTAAATAATAATTTGCTTTTTTATTTTTCTTACCAAAGTGGATAACCTCACACTTTCCCACATTATACTCCATCTGACAAATGTTTGCCCACTCACTTAGTAAGTCTACATCCCTTTGCAGATTCTTTGTGTCCTCTTCACAACTTCACAACAGGCAGGTGCGTATTCTTTTCACAGGTCGGTGGCGTACTCCGGAGGTACGCCGCTGACCACAATTTTTGGCCCATTGGTTATATATATGGAAGTACACAATGTACATTTCCACAATGCGTGGAAATTTAATAAATAATGTGGAGGCTATTTGCAGATGTCAGGAGGAAATAGACAGACTGGTGAAATGGGCAGACACATGACAGATGGAATTTAATGCAGAGAAGTGTGAAGAGATGCATTTTGGAAATAAAATGAGGCGAGACTGTATAAACCAAATGGTACAATTTTACAGGGGGTGCAGGAACAATGAGACCTGGGGGTTCACATACACACATTTTTGAAGGCGGCAGGACAAGTTGATAAAGCTGTTAAAAAGCATATAAATAGAGCCATACAATACAAAAGCAAGGAAATGATGGTAAAACACTGGTTAGACCTCAGCGAGATTAATGTATCCAATTCTGGGCAATGCATTTTAGAAAGAATATCAAGGCCTTGGACAGAATGCAAAGGAGATTGACCAGAATACTACGAGGGATGGGAGAATTCAGCTATGCGGAGGGACTAGGGAAGCTGGGAATTTTCTCCTTAGAGCAAAGAAAGTTAAGGGAAGATTTAATAGACCTGTTCAAAATTATGAGGGGCTTTGATAGAGTTGATAGGGAGAAACTGTTTCCACTGGTAAGAGTGTCAGTAACCAGAATGTCACAGATTTAAGAATATTGGCAAACAATCCAGGGGGAAGATGAGGAGATTTTTTTACGCTGCTAGTTGTCATGGTCTGGAAGGCATTACCTGCAAGTGTAGTGGAAGCAGATTTAATAATGGCCCAGAAATTCCGTTCGCAGCCCTCCCGCGGGCGGAGGGCTACGATTTGGAAAAATCTCCGCCTGGACCGGAGGGCTCCCGGGAGGCGCAGAATTCCGTTGCTCTGCCTCTTCAAACTGCCGGTGTGCAGGGCACGCGTATCCCAGGGGCGCAGGTAGTACGCAGCGTCCCTGGGATCACATGGGGAGCCAATCAGAGCAGGGAATCTCCATTCATAGATTTGACAGGAAGACCTGTCAAATCTATGAATAGAGATCAGCCCCAAAACATAAGTAAAACTTCAAATAATTTTTTTTTAAATGACTATAAATGATATAAATTAACTCTTTTAAACAAAAATTTAAATTTTGGAAAAAAATAATTAAAGTTTTTAACGGGGCGAAAAATAAACTTATCTTTCTTTAAAGTATTTTAAAATGATAAATCAGTGGAAATTTTTTTTTTACTTTCTTCAACTATTAGACTGGTAAAAGCAGCCTGCTTTTCGAGGCGCAGCTGTTAGACCTACCTGAACTGAAGCAACTGTGAAAAAAACGGACGTTTCAGCCATACGCGCTGCCTATCCGGCGCAGCCGTTTGACCAGTCAAGCCCTTTCTGCACTGAACGGAAGTTCCGGTTTCCAGCGCATGCGCAGTGCATGCCTAAAACCGGCACTTCCGTTGGCCCTACGGGTGAGTACACAGCGCGTGCACACCCGTAGGGAACGGAATTGCTGGGCCAATAACTTTCCAAAGGGAATTTGTATATTGTTGAAAAGGAGAAACATTTCAGGGCTGTGGTGAAAGAACAAGTGTGAGGGACTAATTGGATAACTTTTTCAAATAGCCATCACTGGCACGATGGGCCGAATCGTCTCCTGCTGTGCTGAGTGATTCTATTATTCTATACATTATGAAAAGAGGTTAGGGAAGAAAAAGCAGAAGCACTATTACATTTGAACTCACTTTCGCGGGCTTTTCTTTCACAGGCTGTTGTCGGGAGCGACGAGACCGGAGGTCCTGTGAGTATTTGAACTCACTTTCGCGGGCTTTTCTTTCGCAGGCTGTTGTCGGGAGCGACGAGACCGGAGGTCCTATGAGTATTTGAACTCACTTTCGCGGGCTTTTCTTTCACAGGCTGTTGTCGGGAGCGACGAGACCAGAAGTCCTGTGAGTATTTGAACTCACTTTCGCGGGCTTTTCTTTCACCGGCTGTTGTCGGGAGCGACGAGACCGGAGGTCCTGTGAGTATTTGAACTCACTTTCGCGGGCTTTTCTTTCACAGGCTGTTGTCGGGAGCGACGAGACCGGAGGTCCTGTGAGTATTTGAACTCACTTTCGCGGGCTTTTCTTTCACAGGCTGTTGTCGGGAGAGACGAGACCGGAAGCGGACCAGGTGGGAAGCACCCAGGTGAACGGCATTTAAGGAGGGTGGTGGCTTAAACCCGAGTTCCTACAGAGTAGGAACCCCCACCCGCCCTCCTCCTCTAACCTACTAGTCTTTTAGCAGTCTAAAAACAGAGGTCACAAATTTTTTGGTCTCAGTTTCTTTTCAGCAGGGCAGGAACCGGGAGGAGCGGGAAGTCGGCGTAGGACCAAGGGGACACAAGACCGGGAAGTCAGCGAAAGACCAGGGAGGTAAGACTAACTGGTAAGTACTTTCCTCAAACCTTCCTAGAAAGTAAAACTAAAACTAGTGGGATTTGGTTAGTTTAAAAAGGAATAAGAGGAGTACAGTATACATTGGTCTAAGTAAGCTTCGGGAAAACAAAAGTCAATAAATAAACTAAAACTAGAAAATTAAAAAGTAATATAAAGGTTAAGTCATGGCAGTAGAGCTCGGACCTGTGTCATGCTCCTCCTGTAACATGTGGGAAATCAGGGACGCTTCCTGTGTCCCTGACAACCATGTGTGCGCGAAGTGTGTCCAGCTGCAGCTCATGTGGGACCACATGACGGCCCTTGAGCTGTGGATGGACTCACTTTGGAGCATCCACGATTCTGAGAGGGTTGTGGATAGCACATTTAGTGAGTTGGTCACACCGCAGGTTAAGGCCAGCGTAGATAGTACATGGGTGACCAAAAGGCAGAGCAAGGGCAGGAAGGTAGTGCAGAAATCCCCTGGGGTTGTCTCCCTTTGCAACAGGTTCACCGCCTTAGGTGCTGTTGTCGGGGGGGATGACTCATCGGGGGAAGGCACCAGCAGCCAGGCTCATGGCACCATGACTGGCTCTGTTGCAAAGAAGGGAGGGAAAAAGAGTGGCAGGGCTATAGTAATAGGGGATTCGATTGTAAGGGGAATAGATAGGGGTTTCTGTGGTCGCGACCGAGACTCCAGGATGGTATGTTGCCTCCCTGGTGCAAGGGTCAAGGATGTCTCGGCGCGGGTGCAGAACATTCTGGAGGGGGAGGGGGAACAGCCAGTTGTCGTGATACATGTTGGTACCAACGACGTAGCTAAAAAAAGGGAAGAGGTCCTACAAGTAGAATTTAGGGAATTAGGAGCCAAGCTAAAAAGTAGGACCTCGAAGGTAGTAATCTCTGGATTACTACCAGTGCCACGTGCTAGTAAGAGTACAGAGAACAGGATAGTTAGGCTAAATACGTGGCTTGAGCAGTGGTGTAAGAGGGAGGGTTTTAAATTTTTGAGACATTGGAACCAGTTTTGTGGTAGGTGTGACCTATACAAAAGGGACGGTCTACACCTGTGCAAAGATGGAACTGATGTTCTCGGGGTAATTTTTGATAAAGCAGTTCGGGAGCATTTAAACTAGTATGGCAGGGGGCTAGAAACCTAAATAGTGAAATAGAGGAAAGTGAAAGGCAGACAGAAATAAATGGTAAAAGGGTGAGGAACAAAAAACAAAGGGCCAAACTAATTCATAAAAATTGTGAGCATAAAAAAAGCCTGAGGGTTTTATACCTTAATGCGAGAAGCATCAGGAACAAGGTAGATGAATTAGCTGTGGAAATAGAGGTTAATAATTATGATCTAATTGGGATTACGGAAACATGGTTGCAGGGTGAGCAGGGCTGGGAGCTTAACATACAGGGGTATTCAGTATTTAGGAAGGATCGACAAAAAAGAAAGGGAGGAGGGGTAGCATTGCTGGTAAAAGAGGGGATAAATGCAATTGAGAGGAAGGATATTAACTCAGTTAATACAGAATCTATATGGGTGGAGCTAAGAAATAGCGAAGGGCGAAAAACATTAATAGGAGTGGTATATAGGCCTCCAAATAGTAAAATAGAGGTTGGGGAGGGCATCACGAGGGAAATTAGAGAAGCGTGCAATAAGAGCACAGCTGTCATCATAGGTGACTTTAACTTACATATAGATTGGACTAGCCTAATCAGTAAAAATAATGAGGAGGAGGAATTCCTTGAGTGTTTAAGGGATGGTTATCTGGATCAATATGTCGAGGAACCAACTCGGGAACAGGCTATATTGGACTGGGTACTGTGCAATGAGAAGGGACTAATTAGTAATCTTGTTGTACGGGGACCCTTGGGTCAGAGCGATCATAACATGATCGATTTCTCACTCGAAATGGAGAGCGAAGAAATTGACTCAGAGACTAAGGTCCTGAATTTAAACAAGGGGAATTATGATGCCATTAGACGGGAACTGAGTAGGTCTGAGTGGACAACGTTCCTGGGAGGACTGGAGGTAGATAAACAATGGCAAGCATTTAAAGATAGAATGACAAAATTGCAAAAATTGTTTATACCAATCTGGCATAAAAGGAAATCTAAAAAGGTGACTCAACCGTGGATAACAGGGGAAATTAGAGACAGCATAAAATCCAAAGATAGGGCATATAAAATAGCCAAAAAAAGCACCAGAGCGGAAGATTGGGAACAGTTTAAGATAGAGCAAAGGAGGACAAAGGGCTTAATCAAGAGGGGCAAAATAGCTTACGAAAGCAAGCTGGCGGAAAATATAAAAACTAACTCCAAAAGCTTTTATAAGTATATCAAGAGGAAAAGACTGGTGAAAACCAAAGTTGGTCCATTGCAGTCAGATACGGGGGAATATATAACGGGAAATAAGGAAATGGCAGACCAACGAAATGCATACTTTGGGTCAGTCTTTACGAAGGAAGACACAAAAAACCTCCCTGGGATATCGGGAAAAATAGGGGCATTGGCAAAGGAGGAACTGACGCAAATCAATATCTCTAAGGATATGGTGTTAAGGAAGCTAAAGGGATTGAAGGCGGACAAATCCCCAGGGCCTGATAACATGCATCCTAGGGTACTGAAGGAGGTGGCCCTAGAGATAGCGGATGCACTAAGTATGATTTTTCAGAATTCATTAGACTCGGGAACAGTGCCCATGGATTGGAGGGTAGCTAACGTTACCCCACTATTCAAAAAGGGGGGTAGGGAAAAAGCAGGTAATTACAGACTTGTAAGCATTACATCAGTTGTGGGCAAAATGCTGGAGTCCATCATTAAGGATGAAATAGCGGAGCACTTAGCAAATGGGGACAGGATAGGACAGAGTCAACATGGATTTACAAAGGGTAAATCGTGCTTGACTAATCTATTGGAATTTTTTGAGGGAGTAACTGGTAAAATAGATGGGGGAGAGCCAGTAGATGTGGTGTACCTGGACTTCCAAAAGGCCTTCGATAAGGTCCCACATAAAAGATTAGCATGGAAAATTGAAGCTCATGGGATAAAGGGGAAAGTATTGACGTGGATAGAGAACTGGCTGTCAGATAGAAAACAGAGAGTTGGAATAAACGGCTCATTTTCTGAATGGCAGGCAGTAACAAGTAGGGTACCACAGGGATCTGTCCTGGGTCCCCAGCTGTTCACAATTTACATTAATGACCAGGATCAGGGAGTCGGATGCAGCATTTCTAAATTTGCAGACGACACTAAACTAGGAGCTGGGGTGGGCTCAGAGGAGGAGACCAGGAAGCTCCAGAGCGATTTGGACAGACTGGGTGATTGGGCGGATAAATGGCAGATGCACTATAATGTGGACAAGTGCGAAGTTATCCAACTTGGGTGCAGGAACGGGAGGGCAAATTATTATTTAAATGGCAATAAATTGGGAGAGGGGGAAGTACAGAGAGACCTGGGTGTTCTTGTACACCAGTCACTGAAGGCGAGCATGCAGGTGCAACAGGCGGTCAAGAAGGCAAACGGTATGCTGGCCTTCATAGCAAAAGGGTTGGAATACAGGAACAGGGATACCTTGCTGCAGCTGTACAGGGCACTGGTGAGACCACACCTCGAGTACTGTGTACAGTTTTGGTCGCCTCATCTGAGGAAAGATGTTCTTGCCATGGAGGGGGTGCAGCGGCGATTCACCAGGCTGATACCAGGAATGGCGGGATTGACCTATGAGCAGAGACTATGTAGTTTAGGGATGTACACACTGGAGTTTAGAAGATTGAGAGGGGACCTCATAGAAGTGTATAAAATTCTGACAGGTCTAGACAGACTAGATGCAGAAGGAATGTTTCCCTTGGCGGGTGAGAACAGAACTAGAGGACATAATATAAGGATAAGGGCTAAACCATTTAGGACAGAAATGAGGGGGAATTTCTTCACTCAGAGGGTGGTGAACCTATGGAACTCATTGCCACAGAGGGCAGTGCACGCCAGCTCATTAAATATAGTTAAGAGGGAATTAGATATATTTCTACAGGCAAAAGGGGTTAAGGGTTACGGAGAGAAGGCGGGGACGGGATACTGAATTGGAGGATCAGCCATGATCTCATTAAATGGCGGAGCAGGCTCGAAGGGCCGGATGGCCTACTCCTGCTCCTATCTTCTATGTATCTATGTATCTATATATATAATAATTCATTGGAAAACTGAACAGTGCCAGAGGACAAATACAGTCATTCCTATATTTAAAAAGGGAGACAGAACAAGTCCCTGGAACTATAGACCAGTTAGCTTAACGTCAGTGGTAGGAAAGATAATGGAATCTTTACTGAAAGATGTAATAGCAGAACATCTGGAAACCAAAATATAATATAGAGTAGTAAGCACGGATTTCAAAAGAGGAGGTCATGCTTCATCAACCTTGTTGAATTCGTTGAAGAAATAACAGAAAGAGTAGACAAGAGTAATTCAGTAGGTGTAATATATTTGGTTTCTCAAAGGACCTTTGTTAAGGTACCACATAATAGATTTATAACTAAGGTCAGAGCATGTGGAGTCAGGGGATGTTTAGCAGAATGGATAGCAAGCTGGCTACTAAACAGAAAACAGAGAGTGAGGGTTAAGGGTAGTTACTCAGTCTGGCAAAAGTTGGGATGTGGTGTTCCACAGGGATTGGTGCTGGGACCATTGTAGTTCACAATTTACATTAATGATTTGGACTCGGGAATCGGAAGTACCATTTGAAAATTTGTGGTTGACACCAGGTTGTGAGATGTAATTAATACCAAGGAAGAATGTGACAAAATAAAGGAAGACATTAATAAACTTATGAATGGGTGTATAATTGGCAAATTAATTTTAACATAGATTAAGTGTGAGGTGGTGTATTTTGGTTGGAAGAATAAGGAGGCCACATAATGCTTGGATAATAAGAGTCTGAATGGGGTAAAAGAGCAAAGAGGTCTAGGGGTACAGATACACAAATCACTCAAAGTATTGACGCAGGTTAATAAGGCCATGAAACGCAAATCAAGCATTGAGTTTCATTTCTAGAGGGATAGAATTGAAAGCCTAGAAAGTTTGTTAAACTTGTATCGAAACTTGTTTATACTTCATCTTACGATTAGGCACTTTACATCCTTCGGTACTCAACACTGACTTCAACTATTTCAGATCATAACCACTGCACCCATTTTTCCGGACGGCAGATTTAGCTTTTGTCATTTTCAGCTCCTCTAGACCCATCTTTTGTTTCTTTTATTGTCCCATTACCACCCTATTTTGCCTTGCGCCATCAACCCTTTTATCATTTAATTACTTCTGCCTTCTACCCTATCACAGACCTTCCTTTCTGTTGTTTCCTCCCCTCCCCACTTTAGCTGCCTCTGAACTTGCTGAAAACCTGTCACATCTTCAACTTTTTCCAGTTCCAGTGGGTAGACATAAGACAAATGTTTCTATTTGTGGGGGAGTCCAAGGTAGAGGTCATAAATATAAGATAGTCACTAATAAATCCAACAGGGAATTCAGGAGAAACGTCATTACCTAAAGAGTGGTAAGAATGTGGAACACGCTACAACAAGGAGTAATTGAGACAACTTGCATAGATGCATTTAAGGGGAAGCTAGATGAGCATAAGAGGGAGAAAGGAATAGAAGGATATGCTGACCGGGTTAAATGAAGTAGGATGGGGGAAGGCTCATGTACAGCATAAACGGTGGCATAGATCAGTTGGGCCGAATGGCTTGTTTCTCTTCTGTACATTCAATGTAACTCGTTAATACTGTAAACCTGCGCTGAACTTTATGATGGTGCAAATTGTATTTCGGTAGATATAGTAAAATGCAATAGTTGTTCGTGATTAATTTCCGCTCATTGCACAATTCGTAATACTTCTGATGAGCTTCTGGAACTCCAACCGTGTCACAAAGCAGTCCTGCTGGCGCAGAACATTGTCGTAATCATTGTTACTTAAATTGGCACGTATAACGTGATTCAAAACGGGGAATATTAAAGGGGTTGAGTTTCGGCCTCGGGCGCAATCGCCAATCTGCCCTAGAAATTGCGTCGGATTTTCCGGAGTGAAGTTATGTGCCATGTTTCCGCTCAAACTTATTTGCATTATCACCAACATAAAATCTTCCATCAACCTGCGCAATCGGACCGCATTTTAGAACGTAATTGTTTATTTTTCCCCTTGCATTAAAAAATATTCCGGGAAATATTTAGGAGTGGTAACCTGGTGCAGTTTTATTACTACAGCTGAAAATGGGTTTATCAAAAAAAGCATGTTTAATACGATTTCTAACGGAACTTATACTTATACCATAAAAATGTATACACAGAAACAGAAAATACAGAACAGGTCATAGCGATGATGAATAAAAGAAACGCTGCTGTGCTCTAAAATCTGCTCGTAATTTGAAGGGAACCTCTAAGCAAGCGCAATTGCAGGAAACTCGTATACGAGGCTATGAAACGGGGCGGCGCCATCATTATGGGCAGGGATGCATTCGGCCCGGGGGATAATAGAAGGCCATAAAAGATGGATGAGATGTTGGCACTACTTGCGCGGGTAACTCACTTACATTTTAGGTCGTATAATTGATTTTTCCCCAGGTTAGGCGTGACTCTGAGCGCAAGTATGGTATAAGTTCAAAGCCAAAAAGTGCAGTAGGCACCGTCGATGTGTGATTATTTGAGTCCTAAAGAGTATAATGTCATTCGGTTTGTCAGGGACATGAGGTTTACTTGTGAAAAATGCAGTAACAGTGTTCAAGAGGGAATTGTTCATTAAAATGCCTTACAAATTGTTTGACGTTGCTTGACAATCGGTCAAATCTTATCACAAACTGGCTCCGGCAACGTGTTTAAAACAGATTATATATATCCAAAAGGGGCAATACAAGCAGCACAATGATAGGACAGAATGACCAGGCTAAGTCTTCCTCAGAAAAGGATGTGATGTGGAGATGCCGGCGTTGGACTGGGGTGGACAAAAATGAGAAGTCGCACAACACCAGGTTATAGTCCAACAGATTTATTTAATTTTACAAGCTTTCGGAGCTGTCGCTCCTTCCTCAGGTAAGTTAGCAGTGAGAGAATCTCCCAGAATTCACAATTTAAACACAGACAAAATCTATTCAAATATTTCCCTACATCAAAGACACACTAAGAGCACAGCCAAGACAATGAGATGTGTCCCAGGGGGTCCAACGTGTCAAACCACCTGCTGGCTGCATATCCTGTCAATTTGTGTTGGTTTCTTGTGTTAGTCTTTTTAAAAAAAAACACCTGGGAAGACCGGCCATGATGTCAAGTCACGTTCTGTATCGTGACATGAACCCGATATCGCGATTGAGGCCATCCTCATGAGTGCGGAACTTGGCTATCAGTTTCTGCTCTATGATTTTGCGCTGTCGTGTATCCCGAAGGCCGCCTTGGAGGACGCTTACCCGCAGATCCGAGGCTGAATGCCCCTGGCTGCTGGAGTGTTCCCCGACTGGGAGGCAACCCTCCTGCCTGGCGATTGTTGCGCGGTGTCCGTTCATACGTTGTCTCAGTGTCTGCATGGTCTCGCCGATGTACCATGCTCTGGAGCATCCTTTACTGCAACGTATCAGGTAGACAACGTTGGCCGAGTCACATGAGTATGTACCGTGTACCTGGTGGGTAGTGTCCTCACGTGTGATGATGGTATCTGTGTCCATGATTTGGCATGTCTTGCAGAGGTTGCCATGGCAGGGTTGTGTGGTGTCTTGGTTGCTGTTCTCCTGAAAGATGGGTAATCTGCTGCGAACGATGGTACTTTTGAGGTTAGGCGGCTGCTTGAAGGCGAGTAGTGGAGGCGTGGGGATGGCCTTAGCAAGGTGTTCGTCGTCATCGATGACATGTTGAAGGCTGCGAAGAACATGGCGTAGCTTTTCCGCTCCAGGGAAGTACTGGACGACGTAGGGTACTCTGTTGGTGTGTCCCGTGTTCGTCTTCTGAGGAGGTCTATGCGGTTTTTCGCTGTGGCCCGTCGGAACTGTCGATCGACGAGTCGAGCGTCATATCCCGTTCTTACGAGGGCATCTTTCAGTGTCCGTAGGTGTCCATCGCGTTCCTCCTCGTCTGAGCAGATCCTGTGTATTCGCAGGGCTTGTCCATAGGGGATGGCTTCTTTAACGTGGTTAGGGTGGGAGCTGGAGAAGTGGAGCATCGTGAGGTTGTCCGTGGGCTTGCGGTAGAGTGAAGTGCTGAGGCGTCCGTCTTTGATGGAGATTCGTGTGTCCAAGAATGAAACCGATTCTGAGGAGTAGTCCATGGTGAGTTTGATGGTGGGATGGAACCTGTTGATGCTATCGTGTAGTCCTTTCAGTGATCCTTCGCCGTGGGTCCAAAGGAAGAAGATGTCATCGATGTATCTGGTGTACAGCGTTTATTGGAGGTCCTGTGCAGCGAAGAAGTCTTGCTCGAACTTGTGCATGAAGATGTTGGCGTATTGGGGTGCGAAATTGGTCCCCATGGCTGTTCCGTGTGTTTGGGTAAAAAAATGGTTGTCGAAGGTGAAGACATTGTGGTCAAGGATGAAGCGGATGAGTTGTAGGATGGCGTCCGGAGATTGGCTGTTGTTGGTGTTGAGTACTGAGGCTGTCGCAGCGATGCCGTCATTGTGGGGGATATTGGTGTAGAGTGCCGATACTTGACATCATGGCCGGTCTTCCCAGGTGTTTTTTTAAAAAAAGACTAACACAAGAAACCAACACAAATTGACAGGATATGCAGCCAGCAGGTGGTTTGACACGTTGGACCCCATGGGACACATCTCATTGTCTTGGCTGTGCTCTTAGTGTGTCTTTGATGTAGGGAAATATTTGAATAGATTTTGTCTGTGTTTAAATTGTGAATTCTGGGAGATTCTCTCACTGCTAACTTACCTGAGGAAGGAGCGACAGCTCCGAAAGCTTGTAAAATTAAATAAATCTGTTGGACTATAACCTGGTGTTGTGCGACTTCTCATTTCAGAAAAGGATGAAAGAGTTATCAAGGGGACAGGGGTGGGGGTGGGGGAGCGATTCATTTTCTTCCACAGCAACCTTGATTTCCACACTGATCTGCTTCCGTTGCTTTCTTTCTCCACTCTCTCAATTCAAAGACTTAAATATTATTTGTGCCTTTGAAGTACATGGAAAGGACAGTAAACTCTCGGCAAAAAAGGAGTTGAAGTGTCCGCTGTCGCTCAGTTGCTAGCATCCTCGCCTCTGAGTCACAAGGTTGTGGGTTCAAGTCCCATTCCAGAGACTTGAGCACATAAATCCAGGCTGACACTCCAGTACAGTACTGAGGGAGTGCTGCACTGTCGGAAGTGCTGTCTTTAGGATGAGCCATTAAACCGAGTCCTGGTCTGCCCTCTCAAGTGGACATGAAAGATCCTATTGGCACTATTTATAAGAAGAGCAGGAGAGTTATCTCTGCGTCCTATACAATATTTATCCCTCAATCAACATCACAAAAACATATTATCAGGTCATCATCACATTGCTGTTTGTGGGAGCTTGCTGTGCGCAAATTGGCTGCTGCGTTTCCTACATTACAACAGTAACTACACTTCAAAAAGTTGAAAGCGCTTTGGGACGTCTGGTGCAGTACTGAGGGGTGAAGCATTGTCCGAGGTGCCCTCTTTCGGTTGAGACGTTAAGCCACGGCCAATTTAACTGTTCAGATCAATCTAAAAATCCCACAGCAATATTTCTTCGATTTGAATGGAAATGAAAATTGGGCTTCTATAACGGGCGGCCCATCCGCAATGCCAATTTTGCGCCAGAGCGACAAGTTGAAAATCTACCCCAAAGTGCCCCGGCTATTCCAGCTACTGAAGGAGGGGTCGCCGCATCCAAACTTGATTTTATCCTCGTCGGATATCTATGCATGGGCACTTCCAACAAAGAACTGCGACCAGACGCTGGAAGACTGACCGATTATTCCCTCGCTACCACAAAAACGTCCGGTGTTTCAAACGATCCTTCTGCGGCCTCGACTGTGATTAACTTAACATGCACAACACTGAGGATCGAAGTTGCCATTTGCTAATAACAGTTTTTCTCTACCGTCCTGTTGTGGTTTCTTATATGTTATGTTATATGATATACTCTGGTTTGTAATAACTTGTAAAAATGTTTGTAAAAGTTTCGCTTGTTTCCTCTACTTACATCAGCGCGATCCGGGCGGAATTGGCCGAATCAACGCAAAATATTGTGGAATTTAAAACGGCCAAACCACTTGCGCTGGTGTTTTCTGCGATCTCCTACGCTGGCTCAAAAAACACGTCGCCGGAAGCAGGCCTTGTCCAGAAAACTGGTCATACCCACAGCTCTAAATGTTATGATCTGTGCCTTAGCTCTTCTGTTTGGGTGGGTGGGCTTTCCCATATGTGGTTATTCATAAAACTGGTGGAGAATAAATAAATCTAGTTGACAAAGAGTAAACAACTACCTTCAATATCAGCAGGTAGCGCCAAAAACAAGAATTAGAAAAACTTAAAAGGACCCATTTAATGTTAGAATCCTCAACATGAGGAAATGATTTTGCATATTTTTCCACTCTGTACATAGAGAACAGAATTAGGACTACTAATAATTCGAACTTTAACTTCCTTTACTATTGTATCGCAAGTTATACATTTATACGCTGCAATGCAATATTGTAGGTGACGACAGACAACACTTCCTGCAGATCAATAAAGGTCATCAGCGGACTGCAAGTTCCTCTTTTAGATCAATTTTAGAATCAATATTTCCGAATTAATTTTTATTTTCGATTAAACAATAAAACTGCAAATGTATCAACATCATGTGAAACGAGTAGCTGAAAGTCGTGGCTAATACACGTTGTAATGCAATACAGTATCATGACGAGGGCATCGGTGATATGTTGAGGGAAAACTCAGCATAGATTTAGTTAAGCAGAATGAGCATAGCTTTCAGTAAAACTGAATGTATTTTATTTGAACAACTAGGCTACCACTATATTTGTCATTTTCTCATATTATGCAGTTTGCATGTAGGATCAAAGCCGATTTAAGTCGTCAATTACCTATGGAAAATATGTAACACACTTTGAGAAGTCAACTTAAAGATACTACATGGCAAAGCACGATAGATTAAGTTACTTTGGTATCATCGCGCTGAATTAATGTTCCTGGAGGTGCAGGAAGGTAAATTTCCTCTCGGCGCTGTGTATACGGTTACTTAGGAAGAACAGGCTCGTCATTTCATCACACATACCACACGGGAGAAATCTTCTACCATAATTACTGCTAATATACACTCCAAGTAATTCTCCCACAGGTCGCTGGGATTCATTAACATCATACAAGTTGGGGGTATTTTTTTATTAATTGAGGGATGTCAGCTGCGAAAAATATTTCACTACGCGGCGTCAATATCAAGGGGTCCCAAATAAGGCATAAATGAATTCGATGCAGAATGAATTTCACCTGCGGTGCCTCAAAAATGTATAGCAACGTTGTCGATGTGTAGATGAAGATTCCATATATTCCACAGTCCTAGTGAAATTCTATGTCATGTTTCCATATGTAGAAGCAATTCTGATCCCTCATTCCTACTCCTCGACCGCGTACAACAAAAAGTTTGCGGTCTGTTCCTTCACTTAGGGCTAGCATCCATCTAAGGCGGGTAAATGGAGTTCAGGTACAGATCAGCCATGTTCTAATTGAAGGGCAGAGCTGCCTCGAGGGGCGGAATGACCTACTCCTAATCCTATCTTCTCTCCCTTTCTCTCAGTCCCTGGCAAGCTTTCTTGTCTTAATAGTGACATGGGCAATACTTCTCGGAACTTTCCTATCGTGTTCGTCCTAAGCCCCGAATACACCCCTTCTTTTTCGTCGTTGAATCCTCGTTGTGTTGAAATCAAAACCCATCCGACAGTCGCCCATTCGAGTTCATTTTTTATACTAATCTTAGAGCTGTGGAATTCATTATTTCCCTCAAACTTCCTTCTCGCTTACAATCTTCAGGCAAGTAAACCCTAGAATAAGCGTCACCTAACAAATAATTGCTCGTTTAGCACATCTTTTATTTTACTCCCAGTCTGCCATTCTGATGTCCTGTTTCAGTTATTGTTATCTTGGTTTTCCAGTTTGAAAAATTGGCTGGAATATGCGTTGCGCAAATGTCAATCATCACAAGGCCCATAGCCGTGTGTCACGTGTAGAACATTTGCATAAATAATGATTGTAAAATGACGCTGCAATGTCCAAAACTTCTTAAAGCGAAATTCAGGACCAGCCTGAAGCAGGTCGCAGTCAGGAAACATTTTTTTTGATCTTCGGCAAAATCTCCACAATGACAGCGTGGGTTGGAGTTTTCGGCGTGCTGGTGCTCTGTCTCCACAGTAAGTACAGGACTGTGCTAACCGTCGATATTTCTGCTTCCAATGTGCACTGATCTGTTGTTTACTTGAGTTGGATGAATCCGAATTGCAATCACTTCTCACAGGTGCATCGAGTGTGACTGAACAAAAAAACTTGTTATTTCACCAGGTACAAACGCGGATGCTGTCCTGACTCAGCCCGCGTCCATCTCATCCTCACCGGGGGAAACTGTCAAGATCACCTGTACCATGTCCGGAGACAGCATCGGCAGCTGGTACACGAGCTGGTACTGGCAGAAACCCAGCAGTGCCCCTGTGCTTGTTTGGAGTGAGCGCGATGGTAAACCTTCGGATATTCCCGATCGATTCCTGGGTTCTGTGGAATCATCGAGTAACAAGATGCATTTAACCATCACCAACGTGCAGTCCGAGGACGCCGCCGATTATTACTGTTATGCAGCACGTACCTTCGGTAAAGGAACCAAGCTGAGTCTGGGCAGTAAGTAAAGTAATCGCAATGTACACCGTGTGATTTTCGATTGCCGGTTTTTTATTCTTCTTTCAATGTCGTTTTATTAGGAATTATTCTCAACGTAAAAGCATTATTGTCCAAGTCTGTGCATTCTGTTCTATTTCCAAAATGTTCCTCGATTTATTTATACCAAACGAAACATGAAAATTATACTTTCTGGTAAATTACGTCAAGTTAAGTCTGAATTAGTGTATTACTTAACATCTATTGATGCAGAGCGTGCCCATCCGCATCATTTGGTATTTAAGAAAAATCCAGAAGCAAAGAGAAGCGTACCAGACAGTCCGTTCGGACTAAGTTACCCCAGAGTCTATAGCCCCACTTTTATCAATCGTTAGAGAGGGGTTAAAATATTAAGTGCAAAATCCCAATTGAATCAATGGGATGAAAATCGGGCCGGTTCTACAACTGAGGGGCAATTCAGTCCACCATATTACCGCCAAAACACTGTAACTATCGTCAATCAGTCTCTAAATTAAGCGGAGACGCCCAGTACAAGATTCTCAACCCTATAATTAACATTAATCCATGATGTCTGTGGTAATCATGCACTTGCAGCCGTTTTAACTAGTAATTATAATACATATCGATTGTATATACAGTGTAGTAACCCACAGTGATTGACATGGTGCCTATTTTGTAATAGCTCGCAGAGCTTTAGATTCAAATCCGTAATATAAAATACCGCCGATGCTAAAAATATGAAATAAAAACAGAAAACGTGCAGCAGGTCCGGCAGCATCTGCAGAGAAAGGTAAAAACGCTAACGTTTCAGGTGTATACCTTCGCTAGGGTTCTGATGAAAGGTTATATATATGAAACGTTAACCTTTTTCCATTCCTTCAAATCCGATCCATTTTTGTGAAATGACTTCGAAATACATTTCCATATTTCTGTGCTTGTTCTTGTATATATTTATTCTGCTATTCTACTTGCTCTGATGTAATGTACGCGATAGGAAAAATTATAATATAGATAACTGCAGATATTCTGTCAGGCATATAAACATAGTTGTTCTGGTACATTGTTACCCAATCGGTTAGAGCGCGGGGAATAAAGCAGAGACCTCGTTCGCTTATATTTTCAGCGGTCCAGCATTAAATCTAGTGCAACTTAAACTTAACATAATGTAAATAGAATGAGGGGGTTTCAGTTTCGAACTCAATGCGTTAATACTATATATAAACTGCTAGCAGAATCTGCTCAACAAACCTACGGAATTGCAGAGATTTCTGTACCAAACTGCTCCTTGTGTCAAGGTTGCTATATCTCAGTTATTGCCTGGCCTTTACACCACGGGTGGCACTTCTCTAAAGCTCTTGTAATTTTAGCGTCTAAGTTATAATGCAAGGGGGACGCATCAAGTTGCAGGTCTCGTAGGCAATATACTAGATTTCGAACAAATTGTTTTTCTCACTTTGGCAAACTGGTATTGGTGGTGCCGATAATGGTACCAACGCAGTACATGTTGTCAATTGTATCGCGTTGACAGTCGGTCTGAAAGACGGCCGCTGCGAAAATTATCCTTCCTAAATATCTATTGGTGCCGATCATGAAGAGAATGTAATAATTGCAGTGTGAAAGTAACATATACTTCCACACAGCACGGGGCACTTACCTCATTGTATTACTCGAAGAGTTAATGGTTCGGCTTTTAAGTGCTTTTAATTATAATAAACATATTTTTATTATTATTTCAACGCTTGATCAACAGATTCTAGGTCATGTAATAAATGATGATGCAGGTGGTGATTTAAAGAGACAGGGGCCCTTTTTTTAGAGCTCATGTTTGTGACAGTTGTCTTCATTCTTGGACATCTGTTATATTTGAGGTTTAGTATCATAGGAAGATTTATTTTAAATATGACTCAATATTGTGATTGTTTTTAATTTTATTGTTGGGAAATCATAATGTTAGCAATTAGTTTACCATAGCGATTATTATTTACTTTTGTTATAAATTGCTTTAACTATTGGCTAAATACCTTTTGTAACTCGTTGACGCTGGGGATGCCGCTGATCACCACATTCTAAGCATGAGATCTTATTCCGACAGTGATTTAAAGTTCTTACACCGCTTAGTCACAGTCAGACAGGACAGAAACCTTGCAGAAAGGGAGGCTCTAGCAGAGCGGCCAGGGGCAATAATAATTCCGATCATAATATATTAATTAAAGATTTACAACTTGCTTAAGGAATATTGTGAAAGTTGTTCACATAGGCAACAAATCCAGGCCAGCAATGAATTGAACAGGCGCATATTTTTGTGGGAATCATTTTTATAGTCATGAGTAGATCCGACTACTTGTCTTCCCGAAGAAGCTTCGCCATAATGATTATGCATTGTTACTTTTCTAAATAAATCCATGGCTTGTGGAATAATGAGAAAATCGGTGAATGAATTGGTGTAGCCGAAGAGCTAGCATTCATGCAAGAGCGATTGGCCCAACAGCATCCTTCTGTGCTGTACTGTCTAGACATTTACGATTGAACCTAAATTCTGAGCCTAGTGATATCTTGCACCAGGTGAACTTTTTATTCTTTTAATTTATATTGAGTCCGATCAAATTTGAGATTTTCATTTTTTTTAAATTAGCGGCTTTAATCCTCAATTAGCGATTCTAATCTTGAAGCTTTGTGCACCCAATAACTCAAGCCCTTCGTAATCCGGTCAGAATATAAATTTACGTGGGTATAATTTCCGTGGGTGTTCTCCCGCTCTAACCGCTGGAAGCTCGGCGGAACCCCCAGAAAAACAATTTAAAGTGACTATGCTGCTTCCCCGATCTTCTGATGAAATTACGGCAAGAGATCCGAAGAACCTTTTCGGAATTCTACTAACGGGACAATTAGAATATATACTTGATAAAATATGTACGGCTGGTTATTTATTATTTTATTGTGCCTCGAAATTATACCCGTTCCTGAGATACGCCGCTGTGAAAGGGCTGCGTATGCCAGCAGTAAATCTCACAGTAATTACCTTTCACAGCTTGTTCTGGGCACAGTTCACAAAGTATTGATCTGGACAAAGCGATGGTGTAATATTCACAAAAATCTTTAAGAAACGCCGTTGAAACGCGAAAATGTTTGCAATCAGCCTGTACAGTATTCCTGCAAAGCAAATATTTTAATTTCAGTTATTCCCCTGCAGCTATTTTCTCAAGTTATATTTTTATATTTTTACTTTCGAAACTGTGGGTCCTATACATGTTTAATGAAGGCTGTTAAGCTTCCATTGTAATGTATTGCTAATATGTTTGTAGAACAACTGAATGTTAAAAGATTACGAAAAAGCTTATTTGCGACCAAGAGTGAATCTTCGCTCACTCTTACATTTGTGTTCTACATTCCAGATCCGCGGGCCCCCTCGGTGTCTGTCCTTCCGCCTTCATCCGATGAAATCAGGGAACGGTGTTTGGTGAACGATTTTAACCAGGGCGTTGTGGAGATTCAGTGGACTGTCGATGGCAGTGTGAGAGGGAATGGTGCTGAGACCAGTCGGATCCAGCAGGAGACGGACAACACGTTCAGTGTGAGCAGTCATCTGACTCTGCCAGTCTCAGAGTGGAACTCACACGAGCTATACTCCGGTGTGGTTAAACACGAGACTCAGGCGAATCCACTTCAAACAAATATCGCCAGATCCAGCTGTATCTGATTCAAGATTCGTTTGTGTTGACCTATTATACCTTTAGTAAATGTTCTTTAAATATAAATTCCGTATTCAGATATTACATACTTGATTTTATGTGGAACATTTCAAATCACAACAGATGTGCAGTTTTTCCGCTGGATGCCGTTGTTTGTATTTTACAGTGTGTTCTCCCTGAACTGACCAAAGTTTGAGTGTAACGTTTGAAATACCGCAGTGAAATAAAATGACTCAACCATTATCTCAGGTGCTGTTAGTTTTTTTGTCCGATATCTCTGTACCAATCCAAAGCCACTTTGTAAATTTGACTAAATAGTGCGGTTTTATCTGTTGTGACATTCGTACATTGTATAGGCAGTCCTTTAAATCAGTCGGAATTGTGAGTTTATAGACACGGTGGATGACTATTAGTTTGACATTTCGGAAAAGAAATGCTACAATATATTTGTGAAACAGATTTGTTTAAATTAATTGAATTACACAGAATTCACAGCACAGAAATTCGGCCCAACTGGTCTGTGTTAGTGTTTATGCTCCAGACCACCCTCCTCCCACCCTACTTCATGTTACCCATTTTGCCTATCCATATATTGTTTTCTCCTTCATGCACTTATTTAGCTTCCCCTTTAAAGCATCTATGCTATACGTCACAACTACTCCATGTGTTGGTAAGTTCCACATTCTAACCACACTTTGGGTAAAGATGTTTCCCCTGAATTTCCTATTGGATTTATGCACTACTATCATATTTGTGGCCCTTATCTTTGGAGTCTCCCACAAGTGGAAATGTCTTCTCTAAATCTACCCTATCAAACACCTTTGTATTAGGTCACCCCTCAGCCTTCTCTTTTCAAGAAAAAGGAGCCCCACGCTGTTCAGTCTTTCCTGATAATTATAATTTCTCAGCTCTAGTAAAATTACTGTAAATCTTTTTTGTATCCTTTTTGTAATATGGAGACCAGAACTGTACACAGCACTCTTAAATGTGGTCTGAGAAAGATTCTGTACAAGTTTAACATAAGTTCCTTGCTTTTTGATTCTATTCCTCTAAAAAATGATCCCCAGTGCACAGTTTGCATTTTATGGCCTTGTTAACTTGCCTTGCGACATTTAATGATTTGTGAATATGTACCCCTAGATCCCTTTGTCCCTTTACCCCATTTAGACTCTTATTTTCCAAGGAATATGTGGACTCCTTATTTCTCCTACCAAAAGGCACCACCTCACACTTACCTATATTGAAATGCATTCGTCTTTAATAAACTCGTCTGCAAGTTTATTAACGCCTTCTTGTATGTTGTCGTAGTCTTCCTGAGTATTAACTATATCCCACAATTCGGTGTTTTCCCCAAATTTTGAAATTGTACTTCAGGTTCCCGAGTCCAAATCGTTTATGTCAGAAACGTAGGAAGGGGGCTGACCAGCATGTCCGTGTGTTTCTGACGATAATTGAAAGAATATAGTGTAAATTTTACTAAATCATCTGATGACATAAATTCAGGGCCAAAATATGGCCGCCTCGGTTGTGGATGTCCAGGTAGTTCTGCGCTGCGATTTCCGGCTTTTCAAGAGTTTTGTTTTTCAATACCATCCGATGACTTTTATTCTTGTTCAGCCACTCTGAACACCGAAACGGGTGCTACAAGCAACAACTCAGGCCGGATATAATCAAATTTGCACTAGTACTTTATTTACTGAAACCAGTCCAGCAAAGTATGGTGTTTTTAACATTCACCTTTACACTAATCACAAACACTGTATGTTTTAAGTGTTCTCTTCTCAGACTGATCTGAGTAAGAAATCACATATGTATCATGGTAACGTTATGTAACCGTCATTGCTAAGAATTAATACTGATCAGACTGGGGTTAGTGCGGTTGCTGTTGTGTTTGGACTTTAAAACGTCGTTTGATAAATTGCCACACAATAGACTTGTTAGCAAAATTAAAGGCGCAGTGGCAGCGTGGATACGAAATTGGCTAAGAGACAGAAAGCCGAGAGTAGTGGAGAACAGTTGCTTTTTCAGACTGGAGGGAATTATACTGTGACGTCAACCAGAAATCGGTATTAGAACCAATGTTCTTTTTGATACACATTATTGAGCTGGACTTGGGTATACCGGGCATAAATTCAAAGTTTTCAGCTAAAAAAAACTTGGAAATGCAATAAACAGTTAGGAGGATAGCAGCAGATATCAGGAGGCTCGTGAAATGGGCCGATATGTGGGAGATTAAATTCAATGTGAAGTGATTCATTTTGAAAGGAAGAACGAAGAGAAGCAATATAAATTTAACGGTACAATTTTAAATGGGGTGCAGGAACAGAGACTGAGGGTTCGCATGCATAAATCTTTGAAGGTGGCAGGACAACTTGATAAGGCTGTTAAAAAGCATACGGGATCCTTGGCTTTATAAATAGAGGAATAGAGTATAAAAGCAAGGAAGTTATGTTGAACGTTTGTAACTCACTGGTTAAACCTCAGCTGGAGTATTATTTTCAATTCTGGGTATCACACTTTAGGGAGAATTTCAAGGCCTTGGAGAGGGTGCAGAGGAGATTTACCAGAATGGAACCAAGGATGAGGGAATTAATCCTTGGAGGGACTGGAGATGCTGGGATTGTTCTCCTTAGAGCAGAGAAGGTTAAGGCGAAATTTAATAGAGCTGATCAAAATTATGACGGGGTTGATCGAGTAAAAACGGGGAAAATGTTTCTACTGACAGGTAACCAGATAATTGGCTAAAGAACCAGAAGGGAGACAAGGATATATTTAACCAGTTATGAGGATGTGGAATGCACTGCCTGAAAGGGTGGTGGGAGCAGGTTCAATAGTAACTTTCAAAAGGGTATTGCATATATACTTGAAAAGTACAAGTTTGTAAGGGTAAGGGGAACGTGCAGGAGAGCGGGAGTGGGACTATTTGGATAGCTCTTTCAAAGCATACATAATCAGTATGTTGCTAGACCAATGAGGAAGGAAGCAGTGCTGGATCTAGTTCTGGGAAATAAAGTTGGACAAGTGGAGTCTGTTGCAGTGGGACAACATCTGGGTAATAGTGACATTAATATTATTAGATTTAAAGTAGTTATGCAAAGGGACAAATAAAAATCAAAGGTGAAAATGTCCAACTGGAAGAGAAACGGTTTCAGTGATTTGAGAAGGGAACTAGCACAGGTGGACTGGAAATAAAGATTGGCCAGGAAAACAATAAATGAGCAATGGCAGGCTTTCAAGGCGGAGATACTTTGGGTGAAGATGAAAGATGGGGCATCCAAAGCTAGAACTCCGTGGATGGCAAAGGTAACATAAAAAGACGGTTTATCACAAATATCAGGTACACAATACAATCGGAAACCAGGCAGAATATAGAGAGTGCAGGGGGAAATTGAAAAAGGATATAAGAAGGACAAGAGAGAGTATCAGAAAAGATTAGCAGGTAACATAAAAGGGAACCCCAAAATTATAAACATATAAAGAAAAGGATATTTAACGGAACGGTGGGGCCAATTAGGGCCAAAACGTGAATCTTCGTGTGGAGGCAGAGGGCATGACTGAGCTACTGAATGAGTACTTTGCATCTGTCTTCACGAAAGAAGAGGATGACGTTAATGTTGCAGTAGAGGAGGGGGAGTAGAGATATTGAATAGGATAAAAATAGATGGAAAGGAGGTGCTAAATAGGATAGCATCACTCAAAGTTAACAAGTCACCAGACAAGATTTGGGAGTTTGGTGCGTTGTGAAATGAGGATGGAAATAGCAGAAGCTCTGACTACAATCTTTTAATCCTCCTTGAATTTGGGAGTGGTTCCAGAGGACTGGAGGATTACAAATGTAACACCTCTGTTCACAAGAGGTGACAGAGATATACCTGGTAACTTCAGGTCAATCAGTCTAACGTTATGGTGGGAAAACTACTAGAGACCATTGTCAAGGAAAAAAATAATTCTCACTTGGAGAAACATAGGTTAATAAGGGACAGCCAGCACGAATTTGTTAAAAGCAAATCGTGTCAGACTAACCTGATTGAATTATTTGATGAATAACGGATTGGGCTGATGAAGGAAGTGCAGTAGATGTCGTATATATGGACTTTCAAAAGGCATTTGATAAAGTACCACCTAACATATTGTTCAGAAAATATAAACACATGGGGGGAAAAATTCAGTCGCGCCCCGTTTGGGGCGCAAATATCGTCCGGGCGCAAAAATTAGCGCCTGGCGCTAATTATCGCCACTGACTGGAAACTTCACTTTTAACGCCCCGGGAGGTGATTGGAGCGCTAAATCAGGCGCTGCACACCTGTCTTAAGGCGCAAAGGCCGAGGAGTGAGGCGCTAACTCAGAGCACAAGCGCAGCGCAGGTGCTGCCAGTTAGCGAGGGAACACAGACACACTGGCGCCGGCCAGTTCTTAAAGGTGGGGGGGCGATCTTGCTCCCCAGCCACACCCTGCTCATTGCAGCCTTGAATCTCGACCTGGAGAGACCTGGGGGTAAAAATTCAGTTGGTTGCGCCTCCCGTTAGCGCCTTAAGAGGGCGCTAATGGGGCGCAAAGCCGCTAACGCCCGGTTGCAGCGATGTTTGCGCCGCTCGGGAACTTAACTAGAGATTGTGCGGCGGCGCTACACTTTACCGCTGCGACCACCTGCGCGCGCAGATTGTGACGTCATTCCATGGTGCAACGCCCTTGTGGCGCCCCAGAGCGGAAATTGAGTGGCGCCCACTGCCTTACCGCCTGGTGCATCCAACGACCGGGAGACTGGAACGCTATCAATCGCTGTGGGGCTGGGGGGGGGCGCTATTTAAAGGGGGCCTCTTCCTGCCTTTTTCTGTGGTTGACATTTTTGCACCACCCGTTCTGAGAGAGAGAGAGAGATTCGGAGAGAGAGAAAGAGAGAGTTCTGCATTGACTCAACGCTTTGTGAGGTAGTTTTACCTACTGATCCTAACTTCGCTAGTACTTTAGTTGCTGTCCTTCATAACTTTGCTTGCAAAGAGACTATGGGGGCTGCACTGATTGGGGGCGTCGTCCTGCTCCAGCTGAATCGGAGGACACAGAGACGCAGAGAGAGAGTGGCAATGATGGCCAGACGGCGGAGGGCCAACAGGCGTATGTACAGGAGAGCTTACCCTCCCAGGGTATATCGTGAACAGCTCTCCTACAGTCATATGTCTGAGGAGCTGTGTTTGCGAAGGCTGCGATTCAGCAAGGAGGTGGTCACTGAGCTCTGCCACCTGCTGCAGCCAGATCTGCAGCCTCAACTGAGGTCCAGGACGTCTCTGTCGGTGGCAGTGAAGGTCACAGTGGCTCTCAACTTCTACGCTACTGGCTCATTTCAAGCTGCTGCTGGGGACCTCGCCAATATCTCCCACTTCACGGTGCATTGCTGCATCCGGCAGGTCACAAATGCCCTCTTTAAAAGGAGACGAGAGTTCATCTCTTTCCCCATGACCCCAGACAAGCAGCGTGACCGCGCTCTAGGCTTTGCGAGGATAGCGGGCTTCCCCATGGTGCAGGGCGCCATTGACTGCACGCATGTGCCTTTGCGTGCTCCGCATGAGAATGCCGAGGAATTCTGGAACAGAAAGGGGTTCCATTCCTTGAATGTTCAGTTGGTCTGTGACCACAGACAGCTGATACTCGCTGTCAATGCCCACTATCCTGGCAGCTGCCACGATGCTTTTATCCTGCGCCAGACTACTGTGGCAGAACTTTTCGACGCACCGCATCAGCCAGTTGGTTGGCTTCTCGGGGACAAGGGGTATGCATTGAGCACCTGGCTGATGACACCGCTCCGTACGCCCAACACCCCTGCTGAGCTGCGGTACAATGAGAGCCATCAAGCTACCAGGAACATAATTGAGCGCACAATCGGCGTGCTGAAGCAACGGTTCCGCTGTCTCGACCATTCTGGAGGAGCCCTGCAGTACTCGCCTGAGCGAGTATCCAACTTCGTAGTCGTGTGCTGCATGTTGCATAACATGGCAATCGTCAGGACCCAGCCAATGCCACCAGGCCTTGGAGCACCACCAGAGGAGGAGGAGGAAGAGGAGGAAGAGGACGAGGAGGATGATCATCAGCAGCACCAAGGCGGGAGGGCGGCCCACAATGGTGAAACTGCAAGGGCCGTCCGTCAGTGGCTAATAGCAAGCCGCTTCTAGGGCCCCTGCTGTGGAAATGGCTTCTGCCATTGCTAACAACATCAATGAACCCAGCACGCAACCCCTAAGCCGGCCAAGGCACCAATAATTCCAAACACCAACCATGTATATTTTGAATACAGAAACTTATTTATTTTACAAACTCTGTGTGTGTCAATTCCTCATGACAAACTCATAGAAATAAACACAAAAAAACAGTGAATAACATAACTGGTTCTCACAACCTGGAGATAATGTCCAAAACACTAAACAAAAGTTGGACCATGAACCTCGACCTTTAATAAAAAAATGACCAGCATTTTGTCACACCTCCTACTTTTTGCCCTTCGAGGGTGATCTCCTTCCCTTGCGCCCTTCCCCCCTTCTAACCCTACTGCTCCTCCGTAATGGGACCTCAGTGGCTGCAGCAAGGCTGGTGGAAGACTGCTGCTCGTCAGACCCTGACACTGCAGATGCCCCTGAAGGACGGCCTCGACCAGTTCTGGGCCTGGAGGGCCCGGCTGCAGACTGCACCAACTCTGCATGGGCGGCAGCAGTCTGTCCTACAGGCGGTGGCAAGTGCAGTGGAGAATTGACAGTGTTGGCAGCAGGAATGCTGTCATCGTGAGAGAGGACAGCAACTCCCTGCTCGCCCGACACACTGGCACTCCCACGGGGCAGCACTTCAGCATCCGGAGCAATCTGCTGGAGAACAGATTGCTGGCCTGCTGCGGCGCGGTGAGAGCCCCGGGGAAATGTGAACGAACCATCGAGGTTGGCAGCAGTCTGTGCTCGCGTGGCCTCAATCTGAGTCTGCCTGAGAGCAGTCAGAGATGGGATCACGGCAGCCAGTGACTGAATTGCAGCACTAAGCGTTAGTGTGGCATCCGCCTGTGCTACAGCGAAGTGCTCCACACTCCTTGCCAGTGACTCAATGCATTCGGGCACCCTTCCCACTGCACCCATGAGCTCAGTGTGCATGCACACCGCCTGGGTGTTCATTTCTGCGATCAGCCGCTCCTCCTCTGCGTCCATTGCAGTAGGAGTCTCTGGCCTACTCTCCCTCTGGGGAGAAGGCCCCCGTTCTTCCCTACCCCCATGGCGTTGCTGCAACCCGCTGGGTCCTGGTGCTTCACCCTCATCAGACCCTTCCCCCCTGCTCCCCTCCAGGGAAGGCGTGTTCCCAGTGTGGGCATGGGCTTCCTCGGGAGAGGGTGGCACTGAAGCTCCGGCTTCCTCTTCCTCCTCGGCTGCAGCTTCACTCCCAGTGGCAGCTTCAGGGCCCGTCTCCTCAGCTGGTGAATCACCATCTGAAAGCAGGGAGGTACAAGAGTGGCTTTAGCGTGAGGACAGTGTGGCAGTAAGGGAGGAATAAGTGCAGCGAGTTAGCAAGTTGGATTGAAAGTGTCAAAGGCTGGTGTTGTGAGGGACAAGTGGAAGGACAGAGGACAAAAAGGTGATGACCTTACCATTGCTGTCCAGAACGGGGTCGGCGTCTCCAGTGGCGACGGGACTGATCACCCGGCTTGCCACAATCCTGTGGACGCGCTCCTCAAGATCGCGGAGGGGTTGCAGCTGAGGCCGCCCTCCACCTGTCCGTTGCTGCTGTCTCCGATTATGCGCCAGCTTGGCCTGTAAGAAAAAGGACAGCATCTGAGTAAATATACAGCCATGGTCTTGCCTGATGTGCCTCCCATAGGTGAATAGCCCTTACTGTATGCAAAGTGTGGAATGTGTGTGTGTGTTTCATGAAAGGGCCATAGGTGTTGGATGAGTGTTGTGCATTGGGGTTTTAAGACCCTCTGGCCATAGAGTGAGGTTGAGATGGAGGGATGGAGAGGTATTGAGAAAAAGCCACTCACCCTGACGACCCGAGTGAGGTCGTTGAACTTTTTGCGGCATTGAGTATGGGTCCTGGGCACCATGGTCCTGGAGGAGACGCTCTGAGCCACCTCCCTCCACACTCTTCTGTACTCGCGTGGCAAAGGCCTCCTGCCACTCTCAGGGAAGAGTATACATCTTCTGAGCTCCACCGCGCCAACCAGAGCATCCAAGGCCCGTTCAGTGAAGCGATGAGCTCGTTCTCTCACCCTCTCCATCCTTGGCAGCAAAATGGATTCACAGGTCTCTCCAGGCCGAGATTCAAGGCTGTATTGAGCAGGGTGTGGCAAGGGAGCAAGTTGCCCCCCCCCCCCGCTTTAAGAACTGGCCGGCGCCAGTGTGTCTGTGTTCCCTCGCTAACTGGCAGCAGCTGCGCTGCGCTCGCGCGCTGAGTTAGCGACTCACTGCTCGGCCTTTGCGCCTTAAGACAGGTGTGCAGCGCCTGATTTAGCGCTCCACTCACCTCCCGGGGCGGTAAAAGTGAAGTTTCCAGTCAGTGGCGATAATTAGCGCCAGGCGCTAATATTTGCGTCCAGACGATATTTGTGCCCCAAATGGGGCGCGACCTAATTTTTCCCCCCTGAGATTCCATTTTCCAGCCAAGGATGGAGAGGGCGAGAGAACGAGCTGAGCGCTTCACCGAGCGGGCCTTAGATGCTCTGGTTGGTGCGGTGGAGCGCCGAAGAGCAATACTGTACCCAGAGAGTGGCAGGAGGCCTTTGCCGCGCGACTACAGATGAGTGTGGAGGGAGGTGGCTCAGCGCGTCTCCTCCAGGAGCATGGTGCCCAGGACCCATGTCCAATGCCGGAAAAAGTTCAACGACCTAATTCGGGTCATCAGGGTGAGTGGCTTTTTTGCAATACCTCTCCATCCCTCCATCTCAACCTCACTCTATGGCCAGAGGGTCTTAAAACCACAATTAACAACACTCATCCAACACCTATGGCCCTTTCATGAAGCACACACACACATTCCATACTTTGCATACAGTAAGGGCTATTCACCTATGGGAGGCACATCAGGCAAGACCATGGCTGCATACAGTAAGGGCTATTCACCTATGGGAGGCACATCAGGCAAGACCATGTCTGTATACAGTAAGGGCTATTCACCTATGGGAGGCACATCAGGCAAGACCATGGCTGTATACAGTAAGGGCTATTCACCTATGGGAGGCACATCAGGCAAGACCATGGCTGTATATTTACTCAGGCGCCGTCCTTTTTCTTGCAGGCCAAGCTGGCGCATAATAGGAGACAGCAGCAACGGACGGGTGGAGGGCGGCCTCAGCTGCAACCCCTCATCGATCTTGAGGAGCGCGTCCACAGGATTGTGGCAAGCCGGGTGATTGGTCCCGTCGCCACTGGAGACACCGACCCCGTTCTGGACAGCAATGGTAAGGTCATCACCTTTTTGTCCTCTGTCCTTCCACTTGTCCCTCACAACACCAGCCTTTGACACTTTCAATCCAACTTACTAACTCGCTGCACTTATTCCTCCCTTACTGCCACCCTGTCCTCACGCTAAAGCCACTCTTGTACATCCCTGCTTTCAGATGGTGATTCACCAGCTCAGGAGACGGGCCCTGAAGCTGCCAGTGGGAGTGAAGCTGCAGCCGAGGAGGAAGAGGAAGCCGGAGCATCAGTGCCACCCTCTCCCGAGGAAGCCCATGCCGACACTGGGAACACGCCTTCCCTGGAGGGGAGCAGGGGGGAAGGGTCTGATCAGGGTGAAGCTCCAGTACCCAGCGGGCTGCAGCAACGCGATGGGGGTAGGGAAGCTCGGGGGCCTTCTCCCCGGAGGGAGAGTATGCCAGCGGGTCCTGCTGCACTGGACGCAGAGGAGGAGCGGCTTATCGTGGAAATGAACACCCAGGCGGTGGGCATGCAGACTGAGCTCATGGCTGCAGTGGGTAGGGTGCCCGAATGCATTGAAGCACTGGCAAGGAGTGTGGAGCACTTCGCTGCAGCGCAGGCGGATGCGACACTGAAGCTCAGTGCTGCAATTCAATCTCAGACTGCTCTCATGCAGACTCAGATTGAGGCCACGCGAGCACTGTCTGCTGCCATCCTCGCTGGTTCGTTCACATTTCCCCGGGGCTCTCACCGCGCCGCAGCAGGCCAGCAATCTGTGCTCCAGCAGATTGCTCCGGATGCTGAGGTGCTGCCCCGTGGGAGTGCCAGTGTGCCGGTCGAGCAGGGAGTTGCTGTCCTCGCTCAAGATGACAGCATTCCTGCTGCCACCACAGTCACTTCTCCACTGCAGTTGCCACCGCCTGTAGGACAGACTGCTGCCGCCCATGCAGAGTTGGTGCAGTCTGCAGCCGGGCCCTCCAGGCCCAGAACTGGTCGAGGCCGTCCCTCAAGTGCATCTGCATTGTCAGGGCATGACAGTCAGCAGCCTTCCACCAGCCTTGCTGCAGCCACTGAGGTCCCATTGCGGAGGAGCAGTAGGGTAAGAAGGGGGGAAGGGTGCGGTGGAAGGAGTTCACCCTCGATGTAGGAGGTGTGACAAAATGCTGGTCATTTTTTTATTAAAGGCCGAGGTCCGTGGTCAAACTTTTGTTGAGTGTTTTGCACATGATCTCCAGGTTGTGAGAACCAGTTATGGTAATGTCTGTTTTTTTTGTGTTTATTTGTATGAGTTTGTCATGAAGAAATGACACACACAGAGTTCGTAAAATAAATAAGTTTTGGTACTCAAAATATACATGTTTGGTGTTTGGAATCATTGGTGCCTTGGCCGGCTTAGGGGTTGCGTGTTGGGTTCATTCACGCTGTTCTCAATGGCAGAAGCCATTTCCACAGCAGGGGCCTAGAAGCGGCTTGCTATCAGCCGCTGACGGACGGCCCTTGTAGTTTCACCATTGTGGGCCGCCCTCACGCCTTGGTGCTGCTGCTGATCATCCTCCTCCTCCTCTTCCTCCTCTTCCTCCTCCTCCTCTGGTGGTGCTCCAAGGCCTGGTGGCATTGGCTGGGTCCTGAGGATTGCCATATTATGCAGCATGCAGCACACAACTACGACGTTGGAAACTCGCTCAGGCGAGTACGGCAGGGCTCCTCCAGAATGGTCGAGACAGCGGAACCGTTGCTTGAGCACGCCGATTGTGTGCTCCACGATGTTCCTGGTAGCTTGATGGCTCTCGTTGTATCGCAGCTCAGCAGCGGTGTTGGGCGTACGGAGCGGTGTCATCAGCCAGGTGCTCAGTGGATACCCCTTGTCCCCGAGAAGCCAACCAACTGGCTGATGCGGTGCCTCGAAAAGTTCTGCCACAGTAGTCTGGCGCAGGATGAAAGCATCGTGGCAGCTGCCAGGATAGTGGGCGAGTATCCGCTGTCTGTGGTCACAGACCAACTGAACATTCAAGGAATGGAACCCCTTTCTGTTCCGGAAATCCTCGGCATTCTCATGCGGAGCACGCAAAGCCACATGCGTGCAGTCAATGGCGCCCTGCACCATGGGGAAGCCCGCTATCCTCACAAATCCCAGAGCGCGTTCTTGCTGCTTGTCTGGGGTCATGGGGAAAGAGATGAACTCTCGTCTCCTTTTAAAGAGGGCATTTGTGACCCTCCGGATGCAGCAATGCACCGCGAACTGGGAGATATTGGCAATGTCCCCAACAGCAGATTGAAATGAGCCAGTAGCATAAAAGTTCAGAGCCACTGTGACCTTCACTGCCACCGACAGAGACGTCCTGGACCTCAGTTGAGGCTGCAGATCTGGCTGCAGCAGGTGGCAGAGCTCAGTGACCACCTCCTTGCTGAAGCGCAGCCTTTGCAGACACTGCTCCTCAGACATATGAATGTAGGAGAGCTGTTCACGATATACCCTGGGAGGGTAAGCTCTCCTGTACGGACGCCTGTTGGCCCTCCTCCGTCTGGCCATCATTGCCACTCTCTCTCTGCGTCTCTGTCTCCTCCGATTCAGCTGGCGCAGGACGACGCCCCCCATCCGTGCAGCCACCATATCTCTTAGCAAGCAAAGTTATGAAGGCCAGAAACCAAAGTACCAGCGAAGTTAGGATGAGTAGCCAAAACTACGTCACACAGCGTTAACTCAATGCAGAAGTCTCTCTTTCTCTCTCTCCGAATCTCTCTCTCTCGCCACTGAAATTCTGCTCCGGGGCGCCACAAGGGCGTTGCACTCTCGTATGACGTCACAATCTGCGCGCGCAGGAGATCGCGGCGATAAAGTTTAGCGCCGCCGTAAAATGTCTAGTTAAGTTCGCGAGCGGCGCAAACATCGCTGCGCCCGGGCGCTAGCTCCTTTGCGCCCCATTAGCGCCCTCTTAAGGCGCTAATGGGAGGCGCAACCAACTGAATTTTTCCCCCTTGGTATTAAAGGGACGGTGTTAAATTAGGTACGTAATTGGCTAAGGAATAGGAGGCAGACAGTAGTGGTGGACGGTTGTTTTTCTGACTGGAGAGAAGTATGCAGTGGGGCCCCTGAGGGGTCTGTGTTAGGAACATTGCTTTTTTGTTATATATAAAGACCTAGACTTGGGTATTGGGAATACAAATTTACAGACACATGGCAGATGCAATTTAATGCAGATAAGTGTGAAGTGATGCACTTTGGGGGAAACAACATGGAGAGGTAGTATATTTTAAATTATGCAATTATGAGGGTGTGCAAGAGCAGAGGGATTTCAGGGTGCATATTCATAAATCCTTGAAGGTAGCAGGGCAAGTTCATATGACAGTTAAGAAAGCTTATGGGATACTTGACTTTGTAAATATGGCCATTCAATATAAAAACAAGAAAGTCATGCTAAACCTTTACAGATCGCTGGTTAGGCCTCAGCTGGAATATTGTGTACAATTTTGGGGACCACGCTTTAGTAAGGATGCCAAGGCCTGGGAGAGACTACAGAGGAGGGTTGCCAGGATGGTACCATGAATGAAGGACTTCAGTTGTGTGCGGGGATTGGAGAAGCTGCGATTGTAACGCTTACAGCAGAAAAGGTTCAGGGGAGACCTAATAGAGGTATTAAAAATGATGAGTGGGTTTGATAGAGCAAGTAGGGAGAAACTGTTTCTTCCAGCAAGTGGGTCGGTAACAAAAGGACATAAATTTAAAATAATTGGCAAAATAAGTAGAGGGGAAATTAAGAGAATGATTTCACATAAGGGTTTTAAAATGTGGATCCACTACCTGAAAGGGTGGCTGATTCAGATTCTATAAGAACTTTCAAAACACAATTGGACATGTATTTGAAGAGTACAGAAAAGCTGGAGTGTGGAACTAATTTGAACAGCTCTTTCAAAGAGCCGGCATAGGCACGAAAAGCCGAATGACCCTGATCTGTAAGATTATATGATTCTATGAAAAAGCCGGCACAGGCACGATTCTGTGTAGTATGTTTCTATTACTTTTTTCAACGACAATATCAGGTTGTACGAAGTTGCTTCCTCCCAACCGAACAAGAGACAATAATCCCTGTATTCGATTTCATTTAATTCGTTTAGTTGCATTTCAAGTGCGTAGTAGGACAGCAAGAAGGTTTGAATAAAATCACTGCCGTTTGTGTTTACTTGACCGAGATCCCCCTTTTCTCACCAGCAGGGGTCCCTGTGGAGCAGATTTAACAACGCTGAAATTCTTAATATGTGCACCTTATTTGCGAATACAGGCAGCGCATCCTGTAGGTCCGTGCCCACTTTTCTGACAGCAGTCATGATTACTCCATCCTGCGCCATTCCTCTGTGCTGCTTTTAGTCCAACATGCTGTCAGGGCACACGCTGGCTACTGGGCGACAAGGAGAATGCCCTTCAGACGTATCTCATGATTCCTGTCAAGAACCTGTGCACACACGCAGAGCTGGCCTACGAAGAGAGCTATACCACTACCAGAACTATAATTGGGCAGACCATCGGTGTGCTCAAGCATCACTGCTGCTGACTGGACCGTTCGGGAGGAGCTCTGCACTACAGCCCTGGCTGTGCTTCCAGATTTGTGGTTGTGTACTGCATAACTTTGTAATACTGATGAACCAGCCCTTACCACGCCTTACGAAGTTACAAAGGTATTGCAACGTATTTACAGCACAGCAACAGGCAATTTTACCCAACAGGTCCATAACGGTGTTTATGCTCCACACGATCCTCTTCCTACCCTTTTTTATCTAACCCCATGAACGTATCCTTCTATTCCTCTCTCCATCATGTGCTTATCTAGTTTCCCCTTAATCCATCAACTACTCCATCTGGTAGCGAGTTCCACATTCTAACCACTCTCTGGGTAAAGAAGTTTCTCCTGAATTCCCTCCTGGATTTATTAGTGACTATCTTATATTTATGGCCCCTAGTTCTGGTCTCGCCACAAGTGGAAACATTTTCTCTTCGTCTAACCTATTAAACACTGTCATAACCTTAAATGCCTCTATCAGGTCACCCCTCGGTCTTTTCTTTACTAGCGAAAAGTGCCCAGCCTGTTCAATCTTTCCTGATAGGTATAACCACTCAGTTGTGGTATTATTCTGGTAAATCTTTTTTGCACCTTCTCCAGTGCTTCTATGTCATTTTTATAATATGGATACCAGAGATGTTCACAGTACTCATAAGTTTAACAGAACTTCTCTGCTTTTCAATTCTATCCCTCTCGAAATTACCCCAATGATTTGTTTGCTCTTTTATTGCTTTATTAACCTATGTCGCTACTTTTAGTGATATGTGTATCTGTGTCCCCAGATCTTCTGCTCCTCCACCCCATTTAAACATCTATTTTCCAAGGAATATGTGGCCTCCGCATTCTTCTCACCAAACTGTACCACCTCACGCTTCTCCATATTGAAGATCATAGACTACTGGGGACTTCCGCAAATGTTGAAAATGTACTTCCGATTCCCGAGTCAAAATAATTTATTTAATGCTGAATAACAGTGGGCCCAGCAGCGATCCTTGTGGAACACCACTTAGCACCATTTGCCAATATGTGTAACTACCTTTAACCCCTACTCTCCGTTTTCTGTTTTGTAGCCAGCTTGCTATCCATTCTGCTACATATACCCTGGTTTACAGCTAACGGGCGACACGTTTACATGGCAAGCACTTGCCGAAAATTTGAGGAGTATCATCAAGCCCTATTTGTGAGGTTCACTGATTCCGTTATTTAAGGTTTAACACTCTTTGGAAATCACCCTCGTTGTTTCCTGCGAGCACAAAATGAGCACTGTTTTAAAGTGCGGAAAGTAAACTCTCTTCTTTAACGAATCATAATGAATTTGAACTTCTGTCAGTATCATTTTGTGTGAAACAAGACAAGGGAATTGTCTCAGTCTCACGATCCTTAGGGTGATATTTCCTATGGACTTACCGCTAAATGCAATTATCATGGAGGAGGAGGAGAGTCAGCGCAGGATGGAGCAAAGAAAGCTCAGGCAGCATTTTAGAAAGATGCAGCCGACCAGATATTATTGCATATGAGGAACTTTCTGAGGAGCTGTGCATAAGCAAATGTACATTACTAAAGAGGCAATAGGGCAACTTTACAGCTGGACCTACAGCAACGCTCACCTACCCAATCTGATCTCTGAGGGGCTATGCACCGCCCTCAAAGTTTATACCAAAGGGTAATTCTAGGCACCCGTTAGGAATCTCTGCACTATCAGCCGGGCAGTAGTATGGACGGTTCATTGATTATGCTGTTGAAGTCCTTTACAATAGAGCAGGCAAATTCATTACCTTTGGAATCACAGCAAGGCAGAAAACAGTTAGGGCCATCTACTTTTCCGGGATTCTGGTTTCTACAAAGGCTGCAACCAATGGCAAGCATGTTGCTTTCCAAACCACCGCAGACAACCACTTCAGCTACATCAACCCGAGGCGATTCATATCCCAGAATGTACAGATTGTGTCCGACAACATGCACAACTTCATGTCAACACCCAATGTGTTGGAAGTTGTCGTAATACCTTCATACTGCATGATTCCCTCCCGCCATCTCTTCAGGGTGGCAAATCACATCCACGAATGGATTCCTGATGACAAAGCCAACACCCTGCTCCGATAAATTATTCTCCCAGTAAGGTCAGTCCGAAAACAGCACGGGAGCACAGCTAGTAGGCAAGTGCCTCTACTAGGTTATTCATTGGGATGCCAATCAGGGCCTTAAACGCATGCTTTCGCTACCTGGGCCGATTTGGAGGGGCTTTGCAATATGATCCAGATCGTATTTCACGAAAAAGTTTTAGTCTGTTGTACCTTTTACAACTTCACCATGCAAAAAGACCTTGCCTTTAACATTGCTGGCGAGGAGGCCCTAGCTCCGCTAGATCCAGAACTACATGGTACAAAATATCATGATGACCAACAGTCAGGGGACCACTCAGTGATGCTGCATCAGAGCACAAACATCACTCAAGTCTGCCATTGACACCATCGCATTACCTCCTTCTGCATTCAACATTTCCAATAAAGACTCATTCCCTCAATCTACTACTTTCCATGCAACGTGATAACACATCAGTCTACCCGAGGGTGAAAATGAATACCACCTGGTGAATAATGCAGCAACAAATAACTGCACCCTTTCGTGTATGACTGTAACCTCCATCAATAACAAAGTGCAATGCCAGTGCACGATCTCTTTGAACACTATGAAGTCCAAAGTACACACAAGCCAACTTATTCTTTCCTAACATGCTCCCTCTCCTAGGTACCTACGTGTGTCTTCAGTTCACCAATCCAGTGCTTCTCCTAGGTGCAAACTGAGGACCTGAAGTTATTTTACAGTTATGCATGTAAGTAATTGCTGTTAAGGAAGCGGTGTAATCACAGCGCTAGGTCTTGAGTTGGAACGTCTCTTAACCTAAGTGCATAATGAAATGTTAAATGACCAAGTGTTGCTTTAAGATGGCGAAGAGTGTGCTGGTGCGCAGCATCTGGTGTGTTACCTTGCTCCCCCTGGTGAGGTTGGTGAACTTCTTCTGGCACTCGTCGGTAGTCCTGGGCGTGAGCACCCAGTGCCAGTGCCACCCCCTCCAGCTGGCACGTGATATTATTGTCAGGGTTGCAGGATTGGTTATACTTGATAGGCTTGCTAGAACAGACAATCACGTGTCTCTGTCTCATTAATTCATTAATTCAGTATCCCTGAGGTGTGCTGAGAGGCCCGAGCCAGAATTTCTGTATCATTTTCTGTTCCTGAGTGCCACGTCCTGCCACCTTATCTGGGTGCTTGATGCAGATGCTCCAACTCTCGTCATAATTCTTGAAATGTATGGTAACAAGATTGATGAGACATGCACTGAAGTTAAGTAAGAGTTAATTGGCTGAGCCAGGCAGTGCTCCCTCCGTACCTGGTTGTCCTCCAGTATGATGCCGAAGTGTATAGTTTTAACTGTCTTCGTTAAACGTTGCACTCTAATTTCCATGCACTCCTCTATCTATACATGTTTTACACTGGATTTACACGAATGACGACTTCAATTTGTATACAATGGTCTGACCGAGGAAACTCTTGTTCCCCTACCGCCAAGAATTTTCCCGAAGTCCTCAACATCAACAACAAAAACAACGTGTATTTATCTAACACCGTTAAAGTAGTAAAACGTCCCAAGGCGCTTCACAGGAGTGTTATAAGACAAAAAATTGACACCGAGCCACATAATGAGAAAATAGGGCAGGTGACCAAAAGCTTAGTCAAAGAGGTAGGTTTTAAGGAGCGTCTTAAAGGAAGGAAGAGAGGTAGAGCGGCGGCGAGGTTTAGGGAGGGAGTTGCAGAGCTTAGGGCCTAGGCAGCTGAAGGCACGGCCACCATTGGTTGAGCGATTATAATCAGGGATGCCCAAGAGTGCAGAATTAGCGGAGTGCAGATATCTCGGGGGTTTGTTGGGTTGAAGGAGATTACAGAGATAGGGAAGGCCGAGGACATGGAGGAATTTGAAAACAAGAATGAGAATTTTGAAATCGAGGCGTTGCTTAACTGGGAGCCAACGTAGGTCAGCGAGCACAGGGGTGATGGGTGAATGGGAATGGGTGTGAGTTAGAACAAGTTTACGTAGGGTAGAATGTAGGAGGCCAGTCAGGAGTGCATTGGAATAGTCAAGTCTAGAGGTAACAAAGGCATGGATGAAGGTTTCAGCAGCAGATGAGCTGAGGCAGGGGCAGGGACGGGCAATGTTATGGAGTTGGAAATAGGCGGTCTTAGTTATGCCACGGATATGTGGTCAGAAGCTCATATCACATCAGGACTATTGCTCTGGCTCCCATGTCCTATCCTTGATTTAATGAACAGATCTGTGAAACTATCAGACAGGTAAATATCTGACAGATATTTATTAATAAATGATAACACGCTGAGTAGTACATGAAAGTAATACGTTTATATGCTCAAGTAGAATATCCATCGGACAGGAATGAGCTTACACCTCACCAGATAGATCGTAGTCTTGAATGTCCACTCGTTCTAAAGCTCACTGATATTTATACATCTGATGGACAATTTCAAACAACATCAGGTCACTTGTTCGAAGCCATCAGCTCTAACACTGTCATCTCATATCATGCCTTTGTGTCTTATGCTACGGTACCAGTAGGTGGCAATGTTGCACCACATATACTCCGTACAAGCAGGATGTGAAATGCGCTTTATTGCTTATCAGTAAAAATAAGAACATCCTGCGGTTAAATATATCACATTCTTATGAAAGTAATAACAACTTAAACAACTCATTTGTCTGCAAATTAGCCATAATGCTTTACATAAACCCTTTGATACGTCCTAAATTGTCTTCAACTAACACTTTCTGTTGATTAGGTTTGGCCTGCAAAACACTAACAACATAATCTAACCCACGTGTTAGACTGCAGCAGACAGAATATCCAGAATAGAAAGCTATTAATACCAAATTCTGTATTAAGCTCTTTTTCTATATTTCACATGGAAGGTTCTAAACTTTCTGCCATATCATGCCCAATGTAACCCTGCGATGTCTACACTTGCCCCTTTACTGTAGCGCTCAATATTAACCATTACATAATACCCTTTAACCAGACCACGCTGTTAACCTATTGTATTAAACACTGCCCTGTACTGTCCAGGCGGCAAATGGGCGCAATCCTTTTTCCATTGGCTAACAGCGGGTAAACCATCGCGAGGAAAATGTGTGTTTCAAACAAGAAATATATCAAACATTTTGCCGTTTTACAGAGTATTCTCATCATGTATTGTCAATCGACTTTGGTAGTTTTAATAATTCTCTCCTCCTCAGTGGCGAGGGTACAGAATTGCAGAAAATCAGCATGATTTCGGCCTGTGTACACAAAGAGGAGCAGACTACCGATGAATGCCGGGAGAAGTTTTACTACCTCCTCCTTTACTGTGACATTCACTAAAGAAGTGGTTGATGCCAATGTCACAGTAAAGGAGCAGACTGTGGAACAATTGGATAGGACAAAAATAGATGAAGAAGAGGCACATAAAAGGTTGGCAGCACTCAAACTGAAAAAGTCACCCGGTCCTGATGAGATGCATCCTAGATTGCTGAGGGATGGAAGGATGGAATTTGCGGAGGTTCTGGCCACAATCTTCCAATCTTCCTTAGATATGGAAGTGGTGCGACTGTGACCTTCACTGCCACCAAGAGAGAGCTGAGGCTGGAGCTCTGGCTGCAGGAGGTGGCAGAACTATGTGACAACCTACTTGCTGAAGCAGAGCCTTCTAATGCACTGCTCCTCTGACAGATGAATGTATGAGATCGGCTCCCGGAATACCCTGGGAGGGTAAGGTCTCCTCTGGAAAGCCTTGTTGGTCCTCCTCCCTCTGGCCACGTTTTCCAATTTTTTTCTCCGCCTCCGCTGCCTCCGACGGTGAAGCTGGAGGCCGAGGGCCCGTGCCAGTACAGCCCCCATTAACTCTTGTAAATGTTGCAGTATCAAAACTAAGAGAAATGGAACCTGGTAATTTTTTGTCACGAACAAAACTCCTTCAAGTAGCAAACTGTCAAATGTCACATCTTTGGTTCTGTCAACCTGCGAAGGCAGCATTAATTGCCGACAGGAAGAAATAGGAAGTGCACGCCTTTAAATAGCGCTCCTGCAACTCGAAGACGACTGCAAACCGTCCTCCTCTACCTGTCGTTCCTAGCGGCAGGCCCTGAGGCATGGGGGCGAAAATCAAATTCCGTTTCGGGGCACTACCAGGGCGATGTGTGCTTGGATGACGGCACGAGATCGTGGCGGTAGTGCCACCGCAAACCTTCAGTTGAACTTCGTGGGTGGCGCTAAAATCACCACGTACGGACGGTAAGTCGTTAGACCCGGAGGGGCTGATGAGAGCCGCTAATCAACCAAACCCCGCCCCCCCCCCCCCCCCGCCTTCCAGACGTTAGCACTGCTGGCGAGGAGACCCTAGCTCTGCTAGATCCTGAACTAAGTGGTACAAAATATCATGATGACCAATAGTCAGGAGACCACTCAGTGATGCTGCATCAGGGCACAAACATCACTAAAGTCTGCCATTGACACCATCGCATTACTTCCTTTTACACTCAACGTTTCCAATAAAGACACATTCCCTCAACCTACTACCTTTCCTACAACATGACAACACACCAGCTCCTTTGCCTCTACACGAGGGTGACAATGAACACTACCTGGTGAATAATACAGCACCAAATAACTACACCCTCTCACGTATGACTGTAACCTCCATCAATAACAAAGTGCAATGTCACTGCACAATCTCTTTTAATACAATGAACACCAAAGTGCACACAAGCCAACCTATTATTTCCTAACACGCTCCGTCTCCTGGGTACCTACACGTGCCTTCCGTTCAACATTCCAGTGCTTCTTATGGGTGCAAACTGAGGGCCAGAAGAGATTTTAGAGTTATGCATTGAAGTAATTGCTGTTAGGGAAGCGGTGTAATCACAGTGCAAGGTCTTGAGTTGGAACCTCCCTTAATCTAAGTGCATTATGAAATGTTAGATGACCAAGTGTTGCTTTAAGATGGTGCAGATCGTGCTGGTCCCCAGCACCTGGTGTGTTACCTTGCTTCCCCTGGTGAGGTTGGTGAACTTCTTCTGGCACTCAACTGCAGTCCAGGGCGTGAGAGAGTGCCCAGTGCCAGTGCCACCCCCTCCAGCAGGCACGTGACATTCCTATCAGGTTGGCAGGAATGGTTATTCTTGATAGACCTGCTGGCACAGACATTCACGTGTCTCTGCCTCCTTAATTCAGTGTCCCTGAGGTGTGCTGACAGGTCCCAGTCAGAAATTCTATGTCATTTTCTGTTCCTGAGTGCCACGTCCTGCCACCTTTTCTGGATGCTTGATGCAGATGTTCCAATTCTCGTCATAATCCTTGAAATTTATCGTAACAACATTGATGAGACATGCACTGAAGTTATGTGAGAGTTAATTGACAGCCAAACACTGCTCCCTCCTCACCTGGTTGTACTCCAGTATGATGCTGAAGTGTATAGTTTTAACTGTCATTGTTAAACGCTGCACTATAATTTCCATGCACTCAGCTTCGTACAAGCGTTTCATACTGTATTTATACTAATGACTATTGTGTATGCAATGTATAACCCAGGAAATCCTTGTGCTCCTATCACCAATCATTTCCTCGAGCGCCTCCTACTCCACGACGGTAACTACGGCGAATGCTCAGCAGAAAATCCTCGTGTAAACTGCGGGGGTAAAATTGGTCTTGATCTTAGCGTAAAACAGGTAATAGCGACTGGTTAGCCGTTTTTACATGCTGCTGAAATATGCTGCCGATTCACTGGGCTGTTTTACTTTTTTACCGAAGAAGCACTTCATCCCCCGATTTTCCACCGAACTACCGCACAAGTTACGGTGGAGTGGTAGAAGCCCAGAGAAAATTCCCAATGAACCTTTGTTGTGGTGCTGTGTCCTATCCTTTATTGAACAAACAGATCCGAGAAACTATTAGACAGTGTTTTATCTGACAGATGTTTATTAATTAATGATAACACACTGAGTAGTACATGAAAGTAATACGTTTATTTTGGTTGCTATTTATAGAATAGGAAGCAATGGAATTGCGTTCAACGATTCCTACAATAACATGGCACGGCGGGATTTCAGGGTGCAGGGGGAATTTATTAAGTTGATACCAGTACTGCGAGGTTTTAGGTACGAGAGAAACGAATGGAGCTGGATTCACTAATAGCTGACGGTGTGATCTGCTGGACAGGCTCAGAATTATGAGCCATTTTGTTCGAGGAAGATGAAAAATATTTTCACTCGTCGGCCAGTCGGTAACCTGAGGACATATATTGAACCTCATGTCTGGAACAACGAAGGGACAAATTAGGATATTTTCTTTAGCCAAGGGACTGGTAGGACTGCAGTGTCTTCCATGTAAGAGTGGGGCGAGCAGAACCATGGTGGCGCTTAAATGGGAAGTGGATAAACATTGAAAAAGGAAAAACAAATATATGGGAAATGGATTAGTGGACATTGCTTTCAAAGGGCGCGATCGGCCTCCTTCAATGCTCTATCATTCTATGAATTCCACATAGTCTTTCAGACTGGTTTACACCCGGCCCTTATAGCCCCGCTCAAAAGGCTACAAACATAAATTCAAAACCTTTACGATGCGGTTTTCATTCCACTTAAAGCGCAGCCGCGATGTATCACCATTCTTAGATTGAGATGCGGAAGGATAGTGTGGCGACTTGCTGTAACTCACTCCCACTCGTCTCCAAACTCAATGATAACCATTCAGTACAATATTCTAAGTCCTTCGTTTCGCATTAACCCCTTCACTATAGTAATCAGACTGTTGCGCTAAATTCAGCTAGTGATTTCCTGCATAACACAGAAACAAACAACAATGATTGTCAGGATGTCTATGTTCTTAACAAGTCACGGGCTCATTATCTTCCCATCCGATCAATTGTGTGGGAATGTCTCAGAGTAGGTTTTCAGATTTTTGCACCTGCTTTTGTACTCAGTCAATTGCGCTTTGCTGCTGATTCTGTGGCCAATGTCAGTATGAGGAGTAATATTACAGAAAATGCGGATATTCTATCACTATTTTAACTTGGCTATTCGGCTACATCAGGGTGAAATGGGCTAACATGAGATATGAAATAGAAAAATACTCCTTAATATTATCAGTTGTTCCTTTGCGAATACAGCTCTGGTATTAATGCCAATGTAAAGAGAGTTCATTGTAAAACTCTTGCATTGAGACAATAATATAAACTGATAGGAAATTCCGCTCAATAATCCCACGGGACTACAGATATTTCAGTATCAGAATGTTCATCTAAACTCCGGGTGATGCAGGGAGATTAAACCAACTGTGACAATAGGAGCTGGCGGCATTGTCAGACTACTCGCATTTCAGCCTACAAATGATAATGTAAAGAAAGAAAGGTGAAGTTGTAGGCTCCAGGGCGAACCTCTCAGAACGGCAGTAGATTGTGAAGCCGACCCGGGCAAACCTGGCATTGGTGAGACACGCCGATATAGCTGGCACCTCACCTCAATGCCAGAACCATTTGTAGCGTCCCAGCCTCTAATTCCAGTATTGAAAAGAAATAATGTTTTAACCCTTTCTTCGCTGCTTTAAGTTACATAAACCATTTTACCGAGGGTTTTTCATTGGCAGCTTTTTGCTTGTAGCCAATGCTCGTTTCGAAAGGTCATTTGAAGAGACAGGAGATTGAGATAATCCGGCTTCAACATTCTTACACTGGGTTATATTTCATTGTTACTATCAAGGGAATATTTCTATTTAATAATGAAAAAGAATGAACTTGCATTGATATAGCGCCTACGACGACCTCAGGACATCTCAACGCGCTTCACAGCCAGTTAAGTACTTTTGAAGTACAGTCACCCTTGTAATGTAAGAAACGTGGCATTCCATTTGCGCACAGCAAGGTCCCAGAAACAGCAATGTGCTCATGGATAGTAAATCTGTTTTAGCGATGTTGGTTGAGGGACAAATATTGCCCAGGATATTTTTGGCTTCATTATTTGCGTATTGAGGTTATTGTTGGGATATAATTATATAATATAGATACAACTGTTTACAATAACAGACGTTATTTGATGGAAACTCTTTCTCTTTAATGAAAACGTATCATTTGTGACACTCTGACCCCAGAGATGTCTCCAAACAGCGTATTTCGAATGTGATAGAACAGTCATCTGAAGTTTTACACAATATAGTCACCGTCGGACGGAGCGCGAAACCTTGTGGAAACGCGGAGCCGATCAGTGCGGCCGTGGCAGTGATAGTACAGAAATCCAAATATTAGCCCAATATTTACCACTTCCGTCAAAAGACGATCAAAACTGGAGACAGAAGAAACAATCGAGATTAACAGTAAATTGTTTAGAATCCACTGTTTTGAGTTAAATACGACAGAATCTTTGCTGTCAGCAATGGTTCCAATATTTATCCCAAATTCGGATTCATTGCTTTTTACGATTCTTTTAAATCTTCAGCTCCTGGGACACTGTCTGTGACAGATTGCGTCAGACCAGCACATTTGAATGTAATACTGTGTCCCAGTGTTATTTTTGTGTTTTTATTATTTTCTGACCCCATTATTTCCTTTAGATTAAATTTCCTTTTAAAGGTTTGTATCTGTTCCTGTCCATGTAGGAAAATTAGGAACATCTTCTCAGGTTCTATATTTTCTAGAACTGTGGGCACCAGTCGTTGTACAATTGACACTAATGAGGTTCCGTTATGATAAATTCCTCCTGGCTTTGTACAGTGACGCAGAATATTAAAATATTTGAAGAAAGTAAAACATTGATTGCGACTTTTATGTCAATTAAGAATGGATCTTTAATTTGTTTCTCCTTGTCAGGTCCGCGAGTCCCCTCGGTTTCCGTCCTTCCGCCTTCTTCGGATCAAATCGCAGCAAAGAACACGGCGACCCTGGTATGTTTGGTGAACGGCTTTAACCCGGGCGCTGTGGAGATTGAGTGGACTGTCGATGGCAGTGTGAGAGGGAATGGTGTTGAGACCAGTCGGATCCAGCAGGAGACGGACAACATGTTCAGTGTGAGCAGTTATCTGACTCTGCCAGCCTCAGAGTGGAACTCACACGAGCTTTACTCCTGTGTGGTTAAACACGAGACTCCGGCAAACCCGCTTGAAACAAGTATCGCCAGATCCAGCTGTATGTGATTCAACAATCTAATGTATTGATCTATTATGACATTGGGAAAGTTTCTTTAAAAATAAATTCCGTAATCAGCTATTAGATGTTTGAGCTTCAGTGGAACATTTCAAATCACAACAGATGTACAGTTTGTCCGCTGCATTCCGCTGTCTGTATTTTACAGTGTGCTCACCCTGAACGGATCAATGTTTCAGTGTAACTTTACAAATACCGCAGTGTAATAAAATGACTATTCCATTATCTCAGGTGCTGTTATTCTTTCCTGTCCGTTACCCCTGAAGCAATTCACAGCAACTTTCTAAATGTGACTAAATAGTGAAGTTTTATTCTTTGTGACATTCTGCACATTTTATGTAATGTCAGTGAAATCAGCCGGTACACGACGTATAACTTTAATTTAACAGTTCGTGAAAATAATCTTACAACATATTTTAACATTGTCTTTATTTTGTCCGTGTTTATGACAATAATTCTAAGCTGGTGGTATAAGTTCTTCTAAATCATCTGGTTACACAGATTCAGGGGAAACCTCTCACCGCCTCCCTTTTGGATATCCCGGACCTGCTTCGGTGCAGTTTCTGCAATTGCACGATTTTTTAAAAACTATCAGAGGACTTTAATCTTTGGTCAGTAATGGTTATACTGAAACAGGTGCTATTAGTAGCAAGTCAAAGCGTCATAACTATAGATTCTGTGACGCCCTTGACTGAAACCAGCTCAGATAAGTGTCGCGCTTTTTAAACTGAGCTTCACACTAATCACACACTCGGTACGGTATCCCCTTCGTACATCGTCTTCGTTGTTCAGACTGATTTATGAGTAAAAACTCATCAATCGCTACAAGTAACAACACAAGTTGTTAAGGCCATAAAGATTGTAAACAAAGTGCTGCTTCACTTCTAGAGTAATAGAATACAAAAGCAGGTGTGCTCAGTTCTAACTTCCATACTACAAAAATCGGAGGACTGGAGAAAGTGCAGAAAATATTTACAAGTTTGTTACACGAAATGGGAGAATGCAACTATGAGGAAGAATAAAAAGGTGGGCTCTTTTCTCTGGAAAAGAGAAGTCTTATCAGATTTGGTAGAGGGTTTAAAATTATGATAGTGTGCGGTAGGGGGGACGTGGAGAATCTGTTTCCACTGTGAGTGAGTCCAAAAAAGGAGGCATAAGTATAAGATAACCACCTACAGATCAAATGAATAATTTATTAGAAGTTATGGGTTGCTAATTGCTTGAGGTGGCGGTGTGGGGGGTGGGCTGCGTGTGTCGGAGACAGTGAGTAGGGATAAAGGGTCCATTCCCTGATTGGATGGATGTGATAAGCGGTGTTCCCTAGGAATCATGTCAGTGATCACAGCTTTTCGCCGTTTATATTAATGACTTGGATGAAGGCCCAGAGAATTGTATAGACAAATTTGCAGATCACACTAAGTTAGGAGGCACATTGGCCCAGATATTCCGATCGCAGGCCTCCCACGGGCGGAGGGCTGCGATCTGGAAAAATCTGCGCCTGGACCGGAGGGCTTTCCCGGAGGCGCACAGTTCTGCTGCTGGGCCTCTTGTAGGGGGTGGTGTGTGGGGCGGCGGGTGTAGGAGACAGTGAGTAGGGATAAAGGGTTCATTCCCTGATTGGATGGATGTGATAAGCGGTGTTCCCTAGGAATCAGGTCAGTGATCACAGCTTTTCGCCGTTTATATTAATGACTTGGATGAAGGCCCAGAGAATTGTATATACAAATTTGCAGATCACACTAAGTTAGGAGGCACATTGGCCCAGATATTCCGATCGCAGTCCTCCCACGGGCGGAGGGCTGCGATCTGGAAAAATCTGCGCCTGGACCGGAGGGCTCCCTGGAGGCGCACAGTTCTGCTGCTGGGGCTCTTGTAGGGGGTGGTGTGTGAGGTGAGCCTTCACCTCTGACTCAGTGAGCGGTTCGAATCGCTCCCACGGCCCGGGTTCTAGACTTTGGACTTATTTAGGGGTTGTGAACAAAGATGCAGTAGACAACAGGTTCTAATGAAATAATTTTGACTTTATTAAAATAAAGAGGTAACAAACTTAAAACACACTTAACACTTAAACACAGGTTGGTGAACACACGGTACAGGCGAGGGTGAAAGACAATATACAAAAAAACTTATCCTTCCCAAAAATCCCACTATCTGGCTAGGTTTTGGTTTCAGGAGATCAGGGATAATGCTCACCAAACTAATCCTTGACAGTTGACAGTTAGGGTTTAGAGTCTTTTGAGTAAAAGGTTTCATAAGGTCCTTGTTGCCGCCAGGTGTCCGATGGTAACTGAGGCAGTTGCTCAGGTTTCTTCTTGCGTGTTGGTCTGCTTGTGAAGTTGTTGGCCTTCTTTCCTCCTCCTGCTCGTGGCTTGTGGTGACTTGCTGGAACAGAGCTGAGAGAGAGCTGTGCGAGCGTTGAGAGCGTTGTCAGAGAGTCCAGAGAGACTGTCTTGGGGGATAAGGCCCCCAATTATACTGTTGAAACCCTTTGTCCTTTACGTACCCAAAACCCCTTACTAAATCGGTTTCCTTTAGATTTCAATTGAGCCCTGTTTATTCCATTGTCTTAGTTTGGTGGGCTTGTCAGTTTTTATGGCTTTAACTTGGTGTTAAACATGTCCTGATGGTTTCTGATGCTTCCCATTTAGGCACTCCTTTATCTGCGTGCTAAATCTTGTCCCTATTGTCCTAGGTTTTTGGCGGGCTTGTAAATCTGTCCCTGTGGATACCTGGTTGATTGGTTTTTGATGAAGTAATCGGGGTACTAAATGTTTTATTGATTTCAGGCTTCTGGTATCCTGTTTGGGCCTGGGAATTTCAAAAGGGGTCTTGCATTATTCATATTTAGATGTGTGTGTGAGGTTTTGGGTTTGTCTCTTCCTCCTTGGTAGGATTGCAGTGTAAACAATTCCCAGACAGCTTGACTGGGCCCCAAAACCCAAAGCTGTCCACCGCCTGGCCACGCCCCTCCGCAGCCTGTCTTGTATCTGTGAAAGGTGTCTTTCCCAACAGTAAGATTCAGAAGTCATTTTCCTCAGGGTTTTACTTCCCTGATCTTTAAAATGTCCAAAACTGATGTTTTTACCTCAAATCACTTCACTTAGGTCCCATCATCCCAAGTTTGTATGAAAGGTCCAAAAATCACTCCCTTTAGGGTTCTGTTCGAGTTTCTGGGGGATTTTGCGAAGCCTACACGCCCCACTTTGATACTAAACCTGAATTAGTATCATTAACAGGTGAGCGAAATTTCTGATCCCCAAAAACCAATCTTCCCCTGTGTTACCTAAACCAGAAACCCAAACATACATTCCCCTTTTAAATGTGGTGTTTCAGGTACATACAGGTAAGAAAATCAGTCTTTATTACACATCCAAGCACGGAGAGCGTCCGACACCCCTGCACAGTTGGGAAAACACATCATACACATCATAAGAATGACAGAACACACACACAAGAAATGTTATTATTAAAAAAACAAAATCAATGTTCGTTCCATCCCTGGCCATAGCCTTTATTTTGATGCACTTCCCAAGTCCCTTCGTGACTGGAACGGAGCTCCCCGTCCCTTCCCCTGCACTTTGTACACAGCAGGTAGAGAACTATCCCGAGCTGGCAGACCACCAAAAGATGGGAAGCCATCCTGATCCAAAAGGCACCTCTATATTCTCGAAAATATCCCACCAGGGTGGAACTACTATATCCAAAATCTCTGCCCTATTTCATTTGTTTTCTGTTCCACGGTGTAGAAATGTTTTTGTGAAATCTCTACAGCTTTAAGTAGGATGGTAAGATGTTCGGGTAGAGGGGGGATTTTATATCCAAAGTAAGTCACATACTTTTGCAGGTTGGTGATGTGTTCTGTTACAGTGAGGTGAACAGTGGAGGGTTCAGGAATGGGGACAATCCGTTCCTGGGCCATTTGAACTTCTGCCTCGGGTTTAAAGCAGAAACTGCTGTCACTTACCAGACACCTGTGGTGTCAATGCTGGTAGTGGGATGCACCTGTGGTGACACAATATGTCCCACCCCCTATATATGCTACCTGTGGGGAAACATGGCCGTGTGCCATTACCTCCATGTTAAAGTTGATAGGTCGTGCGCCAGCAGCTTTAAACTCGCACTGTGGTTTAGAATAGGCATTCAAGTGCTGGGGACACAGTATTATGTGTGAACCCCGGCTCCGGCACCTGGAGAGGTCACTACCTGTCATGGCGTGTTCCCACTTTATTACATAAGGTGGGACCGCTGTAAAACGGATGTGTGCACCCCCTTGAATGACTCCAATGTTCTCCACCCTGTATACCGGTACGGGTCGGGCTGTCCCACTCATGACCGGCATTCTCACTACTATCCCCATGATAGTGTGATTGGAACGCCCACAATCTATTGGGACAGGGTAGGCTTCAGAGGCTAGACGAAATTGGCATGGGCTCAGCGAATTACTAAATGGCTGGAGGGCTGCGAGGTGTTTGTTGCTGATCCAGGGGGGGACTAAACCTTGCTTTAAATCCTCCAGGTTGCTACGGCCCTCGCCCAGCAACCATGCCCCGTACAGCACACACACCTCATTCTGTGCAGCCTGATCCGATGCATTCCTATCCTCCCGTATGAGTGCATTTACTGTTTTGGCATGCCTTTCCAATTCTGCAATAATTTCCTTTAAATGAACCGTCATAGCTTGGTCCTCATGTAGCTCTGAGCCTCCCACTGTGTTCCCATCCTTCAGGATCTTTCTTAACTGGGTTTTTAAACCATTTATCTGTGTCTGTAATTCCATGTCATCCAGGCTATTTATTACAGAGAACCCTGTACTATAGGCAGTGAAAACATAATTCCAGGCTCCCCTTCTTTGTCTACCCGTGCCCATAGGGTTCTCAGGGTGTATTCTGTATAGCTCTACCTTGTCTATATTGGCAAAATCAAATTCGTAAAACTTCCTAACCATTTCCTTTAGCAGGGCCTGGTACAGCTTCTCCGTTTCCTTAGGACACCACTCAGGTAAGTATACCTCGGTAAGGTTTAATATTACTGAAGCTACTGCATAGTGTACCCCCTGGATTAGTACCTTTTCGGTTGGTACTAGGACTAACCCATTCCCTGGTCCCTTAGTGGTGGTAGGGCACTTTTCTTCCAGGGTTTTCGGTACCTGGGTCGTGGGTCGGGGCTTTCGGGTGTGTGTGCCACGAGTTCAGTGGCATTAACTGGGACCGGAATGTGTGGGACCACGCACCCATGCAGGCTAGAATCCCACCCTATCCCCTCCCTGGCATCTTGCCATTGGCTGGAGAAGATGATGGATACCCCTGTGGGGCAGGCTTCCTCTGATCCCCACATACAAACATAGACTCCCTGTTCCGACTCCCACCACTTATCCCAACAAACACTAACTCCTTCTTGGGTCCCTGTGATTGTCCGGTAGGTGTCGTTCCCTAATCTTTCCCAGTCGGCTGTATGGTCCCCTGCGTCCCTGCTCAGCTTCCTGAGCCACCACCACCTATTCAGGGGAATTCGTCCCTTACAGGTAAGACACAGACGCTTCCCCTCGGTGACACTGACCCTTGTGGCAGCGATCTGTATTCTGGGGCATGGGAGGGAGGCCTCCCCGTACGTGAACCCGATCTGGTTGGAGTATTTGGTAGAGTTGGACCCCAGCCACCCTGGCCACCTTCCCTCGTGGAAGTAGATGGCGAGCTCCTCCACTCCCCGCTCGCCGCCCCCTGCAGTGACGACGGTGCGCTCACTCCTGAGCACCCATAGATGTGGGTGTCCTCTATGTCACCTCGGTCACCGATGCTCACCCCTACCAGGGCGAGCAGGAGCAGAAACCTTGTCATTCCGAAGTCCTTTCTGTAGGGGCACACACAAAACATATATCCATGTCCCAGAAAGGTTCTCTGGCTGGATAATTAATCAAGCCCTTAAACTTAAAAACTCTACAAACAACTAAACTAATGATAACCCATAACTACCAAAACTGCAATTACTTAAAACCGAAAATTCGGTACATTTGCCGCCCGTCTCCGGACGACCAGGTTAAATCCTGTTTAGTCTCTGCCTTATGTGGCCTCTGGATGGCTTGTACACCTAGGTGTAGTGCGGCCTGTACCGCCGGACCCAGAAGGCCTTCTTCAAAACCGCTGGGGATATCTTAACATCCCAGCTGCGTCCTGTGCTGCAGCACACTACCCACTGCGGTGTGGCTGCAGCGCCCTCGTTCATATCTGTGGGCTCCTCCCAGCCTGAGGTTGCAGGCGGGGGACCCTTCTCTCTCTCTTCTCCCAGTACTACCTCTCCTGTGAAACCCTCACTTTAGGAGGTTGTAGGCTGGGAATCCCCAACTTTAGAACGCTCCCTGCTCTTGGGCGCTCTTTTTCGGGTTGCAACCCTCTTTGGGTGGGACCCTGTAAACTGATATACCTGTGGCCACAGTAGCCTTGGCTGTGGTGTCCGGGGAGACCTTCTTTGGGCTCTGGCCACTGGGGGTGTGCTTGAGTACCACATAATCGGTGGAGGGTTCTCTCCTGTGAAACAGCACACTGTCCCTCCCGCTGCAGCTTGTGCGTATGCCACAGCTGCTGCTGGCAGAGGATCTCTAACTTGGGGCAGTCCACCTTTGCCGGCTGTTCCCTGCTTCCGGGTTTAAACAGTTTACACTGGTTGATGTGAAACCACTTTGTACGGTGGGGCATCTTTATGGCACAGACCATGTGGCTTGCCTTGTCTACAATGTTGTAGGGCCCCATGTACAATGATTCGAAACTCCCTACCCGGGCAAAATTTCTCACCATGACCTGATCTCCTACCTCACACTCGTGGTGCTTGTGGGGTTCCAGCAGCAATCGGTTACCCCGATGTTGCTTTCCCATGTTACTCGCAGCCTGCCAGTGGACCTGTTTAAGGTGGTCCAACAGATTCCTGACGAACCTGTCCCGGTTCACCTCCGTGAGCTGCCCTTCCATGAGCACCGGGGCTAGCACATGGGTGGGGGTCCGCATAATGCTTCCAGTCATGAGCTGGTGTGAGGAATACCCCGTGCTTTTTGACTGGCTGGCCCTGATCCCCATTAGTACCAACGGTAAGGCTTCTACCCACTTTTTGGGTGAGTCTCCCATCTCCTTTCGCAGCCTTTCTTTGATGGTACGGTTTAAACGCTCCACAATCCCTGATGACTGTGGGTTGTGGGCGACGTGACATTTCCCTTCTATGCCAAGTACCCTGAGGGTCTCTTGCACGACCTGCCCAGTAAAGTTCCTCCCCTGGTCTGACTCCACATACTGTGGGAGTCCCCATCGTGAGAACACTTCCCTGACCAGGATCCTGGCTGTACCCAAAGCGGTAGCTGTTCGACATGGAAAAGCTTCCACCCACTTTGAGAACACATCCACCAGTACTTGGCAGTATTTGTAGCCTCCCTGAGCGGTGGGTAGTGGCCCGATTTAGTCGACTTGGATCGACTGCCATGGTCCCTCTACCCTCCTGATGTGTCCCATAGATACCTTCCTTTTCTGGGGGTCAGGGTTGTTAGCAGCACACACCAGACAGCCTGCACAGAACTCGCAGACATCCTCCCTCAGTCCTGGCCACCATCCTGCCTGTTCCACCCGCTGACAGGTGGTCTCAGGCCCGGGATGCCCGCTCCTGGACCCTCATGGGCCAGTTGGAGGAATTCCCTTCGGTGCTGCTGCGGCACTACCCATTGTTGCCCCCTAAACAGCATGCCTTCCTTGTTGGTGATGGCTGCTGCGCCGTATGGGCCCTCTACCTTCTACCCTCTAGCCAGCGTTTCCAGGACAGTTTTTAGGATGGGATACTATGCCTGGACCGTCTTTAGGTCCGGGGTCAATGCTACCTCTGCACTCCCTTGGGTCCCTCCTCTGCCTCTGATTGCTGCTACCGGGTTTGATCCATATGGATCCCAAAATGTGCCTGTACTGGCGCCCTCTTTGGCCAACATGTCGGCTTGGTGATTGCCCTCTGCGCGGGGCTCTACCTTGGAATGGGCCTTCACCTTGTGGATGTAGACCCTACCTTCCTCCCCTACTGCCCTCATGATTTTCTCCAACAGAGGCTTCATGGCCAGGGGTCTCCCATCAGCGGGGGTGTATCTGCGACGAGACCAAATGGCCAGGTACTCTGTACACGAATTGCATGTGAACATGCTGGCCGAGCAAATCGTGTATCGGGTAGGGAATTCCTCGGCGTGTGTGACTACATACACCACCGCAGACAGCTCAGTCTGCTGGGCACTCATGGTGCTGGGGAACTTGATTTCCAGAGCAATGCCTGCCTCTGGGTCATAAATCCCACACCCTGTGAGTCGTTTGCCAGCTGATACTGTGCTTGAACCGTCCACATAGATTTCGCGGTCTGTGGGGTGTATCCCAGCTCGCAAACCTATGTTGACTTCCCATACCGCTTCAACGGAACACCGGTGGGCTGTCTCTGAGTAAATGATGTTGGCTGCGATCTTTGGCTCGCAGAGACCTTTTACCCTCAGATCCATTTGTGAGAGAAGCAGCTGCCAGCGAGCAATGCGGGCACTGCTCACTGTCCCATCTTTAATTCTCCCATCTAGGAGCATCTGGGTGGGCGTGTGGTGGGTGAGGAGTGTGATGGGAGAGGTGCCTGTGAAGATCAATGATCTTTTCACAGCCCAGTGAGTGGCTTGGAGGTGCCTCTCACAGTTGGAGTAGCTCCTCTCTACATCAGTGAGTATTCTGGAGGAGTAAACCACTGGTCTCAGCTTGCCATGCCTCTCTTGGAGCAGCACTGCACTCAGACTGTCCCCACTGGCTGCTACCTCCAGGTAAAACTCTTCCCTTCCATCAATAGCCCCTAGAGCCAGTGTGGTCTGCAGATCTCTCTTGAGTTTTACAAAGGCAGCCTCGCAACCCTCATCCCAAAACCACTCCACTCCCTTGTGTAGGAGTCGGAGCAGAGAGGCTGCTGTGGCTGCGTAATCCTCAATGAAATCACTGCAGTACCCAGTTAGGCCTAGAAAAGACCTTACTCCTGTAACTGTGTTGGGGGCTGGTAATTCCTGAACTGCTTCCCTTCTAGCTTTGTCAATGGCCCTCTCCCCTGCTCGCACAGTCAGGCCCAGGAAGTTGACTGCCCGTTGGCCAATCTGTGCCTTCTCGGGGTTTACTTTTAAACCCTCTGGCCTGAGCAGTTCCAGCAGTTCTGCCGGAAGGGGACCATGTTCCTCTCCCTCATCGGTGAAGAGGAGTAGGTCGTCCACATACTGGACCAGCTGATGGGGCCTGCTGAAGCCCTTCAAGCAATTCGCCATACATTGGTGAAAAATGCTTGGGCTGTTATGGAAGCCCTGGGGCAGACAGTTCCATGTGTACTGTTGGCCTTTAAATGTAAAGGCGAACTTGTACTGATCGTCACTCCGTAGAGGGATGGACCAGAAACCGTTGGAAATATCCAGCACTGTAAAGGTGGTCGCAGATGCTGGGATACTTCCAATGAGGTCGGCTACGGCTGCAACCGTGAGTGCACAGGAGCGGATGTTTCGGTTGAGTACTCGATAGTCTACTGTGGCCCTCCAGGAGTTAACTGGTTTTCTAACCTGCCACAGTGGGGAGTTCACGTGGGTAACTATCGGCCTCAATACCCCCTGCTTGACTAAAGAAGTCAAAGCCGTTTCCAAGTCTGCCTCAGCTTCCCTTGGGAAGTTATACTGCTTTTGTGGACGGTTCATGTGGTCCCCACTCACGCTAACCTCGACCCCGGTTACCCTCCCACAGTCGTGCTTGTGAGTGGCAAATGCTGCGAGGTTTTCCTCCACAAATGCCTGGTACTGCATTGAAGTGTTACTGACCATGAGGTCGAGGTCGTAACCCTCCTTTGGTTTTACTGTGCACCAGGTCCCCTTGCCTTGTGCCTCCGGGATGACTGCTACCTCACCACCCTTTTGGGTACATGCTCCCCATAGACAATGGTTCTTTAAATCCACTAAAATCCTGTGGCCTGTGATAAAGTCGGCCCCCAGGATCCCCTTCTCTTCTTGCTCCCACTTCATTAGGACACAGGTCTAATTGGTGTGGAGTGCTCCCAAATGAACGGACTGCGGGGTGGAGAATGAGCCAGCCTGCTCGTTACCTCTGAATCCCACTAAGCTGTACGGGACCCCGTTAGACAGAGGTGAGGTGGCTGGGTTATCTGAATAGATGAGGGTGCTTGAAGCTCCTGTTTCTAACAGATAGGTCCATTCTAACTCCATCTTAACATGCGGTCTCTTCCAGGCATCATAGTCGAGGGGACACAGGTAGATAGGCTGTGCTAGCTCTAGTCATGCCTCTGGGTTGGGTGGGGCAGATGGGATTACAGCGCCAGTGGCTGTAGCCACCTTCCCTGGGCCAACAAACAGGACTTTGATGCCCGCTACTATTGTGTCCAGTGTGGGGGAAGAGGTCGGTGCCTCTACTTTTGGGGCAGGAGTTGGGGACTTCTTTGCTAGGCTATCCTTCCAGGGATTCCTACAGTCCTTTCTCCATTTCCCAGTCTTCCCGCACCCGAAGCAGCTACGCTTCATGTCGGAAGGTTTACCACCTTCCTGGTGCCACTCCTTCTTATCCTGACTGCGCTTTATCTCAGGCACCTTCCCTTTCGGTGGGGGCTCTTCAGCTCCCCTACCGTTCCGGTAGGCTAGGGTCAGTTGCCTGACCACTGCCTCCTCGGTGACCCGGGGGTCTTTCGGGTCAAACCAAAGCTCAGCCTTGGTTTTTATTCGTGGCAAGCTGTTTGCCACTAGGCTACGGAGCCAGTGGGCCAGCTCGTCCCTGTTCAGGTTAGCTCGGTCGAGATCCCCATTACAAGCACCCTTGTACACAGGCCACAGTCTGTCTGCGAAAGCCTGTGGGGTCTCCCCTGCGAGCTGCACTGTTTTCTCCACCCAGGAGAAAGGACTTCCCTCATTCATTCCCATGGCCTCTAAAACCTCCTCTCTGATGGCAGCATGCCCATTCTGTCCTCTCTTGCTCTCAGCAGAGAGGGACTGGTATAACTTGCCATCTGATGAGAACAGGAGCATTTTTGCCATCTCGGCATCATCACAGTCGTTGATGCCTGCAACCTGTTCCACTTCCACGAAGTGGACTGAGGGCTCCACCTTTTGGGTGAGCTTACTCAGGTGGCTTACCATCGCCCTAAGCTGTTGTGTACCGTGGGGAGCCACGAATTGATTTTCAAGGGTCCCTGACCTCCACCACCTGCGAGCGGGCCAAACTTTTGTTGTCGTGCTGGGCACATTGGCCCTGGCTCCGACTTCTCCTGCATCGGTTTGCCCCCTTCTCCCTGCTGCCAGACCGAGTCAAAACTCGGCGCCACAGGCGTTGGTGTGCACTCCCTGTCAGCCTCACAGATTGTCTGCGCCTCCTGCTGCCTAACCAAGCTTCTCCTTGGCGCCATAGGTGGTGGTCGAACAGTCTCCCTTGCTCTTCCAGGTTTACCTGGGCCGCACCTGGGCTTATCAGGCACATCATGCCTTTTGTCTTAGACAGAGCAAGGTTCAGACTCTCAATCTGCTTCTTACAGGGGCCGTGGTGCCCTACCTCAAACTACCTTGCACTGGCTGCTCTGTAAGCTGCCTGAACATCTTTTAACTTCTCTTTGAGTTCCCTTAATTGCTTGGCAAGGCGGGTGTTCTCTTCCCGCAATGCCAGTTCACTACTTTTGGCCTCGGTGACCTGACACTGGAGGTATCCCTTACTGGCACGGTGTTCCTCTAGTATCTGTGACTGTTCCTGATCTTTTGTGTTTAGCTCTGCTAACAACCTCTCCCCTGCTATAGCTCTGGCATGGGACAGTTGGCTTTCTTCCTTTAGCTCTTCTGTGAGAGCCTGAATGCGCTTCCCCATAAGCTGCATTTGTTTCTGGGAGCAGACCAACCATATGGCTTTCTCCACAGACTTATTGTATTCCTTGCTCTCAGTCCATGTAGCTGCAGCGTCCATAGGACGTTCAGCATGCAACAGCCCGAGGACCCATTTCGTGGTGATATTGACCTTTTTCTATACATCGGATGACATCCTCTCTTCCATTTTTGTTCTCTCCTCAAAACCAGCATTTACTGCTTCACAACCTTTTCGCCAAAGTCCTGCCGCAGTCGCCATATTGTAGGGGGTGGTGTGTGGGGTCAACCTTCACCTCTGACTCAGTAAGCGGTTTGAATCGCTCCCAGGCCCCTGGTTCTAGACTTTGGATTATTTAGGGGTTGTGAACAAAGAAACAGTAGACAACAGGATCTGATGAAATAATTTTGACTTTATTAAAAGAAAAAGGTAACAAACTTAAAACACACTTAACACTTAAACACTGGTTGGGGAACACACGGTACAGGCGAGGGAGAAAGACAATATACAAAAAAAACCTTATCCCTCCGAAAAATCCCACTATCTAGCTAGGTTTTGGGTTCAGGAGATCAGGGATAATGCTCACGAAACGAATCCTTCACATTTGAGAATTAGGGTTTAGAGTCTTTTGAGTAAAAGGTTTCATAAGGCCCTTGTTGCCGTGAGGTGTCCGATGGTCACTGAGGCAGTCGCTCTGGTTTCTTCTTGCGTGTTGGTCTGCTTGTGAAGTTGTTGGCCTTCTTTCCTCCTCCTGCTCGTGGCTTGTGGTGACTTGTTGGAACAGAGCTGAGAGAGAGCGGTGCGAGCGTTGAGAGCGTTGTCAGAGAGTCCAGAGAGATTGTCTTGGGGGATTAGGCCCCCAATTACACTGTTCAGGCCCTTTGTCGTTTCACGCCCAAAACCCCTTACTAAATCGGTTTCCTTTAGATTTCAATTGAGCCCTGTTTTTTCCATTGTCTTAGTTTGGCGGGCTTGTCAGTTTTGATGGCTTTAACTTGGTGTTAAACATGTCCTGATGGCTTCCGATGTTTCCCATTTATGCAGGGCCTTTATCTGCGCGCCACATCTTGTCCGTATTGTCCTAGGTTTCTGGCGGGCTTGTAAATCTCTCCCTGTGGAGACCTGGTTGATTGGTTTTTGATGAAGTAATCGGGGTACTAAATGTTTTATTGATTTCAGGCTTTGGTATCCTGTTTGGGCCTGGAAATTTCGAAAGGGGTCTTGGATTATTCATATTTCGATGTGTGTGTGAGATTTTGAGTTTGTCTCTTCCTCCTTGGTAGGATTACAGTGTAAACAATTCCCAGACAGCTTGACTGGGACCCAATACCCAAAGCTGTCCACTGCCTGGCCACCCCCCTCCACAGCCTGTCTTGTGTCTGTGAAAGGTGTCTTTCACAACAGTAAGATTCAAAAGTCATTTTCCTTAGGGTTTTTCTTCCCTGATCTTTAAAATGTCCAAAACTGAGGTTTTTACCTCAAATCACTTCACTTAGGTCCCATTATCCCAAGTTTGTATGAAAGGTGCAAAAATCACTCCCTTTAGGGTTCTGTTCGAGTTTCTGGGGGATTTTGCAAAGCCTACACTCTCCAAACTGCCGGTGCGCAGGGCTCACATATCCCAGAGATGCAGGTAGTTCGCAGCGTCCCTGGGATCACGTGGGCCACGGGGAGCCAATCAGAGAAGGGAATCCCCCTTTCATATATTTAACAGGAAGACCCGTCAAATATATGATTTGAGATCACCCCAAAACATTGTAAAACTTAAAAGAATTTTTTTTTTAAATCACATTTTTAAAGTGACTTGAAATTACATAATTTAACTATTTTAAACAAAACTTTAATTTTTTGAAAAAAATAATTAAAGTTTTTAACGGGGCGAAAAATAAACTTACCTTTCTTTAAAGTATTTTTAAATGTGTGGGAAAAAATTTTTTCCTGTTACTTTTTTCAACTGTTATCCTGGAAAAAGCAGGCCTTACGCCTGCTATTACCAGGCGCAAGAATTGTTCGTGTTTTCTGCGGGCGGAGGGACTCCAAAAAGCGGAACTCTCCGCCTGCAGAGGCCCTTCTCCAGGGCAGCCGGAGGATCTGTCAAGAGCTTTCTTGACAATCCGGAAATGCACTTTCCAGCGCATGCGCAGTGCATGCCTGAAACCGGCATTTCCAATGTCCTTACGGGTGGGTACTCAGCGCGTACCCATCCGTAGTGATCGGAATATCTGGCCCATTAAGTTGTGTGGATCTGCGCTGGACGTTACATAGATAGACTAAGTGAAAGGGCAAAATTATGGCAGCTGTAGCTCAATGTGGGGAAGCATGACATCATTCACTTTGGGCCTGAGAATTAAAAGAAGAATACTTGCTTAATGCTGAGAGACCAGGAGCTGTGGATGAGCAAACGGATTTAGGTGTCCATGTAAACAAATCACTAACAACTAGTGTGCAGGTGCAAAAAGTGTTCAAAGAGGCTAATGGAATGTTGAACATTATCCCAAGGGGATTGGAATTAAAAAAGTAAAGGAGTAATGCTTCCGTTGTACACAGCCTTGGTCAGACTCCATCTGGAGTATTGCATTCAGTTTAGGGCACCGACCCTCAGGAAAGATATATTGATCTTTGAAGGGATACGTTGCAGAATAATACGCGGGCTTAAAGGGGTAAATTATGGGGACAGATTACGTAAACGTTGTTTGTATTTCTTTGAGTTTTAACAGCTCAGGAGTGATCTCATTGAGGTATTTAACATTATTAATAAATTCGATAGGGCAGATACAGAGAAACTATTTCCACTGATGAGGAAATCCAGAAAAAGAGGGCACAATCTTAACATTGGAGCTGAGCCATTTAGGAATGAACTCAGGAAGCACCCTTCCACACACACACGGTAGTTTAAATCTGGAATGAGCACCCCCCGCACCCCACCTCGCTCCCAAAGGCAGTGGATAATGAGTCAGTTGACATTTTCAAGACTGTGATCCATAGTTGATTTTGTTTGGTAAGAGTATCAAGAGATACGGAACAAAGGCGAGTGAAAGGAAGTCAGGTGCAGATCAACCATGATCTAACCGAAAGCCGGAACAAGTTGGAAGGGCTTAATTAGGCTGTTTCTATGCTGCAGATTCCCTGCAATTATATGTAGTGAGAAACGGTTTAAATAACAGGATAACATCAGGTTGTATTCAGTGCCAAAAATTAATATTGATCTGATTTCAAATGCCCCGAGTACACGACGTTTAAAAGTTTTTCAATCACAATACGTGGTTGCACACAGTTATTCCGCCGCCTACTAAGATGAACCGATAATGCTTGCCTTAGATTTTATTTTTATTGAATTAGCTGCACTACCCACGTGCAGTAAGACAGCGAAAAATTTTGTTTCGAGTCACTGCAGTTGGAATACCTTTGAAAGAGATGTTCCTTCTCTGACCAATAGAGTCGCTGTTGAGCACATTTAACTAAACTGCGAAAGTTATCCAAATAACAAAGAAATGGAGCATGTTAGAGAGAAACAGAGCAAAAGAGTTGTATGCTCATTCCGAGGCACATTATTTGCATTTAAATATGGGAAGCTACAGACGCACTGTGCTTCCTTGAGGAGGGTGCTTCGCTAGTGAGACACTGAAACCTAGCAGTACATCTCGTATAAAATACTAAAAGGTAACAAGCAGCAGTCTGACCATCAAAGAGTGCAACGGCTCAGCTCAGTATGCCCTCAAACTGGCCTCCTAAGCGAACCACAGAAAGCCACGTAGTATCTTCTCCCCGCCCGGGATACCACATAATGTGAACACAACGTGAACAGTCTGAATCGAATATATAAATATATGTTTAGGTTAAGGAGAACAAAAACAACAGAATAACCCCATACAGATACAGATGGTCCAAACCACAGCACGCTCCCCATCCTCACCTGCAAGAATGTTTCTGCCTTAACAGCCATTAACGATTTTCTCAGTCATTTACATATTTCACAAGTACAGTGCAGAAAATAACGAATCATAACACGGGTTACAAGTAATCGTGGGATTTAATGAAGTCAGCAAGATTGGGTCCCTAAAATAGTGAGAGTAAGCCAACAATAGTGACTCTAGCTCCATCTGTATTGAACATGACCAAGACTGTTTAAGTGAGAGCGACGAGAGTTTTATTTCGTTCGAGAATTGTGCAGTATGCATTGGTGGCTCTGAGTTTAGCTTTGTGTTAACACCGGTCTTCTTCAGTCAACATGTTTGCAGGCGGGTTAGGAATTGATTTAATCACGATTTGTGGGACATTGTAAATGCGTTGATGAAGATTCTCTCAATCAGTATTGCTAGTGAACTCGTAATCCTTCTAAAAGAACGTCTCCTAAGCTTCTACCGTTCTCAAGACAAACAAGAGGCAATGTTCACGAACATTTAGGGTATCACATTACACAGTGACCAGAGGAATTCCTACCTCAGAGGAATACAAACAAAATACCTCCAGTAGCTGTAATCATACTTCCAAAAGGCCCCACGATCAACATCTTGTAGGTTATGAAAGGCCAGAAGATTAACAGAAACAGTCGGAGCAAAACTATGGCTACAAGAGCAGGGCTGAGGCTAGGTTCTCCGTGACTCCTGGAAGCCTCTTGAAGATCTATCGACTCAAGTGAACAGTGTGATGGAATATTCACCACCCATCTGGATGCGTGCAGCCTCAACAATACACAAGTACTTCAACACCAATCAAAAGAGAACAGTTCGCTTGAACTGTGCTCCTGCCATTGAACCCGTCATATAGCTCATCATTAGCAGCAGTATGTAGGATCTACAAAAAGCACTACAGCAAATTACCACGGTTGATTTGATAGCACTGGTCTTCCCTGCCACCTCTACACTGAGAAGGATCAGAGCAACAATGTTGTGCGAACACCGTAACCTCCAGGTTGCCCTCCAAGCCATGCACTATCCTAAATCGGTCGCTGGTTCATTCACCTGGGATTACTGACCCAATACCTGCATGGAAGCATCATCACGACAAACAGACCTTCAAACAGAATGCAGTCTACCAATTTCTCAGGGCATCTAGTGATGGCCAATAACTGAGGCCATTCCATTGTTGCCCAAACCCCGAGATCAAAGGACAACAATAATTAGACTAAGCAAGGAACATTTTCCATTCTTCGATACCCTGTGTTAATATTACGGATCTATGATTCCAGCAGAAATCTATTAGATCCGCTTCATGTTATTTGATACAAAGTGTCCGTGATCTATAGAATCGTTGAATCGTAGAATCATACAATCATACAGAACAAGAGCAGGCCATTTGGTGCATCGTGCCTGTGCTATCCATTTAGTCCCGCTCCCCTGCTCCTTCCCCAAAGCCCTACATATTTTTCCTTTTCAAGTATTTATCCTATTTTATTTTGAAAGTTACCATTGAATCTGCTTCCACCATCCATTCAGGCAGTGAATTACAGATCATAAGATCACGTTGCAGAAAAAAAATCTACTCACCCCACCAACTATGCCCATCTACTAAAACTCACATTCATACCTCGCAGTCTTTTAACAGCTATTCACCTATGGTAGGCACACGTGCCCAACACATGGCTACACACTCACTCACACGCTGACCTTTTTCTTGCAGGACAAGCTTGCTTAAAACAGGAGGGAGCAGCGATGCACGGAAGGAGGCCAGGCGGAGCTGTAACACCTTACACAGCTGGAGGAGTGAGTGCGCTACACCATCGTGAGCCATGTCGTGCGTGCTGTGGCAGTCGTAGAAGTCGACCCCCTTGGGGACAGCAATGGTATGTTCATCAACTGTCCCTCTTCTCTCAGACCACTTCCCCTCACAACACGAGCACTTCCCACTTTCCATCTAAGAATACTATCTCTATTCCTCGCTCCTTTCCTGCCACTCTCCCCTCACTTTAATGCCACTCTTGTGCCTTACTGCTTTCAGATAATCAGCCACCATCTGAACAGCTTGTCCCTCAGCCTCCCAGTGGCAGTGACGCAAGAGAGGAGAAGAAACACCAAGCCAGAGCCTCACTGCCAGCATCTCCCGAGGGTGAGACATCGGATAATGGGGCCACGCGGTCGATGTAAGAGAGCAGCAGAAATCGCTCTGATGTGGGTGATGCTCCGGGATCCAGCAGGCTGCAGCAACGCCATGGCGGAAGGGAAGCTCGGGGGCCACCTCCCCAGAGGGTGGGTGCGTGCATGAGTTCTGCTGCACAGGACTTTGATGAGGAACTCGAAGTCGAGGCGATGACCACACAGGCGATGAGCATGCATACTGAGCTCATGGGTGCAATGGCAAGGCTGCCCGAGAGCATGGATGTACTGGCTAGGAGCATGGAGGAGTCTGCCACCAGCACTGCTGTCATCTGTGCACAAACCTTCAAGCCCATCCTTGCCACTTTGCAGAGGATGGTTGACTTGCAGGGAGACCATGTGGACCAAGACCCCATGCCGTGTGTCATGGGTGGGGTGGCAGCCTCTACTGCAGCAGAGGCTGAGGCAATGCAATGGCTTAGTGCTGTAATGGAGTCAGTGGTTGGTGCTATCCAATCTCAGACTGCTCTCATGCAGTCTCAAATTGATGCCACGTAAGCGCTGACTGCTGCCATCGTAACTGGGTCGCCCACTGTCCACCGGGGATTCACTATGCCGCAGCAGGCCTGTGATCTGTACTCGAACAGACTTCTCTGGATGCTGAGGTTCTCCGCGGTGAAGTGGCAGTGTGTCGGTCGAGCAGGAAGGTGCTGTCCTCTCTCAGGATGACAGCATTCCTGTTCCTACCAGTACCACTCCGCCATTGCACTTGCTGCAGCCTGTAACCCAGCCATCCCAAACTGCTGCAGCCCATGCAGATTTGGTGCAGTCTGCAGCCAGGCCCTCCAGGTCCAGAGCTGGTCGAGGGCGTCCTGCAAGGCCATCTGCAGTCTCTGACCCCCAAACTCAACAACCTTCCACCTGCCTTGCTGCAGCTACTGGGGCCACATTACGGAGGAGCAGCAGGGTTTGGAGGGGGAAATTGCAAAGGGGAGGAAGATCATTGAGGAAGGCCCAGTAAATAAAACCCGCTATCCTTGCGAAGCCACATGACCAGCAAATGGGGGGAGTGTGTGTCCAAAAGTTGATGTGTTTGAAAATATATGTTCAGTTTGGTAAGATGTGTTTCCATTTGCTAAGAACCAGTTCGGTTTGTTCATAAATTATTGTGTTTGTTTGTTATTGGTTGTGTTTAATAAGACAGAGTTGTGTAAAATAATACATTTTAATTTCAACATTACAAATGTTGTCATATTTCTCATTGGAACTTTGGCTGGTCATAGCGGCTGCGAGCTGGCTGTACTGATGTGGTTGGTCAGCCCAAATGCCATCTGCTATCTAATTTATTGGAAGCGCTGTGTAATAAGGCGTTCACGAACGGCCCTTGCAGAAGCAACATTGAGCGGCTCCCTCCTACGTTGGTGCTGCTTCTCCTCCTCTTCATCCTCCTCCTCTTCACCCTCCTCCTCCACCTCCTCCTCCTTCTCTCCCTCTTCCTCCTCCTGAGGTGGACCTGCAATCCCTGGTGGCAATGGCTGGGCCATCAGAATGGCCAGGTTCTGCAGCATGCAGGACGCAACAGTAAAAACGGATACTCGATCGGGGGCGTACTGCAGGGCTCCTCCAGAGCTGTCAAGACACCGGAACCGTTGCTTTAGCACGCCGATAGTCTGTTCGATCATGTTCCTGGTGGCACTATGGTTCTCATTGTATGCGTGCTCAGCAGAACTGTTGAAATTATGGAGAGGTGTCAACAGCCAGGTGGCGATTGGATAACCCTTGTCCCTGAGGAGCCAGCCGCGAGCTTGATGCGGTGGTTGGAACAGGACTAGGACACCAGTCTGGCGCAGGATGAATGCATCGTGGCTGCTGCCAGAATAGCGGGCATTGACGGCGAGGATGCGCTATCTCAGGTCGCACACCAACTGCATGTTCAGAGAATGGTAGCTTTTGCGGTTGCAGAACCACCTCTGCATTGTGATGAGGTGCCCGCAATGCCACATGGGGGCAGGCAATGGTGCCTTGAACCATGGGGAAGCCCGCTATCCTTGTGAAACCACACGAGCATTCATGCTGTTTGTCTCTGGTCATGGGGAATGAGATTTACTCCCTTCTCTTTCTTTAAAGAGCACCTGTAACCTCCTGAATGCAGCAATGGACAGCGAACTGTGAAATGTTTGTAATATCACTGTTGAAGCCTGGAAGGAGCCGCTGTCAGAGAAATTGAGAGCGACTGTGACCTTCTCTGTCACTGACAGAGATGTCCTGTTCATGAGCTGCGGCTGGAGTTCTGGCTGCAGGAGGTGGCAGAGCTGTGTGACCACCTCATTGCTGAATCGAAGCCTACTAATGCACTGCTCCTCTGACAGTTAAATGTATGAGAACTGCTCCCGGAATACCCTCGGAGGATAAGCACTTCTCTGGAGAGCCCTGTTGGCCACGTTTCCCAATCTTTCTCTCCGCCTCTGCTGCCCCTAACCCCAATACCAGTACCTTCAGGAAGGGAAATGGTGAACATAGGTACAGAATCTAGCACGTTGATGCCCAGTACCCTTGTCGAAAACGCAATCTCCACTATTTTTCACAGCATTATATGACGACCCACGAATAGTATAGACGCATTTAAGGGAAAGCTAGATAAGCATATGAGGTGCCAGGGAATAAAGGGTTACGCTGATAAAGTTAGATGAGGAAGGATGGGAGGAGGCTCGAGGGGAGCAGAAACGCTGGCATGGACTGGTTGGGCTAAATGGCCTGTTTCTGTGCTGTATATCCTATGTAATTGCTCAACAGATATATTGCTGGGCATCATGGCAATAGCTAATTGCTGGATATTAAAAATTAGAACGTTGTCGTTATGTATTAGCAGTTGTTTATTGTGTGCTGGAGTGTTAATAACGTTATTCCATGTTATTGCTTTCGGCATTTTGAGATCTCAGTCTGTTTAGGGCAGCTGTAGTGTTATATTATTATACTTAGAAGGCAGTTATTAAATTCCATGTCCTGGTATTGTACATAATAAATCATTGCTTTATTTACAAAGCCATGGTTATGCCTGGAGTTTCGTATTAGGATAACGAACAAATTCAATTAAATATAATTTTTAAATCGTGTGGAGATAAAAAGGCATTTAACCAAATTGAAGAATAAAATCACTTTGCGCCTTTTGTCTCTACAATAGATAATTGAGGACGTGATAAGTGCATCTCCTGTTTTACTGCAACCACTTCCAGAGAGATAATTAGTCATCCTATTCCTTCACACCGTGCTTCCCCTTTGTATTTAAACGTGCCTTTTTTCTCGTATTCTAGTGCTTCTCCGAGGTGGAACCGTTTCGGAGCTCTCAATGTCTCACCATGACTTTGGGATTTCCGCATGAGCCAAATCCCCAAGTTGCGGTCAGTTTCAAAGGCGGAATGCGGGCGAACGCTGCCAGTTCGTCATCATCCCCAACACAAATTCCGGGCCAACAAAACAGACAATAGAGGAGCATAATGCCAATCAATGCACACTCTATCGATTGGATGGTGCCACTCCACCATTCTCTCCGCTATTCAACCCTGAGAGGAGCGTGACAGGATGGCTGCCGGGGGTCAAGGGATACCTCCTGCAGATCTGGCTGATTATATCAGTCCGCAACCTCACCACGCCGGAGCAACACAGTCGACGCAAGGTTTTGACCAGGATCCTTATAGAGCGCACGATAGAAATGCTCAAGCAGAGGTTCAGATATCTGGATCGCTCAGGCTACTCAGTGCAATCTGCCTCAGATAGAGTGTCAGGCATTTTTATGGTTTGCTGCATGTTGTACAACATTAGATTGTAGCGAATCCTGCATTTTGAGGAAGTAGAACATCAGCAGCAGTCATCATCGGACGAGGATGACCTGGGGAAGGAGGGAGAAGCAGCAGAGGAAGGAGGGCCACATCAGTGCCTTGCAGCGAGATGTCAGGGGTCCGCTCATAGGCTTCTCATGCCCTGCCCTGAGAATTTACAAACATAACAGTCCTTGACGTATTCTTCATCACGCCCTTCATCCTGCACTGAAGAACATTCAATCCCTTCAGCCAACTTCTACAGATATTTTTATTCGTTCCTGGATTGTGGGCGTCGTTGGCAAGGCCAGCATTTATTGTCCATCCCTATTTTCTCTTGAGAAGGTGGTGCATGGGGTGCCAATCAAGTGGGTTGCTTTGTCCTGGATGGTGTAGAGCTTCTTGAGTGTTATTGGAGCTGCACTCCTCCTGGCTTGTGGAAAGTATTCCATCACACTCCTGACATGTGCTTTGTAGATGGTGGAAAGGCTTTGGAGAGTCAGGAGGTGAGACAGTCGCCACAGAATACCCAGCTTCTGATCCGCTCTTGTTGCGACAGTGTTGATGTGGCTGGTCCAGTTAAGTTTCTGGTCAATGATGATCCCCCAGGATGTTGATGGTGGGCTATTCGGCGATGGTAATGCCATTCAATGTCAAGGGGCGCTGGTTAGACACTCGCTTGTTGGAGACAGTCATTGCCTGGCACTTGTGTGGTGCGAATGTTACTTGCCACTTATCAACCAAGCCTGAATGTCGTATTGGTCTAGTTGCATGCGTACATGATCTGCTGCGTTATCTGAGGAGTTGCGAATGGAACTGAACACTGCAATCATCAGCGAACATCCCCACTTGTGACCTTAAGATGGAGGGAAGGTCATTGATGAAGCAGCTGAAGATGGCTCGGCCTAGGACACTGCCCTGAGGAACTCCTGCAACGATGACTTGGGTCTGAGATTATTGACCTCCAACAACCACAACCATCTTTCTTTGCACTCGGTATGAATCCAGCCAGTGGAAAGTTTTCTCATTGACTCCCATTGACTTCAATTTTACTCTGGCTTCTTGATGTCACACTCGGTCAAATGCTGCTTGATGTCAAGGGCAGTCGCTCCCACCTCACCTCTGGAATTCAGCTCCTGTGTCCATGATTGGACCAAGGCTGTCATTAGGTCTCGAGCGAGTGGACCTGGCAGAACCCAAACTGAGCATCGGTGAGCAGGTTATTGGTGAGTAAATGGCACTTGATAGCACTGTTGACGACAGCTTCCATCACTTTGCTGATGATTGAGCGTAGACTGATGCGGCTGCGCAATTGTTGTACTTTTTCAGAAAACATTGAATACCATTCACATTGGCTGCAAGTGTGTAACCTGTAATGTTGTGCATTGTTCTGTTGCATTGATATTCTACTTACCTAACGAGAGGTTGAGGTATTGTAGTACAAAACAGTAGGTTAGATGCTGTCCTCCATGACGATTTAGGCTTTGTAGATTGATGTGAAACGGCCCCGATTTTGCATTGGGTATAAGAACATAAGGAATAGGACCACCATTTAATGAGATCATGGCTGATCTGGTCTTGGGCTCAGCTCCATTTCCCTGCCCGCTCCCCAAAACCATTACTCCCGTATTGTTCAAAAATCTGTCTATCGCCACCTTAAATATAATAAATGACCCAGCATCCACAGCTCTCTGGGGCAGAAAATTCACAGATTCCCGACCCACTGAGAGAAGAAATTCCTCCTCATCTCAGTTTTAAATGGGTGACCCCTTATTCTGAACTATGCCCCCTAGTTCTAGATTCCTCCATGAGGGGAAACATCTGCTCTGCATCTACCTTGTCGAGCCCCCTCAGTATCTGATATGTTTCAATAAGATCACCTCTCATTCTTCTAATCTCCAATGAGTATAGGCCCAACCTGCTCGACCTTTCTTCATAAGTCAACCCCTTCCTCTCAGGAATCAACCTCGTGAACCTTCTCTGAATTGCCTTCAATGTAAGTATATCCCTTCTTAAATAAGGAGACCGAAACTGTATCCAGTACTCCAGGTGTGGTCTCACCAATACCCTGTACAGTTGTCGCAGCACTTCCCTGCTTTTATCCTCCAGCCCCCGTGCAATAAAGGCCAACATTCCATTTGCCTTCCTGATTGCTTGCTGTACCTGCATGCTAACTTTTTGTGTTTCATGCACAAGGACACCCAGGTCCCTCTGTACTGCAGCATTTTGTAATCTCCCTCCATTTAAATAATAATTTGCTTTTTTCTTTTTCTTACCAAAGTGGATAACCTCACACTTTCCCACATTATACTCCATCTGACAAATGTTTGCCCACTCACGTAGTACGTCTACATCCCTTTGCAGATTCTCTGTGTCCTCTTCACAACTTCACAACAGGTAGGTGCGTATTCTTTTCACAGGTCGGTGGCATACTTCGGAGGTACGCCGCTGACCACAATTTTTGATCCAATGGTTATCTTTATGGAAGTACACAATGTACATTTCCACAATGCGTGGAACTGTAATAAATAATGTGGAGGATAATTGCAGATGTCAGGAGGAAATAGACAGACTGGTGAAATGGGCAGACACATGACAGATGAACTTTAATGCAGAGAAGTGTTAAGTGATGCATTTTGGAAATAAAATGAGGCGAGACTGTATAAACCAAATGGTACAATTTGAAAGGGGGTGCAGGAACAATGAGACCTGGGGGTTCACATACACAAATTATTGAAGGCGGCAAGACAAGTTGATAAAGCTGTTAAAAAGCATATAAATAGAGGCATAGAATACAAAAACAAGGAAATGATGGTAGAACACTGGTTAGACCTCAGCGAGAGTATTGTATCTAATTCTGGGCACTGAACTTTTGAAAGAATATCAAGGCCTTGGGTAGAATGCAAAGAGATTTACCAGAATGCTACCAGGGATGGGAGAATTCAGCTATGCGGAGGGACTAGGGAAGATGGGAATTTTCTCCTTAGAGCAAAGAATGTTAAGGGAAGATTTAATAGAGGTGTTCAAAATTACGAGGACTTTGATAGAATTGATAGGGAGAAACTGTTTCCACTGGCAAGAGGGTCAGTAACCAGAATGTCACAGATTTAAGATACCTGGCAAACAATCCAGGGGGAAGATGAGGAGGTTTTTTTTACACTGCTAGCTGTCGTGGTCTGGAAGGCATTACCTGCAAGTGTAGTGGAAGCAGATTTAATAATAACTTTCCAAAGGGAATTTGTATATTCTTGAAAAGGAGAAACATTACAGGGCTGTGGTGAAAGAACAAGTGTGAGGGACTAATTGGAAAACTCTTTCAAATAGCCATCACAGGCACGATGGGCCGAATCGCCTCCTGCTGTGCTGAGTGATTCTATTATTCTATACATTATGAAAAGAGGTTAGGGAAGAAAAAGCAGAAGCACTATTACATATATATATTAATTCATTGGAAAAGGGAACAGTGCCAGAGGACTGGCGGACAAATAATGTCATTCCTATATTTAAAAAGGGAGACAGAACAAGTCCCTGGAACTATAGACCAGTTAGCTTAACGTCAGTGGTAGGAAAGATAATGGAACCTTTACTGAAAGATGTAATAGCAGAACATCTGGAAACCGAAATATAATACAGAGTAGTAAGCACGGATTTCAAAGGGAAGGTCATGCTTTATCAACATTGTTGAATTCGTTGAAGAAGTAACAGAAAGAGTAGACAAGGGTAATTCAATAGGTGTAATATATTTGGTTTCTCAAAGGACCTTTGTTAAGGTAACACATAATAGACTTATAACTAAGGTTAGATCATGTGGAGTCAGGGATGTTCAGCAGAATGGATAGCAAGCTGGCTAATAAACAGAAAACAGAGAGTGAGGGTTAAGGGTAGCTACTTAGGTCTGGCAAAAGGTGGGAAGTAGTGTTCCACAGGGATTGGTGCTGGGACCATTGTCGTTCACAACTTACATTAATGATTTGGACTCGGGAATCGGAAGTACCATTTGAAAATGTGTGGTTGACACCAGATTGTGAGATGTAATTAATACAAAGGAAGAATGCGACAAAATAAAGGAAGTCATTAATAAACTTGCAGAATGGGTGTGTAATTGGCAAATTAATTTTAACATAGTTAAGTGTGAGGTGGTGTATTTTGGTTGAAAGAATAAGGAGGCCAAAAATGCTTGGATAATAAGAGTCTGAATGGGCTAAAAGAGCAAAGAGATCTAGGCATACAGATAGACAAATCACTCAAAGTGGTGACGCAGGTTAATAAGGCCATAAAGGCAAATCACGCACTGGGTTTCATTTCTAGAGGGATAGAATTGAAAAGCCAAAAGTTTTGTTAAACTTGTATCGAACCTTGCTTATACCTCATCTTACGATTAGGCACTTTACATCCTTCGGTACACAACACTGAGTTCAATTATTACAGATCATAACCACCATTCTTCCGGACGGCAGATTTTGCTTTTGTCATTTTCAGCTCCTCTAGACCCATCTTTTGTTTCTTTTATTGTCCCATTACCCTTATTTTGCCTTGCAGCATCATTCCTTTTGTCATTTAATTACTTCTGCCTTCTACCCTATCACAGACCTTCCTTTTTGTTGTGTCCTCCCCTCTCCACTGTCGCTGCCTCTGCACTTGGTAAAAACCTGTCACATCTGTAACTTTTTCCAGTTCCAGTGGGTAGACATAATGAAAATGTTTCTACTTGTGAGGGAGTCCAAAGGTAGATGTCATAAATATAATAGCAAAATACTGCGGATGCTGGAAATCCGAAATAACAACAGAAAACGCTGGAAAACTCAGCAGGCCAGGCAGCATCCGTGGAGAGAGAAAGAGAGTTAACGTTTCAGGTCGATGACCTTTCATCAGAACTGGGAAGAGCCGGAAATCAAATAGATTTAAGGCCAGGGTAAAGCTGGGAAAAGGGGGAGGGGATAAAGGAACAAAGGGGGAGATGAAGAGACATTAAGAGACAGCCTGTTCTTGCCCCACGGAACTTATCTCTTCCTATCTCGACTCTATTTTTTCTCCCCTTGTCCAGTCTCTTCCCACCTACATCCGCGACTCTTCCGATGCCCTCCACCATTTTAACAGTTTCCAGTTTCCCGGCCCCAACTGTCTCCTCTTCACTATGGACGTACAATCCCTCTACACCTCCATTCCCCAGCAGGATGGCCTGAGGGCGCTCCGCTTCTTCCTTGAACAGAGGCCCAACCAGTCCCCATCCACCACCACCCTCCTCCGCCTGGCTGAACTTGTTCTCACATTGAACAACTTCTCCTTTGACTCTACCCATTTCCTCCAAATTAAAGGTGTTGCTATGGGTACCCGCATGGGTCCTAGCTATGCCTGCCTTTTCGTGGGATATGTGGAACACTCTTTGTTCCAGTCCTACTCGGGTCCCCTCCCTCACCTCTTTTTCCGGTACATTGATGACTGTATCGGTGCCGTCTCCTGCTCTCGCCCTGAACTAGAACATATCATTCACTATGCTTCCAATTTTCACCCTTCCCTCACCTTCACATGGTCCATCTCCGCCTCTTCCCTTCCCTTCCTCGACTTTTCCATCTCCATCTCTGGGGATAGGTTATTGACTAACATTCACTACAAGCCCACTGACTCCCACAGCTACCTGGACTACACTTCCTCCCACCCCGCCTCCTGTAAGGACTCTATTCCATTCTTCCAGTTTCTCCGTCTCCGCCGCATCTGCTCTGATGATGCCACCTTCCATACCAGTGCTTCTGACATGTCTTCCTTTTTCCTCAACCGAGGATTCCCCTCTACCGTGGTCGACACGGCCCTTGACCGTGTCCGTTCTAGCTCCCGCACTTCTGCCCTCACCCCTGCCCCTCCCTCCCGGAACCACGATAGGGTTCCCCTTGTCCGCACCTTTCACCCCACCAGCCTCCACATTCAACGGATCATCCTCCGCCATTTCCGCCACCTCCAGCGTGATCCCACCACCAAACACATCTTCCCCTCACCTCCCCTTTCAGCATTCCGTAGGGACCGCTCCCTCCGCGACACCCTAGTCTACTCCTCTACCACCCCCAGCACCCCTTCCCCTTCGCCCGGCACCTTCCCGTGCATGCGCAGGACATGCAACACATGCCCTTATACCTCCCCTCTTCCCACTGTCCAGGGCCCCAAACACCCCTTCCAGGTGAAACAGCGATTTACTTGTACTTCCTGCAATTTAGTATACTGTATTCGCTGCTCACGATGTGGACTCCTCTACATTGGGGAGACCAAACGCAGATTGGGTGACCGCTTTGCGGAACACATCCGTTCAGTCCGTAAGGGGGACCCCGAGCTCCCGGTGGCCTGTCACTTTAATTCACCGCTTCACTCCCACTCTGACCTCACCGTCCTCGGCCTATTACACTGTTCCACGGAAGCGCAGTGTAAGCTCGAGGAACAGCACCTCATCTTTCGTTTAGGCACGCTACAGCCCTCTGGACTCAATATCGAGTTCAACAATTTTAGATCATAACCTCAGCTCCAATCACATTTATATTTTATTTTTATTTGTCCCCCCCCCACCTTTTTTTTTTCCTCCTAGAAGCTGGCAGCTGTCCTTCATTCTGCCAGTGGATTTCACGCTTCATTCAGCCTTAATCTGTCACATTAACACCACCTCTAGCCTTGCATATCTCTTAATGTCTCTTCATCTCCCCCTTTGTTCCTTTATCCCCTCCCCCTTTTCCCAGCTTTACCCTGGCCTTAAATCTATTTGATTTCCGGCTCTTCCCAGTTCTGATGAAAGGTCATGACCTGAAACGTTAACTCTCCTTCTCTCTCCACGGATGCTGCCTGGCCTACTGAGTTTTTCCAGCGTTTTCTGTTGTTATGTCATAAATATAAGATAGTCACTAATAAATTCAATGGGGAATTCAGGAGAAACGTCATTACCCAAAACCGGTAAGAATGTGAAACACGCTACCACAAGGAGTAATTGAGACAAATAGCATAGACGTATTTAAGGGGAAGCTAGATGAGCACAAGAGGGAGAAAGGAATAGAAGGATATGCTGACAGGGGTAAATGAAATAGAATGGGAGAAGGCTCATGTGCAGCTTAACATCGACATAGATCAGTTGGGCCGAATGGCTTGTTTCTGTTCTGTACATTCAATGCATCTCGTTATTACTGTAAACCTGCGCTCAATTTTATGATGATGCAAATTGTAGTTTGGTAGATATAGTAAAATAAAATATTTGCTCTTGATTCATTTCCGCTCATTGCTCAATTCTTAATACTTCTGATGAGCTTCTGGAAATCCAACCGTGTCACAAGGCAGTCTTGCTGGCGCAGAACGGTGTCGTAATCATTGTTACTTAAATTGGCACGTATAACGCGATACAAAACGGGCAATATTAAGGGGGTTGAGTTTCGGCCTGGGGCGCAATCGCCAATCTGCCCTAGAAATTGCCTCGGATTTTCCGGAGTGAAGTTATGTGCCATGTTTCCGCTTAAACTCAGTTGCATTATCACGAACATAAAATCTTCCTTGAACCAGCGCAATCGGACAGCATTTTAGAACGTAATTGTTTATGTTTTGCCTTGCATTAAAACAAATTCCGGGATATATTTAGGAGTGGTAACCTGGTGCAGTTTTATTACTACAGCTGAAAATGGGTTTATCAAAAATAAGCATGTTTAATACGAGTGTCTACACCACCACCTGTGAGTAACCTGATTTTAAATAACTGAAAATTACTTCTTTAAAAAATCTATACAGAACTATTTATTAGTTTCATTGTTGTCCAGTTGTCAGTTTCTTAGTAAATTAGATAATTTTTAATATTTAAAACTTTTAAAAGGTGCCTGCCATTGGCCTTGCGCCCAAAAAAGCTTAATTTTTAGAGCCTCGTCGAAGGGCCGCAGTCAGGTGCAATTAGCGCTAACTCGCTATGCTGCTTATACAATATTTCCTATTTGTATAATATTATCCATTCACAAGATGTGGGCGTCGCTGGCAAGGACAGCATTTATTGTCCATCCCTAATTGCCCTTGAGAAGTGGTGGTGAGCCGCCTTCTAGACAACTGGATGGCTTGCTAGGCCATTTCAAAGGGCAGTTAAGAGTCAACTAATAGACCAGTACCCCGGATTCCTGGATCATTATACATCTGAATTCATGATACAGTATTTGCTTGAATGCTGTGATTTTTGAGGCTCCGGTTTAACCACACAGGTGTAAAGCTCGTGTGAGTTCCACTCTTAGGCTGGAAGAGTCACAAACTGCTCACAATTAGCTGCAACCTACAGTCCACCTGGTTGAAAATCATTCAAAAAAATACCAAATTCGCCATGATTCTGCTTGCGAGTTCATCCGATGAAGCTGGACGAACGAACACCGATTGACCAGCTGGATCTGGAAGGAGAAGTATGAAAAACGGAGAGAATATGACTCCGGGTTGGATATAAAGAGATAAAATATAAGTTTATTTTGTTAATGGAAATTTAGGACGAATTTGCCTGCCAATCTCAATGGACCGGAGATTCCTCCCGATTTACGCTCAGATAAATGGTTAATCTGGGTGTCAACTCAATCAGAGAATATCGCGGCAATTTGATCGTAAATTAGTTACACTTGAAACTGCAATACGTCTAAGTATCCGCGGTCTTTTACGTGCATTCATTGAACCCAGCTCCCGAACGAGTTCCTGCTCACAAAGCTTACCACGCTCCCACGACCTAACTTTGCTTGTTCGGGGGTTCCATTGAATTGCGGCCAGATTCTCAGGCATAATGTACACATGAATCCAGTGTTAATCAGCTGACCAGCAGTGATTTGAAGCCAGGGGCCTGTCCTGCTGCTGCATTAATCATCCAATCATAAAAAAAAATCCTGGTTATCCCACTGATTTTTGCAATGCTTGAGGAGGAGGTAGAGTATAGAGAGCTCCGAAGATCAGAGGTCCGGAGACTTAGGCACAAAGATTAGGCAGAACAGGAATAGATTGCACCCCACTCGCAGGTACCCTACCCAGTGTGTACAGGCACCGTATCAACTACGATAAAATGTCAGAAGACCTGGTTGTGCACCATCTAGGCTTCAATAAGTGTGCAATTGGTTGAGTAAGTGAATTGCTGTGGAGCGATCTGCAGCCTTGATCCACAAACTACAAGGCCATCATGTTTGAGATGAAGGTCACCACAGCTCCGAACTTTTAAGGGTGCGGTGTTCCAGGCATCCAACGGGGACCTGTGCCACATCAGTCAAGCAGCAGTGAAGGATACCATCCGGCAGGTGACTGACCCCCTGTTCTGCAGGGCTGGCAAATTCATTGCATTGATATATCACTGGCGGAGCAAAGATGGAGAGCATTGGCCTTCTCTTGTGTTGCTGGCTTTCCCAAGTGCTTGGAGTGATTTATGGGGGGCACTTGTTACTGAAGGCTTCCCTTGAAAACCCCCAGAGCTACAGGAACAAGATGGGATTCCACTCCCTTAATATGCAGATTGTATGTGATGTCCATTTGCAGATCCTGCATGTTAATGCTTAGCACACAGGAGCGTGTCACGATGCCATCATCGCGCAGAATTCCTTAATAGCCCGCATGCTCGGGGAAGATGAACGGGCCGGTGGATGGCTTATTCGAAATAAAGCGTATCGTCTGCTGCCATGGCATATGACACTGTTTTGGTGGGACAGACCGAGGCCGAGGAGAGATTCAATGAGGCGCATGTGTTCACCAGGCCTGTCGTCGAGAGAGCAATTGGGGTGCTGAAGAGCCACTTCAGGTGTTTGGTTATGTCAGGGGTGTACTGCAGTATTCCCCACAGAAAGTGACTAGGATTGGGGTGATTTTCTGCGTTCTGCGGAACTTTGCATTGCCAGAAGGTCTCGACATCGACATCCTGGCAAAGGAGCCGATAGAGAGAGAGGATACAGTGGCATGGAAACCCGAGCAGAGGGATAGCCTTTACAGGAAAAAACTGCCCGACAGGGCAGGGCTTTCAGATCACGGCTTGTGGAGCAGGCTTTCACGCAATGTGTCGCTCCCGCAACTCAGCACGCCTGAGGTTGCGATGCCCGGGCATTGATCGATTCAAATTTAAAACATGTTTATAACAAGAAATTTAAACCTCAAACTGTCAACGATAAGTAGAATCAATTTATAGAAAATATAACATTTTTTGCAGTTCTAAAAATATAACTATGTTGAATTGTTTATTTCTTCAATATCTATGTAAACCTTTTACAAATTCCTTATTAAACTTTAACATTTAAACATGAACAAGCGTGCACAGATTAACAAAATCTAAAGATTGTGCTAGAATTGCATCAAATTCAATCATAATTCAAACAGTGAAAAATGTATGATATTCTCAAATTGTGCAACAACTGCTTTAAGTGTTTACAGAAACTCAAAACATTGCGTAATTTAGCAACGTTAACAAATATTTGGCAGCGCCTCCCCTCCTCCATTGGATGACAAGGGGGCGAACTTGGAGTTAGTAGAGACAGGAATTAAATTCTTACTACTCTCTGAATGTACCTTGCTTGGTCCCCGTGCCCAGACAAACTCTTCCACCAACTGCCCCCCTGCGCTGTCTACGAGTCTAGCTCCAGCAACCTGTTTAAAACAGATTATATATATCCAAAAGGGGCAATACAAACAGCACAATGATAGGACAGAATGACCAGGCTACGTCTTCCTCAGAAAAGGATGAAAGAGCTATCAAGGGCGACAAGGGTGGGGGTGAGGGAGCGATTCATTTTCTTCCAGGGCAACCTTAATTTCCACACAGATCTGCTTCCGTTGCTTTCTTCCTCCGCTCTCTCAGACTTAAATATTCCTTGAGCCTTTGAAGTACATGGAACGCACAGTAAACTCTAGGTAAAAAGTGAATTGAAGTGTCCGCTGTCGCTCAGTTGGTAGCACCCTCGCCTCTGAGTCAGAAGTTTGTGGGTTCAAGTCCCATTCCAGAGACTTGAGCACAAAAAATCTAGGCTGACACTCCAGAACAGTACTGAGGGAGTGCTGCACTGTCGGAAGTGCTGTCTTTCGGATGAGCCATTAAACGCAGGCCTGGTCTGCCCTCTCAAGTGGACGTGAAAGATCCTATTAGCACTATTTTGAAGAAGAGAAGGAGAGCTATCTCTGTGTCCTAGATAATATTTATCCCTCAATCAACATCACAAAAAACATATTGGCAGGTCATTATCACATTGCTGTTTGTGGGAGCTTGCTGTGCGTAAATTGGCTGCTGCGTTTCCTACATTACAACAGTGACTACACTTCAAAAAGCTGAAAGCGCTTTGTGACGTCCGGTGCAGTACTGCGGGGTGAACCATTGTCCGAGGTGCCCTCTTTCGGTTGAGAGGTCAAGCCACGGCCAATTTAACTGTTCAGATCAACCTAAAAATCCCACAGTAGTATTTCTTTGATTTGAAATGAAAATTGGGCCGTTTCTATAACGGGCGGCCAATCCGCGATGCCAATTTTGCGCCAGAGCGACAAGTTGGAAATCTACCCCAAAGTGCCCGGCTATTCCAGCTACTGAAGGAGGGGTCGTAGCATCCAAACTGGATTTTATCCTCGTGGGACACCTATGCATGGGCACTTCCAACAAAGAACTGCGACCAGAAGCTGGAACTCTGACCGATTATTCCCTCGCTACCACAAAAACGTCCGGTAGTTCAAACTATCCTTTTGCGGCCTCGACTGTGATTAACTTAACATGCACAACACTAAGTATCGAAGTTGCCATTTGCTAATAGCAGTTTTTCTCTACCGTTCTGTTGTGGTTTCTTATATATTATGTTATATGATAGACTCTGGTTTGTTATAGCTTGTAAAACATTTAGGGTCGAGTTTCGCTTGTTTCCTCGACTTACATCAGCGCGATCCGGGCGGAATTGGTCGAATTAGCACATAGTATTGTGGAATTTAAAACGACCAAACCACTTAGGCTGGTGTTTTCTGCGATCTTGTACGCTGGCTCAAAAACCACTTCGCCGGAAGTAGGCCTTGTCCAAAAAACTGGTCATGCTCACAGCTCTAAATGTTATGATCTGTGCCTTAGCTCTTCTGTTTGGGTGGGTGGGCTTTCCAATACGTGGTTATTCATAAAACTGGTGGAGAATAAATAAATCTAGTTGACAAAGAGTAAACAAATACCTTCAATATCAGCAGGTAGCGCCAAAAACAAGAATTACACAAACTTAAAAGTCCCATTTAATGTTAGAATCCTCAACATGAGGAAATTATTTTGCATATTTTTCCACTCTGTACATAGAGAACAGAATTAGGACTACTAATAATTCGAACTTTAACTTCCCTTACGATTGTACTGCAAGTTATGCATTTATACGCTGCAATGCAATATTGTAGGTGACGACAGACAAAACACTTATTGCAGATCAATAAAGGCCATCAGCGGACTGCAAGTTCCTCTTTTAGATGAATTTTAGAATCATTTCGGACTTAATTTTTATTTTCGATTAAACATAAAAACTGCAAATGTATCAACATCACGTGAAACGAGTAGATGAAAGTCGTTTCAAATACACGTTGTAATGCAATAGAGTATCATGACGAGGGCATCGGTGATATGTTGAGGGAAAACTCAGCATAGATTTAGTTAAGCAGAATGAGCATAGCTTTCAGTAAAACTGAATGTATTTTATTTGAACAACTAGGCTACCACTATGTTTGTCATTTTCTCATATTATGCAGTTTGTATGTAAGATCAAAGCCGATTTAAGTCATCAATCAGCTGTGAAATATATATAACTCTCTTTGAGAAGTCAATTTAAAGATACTACATGGCAAAGCACGATAGATTAAATTGCTTTGGTATCATCGCGCTGAATGAATGTTCGTGGAGGTGGAAGAGGGGAGATTTCCTCTCGGCGCTGTGTATACGGTTACTTAGGAAGAACAGGTTCGCGATTTCATCACACATACCACACGGGGGAAATCTTCCACCATAATTACTGCTATATACACTCCAAGTAATTCTCCCACAGGTCACCTAGTGAAATTCTTTGTCCTGTTTCCATATGTAGAAGCAATTCTGATCCCTCATTCCTACTCCTCGACCGCGTACAAGAAAAAGCCAGCGGTCTGTTCCTTCACTCAGGTCTAGCATTCATCTAAGGCGGGTAAATGGAGTTGAGGTACAGATCAGCCATGTTCTAATTGAAGGGCAGAGCTGCCTCGAGGGGCGGAATGGCCTACTCCTAATCTTATCTTCTTCCTTGTCCCTGGCAACCTTTCTTGTCTTAATACGGATACGGCCAATGCTCCTCGGAACTTTCCTATCTTGGTCCTCCTAAGCCCCGAGTACACCCCTTCTGTTTTCGTCCTTGATTCCTCGTTGTGTTGAAATCAAAACCCATCCTACAGTTGCCCATTCGAGTTCATTGTTTATACTGATCTTAAAGCTGTGGAATTCATTATTTCCCTCAAACTTCCTTCTCGCTTACAATCTTCAGGCAAGTAAACCCTAGAATAATTGCTCGTTTAGCACATCTTTTATTTCACTCCCTGTCTGCCATTCTGATGTCCTGTTTCAGTTTTTGTTATCTTGGTTACCCAGTTTGAAAAAATGGCTGGAATATGCGTTGCGCAAATGTCAACCATCACAAGGCCAATAGCCGGGTGCCATGTTTAGTACATTTGCATAAATAATGATTGTAAAATGACGCTGCAATGTCCAAAACCACTTAAAGCGAGATTCAGGACGGGCCTGAAGCAGGTCGCAGTCACGAAACATTCTTTTCTGATCTTCGGCAAAATCTCCACAATGACAGCGTGGGTTGGAGTTCTCGGTGTTCTGGTGCTCTGTCTCCACAGTAAGTACAGGACTGTGCTAACCGTCGATATTTCTACTTCCAATATGCACTGATCTATTGTTTACTTGAGTTGGATGAATCCGAATTGCAATCACTTCTCACAGTTGCATCGAGTGTGACTGAACAAAAAAACTTGTTATTTCACCAGGTACAAACACGGATGCTGTCCTGACTCAGCCAGCGTCCATCTCATCCTCACCGGGGGAAACTGTCAAGATCACCTGTACCATGTCCGGAGACAGCATCGGCAGCTGGTACACGAGCTGGTACTGGCAGACACCCGGCAGAGCTCCCGTGTTTATTTGGAGTGAGCGCGATGGTAAACCTTCGGACATTCCCGATCGATTCCTTGGTTCTGTGGAATCATCGAGTAACAAGATGCATTTAACCATCACCAACGTGCAGTCCGAAGACGCCGCCGATTATTACTGTTATGCAGCACGTTCCTTCGGTAAAGGAACCAAGCTGAGTCTGGGCAGTAAAGTAATCGCAATGTACACCGTGTGATTTTCGATTGCCGGTTTTCGATTCTTCTTTCAATGTCGTTTTATTAGGAATTATTCTCAACGTAAAAGCATTATTGTCCAAGTCTGTGCATTCTGTTCTATTTCCAAAATGTTCGTCAATTTATTTATACCAAACGAAACATGAAAATTATACTTTCTGGTAAATTACGTCAGGTTAAGTCTGATTTAGTGTATTACTTAACATGTATTGATGCAGAGCGTGCTAATCAGCATCAGTTGGTATTTAAGAAAAATCCAGACGCAAAGAGAAGCGTACCAGACAGTCAGTTCGGATTAATTTACCCCAGAGTCTATAGCCCCACTTTTATCAATCGTTAGAGAGGAGTTAAAATATAAAGTGCAAAATCCAAATTGAATCAATGGGATGAAAAGCGGGTCGGTTCTACAACTGAGGGGCGATTCAGTCCACCATATTACAGCCAAAACACTGTAACTATCGTCAATCAGTCTCTAAATTAAGCGGAGACGCCCAGTGGAAGATTCTCAGCCCTATAATTAACATTAATCCATGATGTCTGTGGTAATCATGCACTTGCAGCCGTTTTAACTAGTAATTATAATATATATCGATTGTATATACAGTGTAGTAACCCACAGTGATTGACATGGTGCCTATAATGTAATAGCTCGCAGAGCTTTAGATTCAGATCCGTAATGTAAAATACCGCCGATGCTAGAAATATGAAATAAAAACAGAAAACGTGCAGCAGGTCCAGCAGCATCTGCAGAGAAAGGTAAAAACGCTAACGTTTCAGGTGTATACCTTCGCTAGGGTTCTGATGAAAGGTTATATATATGAAACGTTAACCTTTTACCATTCCTTCAAATCTGATCCATTTTTGTGAAATGACTTCGAAATACATTTCCAGATCTCTGTGCTTGTTCTTGTATATATTTATTCTGCTATTCTACTTGCTCTGATGTAATGTACGCGATAGAAAAAATTATAATATAGATAACTGCTGATATTCTGTCGGCCATTTAAACTTAGTTGTTCTGCTACATTGTGACCCAATCTGTTAGAGCGCGGGGAATAAAGCAGAGACGTCGCTCTCTTATATTTTCAGCGGTCCAGCAGTAAATCTAGTGCAACTTAAACTTAATCATTGTGTAAATAGAATGAGGGGGTTTCAGTTTCGAACTCAATGCGTTAATACTATATATAAACTGCTAGCAGAATCTGCTCAATAAACCTACGGAATTGCAGAGATTTCTGTACCAAACTGCTCCTTGTGTCAAGGTTGCTATAACTCAGTTATTGCCAGGCCTTTACACCACGGGTGGCACTTCTCTAAAGCTCTTGTAATTTTAGCGTCTAAGTTATAATGTAAGGGGGACGCATCAAGTTGCAGGTCTCGTAGGACATGTACTAAATTTCGAACAAATTGTTTTTCTCACTTTGGCAAACTGGTATTGGTGGTGCCGATAATGTTACCAATGCAGTACATGTTGTCAATTGTATCGCGTTGACAGTCGGTCTGAAAGACGGCCGCTGCGAAAATTATCCTTCCTAAATATCTATTGCTGCCGATCGTGAAGAGAATGTAATAATTACAGTGTGAAAGTAACATATACTTCCACAGAGCACGGGGCACTTAACTCATTGTATTACTCGAAGAGTTAATGCTTCGGCTTTTAAGTGCTTTTAATTATAATTAACATATTTTTATTATTATTTCAACGCTTGATCAACAGATTCTAGGTCATGTAATAAATGTTGATGCAGGTAGTGACTTAAAGTGACAGGCGTCCTTTTTTTAGAGCTCATGTTTGTGACAGTTGTCTTCATTCTTGGACATCGGTTATATTTGAGATTTAGTATCGCAGGAAGATTTATTTTAAATATGACTCAATATTGTGATTGTTTTTAATGTTATTGTTGGGAAATCATAATGTTAACATTTAGTTTTCCATAGCGATTCTCATTTAATTTTGTTATAAATTGCTTTAACTATTGGCTAAATACCTTTTGTAACTCTTTGACGCTGGGTATGCCGCAGATCACCATATTACAAGCATGAGATCTTATTCCAACAGTGAATTAAAGTTCTTACAGCGCTTAGTCACAGTCAGACAGGACAGAAACCTCGCAGAAAGGGAGGCTGTAGCAGAGCGGCCAGGGGCAATAATAATTCCGATCATAAAATATTAATTAACGATTTACAACTTGCTTAAGAAATATTGTGAAAGTTGTTCCCATAGGCAACCAATCCAGGACAGTAATGAATTAAACAGGCGCATATTTTTATGGGAATCATTTTTATAGTCACGAGTAGATTCGACTACTTGTCTTCCCGAAGAAGCTTCGCCAAAATGATTGTGCAGTGTTAATTTTCTTAATAAATCCATGGCTTGTGGAATAATGAGAAAATCGGTGAATGAATTGGTGTAGCCGAAGAGCTAGCATTCATACAAGAGCGATTGGCTCAACAGCATCCTTTTGTGCTACTGTCTAGACATTTACGATTGAACCTAAATTCTGAGCCTAGTGATATCTTGCACCAATTGAATTTGTTCTTTTCATTAATATTGAGTCCGATCAAATTTGAGATTTTCATTTTTTTTAAATCAGCGGCTTTATTCCTCAATTAGCGATTCTAATCTTGAAGCCTTGTGCAATCTATAACTCACGCCCTTCGTAATCCGGTCAGAATATAAATTTACGTGTGTATAATTTCCGTGGGTGTTCTCCCGCTCGAACCGCTGGAAGCTCGGCGGAACCCCCAGAAAAACAGTTTAAAGTGACTATGCTGCTTCGCCGATCTTCTGATGAAATTACGGCAAGAGATCCGAAGAACCCTATTGGAATTCTACTAACGGGACAATTAGAATATATACTTAATAAAATATGTGCCGCTGGTTATTTATTATTTTATTCTGCCTCGAAATTATACCCGTTCCTGAGATACGCCGGTGTGAAAGGGCTGCGTAAACAAGCAGTAAATCTCACAGTAATTACCTTTCACAGCTTGTTCTTGGTACAGTTCACAAAGTATTGATCTGGACAAAGCGATGGATTAATAGTCACAAAAATCTTTAAGAAACGCCGTTGAAACGTGAAAATGTTTGCAATCAGCCTGTACAGTATTTCTGCAAAGCAAATATTTTATTTTCAGTTATTCCCCTGCAGCTATTTTCTCAAGTTATATTTTTATATTTTTACTTTCGAAACTGCGGGTCCTATACATGTTTAATGAAGGCTGTTAAGCTTCCATTGTAATGTATTGCTAACATGTTTGTACAACAACTGAATGTTAAAAGATTACGAAAAAGCTTATTTGCGACCAAGGGTGAATCTTCGCTCACTCTTACACTTGTTTTCTACATTCCAGATCCGCGGGCCCCCTCGGTGTCTGTCCTTCCGCCTTCATCCGATGAAATCAGGGAAAGAAAAACGGCGACCCTGGTGTGTTTGGTGAACGATTTTAACCCGGGCGTTGTGTAGATTGAGTGGACTGTAGATGGCAGTGTGAGAGGGAATGGTGTTGAGACCAGTCGGATCCAGCAGTATGTAATTTAAGATTCGTTTGTGTTGACCTGTTAAAATGACTCTTCCATGATCTCAGGTGCTGTTAGTCTTTTTTGTCCGATATCTCTGTACCAATCCAAAGCCACTTTCTAAATTTGACTAAATAGTGCGTTTTTATCTATTGTGGCATTCTGCACATTGTATGGGCAGTCCTTTAAATCAATCGGAATAGTGAGTTTATAGACACGGTGGATGACTATTGGTTTGACATTTCGGGAAAGAAATGTTACAATATATTTGTAAAACAGATTTGTTTCAATTCATTGAATTACACAGAATTCACAGCACAGAAATTCGGCCCAACTGGTCTATGTTGGTGTTTATGCTCCACACCACCCTCCTCCCACCCTACTTCATGTAACCCATTTTGCCTATCCATATATTGTTTTCTCCTTCATGCACTTATTTAGCTTCCCCTTAAAAGCATCTATGCTATTCGCCACAACTACTCCATGTGGTGGCAAGTTCCACATTCTAACCATACTTTGGGTAAAGATGTTTCCCCTGAATTTCCTATTGGATTTATGTACTACTATCGTATTTATGGCCCCTATCTTTGGAGTCTCCCACAAGTGGAAACGTCTTCTCTAAATCTACCCTATCAAACACCTTTGTATTAGGTCACCCCTCAGCCTTCTCTTTTCAAGAGAAAGGAGCCCCACGCTGTTCAGTCTTTCCTGATAATTATAATCTCTCAGTTCTGGTATCATTATTGTAAATCTTTTTTGTATCTTCGCCAGTGCCGCTATATCCTCTTTGTAATATGGAGACCAGAACTGTAAACAGCACTCTTAAATGTGGTCGCAGCAAGATTCTGTACAAGTTTAACATAAGTTCCTTGCTTTTCGATTCTATTCCTCTAAAAAATGAACCCCAGTGCACAGTTTGCATGTTATGGCCTTGTTAACTTTTGTTGCTACATTTAGTGATTTGTGAATATGTACCCCTAGATCCCTTTGTCCCTTTACCCCATTTAGACTCTTGTTTTCCAAGGAATATGTGACTCCTTATTTCCCCTTCCAAAAGGCACCACCTCACACTTACCTATATTGAAATGCATTCGTCTTTAATAAACGCCTTTTTTTATGTTTTCGCTGTCTTCCTCAGTATTAACTATATCCCCCAATTCGGTGTTTTCCGCAAATTTTGAAATTGTACTTCAGATTCCCGAGTCCAAATCGTTTATGCCAGAAACGTAGGAAGAGGGCTGACCAGCATGTCCGTGTGTTTCTGACGATAATTGAAAGAACATAGTGTAAATTTTACTAAATCATCTGATGACATAAATTCAGGACCAAAATATGGCCGCCTCGGTTGTGGATGTCCAGGTAGTTCTGCGCTGTGATTTTCGGCTTCGTAAGAGTTTTGATTTTCAATACAGTCCGATTCCTTATATTCTTGTTCAGCCACTCTGAACACCGAAGCGGGTGCTACAAGCAGTAACTCAGGCCGGATTTAATCTAATTTTCACTTGTACTTTTTTACTGAAACCTTTTAACATTCACCTTTACATTAATCACAAGCTCTGTATGTCTTAAGTGTTCTCTTCTCAGACTGATCAGTGTAAGAAATCACATATGTATCATGGTAACGTTATGTTACCGTCATTGCTAAGAATTAATACTGATCAGACTGGGGGTAGTGCGGTTGATGTTGGCCCAAAAATTAGTGCCGCTGCGCGAGAGTACGCACTGCGTACTCTCGCGTATTCTGTCTCCAATTGCCGGTTTTCTGCATGCACTGCGCATGCGCTGAAAACCGGCACTTGGTGAATGGAAAAGGGGGCGGGTCCTAGGTGAACCGCGTGCGCGCTACAGGCTGCGCGCATGCAGTGCACTTAGTGGTTTCAACGCGCAGGTAAGTACGGAAGATTCTACACTTAAAAAAAGGAGTAAGACCCACTTTTAACAAGGTAAGTAGTGAATTAAGTATTATTTTGAATTTTTTTTAACAGGTATATCTTTTTTAGAGACTTTAAAGACAGGTAAGTTTATTTTTATAACTTTTTAAAAGATTTTAAATTTTTTCAAAAATTTAATTTTTTATTTAAAATGGTTAATTTATTTAACTATACTTATTTTATTAATGTGATGGTTTTTTTAAAAAAATTTAATTGAGGTTTAGCGGTTCTTTTGGGGGGCTATAGTATTCATAGCTTTCACAGCACTTATGTGAAAGTTATGAATGGAAGATGGTGTGCTGCCATTGGCTCTAACTGAGTCACGTGATCCCACTGCTCGCACGAATTAACTGCGCCGGTGGGATACGCAAGCCCAGCACAGCAGCTGTCCAGAACATCAAGTTCGTGCGAGCTGGAACTGAAAAAGCCAACGCGCAGTGAGAGATCGCGGGGAGGCCTTACCCTCGCACGAAGGCTTCCTCACGAATTTTTGGGCCGTTGTGTTTGGAATTTAAAACGTCGTTTGATAAATTGCCACATAATAAACTTGTTAGCTAAATTAAAGGCGCAGTGGCAGCGTGGATACGAAATTGGCTAAGAGACAGAAAGCCGAGAGTAGTGGTGAACAGTTGCTTTTCCAGACTGGAGGGAATTATACTGTGACGTCAACCAGAGATCGGTATTAGAACCAATGCTCTTTTTGATATACATTATTGAGCTGGACTTGGGTATACCGGGCATAAATTCAAAGTTTTCAGCTGAAAAAAACGTGGAAATGCAATAAACAGTTAGGAGGATAGCAGCAGACATCAGAAGACAATAGATAGACTCGTGAAATGGGCAGATATATGGGAGATTAAATTTAATGCAGAGAAGTGTGAAGTGATTCATTTTGAAAGGAAGAAGGAAGAGAAGCAATATAAATGTAATGGTACAATTTTAAATGGGGTGCACGAACAGAGACTGAGGGTTCGCATGCATAAATCTTTGAAGGTGGTAGGACAAGTTGATAAGGCTGTTAAAAAGCATACGGGATCCTTGGCTTTATAAATAGAGGAATAGAGTATAAATGCAAGGAAGTTATGTTGAACGTTTGTAACTCACTGGTTAAACCTCAGCTGGAGTATTATTTTCAATTCTGGGCATCACACTTTAGGAAGAATGTCAAGACCTTGGAGAGGGTTCAGAGGAGATTTACCAGAATGGTACCAAGGATGAGGGAATTCATCCTTGGAGAGACTGAAGATGCTGGGATTGTTCTCCTTAGAGCAGAGAAGGTTAAGGCGAAATTTAATAGAGCTGATCAAAGTTATGAGGGGGTTGATCGAGTAAAAACGGGGAAGATGTTTCCACTGACAGGTAACCAGATGACACAGGTTTATGATAATTGGCTAAAGAACCAGAAGGGAGATAAGGATATATTTAACCAGTTGTTAGGCTGTGGAATGCAATGCCTGAAACGGTGGTGGGAGCAAGTTCAATAGTAACTTTCAAAAGGGTATTGCATATATACTTGAAAAGTACAAGTTTGTAAGGGTAAGGGGAACGTGCAGGAGAGCAGGAGTGGGACTGATTGGATAGCTCTTTCAAAGTATACATAATCAGTATGTTGCTAGACCAATGAGGAAGGAAGCAGTGCTGGATCTAGTTCTGGGGAATAAAGTGGGACAAGTGGAGTCTGTTGCAGTGGGACAACATCTGGGTAATAGTGACTATAATATTATTAGATTTAAAGTAGTTATGCAAAGGGACAAATAAAAATCAAAGGTGAAAATGTTCAAATGGAAGAGAGACGGTTTCCGTGATTTGAGAAGGGAACTGGCACAGGTGGACTGGAAATAAAGATTGGCCAGGAAATCAATAAATAAGCAACGGCAGGCTTTCAAGGCGGAGATACTTTGGGTGAAGATGAAAGATGGGACATCCAAAGCTAGAACTCTGTGGATGACAAAGGAAACATAAAAATACGGTTTATCACAAATATCAGGTATACAATACAGTCGGAAACCAGGCAGAATATAGAGAGTGCAGGGGAAAATTGATAAAGGATATAAGAAGGACAAGAGAGAGTATCAGAAAAGATTAGCAGGTAACATAAAAGGGAACCCCAAAATTATAAACATATAAAAATAAAAGGATAGTTAACGGAATGGTGGGGCCAATTAGGGCCAAAACGTGAATCTTCGTGTGGAGGCAGAGGGCATGACTGAGCTACTGAATGAGTACTTTGCATCTGTCTTCACAAAAGAAGCGGATGACGTTAATGTTGCAGTAGAGGAGGGGGAGTAGAGATATTGAATAGGATAAAAATAGATGGAAAGGAGGTGCTAAATAGGATAGCATCACTCAAAGTTAACAAGTCACCAGTCCAGATTTGGGAGTTTGGTGGGTTGTGAAGTGAGGGTGGAAATAGCAGAAGCTCTGACCACAATCATTTAATCCTCCTTGAATTTGGGAGTGGTTCCAGAGGACTGGAGGATTACAAATGTTACACCTCTGTTCACAAGAGGTGACAGAAATATACCTGGTAACTTCAGGTCAATCAGTCTAACGTCATGATGGGAAAACTACTAGAGACCATTGTCAAGGAAAAAAAATAATTCTCACTTGGAGAAACATAGGTTAATAAGGGACAGCCAGCACGAATTTGTTAAAAGCAAATCGTGTCGGACTGTTGTTATTTCGGATTTCCAGCATCTGCAGTATTTTGCTATCGTATTAGTGTTTGGTCCACTGCCACCTCCATTCTAGGAATGCCTACCTTGAAGAAGTTCTGCTCTTCTCTTCGACGGGACCTCCGTTTGTCTCTTCAACCTTGTTCATCTTCACTGCTTTCAGTTTCCCTTCTCGTGTTTGATCAGGTATCTGCCAAGACTCGGTTTCACAGCCACATTACTTACCTCAGCAACTGTCTCCGGTTCTGTCTTATTCCACGTGGATTCCAACTCAACTTCCACCCTTTGTGTTTCGGATCCACCCAGGATTACAAATATCTCCAAGATATTCATCATTCCTCGAACTACTGCTCTCGCCGCATCTTGAGATCCACACTCACCGCCATGCAGCACCACATGAACACTCTCGACCTCTCTCTTCAGCAGCACCGACGCACTCTATCTCAAAGCTGTCCGGGTCCACAGTTCCATTTCATCCTTCGACTCATCCGACGCTTCAACAAAAAACGTTTTTTCTTCCTTTCTGATGTCAAGGATCGCAAGCTTCATCAACGCTTGAACACCAACGTCCCTCTGGAACCTTCTTCCCCTTCACTTTCCTCTGACCCCCCTTCTCCCAATCTCACCCCCTGCCGCGTTTTCACTATCCCTTCTGACCTTCCCCTTTCTGACCCCGAACGATCAGTCCTCAGCAAATGCCTGAGCTTCATCCCCTTACGCCCCCACCTCAATGAATTTCGAGCTCGGCACGATGCTGAGCTCTTTTTCCGCTGCCTTCACCTCCATGCCCACTTCTCTGGCCAGGAGTCTTCCCCCCGCACAGCTGACCCTTTCTCCCGCTTTCAGAATTCCCGTTCTACCTGGACCCCTCCTTCTGGCCTCTTACCCTCTCTAGATCTTTTCATTGCCAACTGCCGGCGTGACATCGGCCATCTTAATTTCTCTGCTCCCCTCTCTCACTCCAACCTACCTCCCTCTGAACTTGCAGCACTCTATTCCCTCAGATCCAACCCCGACATTGTCATTATACCTGCTGACAAGGGTGGTGCTGTTGTTGTTTGGCGTACTGACCTCTACCTAGAGGAAGCTGAACGCCAACTCTCCGACACCTCCTCCTAACTCCACCTGGACCATGACCCCACTACCGAACATCAAACCACCATTTCCAAGACCGTCACTGACCTCATCTCCTCTGGAGATCTTCCCCCCACGGCCGCCAACCTCATAGTTCCCCAACCCCACACAGCCCGCTTCTACCTCCTTCCCAAGATCCACAAACAGGACTGCCCCGGTAGACCCATCGTTTCAGCCTGTTCTTGCCCCACGGAACTTATCTCTTCCTATCTCGACTCTATTTTTTCTGCCCTTGCCCAGTCTCTCCCCACCTACATCCGCCACTCTTCCGACGCCCTCTGCCACTTTAACAGTTTGCAGTTTCCCGGCCCCAACCGCCTCCTCTTCACTATGGACGTACAATCCCTCGACACCTCCATTCCCCACCAGGATGGCCTGAGGGCGTTCCGCTTCTTCCTTGAACAGAGGCCCAACCAGTCCCCATCCACCACCACCCTCCTCCGCCTGGCTGAACTTGTTCTCACATTGAACAACTTCTCCTTTGACTCCACCCATTTCCTCCAAATTAAAGGTGTTGCTATGGGTACCCGCATGGGTCCTACCTATGCCTGCCTTTTCGTGGGATATGTGGAACACTCTTTGTTCCAGTCCTACTCGGGTCCCCTCCCTCACCTCTTTTTCCGGTACATTGATGACTGTATCGGTGCTGTCTCCTGCTCTCGCCCTGAACTAGAACATTTCATTCACTATGCTTCCAATTTCCACCCTTCCCTCACCTTCACATGGTCCATCTCCGACTCTTCCCTTCCCTTCCTCGACTTCTCCGTCTCCATTTCTGGGGATAGGTTATTGACTAGCATTCACTACAAGCCCACTGACTCCCACAGCTACCTGGACTACACTTCCTCCCACCCCGCCTCCTGTAAGGACTCTATTCCATTCTCCCAGTTTTGCCGTCTCCGCCGCATCTGCTCTGATGATGCCACCTTCCATACCAGTGCTTCCGACATGTCTTCCTTTTTCCTCAACCGAGGATTCCCCTCTACCGTGGTCGACACGGCCCTCGACCGTGTCCGTTCTATCTCCCGCACTTCTGCCCTCACCCCTGCCCCTCCCTCCCGGAACCACGATAGAGTTCCCCTTGTCCTCACCTTGCACCCCACCAGCCTCCACATTCAACGAATCATCCTCCGCCATTTCTGCCACCTCCAGCGTGATCCCACCACCAAACGCATCTTCCCCTCACCTCCTGTTTCAGCATTCCGCAGAGACCGCTCCCTCCGCGACACCCTAATCCACTCCTCTACCACCCCTAGCACCCCTTCCCCTTCGCCCGGCACCTTCCCGTGCAAGTGCAGGAGATGCAACACATGCCCTTATACCTCCCCTCTTCCCACTGTCCAGGGCCCCAAACACCCCTTCCAGGTGAAACAGCGATTTACTTGTACTTCCTGCAATTTAGTATACTGTATTCGCTGCTCACGATGTGGTCTCCTCTACATTGGGGAGACCAAATGCAGATTGGGTGACCGCTTTGCGGAACACTTCCATTCAGTCCGTAAGGGGGACCCCGAGCTCCCGGTCGCCTGTCACTTTAATTCACCACTTCACCTCCACTCTGACCTCACCGTCCTCGGCCTATTAAAATGTTCCACAGACGCGCAGCGTAAGCTCGAGGAACAGCACCTCATCTTTCGTTTAGGCATACTACAGCCCTCTGGACTCAATATCGAGTTCAACAATTTTAGATCATAACCCACGCCCCATTCACATTCATATTTTATTTTTTCATCCACCCTTTTGTTTGCCCCCCCTTTTTTTTTCCCTCCTAGAAGTTGGCAGCTGTCCTTCATTCTGCCAGTGCATTTCACACTTCTTTTAGCCTTAACCTGTCACATTAACACCACCTCTTGCCTTGAATATCTCTTAATGTCTCTTAATGTCTCTTAATCTCTCCTTTTGTTCTTTCATCCCCTCCCCCTTTTCCCAGCTTTATCCTTGCCTTAAATCTATTTGATTGCCTGCTGTTTCCAGTTCTGACGAAAGGTCTCGATCTGAAACGTTAACTCTGTTTCTCTCTCCACGGATGCTGCCTCGCCTGCTGAGTTTTTCCAGCGTTTTCTGTTGTTATTTCGTGTCGGACTAACCTGATTGAGTTATTTGATGAATAACGGAGTGGGTTGATGAAGGAAGTACAGTAGATGTTGTATATATGGACTTTCAAAAGGCATTTGATAAAGTGCCACATAACAGACTATTCAGAAAATATAAACACTTGGTATTAAAGAGACGGTGTTAAATTAGGTAGGTAATTGGCTAAGGAATAGGAGGCAGAGAGTAGTGTTGGACGGTTGTTTTTCTGACTGGAGAGAAGTATGCAGTGGGGCCCCTCAGTGGTCTGTAATAGGACCATTGCTTTTTTGTTATATATAAAAGGCCTAGACTTGGGTATAGGGAATACAAATTTAAACTTTACGGACGATACTAAACTTGGCAACGGAGCAAATAGTGAGCAGGATAGTAGCACTCTTCAGGGGATCATAGACAGACTGGTGAAATGAACAGACACATGGCAGATGCAATTTAATGCAGATAAGTGTGAAGTGATGCACTTTGGGGGAAACAACATGGAGAGGTAGTATATTTTAAATTGTGCAATTATGAGGGTGTGCAAGAGCAGAGGGACTTGAGGGTGCATATTCACAAATCCTTGAAGGTAACAGGGCAAGTTCATATGACAGTTAAGAAAGCGTATGGGATACTTGACTTTGTAGATGTGGGCATTCAATATAAAAACAAGGAAGTCATGCTAAACCTTTACAGATCGCTGGTTAGGCCTCAGCTGGAATATTGTGTACAATTTTGGGGACCACGCTTTAGGAAGGATGCCAAGGCCTTGGAGAGGCTACAGAGGAGGGTGGCCTGGATGGTACCATGAATGAAGGACTTCCGTTATGTGCGGGGATTGGAGAAGCTGCGATTGTAACGCTTACAGCAGAAAAGTTTCAGGGGAGACCTAATAGAGGTATTAAAAATTATGAGTGGGATTGATAGAGCAAGTAGGGAGAAACTGTTTCTTCCAGCAAGTGGGTCGGTAACAATAGGACATAAATTTAGAATAAATGGCAAAAGAAGTAGAGGGGAAATTAAGAGAATGTTTTCCCATAAGGGTTTTAAAATGTGAATCCACTACCTGAAAGGGTGGCGATTCAGATTCTATAAGAACTTTCAAAACGCAATTGGACATGTATTTGAAGAGAACAGAAAAGCTGGAGTGTAGGACTAATTTGAACAGCTCTTTCAAAGAGCCGGCATAGGCACGAAAAGCCGAATGACCCTGATCTGTAAGATTATATGATTCTATGAAAAAGCCGGCACAGGCACGATTCTGTGTAGTATGTATCTATTACTTTTTTCAACGACAATATCAGGTTGTACGAAGTTGCTTCCTCCCAACCGAACAAGAGACAATAATCTCTGTATTCGATTTCATTTAATTCGTTTAGTTGCATTTCAAGTGCGTAGTAGGACAGCAAGCAGTTTTGAATAAAATCACTGCGGTTTGTGTTTACTTGACCGAGATCCCCCTTTTCTCACCAGCAGGGGTCCTTGTGGAGCAGATTTAACAACGCTGAAATTCTTAATGTGAGCACCTTATTTGCGACTACAGGCAGCGCATCCTGTAGGTCCGTGCCCACTTTTCTGACAGCAGTCATGAATACACCATCCTGCGACATTCCTCTGTGCTGCTTTTAGTCCAACCAAGCTGTCAGGGCACACGCTGGCTACTGGGCGACAAGGAGAATGCCCTTCAGACGTATCTCATGATTCCTGTTAAGAACCTGTGCACACACGCAGCACTGGCCTACAACGAGAGTTATATCAGTACCAGAAATATAATTGGTTGGACCATCGGTGTGCTCAAGCATCACTGCTGCTGACTGGACCGTTCGGGAGGAGCTCTGCACTACAGCCCTGGCTGTGCTTCCAGATTTGTGGTTGTGTACTGCATAACTTTGTAATACTGAGGAACTAGCCCTTGCCACGACTTACGAAGTTACAAAGGTATTACAACGTATTTACAGCACAGCAGCAGGCAATTTTACCCAACAGGTCCATAACGGTGTTTATGCTCCACACGATCCTCTTCCCACCCTTCTTTATCTAACCCCATCAACATATCCTTCTATTCCTCTCTCCCTCATGTGCTTATCTAGTTTCCCCTTAATCCATCAACTACTCCATCTGGTAGCGAGTTCCACATTCTAACCACTCTCTGGGTAAAGAAGTTTCTCCTGAATTCCCTCCTGGATTTATTAGTGACTATCTTATATTTATGGCCCCTAGTTCTGGTCTCGCCACAAGTGGAAACATTTTCTCTTCGTCTAACCTATTAAACACTGTCATAACCTTAAATGCCTCTATCAGGTCACCCCTCGGTCTTTTCTTTACTAGCGAAAAGTGCCCAGCCTGTTCAATCTTTCCTGATAGGTATAACCACTCAGTTGTGGTATTATTCCAGTAAATCTTTTTTGCACCTTCTCCAGTGCTTCTATGTCATTTTTATAATAGGGATACCAGAGATGTTCACAGTAGTCATAAGTTTAACAGAACTTCTCTGCTTTTCAATTCTATCCCTCTCGAAATTAACCCCAATGATTTGTTTGCTCTTTTATTGCTTTATTAACCTATGTCGCTACTTTTAGTGATATGTGTATCTGGGTCCCCAGATCTTCTGCTCCTCCACCCCATTTAGACATCTATTTTCCAAGGAATATCTGGCCTCCTCATTCTTCTCACCAAACTGTACCACCTCACGCTTCTCTATATTGAAGATGATAGACTATTGGTGACTTCCGCAAATGTTGAAAATGTACTTCCGATTCCCGAGTCCAAATAATGTATTTAATGCTGAACAACAGTGGACCCAGCACCGATCCTTGTGGAACACCACTTAGCACCATTTGCCAATATGTGTAACTACCTTTAACCCCTACTCTCCGTTTTCTGTTTTGTAGACAGCTTGCTATCCATTCTGCTACATATCCCCTGGTTTACAGCTAACGGGCGACACGTTTACATGGCAAGCACTTGCCGAAAATTTGAGGAGTATCATCAAGCCCTATTTGTGAGGTTCACTGATTCCGTTATTTAAGGTTCAGCCCTCACTGGAAATTCCCTCGTTGTTTCCTGCGAGCAAGGAATGAGCACTGGTGTAAAGTGCGGAAAGTAAACTCTTTTCTTTAACGAATCATGATGAATTGGAACTTCTGTCAGTATCATTTTGTGTGAACCAACACAAGGGAATTGTCTCAGTCTCACGATCTGATATTTCCTATGGACTTACCGCTAAATGCAATTATCATGGAGGAGGAGGAGAGTCAGCGCAGGATGGAGCAAAGAAACCTTAGGCAGCATTTTAGAAAGATGCAGCCGACCAGATATTACTGCATATGTGGAACTTTCTAAGGAGCTGTGCATAAGCAAATGTACATTACTAAAGAGGCAATAGGGCAACTTTACAGCTGGACCTACAGCAACGCTCACCTACTCACTCTGATCTCTCAGGAACTATGCACCGCCCTCAAAGTTTATACCAAAGGGTAATTCTAGGCACCCGTTAGGAATCTCTGAACTATCAGCCGGGCATTAGTATGGACGGCTCATTGATTATGCTGTTGAAGTCCTTTACAAGACAGCAGGCAAATTCATTACCTTTGGAATCACAGCAAGGCAGAAAAAAGTTAGGGCCATCTACTTTTCCGGGATTCTGGTTTCCACAAGGGCTGCAATCAATGGCAAGCATGTTGCTTTGCAAACCACCACAGAAAACCACTTCAGCTACATCAACCCGAGGCGATTCATATCCCAGAATGTACAGATCGTGTCCGACAACATGCACAACTTCATGTCTACACCCAATGTGTTGGAAGTTGTCGTAATACCTTCATACTGCATGATTCCCTCCCGCCATCTCTTTATGGTGGCAAATCACATCCACGTATGGTTTCCTGATGAAAAAGCCTACACCCTGCTCCTATAGATTATTCTCCCAGTAAGGTCGGCCCGAAAACAGCACGGGAGCACAGCTAGGAGGCAAGTGCCTCTCACAGGTTATTCATTGGGAGGCCAATCAGGGCCTTAAACGCATGCTTTCGCTACCTGGGCAGATTTGGAGGGGCTTTGGAATATGATCCAGATCGTATTTCACGAAAAAGTTTCAGTCTGTTGTACCTTTTACAACTTCACCATGCAAAAGGACCTTGCCTTTAACATTGCTGGCGAGGAGGCCCTAGCTCCGCTAGATCCAGAACTACATGGTACAAAATATCATGATGGCCAACAGTCAGACCACTCAGTGTTGCTGCATCAGAGCACAACCATCACTCAAGTCTGCCATTGACACCTTCGCATTACCTCCTTCTGCCTTCAACATTTCCAATAAAGACTCATTCCCTCAATCTACTACTTTCCGTGCAATGTGATAACACATCAGTCTACCCGAGGGTGAAAATGAATACCACCTGGTGAATAATGCAGCAACAAATAACTGCACCCTTTCGTGTATGACTGCAACCTCCATCAATAACAAAGTGCAATGCCAGTGCACGATCTCTTTGAACTATATGAAGTCCAAAGTATACACAAGCCAGCTTATTCTATCCTAACATGCTCCGTCTCCTAGGTACCTACGTGTGTCTTCAGTTCACCATTCCAGTGTTTCTCCTAGGTGCAAACTGAGGACCAGAAGTTATTTTATAGTTATGCATGTAAGTAATTGCTGTTAGGGAAGCGGTGTAATCACAGCGCTAGGTCTTGAGTTGGAACGTTTCTTAACCTAAGTGCATAATGAAATGTTAAATGACCAGTGTTGCTTTAAGATGGCGAAGAGTGTGCTGATGCGCAGCATCTGGTGTGTTACCTTGCTCCCCCTGGTGAGGTTGGTGAACTTCATCTGGCACTCGTCGGCAGTCCTGGGAGTGAGAGCGTGAGCACCCAGTGCCAGTGCCACCCCCTCCAGCTGGCACGTGACATTATTGTCAGGGTTGCAGGATTGGTTATACTTGATAGGCTTGCTAGAACAGACAATCTCGTGTCTCTGTCTCATTAATTCATTAATTCAGTATCCCTGAGGTGTGCTGAGAGGCCCGAGCCAGAAATTCTGTCTCATTTTCTGTTCCTGAGTGCCACGACCTGCCACTTTGTCTGGGTGCGTGATGCAGATGCTCCAACTCTCGTCATAATTCTTCAAATGTATCGTAACAAGATTGATGAGACATGCACTGAAGTTAAGTGAGAGTTAATTGGCTGAGCCAGGCAGTGCTCCCTCCGTACCTGGTTGTCCTCCAGTATGATGCCGAAGTGTATAGTTTTAACTGTCTTTGTTTAACGTTGCACTCTAATTTCCATGCACTCCTCTATCTACACATGCTTTACACTGGATTTACACGAATGCCGACTTCAATTTGTATACAATGGTCTGACCCAGGAAACTCTTGTTCCCCTACCGCCAAGAATTTTCCCGAAGTCCTCAACAACAACAACAAAAACAACGTGTATTTATATAACACCGTTAAAGTAGTAAAACGTCCAAAGGCGCTTCACAGGAGTGTTATAAAACAAAAAATTGACACCGAGCCACATAATGAGAAAATAGCGCAGGTGACCAAAAGCTTGGTCAAAGTGGTAGGTTTTAAGGAGCATCTAAAGAAAGGAAGAGAGGTAGAGCGGCGGCGAGGTTTAGGGAGGGAGTTGCAGAGCTTAGGGCCTAGGCAGCTGAAGGCACGGCCACCATTGGTTGAGCGATTATAATCAGGGATGCCCAAGAGTGCAGAATTAGCGGAGTGCAGATATCTCGGGGGTTTGTGGGGTTGAAGGAAATGACAGAGATAGGGAAGGCCGAGGCCATGGAAGGATTTTAAAACAAGAATGAGAATTTTGAAATCGAGGCGTTGCTTAACTGGGAGCCAATGTAGGTCAGCGAGCACAGGGGTGATGGGTGAATGGGAATGGGTGTGAGTTAGAACAAGTTTATGTAGGGTAGAATGTAGGAGGCCAGCCAGGAGTGCATTGGAATAGTCAAGTCTAGAGGTAACAAAGGCATGGATGAAGGTTTCAGCAGCAGATGAGCTGAGGCAGGGGCAGGGACGGCCAATGTTATGGAGGTGCAAATAGGCGGTCTTAGTTATGCCACGGATATGTGGTCGGAAGCTCATATCACATCAGGACTATTGGTCTGGCTCCCATGTCCTATCCTTGATTTAATGAACAGATCCGAGAAACTATCAGACAGATAAATATCTGACAGATATTTATTAATTAATGATAACACGCTGAGTAGTACAAGAAAGTAATTTGTTAATATGCTCAAGTAGAATATCCATTGGACAGGAATGAGCTTACACCTCACCAGATGGATCGTAGTCTTGAATGTCCACTCGTTCTAAAGCTCACTGATATTTATATATCTGATGGACAATTTCAAACAACGTCAGGTCACTTGCTTCGAAGCCATCAGCTCGAAGACTGTCACCTCATATCATCCCTTTGTGTCTTATGCTACGGCACCAGTAGGTGGCAATGTTGCACCACATGAAATCCGTACACGCAGGATGTGAAAGTCGCTTTATTGCTTATCAGTAAAAATAAGAACATCCTGCGTTTAAATATATCACATTCTTATGAAAGTAATAACAACTTAAACAACTCATTTGTCTGCAAATTAGGCACAATTCTTTACATAAACCCTTTGATACTTCCTATGTCTTCAACTAACACATCCTGTTGATTTGGTTTGGCCTGCAAAACCCTAACAACCTACTCTAAACCAGGTGTTAGACTGCAGCAGACAGAATGAATCCATAATAGAAAGATATTAGTACCAACTTCTGTATTAAGCTATTTTTCTATATTTCACATCGAAGGTTCTAATCTTTCTGCCATATCACGCCTAATGTAACCCTGCGATGTCTACACTTGCCCCTTTACTGTCGCGCTCTATATTAACCGTTACATAATACCCTTTAACCAGACCACGCTGTTAACCTATTGTATTAAACACTACCCTGCACTGTCCAGGCGGCCAATGGGCGCAATCCTTTTTCCATTGACGAACAGCGGGTAAACCATCGCGAGGAAAATGTGTGTTTCAAACAAGAAATATATAAAACATTTTGCCGTTTTATAGAGTATTCTCATCAGGTATTGTCAATCGACTTTGGTACTTTTAATGATTCCCTCCTCCTCAGCGGCGAGGGTACAGAATTGCAGAAAATCAGGATGATTTCGGCCTGTGTACACAAAGAGGAGCAGACTACCGATGAATGCCAGGAGAAGTTTGACTACCTCCTCCTTTACTGTGACATTCACTAAAGAAGAGGATGAGGCCAATGTCACAATAAAGGAGCAGACTGTGGAACAATTGGATAGGACAAAAATAGATGAAGAAGAGGCACATAAAAGGTTGGCAGCATTCAAACTGAAAAAGTCACCCGGTCCTGATGGATGCATCTTAGATTGCTGAGGGAAGGAAGGATGCAAATTGCGGGGGCTCTTGCCGCAACTTCCAATCTTGCTTAGATATGGAAGTGGGGGCAGAAGGCTGGAAGATTTCGAATGTTATACCCCTGTTCAAAAAAGGGAAGAAGGATAAACCTAGCAACGACAGGCCAGTCAGCCTAACGTTAGCGGTTGGGGAACATTTACAGACAACAATCTGCGACAAAATTCGTGGCCAACTGGAAAAATATGGATTAATAACTGAAAGCCCGCACAGCTTTGTTGAAGACAAATCCTGTTTGACTAACTTGATTCCGTTCTTTAATAAAGTAATGGAGAGGATTGATGAGGGCAGTGTGGTTAAAGCAGTGTATCTGGACTTTCAAAAGTTATTTGATACAGTATAACATAATAGACTTTTTAGCGAAATTAAAGCCTATTGGATTAAGGGGTAGTGGCAGCATGGATACATAATTGGTTAAGGGACAGAACACAGAGATTAGTGCTGAGTGGTTGTTTTCAGACTGGAAGTCAGTGTTGGGGACCACTGCTCTTCTTGATAAATATTCATGACCTTGGCTTAGATCTACGTGGTCTAATTTCAAAGTGTTGCAGATGGCACGAAACTCGGAAATGTAGTAAACAGTGAGGAGGATAGTAACAGACGCCAGGAGGACATAGCCAGTCTGTTGAAATGGGCAGAGACATGACAGATTAAATTTAATGCAGAGATGTGAGAAGAAATCTTGCTAGAAAGAATGAGAAGAGGCAATATAAACGGAATGGTACATTTTTAAAGGGGTTGCAGAAATATAGAGACCTGGGTGAAAGTACACAAGTCTTTGAAAGTGGCAGGATAAATTGAGAAGACAGTTCGCAAGGCATACGGATCCTGAAGGCAAGCAATCATTTTTTAAAGGCAAATCGTGTTTGACTAACGTGATTGAAATCTTTGATGAAGTAACGGAGAGGGTTGATAAAGCTAGAGACTTAATAAGCAGAGTTAAAGAGTAAAAGAGCTAGGAAGATTTGCTAAACCTTTATAAAACACTGGTTAGGCCCGAGCTGGAGTATTGCGTCCAATGTTGGGCAGTACTCATTAGGGAGGATGTCAAGGCCTTAGAGAGCGTGCAGGGATTTACTAGAATGGTACCAGTAAGGAAAGACTTCAGTTACAAGGGGAGACTAGGGAAACTGAGGTTATTTTCCTTAGAGCAGCGAAGTTTAAGGCAAGATTTGATGGAGGTGTTCCTAAAGGAGCTTGATTGAGTAAATAAGGAGAAACTGTTTCCAGTGCCAGAAGTGTCGGTAACCAGAGGACAACGATTTAAGGTAATTTGGCAAAAGAAGCAGAGGCGATATGAGGAAAAATATACGCAGCGAGTTGTTATGATCTGGAATACAGTGTCTGCAAGTTTGGTGGAAGAAGATTCAATAATAGCTTTCAAAAGGGAATGGGATAAACACTTGAAGGTGGGAAATATGTTGGGCTATCGGGAAAGAGCAGCGCAGTGAGTCTAATTGGATAGCTCCTTCACAGAACAGACATAGGCGCAATGGGCCGAATGGCCTTCTTCTGTGCTGTAACATTCTATGATTCTATGAACTTATGGGACACCATCTGCACCCACGATCGTCAGTTCTCTCAGTGCCTTGATTGAATCGTTACTTGTTGCTCACTTCTGTGCCCTTCAGCTGGACAATGAAAATGTTGCTTCTTTCAATTCTTCCAAGGCACATTTAGTGATGTCGTGCGGTAAGTTGTTAGTTATCAACATTTAAAGCATTTGTATGATATGTCTTTTTGTTTGCTGTTTTTAAACAAGGAAGCAATGCAATTTCAAACAACGGTTCCTACAATAACATGGCACTGCTGGATTTCAGCTTCCCGTTTTCCATATCAATCACAAGTCTAATAAATAACTATTACATTTGACTCAGAAGAACATAAGAACATAAGAAATAGAAGCAGGAGTAGGCCATTTGGCCCTTCGAGCCTGCTCCACCATTCAATAAGATCATGGGGAACTTATACCTCATCTCCACTTTCCTGCACTATCCCCATATCCCTTGATTCTCTTAATATGCAAAAATCTATCGATCTCTGTCTTGAATATTCTCAACGACTGAGCCTCCACAGCCCTCTGGGGTAGAGAATTCCAAAGATTCACCACCCTCTGAGTGAAGAAATTTCTCCTCATCTCAGTCCTAAATGGCCGACTCCTTATTCTGAGACTGTGAACCCTGGTCCTAGTCACCCCAGCCAGGGGAAACATCCTCCTTGCATCTACCCTCTCAAGCCCTGTAAGAATTTTTAATGTTTCAATGAAATCACCTCTCATTCTTCTAAACTCTAGAGAATATAGGCCTAGTCTACTCAATCTCTCCTCATAGGACAATCCCCCCATCACATGAACCAGTCTGGTGACCCTTCATTCCTCTATGGCAAGTATATTCTTCCTTAGGTAAGGAGACCAAAACTGTATACAATACTCCAGGTGTGGTCTCACAAGGGCCATATATAATTGCAGTAAGACATCTTTACTCTCATACTCAAATCCTCTTGTAATAAAGGTCTGTACCTGCATGTTAAATTTCAGTGATTCGTGTACAAGGACACCCCGATCCCTCTGAACATGAACTTTTCCCAATCTCTCACCATTTAAAAAATTACTCTGTGTTTCTATTTTTCTACCCAAGGGGAGAAATTCACATTTCTCCACATTATATTCCATTTGCCATGTGCTTGCCCACTCACTTAGCCTGTCTATATCCCCTTTAAGCCTCATTGCATCCTCCTCAGAACTTACATTCCCACCCAGCTTTTTATCATCAGCAAACTTGGAAATATTACATTTTGTCCCCTCATCCAAATCATTGATATAGATCATGAATAACTGAGGCCCAAGCACTGATCCTTGTGGTACCCCACCAGCCAGCCCGAAAATGACGCGTTTATTCCTACTCCCTGTTTTCTGTCCGTTAACCAATCCTCAGTCCATTACTCCCCAATCCCATGAGCCCTAATTTTGTTTAATAACCTCTTGTGTGGCACCTTATCGAATGCTTTCTGAAAATCCAAATACATTACATCCACTGGTTCCCACTTAGCTATTCTGCTAGTTACAACCTCAAAAATCCCTAACAGATTCATCAAACATGATTTCTCTTTCATAAATCCGTGTTGACTCTGCCCAATCCTATTATTATTTTCTAATTGCCCTGTTGCCACGTCCTTAAAAATAGATTCTAGCATTTTTCCTTCTACAGATGTCAGGCTAACCAATCTGTAGTACCGCGTTTTCTCTCTCGCTCCTTTCTTAAAGTGTGGGGTTACATTTGCTACTTTCCAATCTGCGGGAACTGTTCTGGAATCTGTTCACCCTTTGTTCTTCAATCCTCACTCTTTCCTGTGAACTAAAATATCTCTCTCAGATCCGTTAATAAAACTTGCTGCTTAACCAATTCATTTTCCCGTAGATCCCATAGCTATTAAGCCGCTTACCGCCCTCAGCTTTCCCTCTCTATTATAAACTTCAGACTTCTAAAACCCAAGCCTGGACTCATCTAATCGCTCCTCCTTGTCTCACCACACCTTTCATTTTGCTGTATTCAATCATTTGCGTGTTGTATTCTATCTCTTTGACTCTTTGTTTCTCTTTTTTCTAAAATGGCTGGGATGCGCTTTATGCAAATGTCAGTCAACACAGGACAGGATCCTATAGCCCGATTTCATGTGGATGGAGATTTGCATGCTTAATTAATATTCAATGACGTTGCGATGTTTGAAACTTCTTAAGGAGAAGTTTAGAAAGAACCCAGAGCCACATTCGTGTCAGGAACTATTTTGCTTCTGACCCTCACCAGATCCTTCACCATGACTGAATGGGTTCGTGTTCTCGCCGCCCTGATGTTCTGTCTCCACAGTAAGTACAAGCGCTAACCTTCAGTATCGCTGCTATTACATTGCCCTGATTTTTTTGGTGCTTGCGTTGAGTGGGCCTGAATTACAAGCAATGTTCACAATTGCAGAGTGTGACTGATCCATAACTTATTATGTCACCAGGTATAAACGCGGATCCTGCCCTGACTCAGCCAATGTCCATCTCAACCTCCCCGGGAAGAACCGTCACGATCAGCTGCACCATGACCGGAGGCAGCATCAGCAGCTATTACACGAGCTGGTACTGGCAAAAAACCCGGCAGTGCCCCTGTGCTTGTTTGGTATGAGAGGTCCAGAGCTTCGGGGATTCCAGATCGATTTACCGGGAATGTGGACTCATCGAGGATGGATTTGACCATCACCAACGTGCAGTCCGAGGACGCCGCCGATTATTACTGTGGTGCGACGCTTAGCAGTACCGATGGCTTCATTTTCGGGAGAGGAACCAAGCTGAATCTGGAGAGTAAGTTAATTATTTGTAATGTCCTCTAACATTTGCAACATTACTGAAGCAAAATCAAAAATTACGTTTAAATAATTGGCTTGCTCGATTGAATTGGTGTAAATCAAGATTATTGCTCTTAAAATATATTTATATGGAGCTTCTAATTAGCGTCCAGTGATATTTAAGAGATAGCCGGGCACAAAGGACGCGCGACTTTACGGAGGGTATCCAGAACTTGGAGAGGGTTTAGGGGGAATTTATTAAGTAGATGCCAGTACTGCGAGGTTTTAGATACGAGAGAAACGAATGAAGCTGGATTCACTAGAAGCTGACGCTGTGATCTGCTGGACATGTTCAGAATTATGGGCCATTTTGTTCCAGCAAGATGAAAAATATTTTCACTCGTCGGCCAGTCGGTAACCTGAGGACATAAATTGAACGTCATGTCTGGAACAACGAAGGGACAAATTAGGATATTTTCTTTAAGCAAGGGACTGGTAGGACTGCAGTGTCCTCGCTGTAAGAGTGGGGAGAGGAGAACCATAGTGGCGATTAAATGGGAAGTGGATAAACATTGAAAAAGGAAATCCAAATGTATGGGAAATGGATTAAGTGGACGTGTCTTACAAAGGGCGCGATCAGCCTCCTTCCATGCTGTATAATTCTATGAATTCCACATAGTCTTTCAGACTGGCTTACAGCCGGCCCTTATCGCCCCGCTCAAAAGGCTACAAACATAAATTCAAATCCTTTACAATGCCGTTTTCATTCCACTTAAAGCGCAGCCGCGATGTATCACCATTCTTAGATTGAGATGCGGAAGGATAGTGTGGCGACTCACTCCCACTCGTCTCCAAACTCAATGATAACCATTCAGTACAAGATTCTAAGTCCTACGTTTCGCATTAATCCCCATCACTATAGTAATCAGACTGTTGCGCAAAATTCAGGTAGTGATTTCCTGCATAACACAGAAACAAACAACAATGATTGTCAGGATGTCTATGTTCTTAACAAGTCACGGGCTCATTATCTTCCCATCCGATCAATTGTGTGGGAATGTCTCAGAGTCGGTTTTCAGATTTTTGCACCTGCTTTTGTACTCAGTCAATTGCGCTTTGCTGCTGATTCTGTGGTCAATGTCAGTATGAGGAGTAATATTACAGAAAATGCGGATATTCTCTCACTATTTTAACTTGGTTATCCTTCTACATCAGGGTGAAATGGGCTAACATGAGATATGAAATAGAAAAATACTCCTTAATATTATCAGTTGTTCCTTTGCGAATACATCTCTGGTATTAATGCCAATGTAAAGAGAGTTCATTGTAAAACTCTTGCATTGAGACAATAATATAAACTGATAGGAAATTCCGCTCAATAATCCCAAGGGACTACAGATATTTCAGTATCAGAATGTTCATCTAAACTCCGGGTGATGCAGGGAGATTAAACCAACTGTGACAATAGGAGTTGGCGGCATTGACAGGCTACTCGCATTTCAGCCTCCAAATGATAATGTAAAGAAAGAAAGGTGAAGTTGTAGGCTCCAGGGCGAACCTCTCAGAACGGCAATAGATTGTGAAACGGACCCGGGCAAACCTAGTATTGGTGAGACGCGCCGATATAGCTGGCACCTCACCTCAATGCCAGAACCAATTGTAGCGGCCCAGCCTCTAATTCTAGTATTGAAAAGAAATAATGTTTTAACCCTTTCTTCGCTGCTTTAAGTTACATAAACCATTTTAGCGAGGGTTTTTCATTGGCAGCTTTTGCTTGTAGCCAATGCTCGTTTCGAAAGGTAATTTAAAGAGACAGGAGATTGTAATAATCCGGCTTCAACATTCTTACATTGGGTTATATTTCATTGTTACTATCAAGGGGATATTTCTATTTAATAATGAAAAAGAATGAACTTGCATTGATATAGCGCCTACGACGACCTCAGGACATCATAACGCGCTTCACAGCTAATTAAGTACTTTTGAAGTACAGTCACCCTTGTAATGTAAGAAACGCGGCAGCCCATTTGCGCACAGCAAGGTCCCACAAACAGCAATGTGATCAGGACCAGTTAATCTGTTTTAGCGATGTTGGTTGAGGGACAACTATTGCCCAGGATATTTTTGGCTTCATTATTTGCGTATTGAGGTTATTGTGGGGATATAATTTTACAATATAGATACAACTGTTTACAATAACAGACGTTCTTTGATGGAAACTCTTTCTCTTTAATGAAAACGTAACATTTGTGACACTCTGACTCCAGAGATGTCTCCAAACAGTGTATTTCGAATGTGATAGAACAGTCTTCTGAGGTTTTACACAATATAGTCACCGTCGGACGGAGCGCGAAACCTTGTGGAAACGCGGAGCCGAGCAGAGCGGCCGTGGCAGTGATTGTACAGAAATCCAAATATTAGCCCAATATTTACCACTTCCGTCAAAAGAAGAGCAAAACTGGAGACAGAAGCAAACAATCCACATTAACAGTAAATTGATTAGAATCCACTGTTTTGAGTTAAATAAGACAGAATCTTTGCTGTCAGCAATGGTTCCAATATTTATCCCAAATTCGGATTCATTGCTTTTTACGATTCTTTTAAATCTTCAGCTCCTGGGACACTGTCTGTGACAGATTGCGTCAGACCAGCACATTTGAATGTAATACTGTGTCCCAGTACTATTTTTGTGTTTTTATTATTTTCGGACCCCATTTTTTGCGTCAGATTAAATTTCCTTTTAAAGGTTTGTATCTGTTCCTTTCCATGTAGGAAAATTAGGAACATCTTCTCAGGTTCTATATTTTCTAGAACTGTGGGCACCAGTCGTTGTACAATTGACACTAATTAGGTTCCGTTATATTAAATTCCTGCTGGCTTTGTACAGTGTCGCCGAATATTAAAATATTTGAAGAAAGTAAAACATTGATTGCGACTTTTATGTCAATTAAGAATGGATCTTTAATTTGTTTCTCCTTGTCAGGTCCGCGAGTCCCCTCGGTTTCTGTCCTTCCGCCTTCTTCGGATCAAATCGTAGCAAAGAACACGGCGACCCTGGTGTGTTTGGTGAACGGCTTTAACCCGGGCGCTGTGGAGATTGAGTGGACTGTCGATGGCAGTGTGAGAGGGAATGGTGTTGAGACCAGTCGGATCCAGCAGGAGACGGACAACACGTTCAGTGTGAGCAGTTATCTGACTCTGCCAGCCTCAGAGTGGAACTCACACGAGCTTTACTCCTGTGTGGTTAAACACGAGACTCAGGCAAACCCGCTTAAAACAAGTATCGCCAGATCCAGCTGTATGTGATTCAAGAATCGTATGTATTGATCTATTATAACATTAGGAAAGTTTCTTTAAAAATAAAATTCCGTAATCAGCTATTAGATGTTTGAGCTTCAGTGGAACATTTCAAATCACGACAGATGTACAGTTTGTCCGCTGCATTCTGCTGTCTGTATTTTACAGTGTGCTCATCTTGAACTGATCAAAGTGTAACTTTACAAATACCACAGTGTAATAAAATGACTATTCCATTATCTCAGGTGCTGTTATTCTTTCCTGTCCGTTACCCCTGAAGCAATTCACAGCAACTTTCTAAATGTGACTAAATAGTGAAGTTTTATTCTTTGTGACATTCTGCACATTTTATGTAATGTCAGTGAAATCAGCCGGTACACGACGTATAACTTTAATTTAACATTTCGTGAAAATAATCTTACAACATATTTTTAAATATAGACCTGGCTTTATTTTGTCCTTGTTTATGACAATAACTCTAAGCTGGTGGTATAAGTTCTTCTAAATCATCTGGTTACACAGATTCAGGGAAAACCTCTCACCGCCTCCCTTTTGGATATCCCGGACCTGCTTTGGTGCAGTTTCTGCAATTGCACGATTTTTTCCAAACTATCCGAGGACTTTAATCTCTGGTCAGTAATGGTTATATTGAAAAAGTTGCTATTAGTAGCAAGTCAAAGCGTCCTAACTATAGATTCTGTGACGCCCTTGACTGAAACCAGCTCAGATAAGTGTCGCGCTTTTTAAACTGAGCTTCACACTAATCACACACTCGGTACGGTATCCCCTTAGTACATCGTCTTCGTTGTTCAGACTGATTTATGAGTAAACATTCATCAATCGCTATAAGTAGCAACACAAGTTGTTAAGGCCATAAAGATTGTAAACAAAGTGCTGCTTCACTTCTAGAGTAATAGAATATAAAACCAGGTGGTGAGAGTTAGATTTATATAGAACTGTGCTCAGTTCTAACTTCCATACTACAAAAAACGGAGGACTGGAGAAAGTGCAGAAAATATTTACAAGTTTGTTACAAGAAATTGGAGAATGCAACTATGAGGAAGAATAGAAAGGTGGGCTCTTTTCTCTGGAAAAGAGAAGTCTTATCAGATTTGGTAGAGGGTTTAAAATTATGATAGCGTGCGGTAGGGGGGACGTGGAGAATCTGTTTCCACTGTGGGTGAGTCCAGAACAAGGAGGCATAAGTATAAGATAACCACCGACACATCAAATTAATAATTTATTTGAACTTATGGGTTGCTAATTGCTTGGGGTGGCGGGGGGGGGGGGGGGGGTGGGCGGCGGGTGCAGGAGACAGTGAGTAGGGATAAAGGGTTCATTCTCTGATTGGATGGATGTGATAAGCGGTGTTCCCTAGGAATCAGGTCAGTGATCACAGCTTTTCGCCGTATATATTAATGACTTGGATGAAGGCCCAGAGAATTGTATATACAAATTTACAGATCACACTAAGTTAGGAGGCACATTGGCCCAGATATTCCGATCGTAGGCCTCCCGCGGGCGGAGGGCTGCGATCTGGAAAAATCTGCGCCTGGACCGGAGGGCTCCCCGGAGGCGCACAGTTCCGCTGCTGGGCCTCTAAAAACTGCCGGTGCGCGGGGCCCACGTATCCCAGAGGCGCAGGTAGATCGCAGCGTCCCTGGGATCACGTGGGCGATGGGGAGCCAATCAGAGAAGGGAATCTCCCTTCATACATTTGACAGGAAGACCTGTCAAATATATGATTAGAGATCACCCCCAAAACATAGTAAAACTTAAAAGAAATTTTAAAAAAAAATCACATTTTTAAACTGACTTGAAATTACATAATTTAACTATTTTAAACAAAACTTATAATTTTTGAAAAAAATAATTAAAGTTTTTAACGGGGCGAAAAATAAACTTACCTTTCTTTAAAGTATTTTTAAATGATAAATCAGTGGAAAAAAAATTCTTTTACTTTTTTTAACTCTTATCCTGTTAAAAGCAGGCCTTACGCCTGCTATTACCAGGCGCAAGAATTGTAAGTGTTTTCTGCGGGCAGAGGGTCTCCAAAAAAGCGGAACTCTCCGCCCGCAGAGGCCCTTCTCCAGGGCAGCCGGAGGATCTGTCAAGAGCTTTGTTGACAGATCGGAAATGCCGGTTTCCAGCGCATGCGCAATGCATGCCAGAAACCGGCATTTCCAATGTCCTTACGGGTGGGTACACAGCGCGTACCCATCCGTAGGGATCGGAATATCCGGCCCATTAAGTTGTGTGGATCTGTGCTGGAGGTTACATAGATAGATTAAGTGAAAGGGCAAAATTCTGGCAGCTGTAGCTCAATGTAGGGAAGCATGACATCATCCACTTTGAGCCTGAGAATGAAAATAAGAATAATTGCTTAATGCTGAGAAACCAGGAGCTGTGGATGAGCAAACGGATTTAGGTGTCCATGTAAACAAATCACTAACAACTAGTGTGCAGGTGCAAAAAGTGTTCAAAGAGGATAATGGAATGTTGAACATTATCCCAAGGGGATTCGAATTAAAAAAGTGAAGGAGTAATGCTTCCGTTGTACAGAGCCTTGGTCAGACTCCATCTGGAGTATTGCATTCAGTTTAGGGCACCGACCCTCAGGAAAGATATATTGATCTTTGAAGTGATACGTTGCAGAATGATACGCGGGCTTAAAGGGGTAAATTATGGGGACAGATTACGTAAACGTTGTTTGTATTTCTCTGAGTTTTAACAGCTCAGGAGTGATCTCATTGAGGTATTTAACATTATTAATAAATTCGATAGGACAGATACAGAGAAACTATTTCCACTGATGAGGAAATCCAGAAAAAGAGGGCACAATCTTAACATTGGAGCTGAGCCATTTAGGAATGAACTCAGGAAGCACCCTTCCACACACACACGGTAGTTTAAATCTGGAACGAGCACCCCCGCACCCCACCCGCTCCCAAAGCCTGTTGCTAATGAGTCAATTGACATTTTCAAGACTGTGATCCATAGTTGATTTTGTTTGGTAAGAGTATCAAGAGATACGGAACAAAGGCGAGTAAAAGGAAGTCAGGTGTAGATCAACCATCATCTAACCGAAAGCCGGAATAAGTTGGAAGGGCTTAATTAGGCAGTTTCTATGATGCAGATTCCCTGCAATTACATGTAGTGAGAAACGGCGTAAATAACAGGATGACATCACGTTGTATTCAATGCCAAAAATTAATATTGATCTGACTTCAAATGCCCCGAGAACACGACGTTTAAGAGTTTTTCAATCACAATACGTGGTTGCACACAGTTATTCCGCCGCCTACTAAGATGAACCGATAATACCTGCCTTCGATTTTATTTTCATTCAATTAGCTGCACTCGCCATGTTTCAGTCAGACAGCGAACAATTTTGTGTCGAATCACTGCGGTTGGAGACCCTTTGAAAGAGATGTCCCTTCTCTGACCAGTAGTGTCGCTGTTGAGCACATCTAACTAAACTGCGAAAGTTTCTCCAAATTACAAGGAAATGGAGCAGGGTAAAGTGAAACAGAATAAAAGAATTCCATGCTCATTCCGGGGCACATTATTTGCATTTAAATATTGGGCAGATGCAGACGCACTGTGCTTCCATGAGGAGGGTGGTTCGCTGATGAGACACTGAAACCAAGCAGTACATCGCGTGTAAAATACTGAAAGGAAACAAGCAGCAATCTGACCATCAAAGGGTGCAACGGCCCAGCTCAGTATGTGTTCAAACTGGCCTCCTAGCAGAGCCACAGAAAGCCAGGTAGTGTCTTCTCCCCGCCCGGGATACCACACAGTGTGAAACACCATGAACAGTCTGAATCGAATATATAAATATATATTTAGGTTAAGGAGAACAAAAACAAGAGAATAACCCCATACAGATACAGATGGTCCAAACCACAGCACGCTCACCATCCTCACCTGCAAAAATGTTTCTGCCTAAACAGCCATTAACGATTTTCTCAGTCATTTACATATTTGACAAGTACAGTGTAGAAAAAAACGAAGCATAACACGGGTTACAATTAATCGTGGGATTTAATGAAGTCAGCAAGATTGGGTCCCTAAAATAGTGAGAGTAAACCAATAATAGGGACAGTAGCTCCATCTGTATTGAACATGACCAATACTGTTTAAGTGAGAGCGACGAGAGTTTTATTTCGTTCGAGAATTGTGCAGTGTGCATTGGTGGCTCTGAGTTTAGCTTCGTGTTATCACCGGGTGTTCTTCAGTCAACTTGTTTGCAGGTGGGTTAGGAATTGATTTAATCACGATTTGTGGGACATTGTAAATGCTTTGATGAATATTCTCTCAATCAGTATTGCAAGTGAACTCGCAATCCTTCTAAAAGAACGTCTCCTAAGCTTCTACGTTCTCAAGACAAACAAGAGGCAATGTTCACGACATTTAGGGTATCACATTACACAGTGACCAGAGGAATTCCTACCTCAGAGGAACTACAAACAAAATACCTCCAGTAGCTGTAATCATACTTCCAAAAAGCCCCACGATCAACATCTTGTAGGTTACCAAAGGTCAGAAGATTAACTGAAACAGTCGTAGCAAAACTATGGCTACAAGAGCAGGGCTGAGGCTAGGTTCTCTGTGACTCCTGGAAGCCTCTCGAAGATCTATCGACTCAAGTGAACAGTGTGATGGAATATTCACCACCTGTCTGATGCGTGCAGCCTCAACAATACACAAGTACTTCAACAGCAATCAAAAGATTTGATAGTACTGGCCTTCTCTGTCACCTCTACACTGAGAAGGATCAGAGCAACAATGTTGTGCGAACACCGTAATCTCCAGGTTCCCCTCCAAGCCATGCACTATCGTATATCGCCACTCTTTTACGGTCGCTGGGTCAATCACCTGGGATTACTTACCCAATACCAGCATGGGGTTACCATAATCATAAACAGAGCTTCAAAGAGAACGTCCTCCACCAATTTCTCGGGGCATCTAGTACTTCAACAGCAATCAAAAGAGAACTGTTCGCTTGATCTGAGCTCTGCCACTGAACCCGATATATAGCTCATCATTGGCATACTGTAGCAGCAATATGTAGGATCTACTGAATGCACTGCAGCACATTACCACGGTTGATTTGATAGCACTGGTCTTCCCTGCCACCTCTACACTGAGAAGGATCAGTGCAACAATGTTGTGCGAACAACGTAACCTCCAGGTTCCCCTCCAAGCTATGCACTATCTTAAATCAGTCGCTGGTTCAATCGCCTGGTATTACTTACCCAATACCAGCATGGGAGCACCATCACCACAAACAGAGCTTCAAACAGAATGCAGTCCACCAATTTCTCAGGGCACATAGTGATGGCCAATAACTGAGGCCATTCCATTGTTGACCAAACCCCGAGATCAAAGGACAATAATAATTAGACTAAGCAAGGAACATTTTCCATTCTTCGATACCCTGTGTTAATATTACGGATCTATCATTCCAGCATAAATCAATTAGATCCGCTTCATCTTATTTGATACAATGTGTCCGTGTTCTATAGAATCGTTGAATCTTAGAATCATAGAATCATACAGAGCAAGAGCAGCCCATTCAGCGCATCGTGCCTGTGCCCGCTCTTTGAAAGAGCTATCCAATTAGTCCCATTCCCGTGCTCCTTCCGCATAGCCCTACACATTTTTCTTTTTCAAGTATTTATCCAATTTTATTTTGAAAGTTATCATTGAACCTGCTTGCACCAGCCTTTCAGGCAGTGATTTCCAGATCATAAGAGCTGGTTGCATAAAAAAATTCTCCTCATCTCCCCTCTAGTTCTTTTGCCAAGTATATAAATTATGTTACTGAGGAGGCAATGGGCTCACCATACAGCTGAACCTCCAGCCACACTCATGCACTCAAACTGATCTCTCAGGGGACTATGTACCGCCCTCAACGTTGATACCACAGGGCAATTCTAGGCAACCGTTAGGACTCTCTGCACTATCAGCCGCGCAGTATTATGGGCCGTTCATTGATTATGTTGTGGATGTCCTTTACAGCAGAGCAGGCAAACTCATCACCTTTGGAATCACACCAAGGCAGAAAGAAATAAGGGCCATCTACCTTTCCGGGGAAAGGTTGCAATCGATGGCATGCATGTTGCTTCGTCAACTACCACAGAAAAGGGGATGTTCACTGATGATTGCACAGTGTTCAGCGCCATTCACAAACTCCTCAGATAATGAAGCATGCAACAATGCCTGGACCACGTTCAGGCTTGGGCTGATAATTGGCAGGTAACATTCACGCCACAGAAGTGCTAGGCAATGACTATCGCCAACAAGCGAGAGTCTAATCACCTCCCCTTGATACTCAACGGTATTACAAACGCCTAATCCTCCACCATCAACATCCTGGGGGTCACCATTGACCAGAAACTTAACTGGACCAGACACTGTGGCAAAAGAGCAGGTCAGAGGCTAGGTATTCTGTGGAGAAGTGTCTCACTTCCTAACTCCCCAAAGCATTTCCACCATGTACAAGGCACAAGTAAGAAGGGTGATGGAATACTCTCCACTTGCCTGGATGAGTGCAGTTGCAACAACACTCAAGAAGCTCGACACCATCCAGGACAAAGCAGCCCGCTTGATTGGCTCCCCATCCACCACCTTAAACATTCACTCCCTCCACCACCAGCGTACCGTGGCTGCAGTGTGTACCATCTACAAGATGCACTGTAGCAACACACCAAGGCTTCTTTGGCAGCACCTCCCAATCCCGCGACCTCTTCCAACTAGAAGGACAAGGGCAGCAGGTGCATGGGAACACCATCACCTCCAAGTTCCCCTCCAAGAAACATACCATCCTGACTTAGATGTATATCGCTGATCCTTCATCGTCACTGGGTCAAAATCCTGGAAGTCCCTCCTGAACAGCACCGTGGGAGTACCTTCACTACACGGACTGCAGCGGTTCAAGAAGGTGGCTCACCAACACTTTCTCAAGGGCATTAAGGGATGGGCAATAAATGCTGGCCTTGCCAGCGACGCCAAATCCCATAAAAACGAATTTAAAAAAAGGATTTGCCTCCTCCACATCTCGTCAAGCGGCTGGGAGGAAACCACGTCCATGACTGTCTTCCTGGTGTTCCTGCTCCCATAGATTATTCTCCCAGTAAGGTCGCCCGAAGACAGCACCGGAGCACAGTAAGTCGGCAAGTGCCTCTACTAGGTTAGTCATTAGGAGGTCAAAAGGACCTCAACGGCACGCTTTCACTACCTTGTCAGATTTGGAGGAGCTTTGCCACATGATCCATATCGTACCTCACGAAAAAGTTACAGCTGCTGTAGCTTTTACAACTTCACCATTCAAAAGGACCTGGGGGTAATATTCAGTATCAACCATTTTGAGGCACTAACATAGGTCGGCCGCAAACTTTATCGCCTGGCGCAAATTACCGCTGGCGACTGTGAAATTCGGCTTTTGCGCTCCTGGAGGTGATTCGAGCGCTAAATCAAGCACTACTCCTTTCTCTTAGGGCGGGAACGGGTCGCTACCTCAGAGCGCTACTCAAACTCAGGCGCTGTCAATTACCATGGAGGGGAAAATTGGGTATCACCCAATTTGTGGCGCTAATATCGGCCGGGTGCAATGTTTAGCACCTGGGGCTACTTGTTGCTTCTGACTGCAAAATTTGCCTCTATCGCCCCTGCAGGTGATTTAAGCGCTAAATCAGGTGCTACACACCTCTTTAAAGGTACGAACAGCAGGGAGCGAGGCGTTACCTCAGAACGCTACCGAAGCTCAGGCGATGTCAGTTGCCATGGAAGCCAGACAGACTGGCGCAGTCCACTTCTTAAAGAGGTGGAGCCATCTTGCTGGCCAGCCACACCCTGCTCAGTACAACCTTGAATCTCGGCCTGGAGAGACCTCTAAAGCAATTCTGTTGGAAGCACTATGGGATAGGCCCAGGGAAAGAGCTCGGTGCTTAGGAACCTCAAAAGTGGTACTGAGGGCCACAACTCCTTAGGACAGCATAACATCTCTCCAGACATCTCTCTCCCTCTCAACCAGCGTGTACCAAAAATTTTGCCGACAATAAAAGGCAGGAAGTGCCCGCCTTTAAAGAGCGCTCCCCCAGCCCCTTCCCGACTTGATAACGTTTCCCTTTACCTGTTGTTCCTAGCAGCAGGAGCCAAGGCAGGGGACGCAACACAACATCCGGACCGGGGCATTATCAGGGCATTGCATGCTCGACTGACATCATGATCTGCGGGCGCAGGAGACTCTGATGGTAGTGATTAGCGCCGCCACAAAACGACTGGTCAATTTTGCGAGTGGCGCTAAAATTGCCACGCTCGGGTGCTTTGTTCCTAGCGCCCCGTTAGTGCTCCCCGGAGGTGCTAATGGGAGGCTGTAACCAACCGATTTTGTCCCCCTTGTACTCAGGCAGACTTGCGCCTTCCAGTTCTTAAAGGGGATGTTCAATCATACTGCAACCTCACCCTATATCATTACTGCTTGTGACCTGGGCCTGCAAGGAGATGGAATCCTTCAAACAGAAATCTCATGGCTGCTCAGAGGCCCAGGGAGAGAGCTCGCCGGTTCAGCGACCAGGCATTGGAGGCTCTGGTTAAGAACATAAGAACATAAGAAATAGGAGCAGGAGTAGGCCACTCGGCCCTTCGAGCCTGCTCCACCATTCAATGAGGTCACGGCTGGTGTTCTGCCTCAACTCCATTCACCAGCCCTATCGCCATATCCCTTGAAGCCCTTACCAGTCAGAAATCTATTGACTTCTGTTTTGATATACCCAAGGACTGAGCCTCCACAGCCCTCTGGGGTAGAGAATTCCAAAGATTCACCACCCTCTGTGTGAAGAAATGTCTCTCATCTCAGTCCTGAATGGCCTACCCTTTATCCTGAGGCTGTGGTCCCTGGTTCTAGACTCCCCAGCCAAGGGAAACATTCTCCCAGCATCCGCCCTCTCAAGCCCTGTAATCATTTTGTATGCTTCAATGAGATCCCCTCTCATACTTCTAAATTCAAGAGAATACAGGCCTAGTTTACTCAATCTCTTCTCATACGACAATCCCGCCATCCCAGGAATTAATCTCGTGAACCTTCGTTGGACTCCCTCTATGGCAAGTATATCCATCCTCAGGTAAGGAGACCAAAATTGTAGACAGCACTCCAGGTGTGGTCTCACCAAGGCCCTATATAATTGGAGTAAGACTTCTTTACTCCTGTACTCAAATCCTCTTGTAATGAAGGCCAGCATACTATTTGCCTTCCTAATGGCTTGCTGCACCAGCACATTCACTTTCAGTGACTCATGTACAAGGCCACCCTTTGAGCATCTGCATTCCCCAATCTTTCACCATTTAGGAAATACTCTGCCTTTCTGTTTTTTCTACCAAAGTGGATAACTTCACATTTATCCACATTATATTCCATCTGCCATGTGCTCGCCACTCACTGAGCCTGTCGAGATCCCCTTAAAGCTTCTTCACATCCTCTTCACAACTGACATTGCCACCTAGCTTTGTGTCATCAGCAAATTTGGAAATGTTATATTTCGTCCCCTCACCCAAATCATTGATATAGATTGTGAATAGCTGGGGCCCAAGCACCGATCCTTGCGGTACCCCACTAGTCACAGCCTGCCATCCTGAAAAAGACACGTTTATCCCTACTCTTTGTTTTCTGTCTGTTAACCAATTCTCAATCCATGCTAGTATATTACCACCAATTCCATGTGCCCTAATTTTGTTCACCAAGCTCTTGTGTGGGACCTTATCAAAAGCCTTCTGAAAATCCAAATACACGACATCTACCGGTTCTCCTTTGACTACTCCACTAGTTACAGCTTCAAAGAACTCCAATAGGTTTGTCAAACAGGATTTCCCTTTCATAAATCCATGTTGACTCTGCCCAATCTTACTATTAGTTTCTAAGTGTCCATTTACTGCAACCGTTATAATAGATGCCAGCATTTTCCCAACTACTGATGTGAAGCTAACAGGTCTGTAGTTCCCCGTCTTCTCGCTCCATCCTTTCTTAAATAGCAGGGTTACATTTACTATCCTCCAATCTGCAGGAACCGTTCCAGAATCTATGGAATTTTGGAAGATGGCAACCAATGCGTCCACTACCCCTTGGGGACAGCAATGATATCTTCATCAACTTTCCCTCTTCTCTCAGACCACTTCCCCTCACAACACGATCCCTTCCCACTTTTCATCTAAGTATACTGTCTCCATTCCTTGCTCCCTTCCTGCCCCACTCCCCTCACGTTAATGCCACTCTTGTCCCTTGCTGCTTTCAGATAATCAGCCACCATCTGAACCGCTTGTCCCTCAGCCTCCCAGTGGCAGAGACGCGGGAGGGGAGAAGGAACACCAGGCCAGAGCCTCACTGCCTGCATCTCCCGAGGGTGAGACATCGGATAATGGGGCCATGCGGTCGCTGGAGGGGAGCAGCGGAAATCGCTCTGATGTGAGTGAAGCTCTGGGACCCAGCGGGCTGCAGCATCACCATGGGGGAAGGGAAGCTCGGGGGCCATCTCCCGGTGGGTAGTGCGTGCACGAGTTCTGCTGCACAAGACTTGGATGAGAACTTCGATGTCGAGGCGATGACCACACAGGCGATGATCATGCATATGGGTGCAATAGCAGCGGTGCCAGAGAGCATGGATATACTGGCTAGGAGCATGGATGTGTCCACCACCAGCACTGCTGTCCTCTGTGCGCAAACCCTCGAGCCCATCCTTGCCACTTTACAGAGGATGGTTGATTTTCAGGAAGACCATGGGGACCCAGACCCCATGCCATGTGTTATGGGTGAGGTGGCAGCATCTATTGCAGCACAGTCTGAGGCAATGTAACGGCTTAGCGCTGTAATGAAGTCAGTGGTTGATGGTATCCAACCTCAGACTGCTCTCATGCAATCTCAAATTAATGTCACGCAAGCGTTGACTGCTGCCATCATAGCTGGGTCGGCTACTGTCCACCGGGGATCTCACTGTGCCACAGCAGGCCAACAAGCTTTGCTCGAGCAGAATGCTCTGGATGCTGAGGTTCTGCCCCGGGGGAGTGGCAGTGTGTCGTTCGAGCAGGGAGGTGCTTTCCTCTCTCAGGATGACAGCATTCCTGCTCCCAACAGTGCCACTCTGCCATTGCACTTTCCGCAGCCTGTAACCCAGCTATCCCAGACTGCTGCAGCCCATGCAGATTTAGTACAGTCTGCAGCCGGGCTCTCAAGGCCCAGAGCTGATCGAGGGCGTCCTGCAAGGCCATCTGCAGTCTCTGACCCCAAAACTCAGCAGCCTTCCACCTGCCTTGCTGCAGCCACTGGGGCCACATTACGGAGGAGCAGTAGGGTTGGGAGGGGGAAATTGCAAAGGGGAGGAAGATCATTGAGGAAAGCCCAGTAAATAAAACCCGCTATCTTTGCGTAGCCACATGACCAGCAAATGGGTGTACCAAAGTTGATGTGTTTGAAAATATATTGTTCAGTTTGGTAAGAAGTATTTCCATTTGCTAAGAACCAGTTCTGTTTCTTCTTAAATTGTTGTGTTTGTTAATTATTGTTTGTGTTTAATAAAACAGAGTTGTGCAGAATAATATCTTTTTATTTCAACGCTACAAATTTTGTCATGTTTCTCATTGGAACTTTAGCTGGTCATAGGGGCTGCGAAGTGACTGTAAAGATGTGGTTGTTCAGCCCAAATGCCATCTGCTATCTCATTTATTGGAAGCGCTGTGTAATGAGACTTTCACGAGCGTCTCCCTCCTATGTTGGTGCTGGTCTTCCTCCTCTTCATCCTCCTCCGCCTCCTCCTCTCCCTCTTCATCCTCCTCCTCCGCCTCCTCCTCACCCTCTTCCTTCTGCTGAAGTGGAGCTGCAATCCCTGGTGGCAATTGTTGGGCCCTCAGAATGGCCAGATTGTGTAGCATGCAGCACACAACAATGAAAACGGAGACTCGTTCAGGGGAGAACTGCAGGGCTCCTCCAAAGTGGTCCAGACAGCGGAACTGTTGCTTTAGCACACCGATAGTCTGTTCGATCAGGTTCCTGGTGGCACTGTGGTTCTCATTGTATGCGTGCTCAGCAGGAGTGTTGAAATTATGGAGGAGTGTCAACAGCCAGGTGGCGAGAGGATAACCCTTGTCCCTGAGGAGCCAGCTGTTAGTTTGATGCAGTGGTTGGAATACTGCTGGGAAACCAGTCTGGCGCAGGATTAATGCATCGTGGGTGCTGCCAGGATAGTGGGCATTCATTGCAAGGATGCGCTCTCTGTGGTCGCGCACCAACTGCATGTTGAGAGAATGGTAGCCTTTGCAGTTTCGAAACCACCTCTGCATTGTGATGAGGTGCCCGCAATGCCACGTAGGGTTAGTCAATGATGCCTGAACCATGGGGAAGCCTGCTACCCTTGCGACACCACATGAGCGTTCAAGCTCTTTGTCTAAGGTCATGGGGAATGAGATCTACTCTCTTCTCCTTCTGTACAGAGCATCTGTAACCTCCCAGATGCAGCAATGGACAGCGAATTGTGAAATGTTTGCAATATCGCCTGTTGAAACCTGGAAGGAGCCGCTGCCGTAGAAATTGAGACCGACTGACCTTCACTGCCATCGACAGAGACGTGCTGGTCCTGAGCTGCGGCTGGAGCTCTGGCTGCAGGAGGTGGCAGAGCTGAGTGGCCACCTCCTTGCTGAAGCGGAGCCGACTAATGCACTGCTCCTTCGACAGATGATTGTATGAGAACTGCTCCCGGAATACCCTGTGAGGATAAGTTCTCCTGTCCAGAGACATATTGGCCCTCTTCCCTCTGGCCACGTTTTCCAATAAGAACATAAGAACATAAGAAATAGGAGCAGGAGTAGGCCAATTGGCCCCTCGAGCCTGCTCCGCCATTCAATAAGATCATGGCTGATCTGATCCTAACCGCCAATCTACTATCACAGAACCATCTCCTGAACCTAACAGAATTGGACACACGAAATAGGAGCAGGATCAGGCTACACGGTCCCTGGGCCCGCTACGCTACCCACAGGGCCATGACCGATCCGAACCTAGACTCATGTCCAAATTCCTGCCCGCTCCCCGTAACCCTTAATTCCCTTTACTTCTAGGAAACTGTCTATTTCTGTTTTAAATTTATGTAATGATGTAGCTTCTACAGCTTTTTGGGGCAGCATATTCCATGGACCTACCACCCTCTGAGTGAAGTAGTTCCTTCTCATCTCAGTTTTGAAAGAGCAGCCCCTTATTCTAAGACTATGCCCCCTAGTTCTAGTTTCACCCATCATCGGGAACATCCTCCCCGCATCCACCCGATCCAACCCCTTCACAATCTTATATGTTTCAATAAGATCGCCTCTCATTCTTCTGAACTCCAATGAGTAGAGTCCCAATCTACCCAACCTCTCCTCATATGTCCATCCCCTCATCCCCGGGATTAACCGAGTGAACCTTTTTTGTACTGACTCGAGAGCAAGGATGTCTTTTCTTAAGTATGGACACCAAAACTGTATGCAGTATTCCAGGTGCGGTCTCACCAATACCTTGTACAACTGAAGCAATACCTCCCTATTTTTATATTCTATCCCCCTAGCAATGAAAGCCAACATTCCATTGGCCTTCTTAATCACTTGCTGCACCTGCATACTAACCTTTTGAGTTTCGTGCACCAGGACCCCCAGATCCCTTTGTACTTCAGTACTTTCCAGTTTCTTGCCATTAAGATAATAACTTGCTCACTATTTTTCCTGCCAAAGTGCATAACCTCACACTTTCCAGTATTGTATTCCATCTGCCAAATCTCTGCCCACTTACTTAGCCTGTCTATGTCCCCTTGCAGATTTTTTATGTCCTCCTCACTCACTACTTTCCCTCCCATCTTAGTATCATCTGCAAACTTTGATATGTTACACTCGGTCCCCTCCTCCAAATCGTTAATATAGATTGTAAGAGTTGGGGACCCAGCACTGACCCCTGTGAACACCACTAGTTACTGATTGCCAGTCTGAGAATGAACCATTTATCCCAACTCTCTGCCTTCTGTTAGATAGCCAATCCTCTATCCATGCCAGAATATTACCCCCAATCCCGTGATTTTTTATCTTAAGCAATAATCTTTTGTGTGGCACCTTGTCAAATGCCTTTTCGAAGTCTAAATACACCACATCCACTGGTTCCCCTTTATCCACCCTGTATGTTACTTCCTCAAAGAACTCCAGCAAATTTGTCAAACATGACTTCCCCTTCATAAAACCATGCTGACTTTGTCCTATTAAATTATGATTATCCAAATGTCCCGTTACTGTCTCCTTAATAATGGACTCCAAAATTTTACCTACCACAGATGTTAGGCTAACCGGTCTATAGTTTCCATCCTTCTGTCTACTGCCCTTTTTAAATAAGTGTGTTACATTAGCAGTTTTCCAGTCTGCCGGGATCTTTGCTGAGTCCAGGGAGTTTTGGAAAATTATTACCAATGCATCCACAATCCCTACCGCCACTTCCCTCAAGACCCTAGAATGTAAGCCATCAGGTCCAGGTGATTTATCCGCCTTGAGTCCCATTATTTTACCGAGTACCACTTCCTTAGTGATTTTGATCGTGTTTAGCTCCCCCCGCCGCCCCCACCCCTATAGCTCCCTGTTTGTCCAGTGTTGGGATATTCTTAGTGTCCTCTACTGTAAAGTCTGATACAAAATATTCATTCAGTGTATTTGCCATCTCCATATTTCCCACCATTAATTTCCCGGTCTCATCCTCTAAGGGACCAACATTTACTTTAGCCACCCTTTTTCTTTTTATATAACTATAAAAACTCTTACTATCTGTTTTTATATTTTTTGCTAATTTACTTTCATAATCTATCTTCCCTTTCTTAATCAATCTTTTTGTTATTTTTTGCAGTCTTTTAAAGTTTTCCCAATGTAGCGGGTGGTAATGGGGTCAGCCTACACTTTCTGACTCAGTGAGTGTTTCGAATCGCTCCCACACCCCTCTGGTTCCTAGACTTTGGACTTATTTAGGGGTTGTGAACAAAAAATGCAGCAGACAACAGGTTCTCATGAAAGAATTTTTACTTTATTAAAAGTAAAATGTAACAAACTTAAAACACACTTAACACTTAAACACAGATTGGGGAGCACACGGTACAGGCAAGGGAGAAAGACAATATACCAAACCAAAAACCATATCCCTCCCAAAGATCCCACTATCTAGCTAGGTTTTTGGTTTCAGGCGATCAGGGATAATGCTCACCAACGAATCCTTGGCAGGATTTTAGAGTCTTTTGTTTAAAAGATTTTGTAAGGCCCTTGTTGCTGCGGGGTGTCCGATGGTCACTGAGGCAGTCGCTCTGGTTTCTTCTTGTGTGCTGGTCTGTTTGCTGGCCTTCCTCCTCGTGGCTTGTAGTGGTTTTTGCTGGAGCAGGGAGAGAGCTGTGTCAGCGTAGTCAGCGAGTCCAAAAAAGAGAAAGAAGTTTTGGGACAGGCTTTCAATTATACTGTCTTTTTTTTCGCGCCCAAAAACCTCTTACTAAAACGTTTCCTTTAGGTTGCAAATGAGCCTTGCTTAGTCCATTGTCTAGTTTTGGTGGGCTTGCCAGTTCCGATGGCTTTAGCTCAGTGTTAAACATGTCTTGATCGTTTTCCGATTTAAACACAGCCTTATCTACGCGCCAAATCTCAACCCTATTGTCCAAGGGCTTTTGGCGGGCTTTTAAATCTGTCCTGTGGCTACCTGGTTGATTGGCTTTTGATGAAGTACTAAATGTTTTATTGATGTCAGGCTTCTGGTATCCTGTTTGGGTCTGGGAATTTCAAAAGGGGGTCTTGGATATTTCGATGTGTGTGAGAGGCTTTGGGTTTGTCTCTTCCACCTTGGTAGGATTGCAGTGTAAACAATTCCCAGACAGCTTGATTGGGCCCCAATACCCGAAGCTGTCCACTGCCTGTCCACGCCCCTCTGCAGCCTGTCTTGTGTCTGTGAAAGGTGTCTTTCCCAACAGTAAGATTCAAAAGTCATTTTCCTCAGGTTTTTTCTTCCCTGATCTTTAAAATGTCCGAGACTGAGGGTTTTACATCAAATCACTTCACTTAGGTCCCATTATCCCAAGTTTGTATGAAAGGTCCAAAAATCGCTCCCTTTAGGGCACTGTTCGATTTTCTGGGGGATTTTGCGAAGCCTACACCAATCCTCTATCCTCCCACTAGATATGGCTACCTTATAAGCCCTTGTTTTTAGTCGAATACTATCCTTAATTTCTTTACTTAGCCACGGATGACTGTCTTTTCTTTTACACCCTTTTCTTCTCAGTGAAATATATTTTTTTAAGAAGTTGTACAATAACTCCTTAAATGTACAACACTGATCATGTATCGTCTTACCCTTTAATCTATTTTCCCAATCCACGCTACTCAATTCCGCTCGCATACCTTCATAGTCTCCTTTATTCAAGCTTAGCACGCTTGTTTGAGATCCAACCTTCTCACCCTCTAATTGAATATGGAATTCAACCATGTTTTGGTCACTCATTCCAAGGGGATCCTTTACTGGGACATTTTTAATTAATCCTGTCTCATTACACAGGACCAGATCTAAGGTTGCTTGCCCCTGGTCGGTTCAGTTACATACTGCTCAAGGAAACCCATGCCTAATACACTCAATGAACTCATCCTCAAGGCAGCCTTGCCCAATTTGATTTGTCCAATTAATATGATAGTTAAAATCCCCATAATTATAGATGTTCCCTTATTACAAGCCTCAACTATTTCCTGATTGATATTCCGTCCAACAGAGTTGCAACTGTTCGGAGGCCTATAGACTACGCCCACTAGTGTTTTTTCCCCCTTATTATTCCTTATCTCCACCCAAACTGTTTCATTATCCTGATCTTTTGACCCAATATAATTTCTCTGTATTATTGTGATTCCTTCCTTTATTAACATAGCCACCCCACCTCACCTTCCTTCCTGCCTGTCCTTCCTGATCGTTAAATAACCTGGTATGTTTAATTCCCAGGCATTGTCACCCTGCAGCCATGTTTCTGTAATGGCCACAAGATCATACCCATATGTAGTTATTTGTGCCATTAACTCGTCTATTTTGTTACGAATGCTACGTGCAATCTTTCTCTCCGCCTCTGCTGCCTCGACGGTGAAACTGGAGGGCGAGCCCGGTGCCCGTGCAGCCCCCAGTAACTGTTGTAAATGTTGCAGTATCAAAAGTAACAGAAATCGAATCTGATAACTTTTTGTCACGAGCAAAACTCCTTCAAGTAGCAAACCGTCAAATGTGTCCAAACACCTCTTCGGTTCTGTGAACGTGCGAAGGCAGCATTGATTGCAGACAGGAAAAATCAGGAAGCGCACGCCTTTAAATAGCGCTCCTGCAGCTCCAAGCCAACTGCAAACCGTCCTCCTCTACATGTCCTTCCTAGCTGCAGACGCTGAGGCATGGGGGCGAGAATCAAATTCCTTTCTGGGGCACTACTGGGGCGATGCTCACTTGGATGTTGTCACGATCTCCAGGCACAGGAGATCATGGCGGTAGTGTTTAGCGCCACCGCAAACCGCCAGTTGAATTTCGCAAGCGGCGCTAACGAGAGGCGCCAGCCAACCAACTTTTCCCCCCTGGACTTTAGCATTGCTGGCGAGGAGGCCCTAGCTCTGCTAGATCCAGAACTACGTGGTACTAAATATCATGATGACCAACAATCAGGGAACCACTCAGTGATGCTGCATCAGGGCACAAACATCACTAAAGTCTGCCATTGACACCATCGCATTACCTCCTTCTACACTCAACATTTCCAATAAAGACACATTTCCTCAACCTACTACCTTTCCTACAACATGACAACACATCAGCTCCTTTGCCTCTACACGAGGGTGACAATGAACACCACCTGTTGAATAATACAGCACCAAATAACTACACCCTCTCATGTATGACTGTAACGTCCATCAATAACAAAGTGCAATGCCAGTGCACGATCTCTTTTATTACAATGCAGTCCAAAGTGCACACAAGCCAATGTATTCCTTCCTAAAACGCTCTGTCTCCTGCGTACCTACGTGCCTTCCCTTCACCATTCCAGTGCTTCTCCTGGGTGCAAACTGAGGGCGAGAGGAGATTTTAGAGTTATGCATGTAAGTAGTTACTGTTAAGGAAGCGGTGTAACCACAGTGCAAGGTCATGAGTTGGAACCTCCCTTAACCTGTGTGCACGATGAAATGTTAGATGACCAAGTGTTGCTTTAAGATGGTGCAGAGTGTGCTGGTCCCCAGCACCTGGTGAGTACCTTGCTTCCCGTGGTGAGGTTGGTGAACTTCTTCTGTCACTCGTCAGCAGTCCAGGGCGTGAGGGAGTGAGCACCCAGTGCCAGTGCCAGTCCCCTTAAGTTGGCACGTGACATTCCTATCAAGTTGGCACAATTGGTTATTCTTGATAAGCTTGCTGGCAGACATTCGCGTGTCTCTGCCTCCTTAATTCAGTTTCCCTGAGGTGCGCTGAGAGATGCCAGTCAGAAATTCTGTATCATTTTCTGTTCCTGAGTGCCACGTTCTGCCACCTTGTCTGGTGTTTGATGCAGATGCTCCAATTCTCGTCATAATTCTTGAAATGTATGGTAACAAGATTGATGAGACAAGTACTGAAGTTATGTGAGAGTTAATTGACTGAGCCAAGCACTGCTCCCTCCGTACCTGGTTGTACTCCAGTATGATGCTGAAGTCTATAGTTTTAACTGTCTTTGTTAAACGTTGCACTCTAATTTCCATGCAATCCACACGAAGCCCAGAGAAAATTCCCGAAGAAACTCTTTGGTGGTCTTGATATCAAATCATGACTATTACTATAGCTCCTGTGTCCTATCCTTTATTTAATGAACTGTTCCTATAAACTATCAGACAGTGTTATATCTGACATATATTTATTAATTAATGAGAACACGCTGAGTAGTACATGAAAGTAATACTCAAGTAAAATATCCATTTGACAGAGATGCGCTTACACCGCTCCAGGTAGATCGTAGTCTTGAATGTCCACTCGTTCTAAAGCTCATTGATATTTATACATCTGATGGACAATTTCAAACAACATCAGGTCACTTGCTTCGAAGCCATCAGCTCGAAGATTGTCACCTCATATGATCTCTTTGTGTCTTATGCTACGGCACCAGTAGGTGGCAATGTTGCACCACATGAACTCCGTACACGCAGGATGTGAAAGTCGCTTTATTGCTTATCAGTAAAAATAAGAACATCCTGCGTTTAAATATATCACATTCTTATGAAAGTAATAACAACTTAAACAACTCATTTGTCTGCAAATTAGCCACAATTCTTTACATAAACCCTTTGATACTTCCTAAATTGTCTTCAACTAACACTTCCTGTTGATTAGGTTTGGCCTGCAAAACCCTAACAACCTACTCTAAACCAGGTGTTAGACTGCAGCAGACAGAATGAATCCATAATAGAAAGATATTAGTACCAACTTCTGTATTAAGCTATTTTTCTATATTTCACATCGAAGGGTCTAATCTTTCTGCCATATCACGCCCAATGTAACCCTGCGATGTCTACACTTGCCCCTTTACTGTCGCGCTCTATATTAACCGTTACATAATACCCTTTAACCAGACCATGCTGTTAACCTATTGTATTAAACACTGCCCTGTACTGTCCAGGCGGCCAAAGGGCGCAATCTTTTTTTCCATTGGCTAACAGCGGGTAAACCATCGTGAGGAAAATGTGTGTTTCAAACAAGAAAGAGATAAAACTGTTCGCCGTTTTACAGAGTGTTCTCATCCGGTATTGTCAATTGACTTTGGTACTTTTAATGATTCCCTCCTCCTCAGTCAGAAGTACAGAATTGCAGGAAATCAGAATGATTTAGGCTTGTGTACTAAAAGAGGAGCAGACTACCGACGAGTGCCAGGAAAAGTTTTCCTACCTCCTCCTTTACTGTGGCATTCACCAAAGACGAGGATACGGCCAATGCCACAGTAAAGGAGCAGACTGTGGAGCAATTGGCTAGGATAAAAATAGATAAAGAAGAGCACATCAAAGGTTGGAAACACTCGAACTGAAAAGGTCACCCTGTCCTGATGGAATACATCTTAGATTGCTGAGGGAAGGAAGGATGCAAATTGCGGGGGCTCTTGCCGCAACTTCCAATCTTGCTTAGATATGGAAGTGGGGGCAGAAGGCTGGAAGATTTCGAATGTTATACCCCTGTTCAAAAAAGGGAAGAAGGATAAACCTAGCAACGACAGGCCAGTCAGCCTAACGTTAGCGGTGGGGGAACATTTACAGACAACAATCTGCGAGAAAATTCGTGCCCAACTGGAAAAATATGGATTAATAACTGAAAGCCCGCACAGCTTTGTTTGACTAACTTGATTCCGTTCTTTCATGAAGTAATGGAGAGGATTGATGAGGGCAGTGTGGTTAAAGCAGTGTATCTGGACTTACAAAAGTTATTTGATACAGTATAGCATAATAGACTTTATAGCGAAATTAAAGCCGATTGGATTAAGGGGTAGTGGCAGCATGGATACATAATTGATTAAGGGACAGAACACAGAGATTAGTGCTGAGTGGTTGTTTTCAGACTGGAAGTCAGTGTTGGGGACCACTGCTCTTCTTGATAAATATTCATGACCTTGGCTTAGATCTACGTGGTCTAATTTCAAAGTGTTGCAGATGGCACGAAACTCGGAAATGTAGTAAACAGTGAGGAGGATAGTAACAGACGCCAGGAGGACATAGCCAGTCTGTTGAAATGAGCAGAGACATGACAGATGAAATTTAATGCAGAGATGTGAGAATAAATCTTGCTAGAAAGAATGAGAAGAGGCAATATAAACGGAATGGCTCATTTTTAAAGGGGTTGCAGAAATATAGAGACCTGGGTGAAAGTACACAAGTCTTTGAAAGTGGCAGGATAAATTGAGAAGACAGTTCGCAAGGCATACGGATCCTGAAGGCAAGCAATCATTTTTTAAAGGCAAATCGTGTTTGACTAACGTGATTGAGATCATTGATGAAGTAACGGAGAGGGTTGATAAAGCTAGAGACTTAATAAGTAGAGTTAAAGAGTAAAAGAGCTAGGAAGATTTGCTAAACATTTATAAAACACTGGTTAGGCCCGAGCTGGTGTATTGTGTCCAATGTTGGGCAGTACTCATTAGGGGGGATGTCAAGGCCTTAGAGAGCGTGCAGGGATTTACTAGAATGGTACCAGTGAGGAAAGACTTCAGTTAAAAGGGGAGACTAGGGAAACTGAGGTTATTTTCCTTAGAGCAGCGAAGTTTAAGGCGAGATTTGATAGAGGTGTTCCTAAAGGAGTTCGATTGAGTAAATGAGGAGAAACTGTTTCCAGTGCCAGAAGTATCGGTAACCAGAGGACAAAGATTTCAGGTAATTTGGCAAAAGAAGCAGAGGCGATATGAGGAAAAATATACGCAGCGAGTTGTTATGATCTGGAATGCAGTGTCTGCAAGTTTGGTGAAAGAAGATTCAATAATAGCTTTCAAAAGGGAATGGGATAAACACTTGAAGGTGGGAAATATGTTGGGCTATCGGGAAAGAGCAGCGCAGTGGGTCTAATTGGATAGCTCCTTCACAGAACAGACATAGGCGCGATGGGCCGAATGGCCTCCTTCTGTGCTGAAACATTCGATGATTCTATGAACTTATGGGACACTATCTGCACCCACGGTCGTCAGTTCTCGCAGTGCATTGATTGAATCGTTACTTCTTGCTCTCTTCTGTGCCCTTCAGCTGGACAATGAAATTTTGTCATCTTTCAATTCTTCCAAGGCACATTTAGTGATGTCGTGCGGTAAGTTGTTAGTTATCAACATTTAAAGCATTTGTATGAAATGTCTTTTTGTTTGCTGTTTTTAAACAAGGAAGCAATGCAATTTCAAACAACGGTTCCTACAATAACATGGCACAGCGGGATTTCAGCTTTCCGTTTTCCATATCAATCACAAGTCTAATAAATAACTGTTACATTTGACGCAGAAGAACGTAAGAACATAAGAAATAGAAGCAGGCGTAGGCCATTTGGCCCTTCGAGCCTGCTCCGCCATTCAATAAGATCATGGGGAACTTATACCTCATCTCCACTTTCCTGCACTATCCCCATATCCCTTGATTCTCTTAATATGCAAAAATCTATCGATCTCTGTCTTGAATATTCTCAACGACTGAGCCACCACAGCCATCTGGGGTAGAGAATGCCAAAGATTCACCAGACTCTGAGTGAAGAAATTTCTCCTCATCTCAGTCCTAAATGGCCGACTCCTTATTCTAACTCTGTGACCCCTGGTCCTAGTCACCCCAGCCAGGGGAAACATCCTCCTTGCATCTACCATCTCAAGCCCTGTAAGAATTTTTAATGTTTCAATGAAATCACCTCTCATTCTTCTAAAATCTAGAGAATATAGGCCTAGTCTACTCAATCTCTCCTCATAGGACAATCCCCCCATCACATGAACCAGTCTGGTGACCCTTCATTCCTCTATGGCAAGTATATTCTTCCTTAGGTAAGGAGACCAAAACTGTACACAATACTCCAGGTGTGGTCTCACAAGAGCACTATATAATTGCAGGAAGACATCTTTACTCTCATACTCAAATCCTCTTGTAATAAAGGTCAGCATACCATTTGCTTTGCTAACTGCTTGCTGTACCTGCATGTTAAATTTCAGTGATTCGTGTACAAGGACACCCAGGTCCCTCTGAACACCAAATTTTCCCAATCTCTCACCATTTAAAAAATTACTCTGCTTTTATATTTTTCTACCCAAGTGGAGAACTTCATATTTCTCCACATTATATTCCATTTGCCATGTTCTTACCCACTCACTTAGCCTGTCTATATCCCCTTGAAGCCTCCTTGCATCCTCCTCAGAACTTACATTCCCCACCCAGCTTTGTATCATCAGCAAACTTGGATATATTACATTTGGCCCCCTCATCCAAATCATTGATATAGATCGTGAATAGATGAGGCCCAAGCACTGATCCTTGTGGTACCCCACCAGCCAACCCGAAAATGACGCGTTTATTACTACTCCCTGTTTTCTGTCCGTTAACCAATCCTCAGTCCATTACCCCCCCAATCCCATGAGCCCTAATTTTGTTTAATAACCTCTTGTGTGGCACTTATCGAATGCTTTCTGAAAATCCAAATACAGTACATCCACTGGTTCCCACTTATCTATTTTGCTAGTTACAACCTCAAAAACCCTAACAGATTCATCAAACATGATTTCCCTTTCATAAATCCGTGTTGACTCTGCCCAATCCTATTATTATTTTCTAATTGCCCTGTTGCCACGTCCTTAACAATAGATTCTAGCATTGTCCCTACTACAGATGTCAGGCTAACTAGTCTGTAGTACCCCGTTTTCTCTCTCGCTCCTTTCTTAAATAGTAGGGTTACATTTGCTACCTTCCAATCCGCGGCAACTGTTCTGGAATCTGTTCACCCTTTGTTCTTCAGCCATTGATATTCTAAACCTCACTCTTTCCTGTGAACTAAAATATCTCTCTCAGATCCATTAATAAAACTTCCTGCTTATCCAATTCATTCTTCCGGTGGACCCCATAGCTATTAAACCGCTTACCGCTCTCAGCTTTCCCTCTATTATAAACTTCAGACTTCTAAAACCCAAGCCTGGGCTCATCATATCGCTCCTCCTTGTCTCACCACACCTTTTATTTTGCTGTATTCAATCATTCGCGTGTTGTATTCTATCTCTTTGACGCTTTGTTTCTCTTTTTTCTAAAATGACTGGGATGCGCATTATGCAAATGCCAGTCAACACAGGACAGGATCGTATAGCCCGATTTCATGTTGATGGAGATTTGCATGCATAATTAATATTCAATGACGTTGCGATGTTTGAAACTTCTTAAGGAGAAGTTTAGAAAGAATCCAGAGCCACATTCGTGTCAGGAACTATTTTGCTTCTGACCCTCACCAGATCCTTCACCATGACTGAATGGGTTCGTGTTCTCGCCGCCCTGATGTTCTGTCTCCACAGTAAGTACAGGCGCTAACCTTCAGTATCGCTGCTATTACATTGCCCTAATTTTTTTGGTGCTTACGTTGAGAGGGCCTGAATTACAAACAATATTCACAATTGTACAGAGTGTGACTGATCCATAACTTATTATTTCACCAGGTATAAACGCGGATCCTGCCCTGACTCAGCCAATGTCCATCTCAACCTCCCCGGGAAGAACCGTCTCGATCAGCTGTACCATGACCGGAGGCAGCATCGGCAGCTACTACACGAGCTGGTACTGGCAGAAACCCCGCAGTGCCCCTGTGTTTATTTGGTACCAGAGCTCCGGTACTGCTTCGGGAATTCCAGATCGATTTACCGGTTCTGTGGACTCATCGAGTAACAAGATGCATTTGACCATCACCAACGTGCAGTCCGAGGACGCCGCCGATTATTACTGTGGTGCGAGGCTTAGCGGTACTTATAGCTTCATTTTCGGGAGAGGAACCAAGCTGAATCTGGACAGTAAGTTAATTATTTGTAATGTCCTCTAACATTTGCAACATTACAGAAGAAAAAACAAAAATTACTTTTAAATAATTGGCTTGGTCGATTGAATTAATGTAAATCAAGATTATTGATTTTAAAATATATTCATACGGAGCTTTTGAATCAGCGTCCAGTGATATTTAAGAGTTGCCGGGCACAAAGAGCACGCGATTTTACGGAGGGTATCCAGGCCTTGGAGAAAGGTGCAGGGGGAATCTATTAAGTTGATACCAGTACTGCGAGGTTTTAGATACGAGAGAAACGAATGCAGGTGGATTCACTAGAAGCTGAGGCTGTGATCTGCTGGACATGTTCAGAATTATGAGCCATTTTGTTCCAGCACGCTGAAAAATATTTTCACTCGTCGGCCAGTCGGTAACCTGAGAACATAAATTGAACGTCATGTCTAGAAAAACGAAGGGACAAATTAGGATATTTTCTTTAGCCAGGGGACTGGTAGGACTGCAGTGTCCTCCCTGTAAGATTGGGGCGAGCAGAACCATAGTGGCACTTAAATGGGTAAACATTGAAAAAGGAAAACCAAATGTATGGGAAATGGATTAAGTGGACGTGTCTTACAAAGGGCGCGATCAGCCTCCTTCCATGCTGTATAATTCTATGAATTCCACATAGTCTTTCAAACTGGTTTACAGCCGGCCCTTATCGCCCCGCTCAAAAGGCTACAAACATAAATTCAAAACCTTCATACGATGCGGTTTTCATTCCACTTAAAGCGCAGCCGCGATATATCACCATTAACGGATTGATACTGCGGAAGGATAGCACGGTTACTTGCTGTAACTCACTCCCACTCATCTCCAAACTGAATGATAACCATTCAGTACAAGATTCTAAGTCCTATGTTTCGCATTAATCCCCATCACTATAGTAATCAGACTGTTGCGCTAAATTCAGCAAGTGATTTACTGTATAACACAGTAACAAACACCATTGATTTACAGGATGTCTATTTACATAACATGTCACGGACTCGTTATCTTCCCATCCAAACAGTTGTGTGCGAATGTCTCGGAGTAGATTTTCAGATTTTTGCGCCTGCTTTTGTACTCAGTCAATTGCGCTTTGCTGTTGATTCTGTGGTCAGTGTCAGTGAGAGGAGTAATATTACGGAAAATGCGGATATTGTATTGCTATTTTAACTTGGTTATTCGGCTACATCAGGGTGAAATGGGCTAGCATGAGATATAAAATAGAAAAATGCTCCATAATATTATCAGTTGTTCCTTTGCGAATACATCTCTGGTATTAATGCCAATATAAAGAGAGTTCATTGCAAAACTCTTGCGTTTAGACAATAATATAAAATGATAGGAAATCCCGCTCAATAAATCCCACGGGACTCCAGATATTTCAGTATCAGAATGTTCAGCTAAACTCCGGGTGTTGCAGGGCGATTAATCTAACTGTGACAATAGGAGTTGGCTGCATTGTCAGACTTCTCGCATTTCAGCCTTCAAATTATAATGTAAAGAATGAAATGCGAAGTTGTAGGTTCCAGGGCGAACCTCTCAGAACGGCAATAGATTGTGAAACCGACCCGGGCAAAACTGGTATTGGTGAGACGCACCGATATAGCTGGCACCTCACCTCAATGCCGGAACCAATTGTAGCGGCCCGGCCTCTAATTCTAGTATTGAAAAAAAATAATGTTTTAGCCCTTTCTTCGGTGCTTTACATTACATAAACCATTTTCACGACGGTTTGACATTGGAAGCTTTTGCTTGTAGCCTAAGGGCGTTCGGAACGGTCATTTAAAGAGACAGGAGATTGTGATAATCCGGCTTCAATATTCTTACATTGGGTTATATTTCATTGTTACTTTCAAGGAAATATTTCTATTTAATAATGAAAAAGAATGAACTTGCATTGATATAGCGCCTACGACGACCTCATGACATCAAAACGCGCTTCACAGCCAATTAAGTACTTTTGTAGTATAGTCACCCTTGCAATGTAAAAACGCGGCAATCCATTTGCTGACAGCAAGGTCCCACAAACAGCAATGTGATCATGACCAGTTAATTTGTTTGAGCAATGTTGGTTGAGGGACAAATATTGCCCAGGATATTTTTGGCTTCATTATTTGCGTTTTGAGGTTATTATGGGGATATAATTATACAATATATATACAAATGTTTACAGTAACAGACGTTCTCTGATGGAAACTCTTTCTCTTTAATGAAAACGTATCATTAGTGACACTCTGACTCCAGAGATGTCTCCAAACAGCGTATTTCGAATGTGATAGAACAGTCTTCAGAAGTTTTACACAATATCGTCACCATCGGACGGAGCAGGAAACCTTTTGGAAACGCGGAGCCCAGCAGAGCGGCCGTTTCAGTGATTGGACAGAAATCCAAATATTAGCCCAATATTTACCACTTCCGACAATAGAAGTGCAAAACTGGAGCCAGAAGCAAACAATTGACATTAACAGTAAATTGATTGGAATCCACTGTTTTGAGTTAAATACTAAAGTATCTTTGCTGTCAGCAGTGGTTCCAATATTTATCCCAAATTCGGATTCCTTGCTTTTTGCGATTCTTTTAAATCCTCAGCACCTGGGACACTGTCTGTGACAGATTGTGTCAGACCAGTACATTTCAATGTAATACTGCGTCCCAGTATTATTTTTGTGCTTTTATTATTTTCTGACCCCATTATTTCCGTTAGATTAAATTTCCTTTTAAAGATTTGTATCTGTTCCTTTCCATGTAGGATAAGTAGGAACATCTTCTCAGGTTCTATATTTTCTAGAACTGTGGACACCAGTCGTTGTGCAATTGACACTAATGAGGTTCCGTTGTATTAAATTCCTCCTAGCTTTGAAGAGTGACGCTGAATTTTAAAATATTTGAAGAAAGTAAAACATTGATTGCGACTTTGATATAAATTAAGAATGGATCTTCTTTCATTTGTTTCTAATTTTCAGATCCGCGAGCTCCCTCGCTCTCCGTCCTTCCGCCTTCATCGGATCAAATCGCAGCAAAGAACACGGCGACCCTCGTCTGTTTGGTGAACGGTTTTAACCCGGGCGCTGTGGAGATTGAGTGGACTGTAGATGGCAGTGTGAGAGGGAATGGTGTTGAGACCAGTCGGATCCAGCAGGAGACGGACAACACGTTCAGTGTGAGCAGTTATCTGACTCTGCCAGCCTCAGAGTGGAACTCACATGAGCTTTACTCCTGTGTAGTTAAACACGAGACTCAGGCAAACCCGCTTCAAACAAGTATCGCCAGATCGAGCTGTATCTGATTCAAGAATCGTTTATGTATTGATTATTATACCATGAGTAAAGTTTCTTTAAAAAAAATCCGTAACCAGCTATTACATGTTTGAGTTTAAGTGGAACATTTCCAATCACAACAGATGTGCAGTTTGTCCGCTGCATTCCGCTGTCTGTATTTTACAGTGTGCTCACCCTGAGCTGATCAAAGTTCAGTGTAAGGTTACAAATACCGCAGTGTAATAAAATGACTTTCCATTATCTCAGGTGCTATGTTTCTTTCCTGTTCGTTACCCCTGAAGTAATTCATAGCAACTTTCAAAATGTGACAAAATTCTGAGCTTTAATTCATTGTGACATTCTGCACATTTTATGTAATGTCAGTGAAATCAGTCGGAATTGTGAGATTAGATACACGATGTATAACTTTAATTTAACATTTCGTGAAAATAATCTTACAACATAGTTTTAAAAATAGACCTGGCTGAATTTCATCCGTGCTTATAACAATAATTCAAACCACGTGGTGTAAGTTCTTCTAAATCATCTGGTTACACAAATTCAGGGAAAACCTCGGACCGCCTCCCTTTTATACATCCTGGACCTACAGCGGTCCAGTTTCTGCAATCGTACGATTTTTTCAAAACTATCCGATGAGTTTAATCATTGGTCAATAATGGTTATATTGAAACAGGTGCTATTAGCAGCAAGTCAAAGCGTCATAACTACAGATTCTGTCAAGCCTTTGACTGAAACCAGCTCAGAATAGAGTCGCGTTTTTTTAATTGAGCTTCACACTAATCACACACTCGGGTACGGTATCCCCTTAGTACATCGTCTCCGTTGTTCAGACTGATTTAGGAGTAAAAATTCTTCAATCGCTAAAAGTAGCAACACAAGTTGTTAAGGGCATAAAAAATGTAAACAAAGTGTTGCTTCATTTCTAGAGTAATAGAATACAAAAGCAGGTGGTTAGTGTTAGATTTATATAGAACTGTGCTCAGTTCTAACTTCCATACTACACAATTGATATCGGAGGACTGGAGAAAGTGCTGAAAATATTTACAAGGTTGTTACTAGAAATGGGAGAATGCAACTATCAGGAAAAAGAAATAGGTGGGCTCTTTTATCTGGAAAAGAGAAGTCTTACGAGATTTGATAGAGGGTTTAAAATTATGATAGAATGCGGTACGGGGACGTGTAGAAACTGTTTCCACTGTGGGTGAGTCCAGAACAAGGAGGCATAAATATAAGATAACTGCCTACTGATCAAATGAATAAATTATTTGAAGTTATGGGTTGGTAATTGCTTGGGAAGTAGGAGATAGTGAGTAGGGATAAAGGATTCATTCTCTGATTGGCTGGATGTGATAATTGGTATTCCCTTGGAATCAGGTCAGTGATCGCAGCTTTTCGAATTTGCAGATCACACTAACTTAGGAGGCACGTTAAGTTGTTTGGAACTGCGGTGGAGGTAACATAGATAGACTAAGTGAATGGGAAAAATTATGGCAAATGTAGCTCAATGTGGGGAAACATGAAGTCATCCGCTTTGGGCTTGAGAATGACAAATCAGAATAATTGCTTAATGATGAGAGACTTGGAGCTGTGGATGATTAGTGAATGTTTGGAATTCTCTGCCCCAGAGGGCTGTGAATGCTGATTCTTTGAGTATATTGAAGGCTGAGATTACATAGATTTTTGGACTCTAGACGAATGAAGGGATATGGAGATCGGGCGGGAAAGTGGAGTTGAGGCCGATGATCAGCCATGATCTTATTGAATGGCGGAGCAGGCTCGAGGGGCCGTATGGCCTACTCCTGCTCTTATTTCTTATGTTCTTATTTTCTTTTGATGAGCAAACGGATTTAGGTGCCCATGTAAACAAATCACTAAAAACTAGTGTACAGGTGCAAAAAGTGATCAAAGAGGCTATTGGAATGTTGAACAATATCCCAAGGGGATTGGAATTAAAAAGTGAAGGTGTAATGTTTTAGTTGTACACAGTCTTGTTTAGACCCCATCTGGAGTGTATGTGGATAAAGGGTCAATTAGCATTTTCAAGACTGTGCTCCATAGTTTATTTTGTTAGGTAAGAATATCATGAGATACGGAACAAAGGCGAGCAAATGGAAGTCAGGTGCAGATCAATCATGATCTAACCGAAAGCCGGAACAAGTTGGAAGGGCTTAGATTCCCTGCAATTACATGTAGTGAGAATCTGTTTAAATAACAGTATAACATCACATTGTATTCAGTGCCAAAATTAATGTTGACCTGACTTCAAATGTACCGAGAACACGAAGTTTAAGAGTTTTTCCAATCACAATACGTGGTTGCACATAGTCATTCCGTCCCCTACTAAGATAAACCGATAATGCCTGCCTTAGATTTTATTTTCTTTCAATTAGCTGCACTCGCCATGTGCAGTCAGACAGCAAACAATTTTGTTTCGAATCACTGCGGTTGGAGACAATTTGAAAGAGATGTCCCTTCTCTGACCAGCAGTGTCGCTGTTGAGCACATTTACCTGAAACTGCGAAAGTTTCTCCAAATAACAAAGAAATTGAGCAGGGTAAAGTGAAATAGAGCAAAAGAGTTGTATGCTCATTCCGGGGCACATTATTTGCATTTAAAAATGTGGCAGATACAGACGCCCTGTGCTTCCTTGAGGAGGGTGGTTCGCTGATGAGACACTGAAACCAAGCAGTACATCTCGTGTAAAATACTAAAAGGTAACAAGCAGCAGTCTGACCTTCAAAGAGTGCAAAGGTCCAGCTCAGTATGTCCTCAAACTGGCTTCCTAGTAGAGCCACAGGAAGCCAAGTAGTGTCTTCTCCTCGCCCGGGATACCACACAATGTGACACAGCGTGAACAGTCTGAATCGAATATATAAATCCATGTTTAGGTTAACGAGAATAAAAAAAAACACAACAACCCCATACAGATACAGATGGTCCAAACCACAGCATGCTCATCATCCTCACCTGCAAGAATGTTTGTGCATAAACAGACATCGATCGACTTTCTCAATCATTTACATATTTGACAAGTAAAGTGCAGAAAATAACGTAACACAACACAGGGTTACAAGTAATCATGGGATTTAAAGAAGTCAGCAAGATTGGGTCCCTATAATAGTGAGAGCAAAGCCAGCAATAGTGACCCTCACCCTATCTGTATTGAACATGACCAATACTGTTTTTGTGAGAGGGACTAATGTTTTATTTCGTTCCAGAATTGTGCAGTATGCATTGGTGGCTCTGAGTTTAGCTTTGTGTTAACACGAGGTGTTCCTCAGTCAACTTGTTTGCAGGCGGGTTAGGAATTGATTTAATCACGATTTGTGGGACATTGTAAATTCGTTGATGAAGATTCTCTCAATCAGTATTGCGAGTGAACTCGTAATCCATCTAAAAGAACGTCTTCTAAGCTTCTACGTTCGCAGAGACTAACTAGAGGCAATGCTCACGAACATTTAGGGTATCGCATTACACAGTGACCAGAGGACTTCCTACCTCAGAGGAATTCAAACGAAATATCTCCAGTAGCTGTAATCATACTCCCCAAAAGCCCACGATCCACCACTTGTAGGTTACCAAAGGCCAGAAAATTAACTGAAACAGTCGTAGCAAAACTATGGCTACAAGAGCAGGGCTGAGGCTAGGTTCTCTGCGACTCCTGGAAGCCTCTCGAAGATCTATCGATTGAAGTGAACAGTATGATGGAATAATCACCACTCGTCTGAATGCGTGCAGCCTCAACAATAAACAAGTACTTCAACAGCAATCAAAAGATTTGATAGCACTGCTCTTCCCTGCCACCTCTTCACTGAGAAGGATCAGAGCAACAATGTTGTGCGAACACCGTAACCTCCAGGTTCCCCTCAAGCCATGCACTATCCTAACTTGAATATATATCGCCGCTCTTTTACGGTCGCTGGTTCAATCACCTGGGATTACTTACCCAATGTTGCCCAAACCCCGAGATCAAATGGCAATAAAATTAGACTGAGCAAGGAACATTTTAATTCTTCGATAACCTGTGTTAATATTACAGATCCATGATTCAAGCATAAATCAATTAGATCCGCTTCATGTTATTTGATACAATGTGTCCGTGTTCTATAGAATCATTGAATCGTAGAATTATAGAATCATACAGAACAGGAGCAGGCCATTCGGCCCATCGTTCCTGTGCCCGCTCTTTGAAAGAGCTATCCAATTAGCCCCACTCCCCTGCTTCATCCCCCTAGCCCTACACATTTTTCCTTTTCAAGTATTTATCCAATTTTGAAAGTTACTGTTGAATCTGCTTCCACCACCTTTTCAGGCAGTGAATTCCAGCTCATAAGAGCTGGTTACATTAAAAAATTCTCCTCACCTTCCCTCTGGTTCTTTTGCCAAGTATATTAAATTCTGTTACTGACGTGAGAATAGGCTCACTATACAGCTGGACCTCCAGCCACACTCATCTACTCACACTGATTTCTCATGGGCTATGAACTGCCCTCAACGTTGATAGCACAGGGCAATATATAGGGAATGATAGCGTAGTGGTGATATCACTGGGCTGGTAATCCAGAGGCCTGCACTAAAATCCAGAGACGTGAGTTCAAATCCCACCACGGCAGCTGCGGAATATAATTTCAGTTAATTAAATGAATCTGGAATAATTACTGGTATCGGTAATGGTAACCATGAATCTATCGGATTGTCGTAAAAATCCATCTGGTGCACTAATGTCCTTCAGGGAAGGAAATCTGCCATCCTTACCTGATCTGACCTATATGTGACTCCAGACCCACAGGAATGTGGTTGACTCTTAACTGCCCTCTGAAATGGCCTAACAAGCCACTCAGTTGTAACAAACCGCTACGAAAAACAATAAAAAGAATGAAACTGGACGGACCACCCGGCATCCACCTCGGCACCAGCTATGGACACGGCAATGGAATACCCAGCCCAGTCGACCCTGTAAAGTCCTCCTCGCCAACAGCTGGGGACTTGTGACAAAATTGGGAGAGCTGTCCCACAGACTAGTCAAGCAACAGCCATAATCATACTTTTCAGCCAATGTCCCAAACTCCTCCATCACCATCACTGGGTATGCCATGTCCCACCGGCAGGGGTCGCGGTACAGTGGTGAAGGAGTGGCCTCAGCATTGAGTCGAGACCCCATGAAGTCTCATGCCTTCAGGTTAAGCATGGGCAAGGTAACCTCCTGCTGCCCTCCCTCAACTGATGAATCAGTACTCCTCCATATTGAACAACACTTGGAAGAAGCACTGAGAATAACAGGGGCACAGAATGTACTCTGCGTGGGGGACTTCAATGTTCTTCACGAGTGGTTCGGTAGCACCACTGCTGACTGAGCAGGCCGAGTCCTGAACGACATAACTGCCAGTCTGGGTCTGCGACACAAGGGAAAAACCTACATGACATTGTCCTCACCAATCTACCTGTCGCAGACTCATCTGTCCATGACAGTATTTGTAGCAGTGACCACCGCACAGTCATTGTGGAGACGAAGTCCCGTCTTCACACTGAGGACACCCTCCATCGTGTTCCGTGGCACTACCACTGTGCTAAATGGGATAGCTTCAGAACAGATCTAGCAGGGCATCCATGAGGCACGTGGGGCAGCAGCAGAATTGTATTCCACCACAATCTGTAACCTCATGGCTCGGCATATCCCTCACTTTACCATCAAGCCAGGGGACAAACCCTGGTTCAATAAGGAGTGTAGAAGGGCATACCTAAAAAGGAGGTGCCAACCTGGGGAAGATGCAACACAGGACTACATGCATGCTAAAAAGCGGAAGCAGCAAGCTACAGACAGGGCTCAGTGATCCCACAATCAACTGATCAGATCAAAGCTCTGCAGTCCTGCCACATCCAGTTGTGAATGATGGTGGACCATTAAACAACTAACGGGAGGAGCAGGCTCCATGAATATCCCCATCCTCAATGATGGTGGAGCCCAGCACGTGAGGGCAAAGGACAAGGCTGAAGCGTTTGCAACCATCTTCAGCCAGAAGTGCCGAGTGGATGATCCATATCGGCCTACTCCTGACGTCCCCACCATCACAGAAGCCAGTCTTCAGCCAATTCGATTCATTCCACGTGATATCAAGAAACGGCTGAGCGCATTGGATACAGCAAAGACTATGGGCCCCTACAACATCCCAGCTATCGTGCTTGTGCTCCAGAACAAGCTGCGCCTCTAGCCAAGCTGTTCCAGTACAGCTACAACACTGACATCTATCAGACAATGTGGAAAACAGCCCAGGTATGTCCTGTCCACAAAAAGCAGGACAAAGCCAACCCAGTCAATTATCGCCCCATCAGTCTACTCTCAATCATCAGCAAAGTGATGGAAGGTGTCATCGAAAGTGCAATCAAGTGGCACTTACTCACCAATAACCTGCTCACCGATGCCCAGTTTGGGTTCCGCCAAGACCACTCGGCTCCCGACCACATTACAGCCTTGTTCCAAACATGGACAAAGGAGCTGCATTCCAGAGGTGAGGTGAGAATGACTGCCCTTGACATCAAGGCAGCATTTGTCCGAGTGTGGCATCAAGGAGCCCTAGTAAAACTGAAGTCAATGGGAATCGGGGGTAAAACTCTCCACTGGCTAGAGTCATACCTAGCACAAAGGAAGATGGTTGTGGTGGTTGAAGGTCAATCATCACAGCCCCAGGACATCGCTGCAGGAGTTCCTCAGGGCAGTGTCCTAGGTCCAACCATCTTCAGCTGCTTCACCAATGACCTTCCCTCCAACATAAGGTCAGAAATGGGAATGTTCACTGATGACTGCACAGTGTTCAGCGCCATTCACAACTCCTCAGATAATGAAGCAGTCCATGTCCGCATGCAACAAGACCTGGGCGACGTTCAGGCTTGGGCTGATAAGTGGCAGGTAACATTCGTGCCACAGAAGTGCCAGGCAATGACTATCTGCAACAAGCGAGAGTCTAACCACCTCCCATTTACATACAACGGTATTACCATCGACGAATCCCCCACCATCAACATCCTGGGGGTCACCATTGAGCAGAAACTTAACTGGAATAGACACATAAATACTGTGGCAACAAGGGCAGGTTAGAGGCTAGGTATTCTGTGGTGAGTGTCTCACCTCCTGAGTCCCCAAAGCCTTTCCACGATCTACAAGGCACAAGTAAGGAGTGTGATGGAATACTTTCCACTTGCCTGGATGAGTGCAGCTCCAACAACACTCAAGAAGCTAGGCACCATCCAGGACAAAGCAACCGCTTGATTGGCACCCCACCTTAAACATTCACTCCCTCCACCACCGGCGTACCGTGGCTGCAGTGTGTACCTTCTACAAGATGCACTGCAGCAACTCGCCAAGACTTCTTCAGCAGCACCTCCCAAACTCAACACCTCTTCCACTTAGAAGGACAAGGGCAGCAGGTGCATGGGAACACCACCACCTCCAAGTTCCCCTCCAAGTCACACACCAGCCTGATTAGAAATATATCACCGATCCTTCATCGTCGCTGGGTCAAAATCCTGGAACTCCCTACTTCTGGGCGCCTGTTAGGAATCTCTGGACAATCAGCCGCGCAATAGTATGGGCCGTTCATTCATTATGTTGTGGATATCCTTTACAGGAGAGTAGGCAAACTCATGACCTTTGGAATCAGCAAGGCAGAAAGAAGTTAGGGCCATTTACTTTTCCGGGGTTGTAGTTTCCACAAAGGCTGCAATCGATGGCACGCATGTTGCTTCGCACACTACCACAGAAAAGAAACCCTTCAACTGCATCAACACGAGGCGCTTCATATCCCAGAACGTGCAGATGGTGTTCGGCATAATGCAGAGAATCCTTCATCTCAACACCAAATATGATGGAAGTTGTCATAATACCTTCCTACTGCATGACTCGCCTCCTCCCCATCTCTTCAAGCGGCTGGGGGAAAATCTCGTGCATGAATGGTTTCCTGGTGACACTGCTCACATAGATTGTTCTCCCAGTAAGGACGGCCCGAAAACATCACGGCAGCCCCGCTAGGAGACAATGCCTCTACTAGGTTAGTCATTGGGCTGTCAATCAGGAACTTAAAGGCAGCTTCAGCTACCATGCCAGATTTGGAGGGGCTTTGCAATATGATCCTGATCGTACTTCACGAAAGAGATACAGCCTGCTCTACCTTTTACAGCTTCACCATTCAAAAAGAAAAAAATCGGAGTCGACCATGTTGGGGCGCTAACATCGGCCGGCCGCATACTTTAGCGCCCGGCGCAAATTAGCGCCGGCGATCGCAAATTCGGCTTTAGCGCCCCTGGAGGTGATTGGAGCGCTAAATCAAGCGCTACACACTTCTGTAAGGGTACTAACGTCGTGAAGCGGGGCGCTACCTCAGAGCGCTACTCAAGCTCAAGGGCTGTCAATTACCTAGTACTCAGACAGACTGACGCCTTCCAGTTCTTAAAGGGGCGATTCAGTCATGCTGCACAGCCTCACCCTATATCATTGCTGCTTTTGATTTGGCCTGCAAGGAGGTGGAATTCTTCAACCTGGAATCTCATGGATGCTCACAGGCCCAGGGAGAGAGCTCGCCGGCTCAGCAACCAGGCATTGGAGGCTTTGGTTGCGGCTGTGGAAAACCAACGGGCAGTGCTGTTCCCAGACACGGCAGGAGGTCATTGCCGCGGGAGTTCACAAGGATGTGGAGTGAGGTGGCCCGGTACATCTTGACCAGACTATGGTAGGCACATGTGCCAAACACATGGCAACACACTCACTCACGCGCTGTCCTTTTTCTTGCAGGACAAGTTTGCTCGTGCCAGGAGGAAGCAGCTATGCACGGGAAGAGGTCAGGCGGAGATGCACCTCCTTACACAGCTGGAGAAGCGAGTGCGAAGCATCATCGGGAGCCATGTCTTGGGCGCTGTGGCAGTTGGAGAGGTCGATCCCCTTGGGGACAGCACGGTATGTTCATCAACTCTCCTTTTTCTCTCATGCCACTTCACCCTCACAGCACGAGCCGTTCCCACTTTCCATCTAAGTATACTGTCTCCATTCCTTTCTACCTTCCTTCCCCTCTCCCCTCACATTAAACCCATTCTTGTCTCTTACTGCTTTCATATAATCAGCCACCATCTGAACAGCTTGTCTTTCAGCCTCCCAGTGGCAGCGATGCAGGAGAGGAGGAGGAAAACCAAGCCGGAGCCTCACTGCCTGCGTCTCCCGAGGGTGACACATTGGATAATGGGGCCATGCAGTCACAGGAGAGGTGCAGAGGAAATCGCTCTGATGTGGGTGAAGCTCATGGGCCCAGGGGGCTGCAGCAACGCTATGGGGGAAGGGAGGCTCGGGGGCCATCTCTCTGGATGGTGAGTATGCGCACGAGTTCTGCTGCACAGGACTTCGATGAGGACCTCGATCTCGAGGCAATGACCACACAGGCGATGAGCATGCACACTGAGCTTATGGGTGCAATGTTAAGGGTGCCAGAGAGCATGGATACACTGGCTAGGAGCATGGAGCAGTCCGCCTCCAGCACTGCTGCCATCAGTGTGCAAATCCTCGAGCCCATGCATGGCACTTTGCAGAGGATGGTTGAAATTCAGGGAGACCGTGGGGACCCAGACCCCATGCCACGTGTCATGGGTGAGGTGGCAGCATCTATTGCAGCACAGGCCAAGGCAATGCGACGGCTTACTCATGTAATGGAGTCACTGGTTGGTGCCATCTAATCTCAGACTGCTCAAATGCAGTCTCAGATTGATGCCATGCACGCGCTGACTGCTGCCATTGTATCTGGGTTTCCCACTGTCCACCGGGGATGTCACAGTGCCGCAGCAGGCCAGCGATCTGTGCACAAGCAGATAGCTCCGATGCTGAGGTTCTGCGCCGGGGGAGTGGCAGTGTGTTGGATGAGCAGGAAGGTGCTGTCCTCTCTCAGGATGACAGCTGTCCTGCTCCCACGAGTGCCACTCCGCCATTGCTGTTGCCACAGCCTGTCTCCCAGCCATCCCAGACTGCTGCCGCCTATGCACAGTTGGTGCAGTCTGCAGCCGGGCCCTCCAGGCCCAGAGCTGGTCGAGGACGTCCTGCAAGGCCATCTGCAGTCTCTGGCTCCCAGACACAGCAGCCTTCCACATGCCTTGCTGCAGTCACGGGGGCCGCATTATGGAGGAGCAGTAGGGTTGGGAGGGGGAAATTGCAAAGGGGAGGGAGATCTTTGAGGAAGGGCAAGTAAATAAAACCATGGGGAACCTGCTATCCTGTGTGAAGCCACATGACCAGCACATGGGGGGAGTATATTTTTGCAAAGTTGATGTATTTGTAAATATATTGTTCAGTTTGGTAAGAAGTATTTCCGTTTGCTTAGAACCGGTTCTGTTTGTGCATAAATTGTTGCGTTTGTTTGTTATTGGTTGTGTTTAATAAGATAGAGTTGTGCTGAATAATACATTTTTATTTCGACGTTTCAAACTTGGTCATGTTTCTCTTTGGAATTTTGGCTCGTCATATGTGGTTGTTCAGCCCAAATGCCATCTGCTATCACATTTGTTGGAAGCGCTGTGTAATGAGGCATTCATGAACGGCCCTTGCAGAAGTAACATTGAGTGGCGCCCTCCTACGTTGGTGTTGTTCCTCCTCCTCTTCATCCTCCTCCTCCACCTTCTCCTCCTCCTCTCCCTCTTCCTCCTCCTGAGGCGGACCTGCAATCCCTGGTAGCAATTGCTGTGCCCTCAGAATGGCCAGGTTGTGCAGCATGCAGCACACAACAATGAAAACGGAGACTCGATCAGGGGATTACCGTAGGGCTCCTCCAAAGTGGTCAAGACAGTGGTACCATTGCTTTAGCAGGCCGATAGTCTGTTTGATCAGTTTCTTGGTGGCGCTATGGCTCTCATTGTATGCATGCTTAGCAAGAGTTTTGGGGTTATGGAGGTGTGCCAACAGCCAGGTGCAGAGTGGATAACCCTTGTCCCCGATGAGCCAACCACGAGCTTGATGCGGTGTTCGGAACAGGTCTGGGACACCAGTCTGGCGCAGGATGATTGCATCATGGCTGCTGTCAGCATTGTGGGCATTGATTGCGAGGATGCGGTGTCTGTGGCCGCACAACAACTGCACATTTAGAGAGTGGTAGCCTTTGCGGTTGTGGAACACCTCTGCATTGTGATGAGGTGCCCACAATGCCACGAACGTGCAGTCAATGGTGCCCTGAACCACGGGGAAGCCCACTATCCTTGCAAAGCCAGGAGCATTCATGCTGCTTGTCTCTGGTCATGGGGAATGAGATGTACTCCCTTCTTCTTCTGCATAGAGCATCTGTGACCTCCTGAATGCAGCAATGGACAGCGAACTGTGAAATGTTTGCAATATCCCCTGTTGAAACCTGAAAGGAGCTGCTGGCATAGAAATTGAGAGCGACTGTGACCTTCACTGCCACCAAGAGAGAGCTGAGGCTGGAGCTCTGGCTGCAGGAGGTGGCAGAACTCTGTGACCACCTCCTTGCTGAAGGGGAGCCTTCTAATGCACTGCTCCTCTGACAGATGAATGTATGAGAACTGCTCCCGGAATACACTGGGAGTGTAAGGTCTCCTGTGGACAGGCCTGTTGGCCCTCCTCCCTCTGGCCACTTTTTCCAATTTTCTCTCTGCCTCCGACGGTGAAGCTGGAGGTCGAGGCCCCGTGCCAGTACAGCCCGCATTAACTCTTGTAAATGTTGCGGTATCAAAACTAAGAGAAATGGAACCTGATAATTATTTGTCACGACCAAAACTCTTTCAAGTAGCAAACCGTCAAATGTGTCCAAACACCTCTTTGCGTCTCCACGAGAATGATTGAATACAGCAAAATAAAAAATGCGGTGAGACAAGGAGGAACGATTAGATGAGCCCAGGCTTGGGTTTTAGAAGCCTGAAGATTACAATAGAAAGGGAAAGCTGAGGGCGGTAAGCGGTTTAATAGCTATGGGATCCTCGGGAAGAATGAATTGGTTAAGTAGAGTATGAGTTGAAATTTGATTTGTACACAGCGAGGAGTTAAGGAGTTTGTACACTGTCCTTATTGGCATGAGGAGATAGATAGATAGATAGATAGATAGATAGATAGATAGATAGATAGATAGATAGATAGATAGATAGATAGATGGATGATGTCGGAGGTGAGTGAATGATAGACAATCACATAGGGAAGTTTTTCTTCTATCCTGCCCTGGAATGTGAGTGAGGTATCAGAAGTGCCGTGGGAGCAGCATTCCAGATTTGGGAAGCCTTGGAATAGAGAGTTAAACGTCGTGAGAAAAATATGGAAGAGGAAACGGAGCTTTTCGCGAGAAGTTTTATTAATGGAGCTGAGAACGGTACTTGGGTTCACAGGGAGCAGTGAGATTAAGAATGTCAAAGGATTGAAGGACGAAGGGTGAATGAGTCAAATGTCACAGTTGTTTGTTAGACTTGTGATTGATATGGAAAACTGCAAGCTGAAATCCCGCTGTGCCGTGTTATTGTGAATCGTTGTACGAAATTCCATTGCACCCTATTCTAAAAATAGCAACCAAAAATAAGCGTTTTACTTTCATGTACTACTCAGTGTGTTATCATTAATTAATAAACATCTGTCAGATAAACCACTGTCTGATAGTTTCTCGGATCTGTTGATCCAATAAAGGATAGGACACAGCACCACCACAATGGTTCATTGGGAATTTTCTCTGGGCTTCTACCACTCCACCGTAACTTGTGGGGTAGTTAGTTGGAAACTCGGGGGATGAAGTGGTTCTTCGGTGTTTGAGTAAAACAGGCCAGTGAATCGGCAGCATATTTCAGCAGCATGTAAAAACGGCTAACCAATCGCTATTACCTGTTTTACGCTAAGACCCAAGACCAATTTTACCCCCGCAGTTTACACGAGGGGTTTCTGCTGTGCATTCGCCGAAGTTACCGTCGTGGAGTAGGAGGAGCTCGAGGAAATTATTTGTGGTAGGAGCACAAGGGATTCCTCGGTTAGTCATTGCATACACATTGGAATAGTTATTAGTATAAATCCAGTGAGAAACGTGTATAGGAAACTGGAAGAAAGCAGGGACAGGGTATGAATTTGGATGATCAGCCATGATCTCATTAAATGGCGGAGCAGGCTCGAGGGGCCGAATAGCCTACTCCTGCTTCTATCTTCTATGTTTCTATGTTTCTATGTCAACGTGCGAAGGCAGCATTGATTGCCAACAGGAAAAAAACAGGAGGTGCATGCCTTTAAATAGCGGTCCTGCAGCTCGAAGCCGACTGCAAACTGTCCTCCTCTACCTGTCGTTCCTAGCGGCAGGCGCTGAGGCAGGGGGCGAGAGTCAATTTCCGTTCTGGGGCGCTACCAGGGCGATGTGTGCTTGGATGACGTCACGAGATCGTGTCGGTAGTGTTTAGTGCCACCGCAAACCGTCAATTTAATTTCGGGGACAGCGCTAAAATCACCGTGTACGTGTGGTAAGCCATTAGCGGCCCACTACTAGCCCCGGAAGGGCTAACCAGAGGCGCTAACCAAGCAAATTCCACCCCCCTCCCGGACTTTAGCACTGCTGGCGAGGAGGCCCAATCTCTGCTAGATCCAGAACTACGTGGTACAAAATATCATGATGACCAACAGTCAGGAGACCAGTCAGTGTTGCTGCATCAGGGCATAAAGTCTGCCATTGACACCATCGCATTACCTCCTTCTACACTCAACATTTCCAATAAAGACACATTCCCTCAACCTACTACCTTTCCTACAACATGACAACACATCAGCTCCTTTGCTTCTACACGAGGGTGACAATGAACACCGCCTGGTGAATAATACAGCACCAAATAACTACACCCTCTCACGTATGACTGTAACCTCCATCAATAACAAAGTGCAATGTCACTGCACAATCTCTTTTAGTACAATGAAGTCCAAAGTGCACAGAAGCCAACCTATTCTTTCCTAACACGCTCCGTCTCCTGGGTACCTACAAGTGCCTTCCGTTCTTATGGGTGCAAACTGAGGGCCAGAAGAGATTTTAGTGTTATGCATGTAAGTAATTACTGTAGGGAAGCGGTGTAATCACAGTGCAAGGTCTTGAGTTGGAACCTCTGTTAACCTAAGTGCATCATGAAATGTAAAGTGACCAATTGTTGCTTTAAGATGGTGCAGATTGTGCTGGTGCCCAGCACTTAGTATGTTACCTTGCTTCCCGTGGCGAGGTTGTTGAACTTCTTCTGGCAGTCATATGCAGTCCAGGGCGTGGGAGAGTGAGCATCCAGTGCCAGTGTCACCCCCTCCAGCAGGCACGTGACATTCCTGTCCGGTTGGCAAGAATGGTTATTCTTGATAGACTTGCTGGCACAGACATTCACGTGTCTCTGCCTCATTAATTCAGTGTCCCTGAGGTGTGCTGAGAGGTGCCAGTCAGGAATTCTGTATCATTTTCTGTTCCTGAGTGCCACGTCCTGCCACTTTGTCTCGGTGATTGATGCAGATGCTCCAATTCTCGTCATAATCCTTGAAATGTATGGCAACAAGATTGATGAGACATGCACTGAAGTTATGTGAGAGGTAATTGACTGAGCCAAGCACTGTTCCCTCCTTACCTGGTGTTCTCCAGTATGATGCTGAAGTGTATAGTTTTAACTGTGTCTGTTAAACGCTGCACTCTAATTTACATGCACTCAGTTTCCTATACACGTTTCGCACTGGATTTATGCTAATAACTACTCCAATGTGTATGCAATGACTAACCCAGGAGTCCCTTGTGCTCCTACCACAAATAATTTCCTCGAGCTCCTCCTACTCCACGACAGTAACTTCGGCGAATGCTCAGCAGAAACCCCTCGTGTAAACTGCGGGGGTAAAATTGGTCTTGGATCTTAGCGTAAAACAGGTAATAGCGATTGGTTAGCCGTTTTTACATGCTGCTGAAATATGGTGCAGATTCACTGGCCTGTTTTACTCTAACACCGAAGAACCACTTCATCCCCCGAGTTTCCAACTAACTACCCCACAAGTTACGGTGGAGTGGTAGAAGCCCAGAGAAAATTCCCAAATGAACCATTGTGGTAGTGCTGTGTCCTATCCTTTATTGGATAAACAGATCCGAGAAACTATCAGACAGTAGTTTATCTGACAGATGTTTATTAATTAATTATAACACACTGAGTAGTACATGAAAGTAATACGTTTATTTCTGGTTGCTATTTTTGGAATAGGGTGCAATGGAATTTCGTACACGGTTCACAATAACACGGCACAGCGGGATTTCAGCTTGCAGTTTTCCATATCAATCACAAGTCTAATAAACAACTTTGACATTTGACTCATTCACCATTCGTCCTTCAATCCTTTGACATTCTAAACCTCACTGCTCCCTGTGAACTCAAGTATCGTTCTCAGCTCCATTAATAAAACTTCTCGCGAAAAGCTCCGTTTCCTCTTCCATATTTTTCTCACGACGTTTAACTCTCTATTCCAAGGCTTCCCAAATCTGGAATGCTGCTCCCACGGCACTTTTGATACCTCACTCACATTGCAGGGCAGGATAGATGAAACACTTTCCTATGTGATTGTCTATCATTCACTCACCTCCAACATCATCTATCTATCTATCTATCTATCTATCTATCTATCTATCTATCTATCTATCTATCTATCTATCTATCTATCTATCTATCTGTCTATCTATCTATCTATCTATCTATCTATCTATCCCCTCATGCCAATAAAGACAGTGTTCAACCTCGTTAACTCCTCGCTGTGTACAAATCAAATTTCAACTCATACTCTGCTTATCCAATTCTTTCTTCCCGAGATCCCAAAGCTATTAAACCGCTTACCGCCCTCAGCTTTCCCTCTCTATTGTAATCTTCAGGCTTCTAAAATCCAAGCCTGGGCTCATCTAATCGTTCCTCCTTGTCTCACCGCATTTTTTATTTTGCTGTATTCAATCATTCTCGTGTTGTATTCTATCTCTTTAACTAATGTTTCTCATTATTCTAAACTGGCTGGCATGCGCATTATGTAAATGTCAGTCAACGCAGCACTTGGGCTCCTCTTGCCCGATTTCATGTGGATGGAGGTCCGCATGCATAATTAATATTCAATGACGTTGCGATGTTTGAAACTTCTTAAAGAGAGGGTTAGAAAGAGCCCAGAACTATATTCGTGTCAGAAACTATTTTCCTTCAGACACTCAACAGAACCTTCACCTTGACTGAATGGGTTCGAGTTCTAGCCGCACTGATGCTCTGTCTCCACAGTAAGTACAGGAATTAACCTTCAGAATCTCTGCGTTTTACATTGCCCTGATTTTTTGTGTGATTGAGTTTAACGGACCTGAATTACAAGCAATATTCATAATTGCACAGAGTGTGACTGTTCGATAACTTGTTACTTCACTAGGGATAAACGCTGATCCTGCCCTGACTCAACCAATGTCCATCTCAACCTCCCCGGGAAGAACCGTCACGATCACCTGTACCCTGTCCGGAGGCAGCATCGGCAGCTACTACACGAGCTGGTACTGGCAGAAACCCGGCAGTGCCCCTGTGTTTGTTTGGGATGGAAGCAACACCAAAGGTTCGGGAATTCCAGATCGATTTACCGGGTCTGTGGACTCATCGAGTAACAAAATGCATTTAAGCATAACCAACCTACAGTCCGAGGACGCCGCCGATTATTTCTGTGCTGTGAAGCGTTCAGTTAGCTTCACTTTCGGGAAAGGGACCAAGCTGAATCTGGACAGTAAGTTAATTATTTGTAATGTCCTCTAACATTTGCAACATTACTGAAGAAAAAACAAAAATTACTTTTAAGCAATTGGCTTGGTAGGTTGAATTGGTGTAAATCAAGATTATTGCTTTTAAAATATATTCATATGTATCTTGTGAATCAGCGTCCAGTGATATTTAAGAGATAGCCAGGCACAAAGGACGCGCGATTTTACGGAGGGTATCCAGTCCTTGGAGAGGGTGCAGGGGGAATTTATTAAGTTGATACCAGTACTGCGTGGTTTTAGATACGAGAGAAACGATTGAAGATGGATTCACTAGAAGCTGACGGTGTGATCTGCTGGACATGTTCAGAATTATGAGCCATTTTGTTCCAGAAAGATGAAAAAATATTTTCACTCCTCGGCCAGTCGTTAACCTGAGCACATAAATTGAACGTCATGTCTAGAACAACGAGAGGGGCAAATTAGGATATTTTCTTTAGCCAAGGGACTGGTAGGACTGCAGTGTCCTCCTTGTAAGAGTGGGGCGAGCAGAACCACAGTGGCGCTTAAATGGGAAGTGGATAAACATTGAAAAAAGGAAAAACAGATATATGAGAAATGGATTAAGTGGACATGTCTTACAAAGGGCGCCATCAGCCTCCTTCCACGCTCTATAATTCTATGAATTCCACATAGTCTTTCAGACTGGCTTACAGCCAGCCCTTATAGCCCCAATCAAAAGCCTACAAACATAAATTCAAAACCTTCATACGATGCCGTTTTCATTCCACTTAAAGCGCAGCCACGATTTATCACCATTAACGGATTGAGACTGCGGAAGGATAGTGTGGGGACTTGCTGTAACTCCCTCCAACTCGTCTCCAAACTCAATGATAAACATTCAGTCCAAGATTCTAAGTCCTACGTTTCGCATTAATCCCCATCACTATAGTAATCAGACTGTTGCGCTAAATTCAGCTAGTGATTTCCTGCATAACACAGAAACAAACACCAATGACTGACAGGATGTCAGTTTTCTTAACAAGTCACGGGCTCATTATCTTCCCATCGGATCAATTGTGTAGGAATGTCTCGGAGAAAGTTTTCAGATTTTCAGATTTTGCACCTTCTTTTGTAGTCAGTCAATTGCGCTTTGCTGCTGATTCTGTGGTCAGTGTCAGTGTGAGGGGTAATATTACAGAAAATGCGGATATTCCATCGCTATTTTAACTTGGTTATTCGGCTACATCAGGGTGAAATGGGCTAAGATGAGATATGAAATAGAAAAATGCTCCATAATATTATCAGTTGATCCTTTACGAATAGATCTGGTATTAATGCCAATGTAAAGAGAGTTCATTGTAAAACTCTTGCGTTTAGACAATAAAATAAACTGATATGAAACCCCGCTCAATAATCCCACGGGACTGCAGATATGTCAATATCAGAATGTTCAGCTAAACTCCGGGTGCATCAGGGAGATTAAACCAACTGTGACAATAGGAGTTGGCGGCATTGTCAGACTACTCGCATTTCAGCCTCCAAATGATAATGTAAAGAAAGAAAGGTGAAGTTGTAGGCTCCAGGGCGAACCTCTCAGAACGGCAATAGATTTTGAAACCGACCCGGGCAAACCTGGTATTGGTGAGACGCGCCGGTATAGCTGGCACCTCACCTCAATGCCAGAACCAATTGTAACGGCCCAGCCTCTAATTCTAGTTTTGAAAAAAATAATGTTTCAACCCTTTCTTCGGTGCTTTACGTTACATAAACCATTTTACCGAGAGTTTGTCATTGGCAGCTTTGGCTTGTAGCCTATGGCCGTTGCGAACGGTCATTTAAAGAGACAGGAGATTGTGATAATCCGGCTTCAACATTCTTACATTGGGTTATATTTCATTGTTACTATCATGAGAATATTTCTATTTAATAATAAAAAGATTGTCCTTGCATTGATATAGCGCCTACGACGACCTTAGAACATCTCAACGCGCTTCACAGCCAATTAAGTACTTTTGTAGTATAGTCACCCTTGTAATGTGAGAAACGCGGCAACCTATTTGCGCACAGCAAGGTCCCACAAACAGCAATGTGATCATGACCAGTTAACGTGTTTTAGCGATGTTGGTTGAGAGACAAATATTGCCGAGAATATTTTTGGCTTCATTATTTGCGTATATAATTATACATTGTAGGTAAAATTGTTTACAATAACAGATGTTCTTTGTTGGAAACTCTCTTTCTTTAATGAAAACGTATCATTTGTGACACTCTGACCCCAGAGATTTCTCCAAACAGCGTATTTCGTATGTGATAGAACAGTCTTCTGAAATTTTGTACAACATAGTCACCGTCAGGACGGGGCGGAAAAACATGTGAAACGCGGAGCCGAGCAGAGCGGCCGCGGCAGTGATTGTACAGAAATCCAAATATTAGCCCTATATTTACCACTTCCGTCAATAGAAGAGACAGAAGCAAACAATCGAGATTAACAATAAATTGATTAGAATCGAGTGATTTGAGTTAAACATTACAGAATCTTTGCTGTCAGCAATGGTTCCAATATTTATCCCAAATTCTGATTCATTGCTTTTTACGTTTCTTTTAAATCCTGAGTTCCTGGGACACTGTCTACGGCAGATTGCGTCAGACCAGCACATTTCAATATAATACTGTGTCCCGGTAATTTTTTGTGTTTTAATTATTTTCTGACCCTTAATTTCTGTTAGATTAAATTTCCTTTAAGGTTTTGTATCTGTTCCTTTCCATGTAGGAAAAGTAGGAACATCTTCTCTGGTTCTATATTTTCTAGAATTGTGGGGCCCACTCGTTGTACAATTGACACTAATGAGGTTCCGTTGTATTAATTTCCTCATAGCTTTGTAGAGTGACCCCGCATTTAAAAATAATTGAAGAAAGTAAAACATTGATTGCGACTTTTATGTCAATTAAGAATGGAGCTTCTTCATTTGTTTCTCCTTTTTAGATCCGCGAGGCCCCGCGGTGTCTGTCCTTCCGCCTTATCGGATCAAATCGCAGCAAAGAACACGGCGACCCTGGTGTGTTTGGTGAACGGCTTTAACCCGGGCGCTGTGGAGATTGAGTGGACCGTAGATGGCAGTGTCAGAGGGAATGGTGTTGAGACCAGTCGGATCCAGCAGGAGACGGACAACACGTTCAGTGTGAGCAGTTATCTGACTCTGCCAGCCTCAGAGTGGAACTGACACGAGCTTTACACCTGTGTGGTTAAACACGAGACTCAGGCAAACCCGCTTCAAACAAGTATTGCGAGATCCAGCTGTATCTGATTCAAAAATCTTATGTATTGATCGATTATACCATTGGCAATGTTTCTTTAAAATTACTTTCTGTGTTCAGAAATTACATGTTTGATTTTAAGTGGAACACTTCCAATCACAGCAGATGTGCAGTTTGTCCGCTGCATTCCGCTGTCTGTATTTTACAGTGTGCACACCCTGAACTGATCAAAGTTTCAGTGTAACTTTACAAATGCCGCAGTGATATAAAATGACTATTCCGTTATTTCAGTTGCTCTTATTCTTTCTGTCCGTTAACCCCGAGGCAATTATAGCAGCTTTCTAAATGTGACCAAATAGTGAGGTTTTATTTTTTTTGCGACGTTCTGCACATTTTATGTAGAGTCAGTGAAATCAGTGAGTACACGATGTATAACTTTAATTTAACATTTCGTGAAAATAATCACACAACATAGTTTTAAAGTAGACTTGGCTGAATTTTCTCCGTTTTTATGACAAGAATTCAAAGCACGTGGTGTAAGTTCTTCTAAATCATCTGGTTACACAAATTCAGGGAAAACCTCTGACCGCCTCCCTTTTAGACATCCTGGACCAACAGCAGTGCAGTTTCTGCAATTGCATGAATTTATCAAAACTATCTGAGGACTTTAACCATTGGTCAGTAATGGTTACATTGAAACAGGTGTTATTAGTAGCAGACCAAAGCGTCATAACTACAGATTCTGTCAGGCCCTTGACTGAAACCAGCTCAGATAAGAGTCGCGCTTTTAAATTTGGCTTCACAATAATCACACACTCGGTACGGTATCCCCTTTAGTACATAGTCTTCCTTGTTCAGACGGATTTAGGACTAAAAATACTTAAATCGCTAAAAGTAGCAACACAAGCTGTTAAGGCCATAAAGATTGTAAAGAAAGTGCGGGTTCGTTTCTCGAGACATAAATACAAAAGCAGGGGTTAGTGTTAGATTTATATAGAACTATGCTCAGTTCTGGTCTCCATACTACAACATGATATTGAAGGATTGGAGAAAGTGCAGAAAATACTTACAAGGTTATTACTAGACATGGGAGAATGCAACTATCAGGAAAAGAGAAGACTGATAAGATTTGATACAGGCCTTTACATTTAGGATTGAGTGCGGTAGGGGGGACGTGGCTAAGCAGTTTTCACTGTGAGTGAGTCCAGAACAGGGAGGGATAAATATAAGATAACAACCTACAGATCAAATAAATAATGTATTTGAATTTATGGGCTGGCAATTGGTTGGGAGGTAGGAGAAAGAGAGCAGGGATAAAGGTTCGTTCTCTGATTGGTTGAATGTCATAAATCGTGTTCCCGAGGGATCAGTTCTGGGACCTCAGCTTTTCACCATATATATTAATGATTTGGATGAAGGCATAGCGAGTTGTATATACAAGTCTGCAGACGACACTAAGTTAGGAGGCACAATAAGTTGTGTGGATCGGCGATGGAAGTTACCTAGATAGACTCAGTGAAAGGGCGAAAATTATGGCAGATGTAGCTCAATGTGGGGAAGCATGAAGTCGACCACTTTGGGCCTGAGAATGACAAATCAGAATATTTGCTAAATACTGAGAGACTAGGAGCTGTGAATAAACAAACGGATTTATGTATCCATGTAAACAAATCACGAAAAACTAGTGCACAGGTGCAAAAAGTGATCAAAGAGACTAATGGAATGTTGAACTTTCTCCCAAGGGAATTGGAATTAAAAAGTGAAGGAGTAATGCTTCCGTTCTGGACAGCACTGGCCAGACCACATCTGGAGTATTGCATTCCGTTCTGGGCATCGAAGTTAGGAAAGATATATTGAGCTTGGAAAGGGGTACAGTACAGATTCATCAAAATGATACCAGATTTGAAAGTGTTCAATTAAGAGGACAGATTGCATAAACGTGATTTGTATTTTCTTATGTTTTAACGGCTGGTTTGTATTTTCTTAAGTTTTAACAGTGATGCAACGGAGGTATATAAAATTATTATGAAATTCGATCAGACAGATACAGAGAAATTATTTCCACTAGTGAGGAAATCCAGAAAAAGAGGACACAATCTTAAAATTAGAGCTGGGCCATTTAGGAGTGAAATCAGGAAGCATCCTTTCACACACACGATAGTTTAAATCTGAAACAAGCATCTCGCACCGCCCCTCCCCCGTCCCAAAGGCTGTGGTTAATGGGTCAATTGAAACTTTCATGACTGAGATCGATAGATTTTAATTCGGTAAGTGTATGAAGAGATATGATACAAGGCCGGGTAAATGGAAGTCAGGTGCAGATCCAGCATGATCTAACTGAAAGCCGAAACAAGGCGGACGGCCGGAATTGACCTACTTCTATGCTGCAGATTCTCTGCAGATATATGTAGTGAGAAACAATTTAAATAACAGGAAAGCATCACATTGTATTCAGTGCCAATAATTTATATTGATCTAACTTTAAATGCGCCGAAAACATGAAGTTTGAGAGATTTTTTCAATCACAATACGTGGTTGCACACGATTATTTCGTCCCCACCTAGGATAAAGCGAAAATGCCTGCGTTAGATTTTTTTCATTCAATTAGCTGCACACCCCACGTGCAGTAGGACAGCGAACAATTACGTTTCGAGTCACTGCGGTTGGAATCCCTTTGCAAAGGTTGTCCCTTCACAGAGCGCAAGCGTTTTCTGTTCAATCCGAGGCACATTATTTTCATTTAAATATTGGGCAGATACAGCCGCACTCTGCTTCCTAGAGAAGTGTGTTTCGCAGATGTAAGTACTCATTGACACTGAACCCAAGCAGTGCATCTCGTGTAAAATACAAAAAGGTAACAAGCAGCAGTCTGACCATCGAAGATTGCAATGGCCCAGCTCAGTCTGTCCTCAAAATGGCCTCCTGACAGAGCCACAGAAAGCCACGTAGTGTCTCCTCCCCGCCCAGGATAACACACAATGTGAACACGATGTAAACAGCCTTAATCGAATATATAAATATATTTTTAGGTTAACGAGGTTTAAAATACAAAACACAATAACCAATTCAGATCCAGATGGTCCAAACCACAGCATGCTCATCATCCTCTCCTCCAAGAATGTTTGTGCCTAAACAGCCATTGATTGATATTCTCAGTTATTTCGTTATTTAACAAGTAAAGTGCAGAAAATAACGCATCATAACAAGGGGTTTCACGGAATCGTGGGATTTAATTAAGTCAGTAAGATTGGGTCCCTAAAAGAGTGAGAGTAAACCAACAATTGTTGACCCTCGCCCTACCTGTATTGAACATGACCAATATTGTTTATGTGAGATGGACTAGTGTTTTATTTCATTATAGAGCTGTACAGTGTGGCATTGGTGGCTCTGAGTTTAGCTTCGTGTTAACACCGAGTGCTCCTCCGTCAACTTGTTTGCAGGCGGGTTAGGAATTGATTTAATCACGATTTGTGGGACATTGTAAATGCGTTGATGAAGATTCTCTCATTCAGTATTGCTGGTGATCTCGTAAACCTTCTAAAAGAACGTCTCTCAAGCTTCTAGGTTTACGAGACAATCAAGAGGAAATCTTCTCAAACAGTTACAGATCGCATTACACAGTGACCAGAGGAATTTCTACCACAGACGAATTCAAACAAAATACCACCAGTAGCTGTAATCATACGTCTGGATGCGTGCTGCCTCAACAACACTCAAGTATTTCAACACCAATCAAAAGAGAACAGTTCACTTGATCTGAGCTCCTGCCATTGAACTCGATATATAACTCATCATTGGCATTCTGTAGGATCTACAGAATGCACTGCAGCAAATTACCACGGTTGATTTGATAGCACTGGTTCTCCCTGTCACATTAACCTCTAGAAGGATCAAACCAACAATGTTGTGCGAACACCATCACCTCCAGGTTCCCCTCCAAGACATAGACTATCCTAACTTGTATATATTTCGCCGCTCTTTCGCGGTTGCTGCTTCAATCACCTGGGATTACCTACCCAATACCGAGTTGGGAGCACCATCACCAGAAGGATTGCAGAGCTTCAAGGAGAATGCCCTACACCAATTTCTCAGGGCACCTAGTGATATACCATAGCTGAGGCCATACCATTATTGCACATACCCCGAGATCAAAGGACAAACCTGCTGACAAGGGTGGTGCTGTTGTTGTTTGGCGAACCGATCTCTACCTAGCGGAAGCTGAACCTCAACTCTCCGACACCTCCTCCTATCTCCACCTGGACCAAGACCCCACTACCGAACATGAAGCCACCGTTTCCAAGACTGTCGCTGACCTCATCTCCTCTGGAGATCTCCCCCCCACGGCCGCCAACCTCCTAGTTCCCCAACCCCGCACAGCCCGCTTCTACCTCCTTCCCCAGATCCACAAACAGGACTGCCCTGGTAGACCCATCGTTTCAGCCTGTTCTTGCCCCAAGGAATTTATCTCTTCCTATCTCGACTCTCTTTTTTCTCCCCTTGTACAGTCTCTTCCCACCTACATCCGCGACTCTTCCGACGCCCTTGCCACTTTAACAGTTTCCAGTTTCCCGGCCCCAACTGCCTCCTTTTCACTATAGACATACAATCCCTCTACACCTCCATCCCCCACCAGGATGTCCTGAGGGCGCTCCGCTTCTTCCTTGAAAAGAGGCCCAACCAGTCCCCATCCACCACCACCCTCCTCCGCCTGGCAAAACTTGTTCTCACATTGAACAACTGCTCCTTTGACTCCACTCATTTCCTCCAAATCAAAGGTGTTGCTATGGGTACCTGCATGGGTCCTAGTTATGGCTGCATTTTCGTGGGATATGTGGAACACTCTTTGTTCCAGTCCTACTCGGGTACCCTCCCTCACGTCTTTTTCCATACATTGATGACTGTATCGGTGCCGTCTCCTGCTCTCGCCCTGAACTAGAAAATTTCATTCACTTGGCTTCCAATTTCCACCCTACCCTCACCTTCACATGGTCCATCTCCGACTCTTCCCTTCCCTTCCTCGACTTCTCGTCTCCATCTCTGGGGATAGGTTATTGCGAAACATTCACTACAAGCCCACTGACTCCCACAGCTACCTGGACTACACTTCCTCCCACCCCGCCACCTGTAAGGACTCTATTCCATTCTCCCAGTTTCTCCATCCCCGCCACATCTGGTCTCACGATGCCACCTTCCATACAAATGCTTCCGACATGTCTTCCTTTTTCCTCAACTGAGGATTCCCCTCTACTGTGGTTGACACGGCCCTCGACCGTGTCCGCTCTATCTCCCGCACTTCTGCCCTCACCCCTGCCCCTCCCTCCCAGAACCACGATACAGTTCCCCTTGTCCAAAACTTTTCACCCCACCAGCCTCCACATTCAACGGATCACCCTCCGCCATTTCCGCTACCTCCAGCGTGATCCCACCACCAAATGCATCTTCCCGTCACCTCCCCTTTCAGCATTCCGTAGGGACTGCTCCCTCCGCGACACCCTAGTCCACTCCTCTACCACCCTCAGCATCCCCTCCCCTTCGCCTGGCACCTTCCCGTGCAAGCGCAGGAGATGCAACACATGCCCTTATACCTCCCCCCTTCCAACTGTCCAGGGCCCCAAACATCCCTTCCAGGTGACACAGCGATTTACTTGTACTTCCTGCAATTTAGTATACTGTATTCGCTGCTCACGATGTGGGCTCCTCTACACTGGGGAGACCAAACGCAGATTGGGTGACCGCTTTGCGGAACACCTCTGTTCAGTCCGTAAGGGGGCCCCCCAGCTCCCTGTGGCCTGTCACTTTAATTCAGCACACCATTCCCACTCAGACCTCACCGTCCTCAGCCTCTTGCATTGTTGCATGGAAGCTCAGCGTAAGCTCGAGGAACAGCACCTCATCTTTCGATTAGGCACTCTACAGCCCTCTGGACTCAAATAGAGTTCAACAATTTCAGATCATAACCTCGGCCCCTATCACATATATATATATATATTTTTCCACACTTTTGTTTGGCCTTTTTTTCTTCCCTCCCACATGGCAGCTGTCCTTCATTCTGCCAGCGCAATTCACACTTCATCTAGAGCCATCCTTTTTTCCTTTCCCTTTCCCATTACCACCTCCTCTTGCCTTGAATATATCTTAATGTCTCTTAATCTCTCCTGCTTTCTATCCTATCACTGGCCTTCCCTTTTGTTCTTTCATCCCCTCCCCCTTTTCCCAGCCCTTAAACTTGCTTTAAAATCTATTCAATTTCCTGCTTGTTTCCAGTTCTGACGAAAGGTCTTCGACCTGAAACGTTAACTCTGTTTCTCTCTCCACGGATGCTGCCTGGCCTGCTGAGTTTTCCAGCGTTTTCTGTTGTTATTTCGGATTTCCAGCATCCGCAGTATTTTGCTATCACAACAAAAATTAGACTTAGCAAAGAACATTTTCGATTCTTGGATACCCTGTGTTAATATTACGGATCCCTGGTTCCAACATAAATCAATTAGATCCGCTTAATGTTATTTCATATAATGCGTCTGTGTTGTATAGAATCATAGAATCGTAGCATCATAGAATCATACATAACAGGAGCAGGCTATTCGGCCCATCGTGCCAGTGTCGGCTCATTGAAAGAGCTTTCCAATTAGCCCCACTTACCTGCTCCTTCCCCATAACACTGCAACATTTTTTCCTTTTCAAGTATTTATCCAATTCCCTTTTAAAAGTTACTGCTGAATTTGCTTCCCTTTCCGGCAGTGAATTCCAGATCATAACAACTCGTTGCATAAAACAATTCCCATCATCCTCCCTCTAGTTATTTTGCCAATAATCTTAAATGTACGTCTTCTGTTCCTGACACACCTGCCAATGGAGACTGTTTCTCTTTATTAAAACCCTTCGTAGTTTTAAGCACCTCCATCAAATCTCGGCTTAACCTCCCCGCTCTAAGGAGAATTACGCAGCCATTCGTATCTCTCCACATAATTGAAGAACCTCGTCTCTGGTATCATTTTGATAAATCTCCTCTGCACCCACACCAGGTCCTTGACATTCTCCCTTAAGTGCTGTGCCAGAACTGGACACAATAATTCAGCTGAGGCCTAATCAGTGATTTATTACCACAAGACTGATACTGACCCTGCGTGCTTGTGAGAAGATGTTGCGTTTCTGCGCACATAGGAAAATGTTAAATGTTTCCCCATTACTGCCCAATAAAATATGTGTCGGTAAGCGCTAATTCCTGCCATTCATTGGCTAAACCTCCCAAAATAGACTTGGTTCCATTCAGTTCCAATTCGTGAAAACCCATTGAACAGAATTGTGTCGAGTATCGAGAGTCGGGCCCTTCTGTTTTACTGCGAACGGGTGACGTGGTTACATCGTGAGTACTTGCCAGATATTTGAGGAACACCATCAAGCTCTGTTTGTGATGCTCACTCATTCCGTTATTTACGGCTCAGGTTTCCATTGGAAATCTCCCCCGTTGTTTCCTGCGAACACAGAATGAGAACTGGTGTAAAGTGCAGAAGGTGAATTCTCCTCTTTAAGTATCATCGTCAATTGGAACTTCGGTCAGTGTCATTCTGTGTGAACTAAGACAAGGGAATCCGCTAAGTGTCATGGTCCTGAAGATGATATTTCCTATGGACTTACCGCTCTATGCAATTATCATGGAGGAGGAGGAGGAGGAGAAACCGCGCAGGATGGAGCAAAGAAGCCTCAGGCAGCATTTAAGAAGGATGCAGCCGACTAGGTATTACTCCATATGAGGAACATTCTGAGGATCTGTGCATAAGCACAGTGTAGTTTACCAAAGAGGCAATAGGGCAACTATACAGGTGGACGTACAGCCACGCTCATCTACTCACACCGATCTCTCAGGGGCAATACAGGTAATCACCGCCTTCAACTTTTATATCACAGGGTAATTCTAGGTCCCCGTTAGGAATCTCTGCACCAACAACCGGGCAGTAATATGGACCGTTCATTGATTATGTTGTTGATGTCCTTTACAGGAGAGCAGGCAAATTCATTACCTTTGAAATCTCAGCAAGGTATAAACAAGTTATGGCCATCTACTTTTCCGGGTTGATGTTTCCCCAAAGGCTGCAATCAATAACATTGCTTTGCACCTCACATCCCCTTCCCCTGGGTGCCTACATACGCCTTCCTTTCACCATTCCAATGCTTCCCCTAGGCACAAACTGAGGGCCGAAATTTATATTATGGTTATGCATGTAAGTAATAGCTGTTAGGGATGCGTTGTAACCACAGTGCAAGGTCTTGACTTGGAACCTCCATTAACCTAAGTGCATTGTGGAATGTTAGTTGCACAAGTGTTGCTTTAAGATGATGAAGAATGTGCTCGTCCCCAGCACCTGGTTGGTTACCTTGCTTCCGCTGGTGAGGTTGGTGAACTTCTTCTGGCACTCGTCCCCAGTCCTGGGCATAAGAATGTAGGCACACAATGCCAGTGCCACCTCCTTCCACCTGACACGTGACAGACTTGTCAGGTTGGCAGGAATGGATATTCTGGATAAGCTTGCTGGCACAGACATCCACATGTCTCTGCCTCCTTAATTCAGTTTCTCTGAGGTGGGCTTGGAGGTCCTAGTCAGAAATTCTGTCTTCTTTTTCTGTTCCTGAGTGCCACGTCCTGCCACCTTGTCTGGCTGCTTGAAGCATAATTCTTGAAATGTACAATGACAACAACAACAACAACTTGTATTTATATAGCGCCTTTAACGTAATAAAACGTCCCAAGGCGCTTCACAGGAGTGTTATAAGACAAAAAATGTGACACCTAGCCACACAAGGAGCAATTAGGGCAGGTGGCCAAAAGCTTGGTCAAAGAGGTAGATTTTAAGGAGCGTCTTAAAGGAGGAACGATAGGTAGAGAGGCAGAGAGGTTTAGGCAGGGAATTCCAGAGCTTAAGGCCTAGGCAACAGAAGGCACAGCCACCAATGGTTGAGCGATCATAATCAGGAATGCTCAAGACGGCAGAATTAGGGGAGCGCAGATATCCTGTGGGGTTGTGGGGCTGGAGGAGATTACAGAGATAGGGAGGTGCAAGGCCGTGGAGGTATTTGAAAACAAGGATGAGAATTTTAAATTGAGGCGTTGCTTAACTAGGAGCCAAATTTGGTCAGCGAGGGCAGGGCTGATGGGTGAATGGGACTTGGTGCGAGTTAGGACACGGGTATCTGAGTTTTGGACGACCTCAAGTTTACATAGGGTAGAATGCGGAAGGCCAGCCAGGAGTGCATTGGAACAGTCAACTCTAGAGGTAACAAAGCCATGGATGAGGGTTTCAGCAGCAGATGAGCTGAGGCAAGGGCGGAGACGGGCAATGTTATGGAGGTGGAAATAGCTGGTCTTAGTTATGCCGCAGATATGTGGTTGGAAGCTCATTAAGGGTCAAATATGACACCAAAGTGTGCTTCAGCCACAGACAGATGTTAGGGAGAGGGACGGAGTCAGTGGCTAGGGAACGGAGTTTGTGGCGGGGACCGAAAACAATGGCTTCAGTCTTCCCAATATTTAATTGGAGAAAACATCTGCTCATCCAGAACTGGGTGTCGGACGAGCAGTCTGACAATTTAGAGAGCGTGGCAGGGCTGAGAGCAGTGTTGGTGAGGTAGAGCTGGCTGTCATCAGCTTGCAAGTGAAAACTGACTATGTTTTCGGATGATGTCGCCAAGGTGCCACATATAGATGAGAAATAGGAAGGGGCCAAGAATAGACCCTTGGAGAACACCAGAGGTAACGATGTGAGAGCAGGAAAGAGAAGCCGTTGCAGGTGATTCTCTGGCTACGATTAGATGGATAAGAATGGAACCAGGCGAGTGCAATCCGACCCAGCTGGACGAAGGTAGAGAGGCGTTGAAGAAGGATGGAGTGGTCAATCGTGTCAAAGGCTGCAGACAAGTCAAGAAGGACGACGAGGGATAGTTTACCTTTGTCACAGTCACAAAGGATGTCAGTTGCACGTTTGATGAGAGCCGTTTTGGTACTGTGGCAGGGGTGGAAACCTGATTGGAGGGATTCAAACATGGAGTTGTGGGAAAGATGGGCATGGATTTGAGAGGTGATAACATGTTCATGGCCTTCGGAAAGGAAATGGAGGTTGGAGATGGGGCTGTAGTTTGCAAGGACCGAGGGGTCAAGTTTTGATTTTTTGAGGAGATGAGTGATGACGGCAGACTTGAAGGAGAGGGGGTCAGTACCTGAGGAGAGAGAACCATTAACAATATCAGCTAACATGGCAGCCAGAAAAGGATGTTAGGTGGTCAGAAATTTGGTGGGAATAGGGTTGAGGGAGCAGGAAGAAGGTCTCCTGGACAGCATGAGCGTGGAGAGGTCATGAGGGGAGATCGGAGAGAAAGAGCAACTGGAGAAAGATATGAGTTCAGGGCTAGGGCAGGGGGGCACCTTAGAGGAAGTTTGGCCTGGTGGGCTAGGTGAAGGAAGGGACGTGGTAGAGGCAGCTGAACGGATGGTCTCAAACTTAGAGACAAAGAAGTCCATGAGCTCCTCATACTTGTTGTCGGAGGTGAGGGTGGATGAGACAGGGAGGATGGTTAGTAATGGAGAATAGAAGCTGGGGTTTATCTTTGCAATCCAGAGTGAATTCTGGGATAGTGAGCAATTTTGGGAGACGATAGCAGGACCCGATAATGCCAGTTGTCCACCATATCCGTTCAAGTCTGCATCCCTTGGACATATGGGAGTGAAGTGGAGGGCCGTACCAGGGGTAACGGTCAGGGTGAGAGTGAGTAATTGTTTTAATCGGGATTAGGGCATCAAAGGTGGTGGTGAGCGTGTGGTTGAGCAGATCGGTAGCTGCAGAAATGTTGTGTATGGTAAAAGGATTGATGAGACATGCAATGAAGTTATGTGGGACTCAACTGATTGAGCTTAGGATTGCTCACTCTTTACCTGGTTATCCTCCAGTGTGATGCTGAAGTGTATAGTTTTAACTGTCTTTGTTAAACTTTGCACGCTACTTTCCATGCACTCCAGCAGCCTACACATGTTTTTACTCTGGATTTACACTACTGATTACTCCAATGTGTATGCAATGATCTGACCCATGAAACCGTTGTGCACCTAACACCAGGAAATTCCTCCAGCTTCTCCTACTCCAGGAAAGTAACTTCGGCGGATGTTCAGCAGAAACCCCTCGTGTAAACTGCGGGGGTGAAGTTGGACTTGGGTAATAGCGCAAAAATGGATCTAGCAACTCGTAAGCCATTTTTACGCCCTGCTGAAATTGGCTGCCAATTCACTGGCCTGTTTTACTCTATCACAGTAGACGAATTTCATCCCTCGGGTTTCCACCGAACTACCGCACAATTTACGGTAGAGTGGTAGAAGCCCAGTGGAAACTTCCAATGTACCTTTCTGCGGGTCTTGATATCATGCCAGGACTATTACTCCAGCTCCTGTGTCCTATCCTTTATAGAACATAGAACATAGAACAGTACAGCACAGTACAGGCCCTTCGGCCCTCGATGTTGTGCCGAGCATTGTCCGAGACCAAGATCAAGCTATCACACTCCCTATCACTCTGGTGTGCTCCATGTGCTTATCCAATAACCGCTTGAAAGTTCCTAAAGTGTCCGACTCCACTATCACAGCAGGCAGTCCATTCCACACCCCAACCACTCTCTGAGTAAAGAATCTACCTCGGACATCCCTTCTATATCTCCCCCCATGCACCTTATAGTTATGCCCCCTTGTAACAGCTGCCTCTACCCGAGGAAATAGTCTCTGAACATCCACTCTATCTATCCCCCTCATCATCTTATAAACCTCTATTAAGTCGCCTCTCATCCTCCTCCGCTCTAAAGAGAAAAGCCCCAACTCCCTCAATCTTTCCTCATAAGACCTCCCCTCCAAACCAGGCAGCATCCTGGTAAATCTCCTTTGCACTCTTTCCAATGCTTCCACGTCCTTCCTATAGTGAGGTGACCAGAACTGCACACAATATTCCAAATGTGGTCTCACCAAGGTCCTGTACAGTTGCAGCATAACCTCACGGTTCTTAAACTCAAACCCTCTGTTAATAAACGCCAACACACCATAGGCCTTCTTTACTGCTCTATCCACTTGAGTGACAACCTTCAGACATCTGTGGATATGAACCCCCAGATCCCTCTGCTCCTCCACGTTCCTCAGAACCCTGCCGTTGACCCTGTAATCCTTATTCAAATTTGCCCTACCAAAATGAATCACCTCGCACTTATCAGGGTTAAATTCCATCTGCCATTTTTCGGCCCAGCTCTGCATCCTATCAATGTCTCTTTGCAGCCTACAACTGCCCTCCACCTCATCCACTACTCCACCAATCTTGGTGTCATCAGCAAATTTACTGATCCACCCTTCAGTCCCCTCCTCCAAGTCATTGATAAAAATCACAAACAGCAGAGGACCCAGCACCGACCCCTGTGGCACACCGCTGGTAACTGGTCTCCAGTCCGAAAATGTTCCATCCACCACCACCCTCTGCCTTCTATGAGATAGCCAGTTACTTATCCAATCGGCCAAATTTCCCTCTATCCCACAACTCCTTACTTTCTTCATGAGACGACCATGGGGAACCTTATCAAACGCCTTACTAAAATCCATGTATACGACATCAACTGCTCTACCTTCATCTACACACTTAGTTACCTCCTCAAAGAATTCAATCAAATTTGTTAGGCAAGACTTACCCTTCACGAATCCGTGTTGACTATCCCTGATTAAGTTGCCCCTTTCCAAATGGTCATAAATCCTATCCCTCAGGACATTTTCCATTATCTTACCAACCACCGAAGTAAGACTAACTGGCCTATAATTACCAGGGTCATTCCTATTTCCTTTCTTGAAGAGAGGAACAACATTCGCCACTCTCCAGTCCTCTGGCACCATCCCCGTGGACAGTGAGGACCCAAAGATCAAAGCCAGAGGCTCTGCAATCTCCTCCCTTGCCTCCCAAAGAATCCTAGGATATATCCCATCTGGCCCAGGGGACTTATCGACCCTCAGGTTCTTCAATATTGCTAAAACATCTTCCCTCAGAACATCTACCACCTCCAGCCTATCCACCTTTATCACACTCTCATCCTCAAGAACATGGCCCCTCTCCTCGGTGAACACTGACGAAAAGTATTCATTCATCACCTCTCCTATCTCTTCTGACTCCATGCACAAGTTCCCACTACTGTCCTTGACCGGCCCTACCCTCACCCTGGTCATTCTTTTATTTCTCACATAAGAGTAAAAAGCCTTGGGGTTTTTCTTGATCCGACCCGCCAAGGACTTCTCATGCCCCCTCCTAGCTCTCCTAAGTTCTTTTTTTAGCTCATTCCTTGCTACCTTGTACCCCTCAATCGACCCAACTGAACCTTGTTTTCTCATCCTTACATACGCTTCCTTTTTCCTCTTGACTAGACATTCAACCTCTTTTGTGAACCATGGTTCTCTCACTCGGCCATTTCCTCCCTGCCTGACAGGGACATACCTATCAAGGACACGCAGTAATTGCTCCATGAAAAAGCTCCACTTTTCGTTTGTGCCTTTCCCTGATAGTTTCTGTTCCCATCTTATACTCCCTAATTCTTGCCTAATCGCATCATAATTACCCCTCCCCCAATTATAAACCCTGCCCTGCCGTATGGCCCTATCCCTCTCCATTGCAATAGTGAAAGTTACCGAATTGTGGTCACTATCTCCAAAGTGCTCTCCCACATACAAATCAAACACTTGGCCCGGTTCATTACCCAGTACCAAATCCAACGTGGCCCCACCTCTTGTCGGCCTATCCACATATTGCGTCAGGAAACCCTCCTGCACACACTGTGCAAAAACTATCCCATCCGAACTGTTTGACCTATAAAGGTTCCAATCAATATTTGGAAAGTTGAAGTCACCCATGACAACTACTCTGTGACCTCCACACCTATTCATAATCTGCTTTGCAATTTCTTCCTCCACATCTTTATTACTATTTGGGGGCCTGTAGAAAACTCCTAACAACGTGACCGCTCCTTTCCTATTTCTAACTTCAGCCCATATTACCTCAGACGGCAGATCCCCCTCGAACTGCCTTTCTGCCGCTGTTAAACTATCCTTGATTAACAATGCTACTCCTCCACCTTTCTTACCAACTTCCCTACTCTTACTGAAACATCTATACCCCGGAACTTCCAACAACCATTCCTGTCCCTGTTCTAACCATGTCTTTATTTAATAAATTGATCTGAGAACCTATCAGGCAGTGTTTTATCTGACAGATGTCTGTTAATTAACGATAACACACTGAATGGCATCGATTGGGATAATGTTAGAGAAAATGGAAAGGAGAGGGAGGAATTTCTGAAATGTGTTCAGGACAACTTGCTTGACCAGCATGTTCTCGGCCCAACTAGGAAGGAGGCATTGCTGGATCTGGTGCTGCAGAATGAGGTGCGCTAAGTGGACCAAGTGTCTGTGGGAGAACACTTGGGTAAGAGTGATCATCGTATCATAAGGTTTACATTAGTAATGTAGAAGAGCAAGGAACAATCTAAAGTAGAACGTCTAAATTGGAAGAGGGCTAACTTCAATGGGATGAGAGGGGATCTAGCCAGGGTAAAATGGAACCAAAGATTGACAGGAAAAACTGTAACGGAACAATGGGTGATCTTTAAGGAAGAGATGTTTCAGCTACAGGCTAGGTACATTCAAAAAGAGGAAAAGGTAGGGGAACCAAAGTCAGGGCTCCTTGGATGACGAGGGGGATAGAGAATATGATGAAACAAAAAGAGGGTGTATGAGGCATGTCAGGTTAATTCTTCAAGTGAGAACCAGGCCAAATACAATAAGTTGAGAGGGGAAGTGAAGAGGAAAATAAGACTGGCAAAGAGAGAAAATGAGAATAGAATGGCAGTTAACATAAAAGGGAACCGAAAAATATTCTACCAGCATATAAATAGTAAGCGGATAGTAAGAGGTGGGGTGGGGCCTGTTAGGGGCAAAGAAGGTGATATATGGTTAGAGGCGCAGGGCAAGGCTAGAATACTTAATGAGTACTTTGTGTCGGTGTTTACTATGGAAGAGGATGCTGACAAAACATCGGTAGAAGCGGAGATGGTAGAGGTAATGGATGGGGTAAAAATTGATAAGCAGGATGTACTGCAAATGCTTGATATGCTTAGAGTGGACAAGTCTCCTGCTCTGATTGGCTTGCATCGCAGGTTGCTAAGGGAAGTGAGGGTGGAGATAGCGGAAGGTCTTGTCATAATCTTCCAAACTTCCCTAAATACTGGAGAGGTGCCAGAGGATTAGAAAGTAGCAAATGTGACACCCTTGTTCAAGAAAGGTTGTAAGGACAATCCTAGTAACTACAGGCCAGTCAGTTTAAAACCAGTGGTGGGTAAGTTTTCAGAAACAGCAATCAGGGAAATAATTAACAGGCACTTGGAGATGTTTACGTTAATTAAGGAGAGCCTGCACGGATTTCTAAAAGGCAGGTCGTGTTTGACTAATCTAATTGCATTTTTTGATGAAGTAACAGAGAAGGCTGATGAAGGGAATGCAGTGGGTGTAGTCTATGTGGATTTTAAGAAAGCGTTTTGATAAAGTACCACGTAAAAGGTTGGTTAATAAAATTGAGGCTCATGGAATCGGAGGGTCTGTGTCAGCTTGGATAAGAAATTGGCTTAAGGACTGAAAACAGCGAGTTGTGTTAAATGGTAGATTTTCAGACTGGAGGATGGTAGACAGTGGTGTTCCCCAAGGGTCAGTGCTAAGAACACTGCTTCTTTGGTATATATAAATTAGTTGGATATTGCAATATAGAGTAAAATTTCAAAATTTGCCGATGGTACCAAACTTGGACGTCTGGCAAAAAGTGAGGAGGATACCAATCGACTGCAACAGAAGATAGATAGGCAAGCAGAATGGGCAGACAAGTGGCAGATGTAATTTAATACAGCGAAGTGTGAGGTAATGCATTTTGGCAGAAAGGATAGGGAGAAGCAATATAGACTTAATGGCACTGTTCTAAAGAGTGTGCAGGGACAGAGGGACCAGGGGGTTCATGTGCAAAGATCTTTGAAGTTGGCAGGACATATTGAGAGAATAGTTAGCAAAGCATATGGGATCTTGGGCTTCATAAATAGATGTATTGAGTAGAAAAGCAGGGAAGTATGCTGAAACTTTATAAAGCTCTGGTTAGGCCACAACCAGAGTATTGCATCCAGTTCTGGTCACCACACTTTAGAAAGTATGTGAAGGTCTTTGAGAGGGTGCAGAGGAGATTTACCAGAATAGTTCCAGGGGTGAGGGATTTTAGCTACACGGTTACGTTGGAGAAGCTGGGATTGTTTTCCTTGGAGGAAAGGAGGTTGAGGGGAGATTTAATAGAGGTGTACAAGATTATGATCATTTTGGATAAGCTAGACAGAGAAAGGCTGTTTCCATTAGCTGATGGTACAAGGACATGGGGACACAAACTTAAGGTTTTGGGCAAGAGATACAGGGGGGATGTGAGGAAGAACTTTTATATGCAGCGAGTGGTAATGACCTGGAACTCACTGCCGGCGAAGATGGTGGAAGCAGAGATGATCAATGATTTCAAAAGGAAATTGAATAGGCACTTGAGGGAAATAAACTTGCAATGCTATGGAGATAGAGCAGAGGAATGGGACTGACTGGATTGCTCAACAGAGAGCCGGCATGGACTCGATAGGCCGAATGGCCTACTTCTATGCCGTAATGACACTATGACTCTTTGAGTACATGCAAGTAATACGTCTATATACGCACAAGTAGAATATCCATTGGGCAGGTATTAGCATACACCTCACCAGATAGATTGTAAACTTGAAAGACCACTCGTTCTAAAGCTCACTGATATTTTTACATTTGATAGACAATTTCAAAGCAACTGCAGGGGACTTCCATCGAACCTATCAGCTCTCAGTCTACCATCATATCATCCCTGTGTGTTATATGCGACTGCACCAGTAGGTGACAATGTTGCACCACCTCCACTTCGTACGCACAGGAATGAGAAAGACATTTTGCGGGTGAGGGGGGTGGATTTCATGGCAGCCACGAGAGTTGCCGTTCTCACCAGCAACTCGGGTTAACGCCGCTGAAAATGGACGTAGCGCTGCCAGGGAAATATTCGTGCTGGTGCTTAAGATTTTTAGCCCAGCGCTAACTTACTGTGTAACACCCTCCTGTGCAGTTAGTGCAGGCAAGGAAGTCAAAGTTCCCGTCCTGAATTGGCATTCCATCTGCTGACAGCCTCTGGTAGAGAGGCTATGGAGATCGCAAGAAATTGGGGGTAATTGAAAGAGCAATGCCTTCCGAACTAATAAAAATTAAAATGAAGTGAAAAAATGCAGTTTTCAGCCCTTACTGCCTTTAACAAAAGCATTAAAAAGAAGTTCCTAATGGGATTCTTCAACACTTAAAGCAGAATTCCCTTCCGAAAAAATGGGAAAAGTGCTTTAGCACTAAGACACACACACACTGCGCGCTCAGCAAGCCAGGGAAGAGGCATCCAGGTTCTCGCACGCAGCACTCCAGCTTTGTGCAGTGGGTCAACAGTGTAAGACTCCTATTTTTAACCCTGCTATTTAAGAAAGGTGGAAGAGAAAAAAGGGGGAACTATAGGCCAGTTCGCCTGAAATCAGTAGTAGGCAAAATGCTAGAATCTACTTTTAGGGACGTGGCAACAGGGCACTTAGAAAATCATAATGGCCCAGAAATTGGACTTCGATGGTTGCCGCGGGGGGTAAGGATCCCCCGCGATATCGCACTCCGCGCCTACCTTTATGGTTTTGGCCCACATGAACTTCAGTTCCTGGGCCTCTCCCTGGTGCCGGCGCGCAGTGTGTGTGTGTCCCAGAGGCGCAGTTAGTGCGATGCTACCTCTGGGATCACGTGGGCCAGTTGGAGCCAATGGCAGCACACCATCTTTCATTCATAGTTTTGACAGGAAGATCTGTCAAAACTATGAATACAACAAGCCCCCAAAAGAACAGCTAAACCTCAATTAAATTTTTAAAAAAGCCATCACATTAATAAAATAACTATAGTTAAATAAATTAACCACTTTAAACAAAAATTTAAAGTTTTGAAAAAATTTTAATTCTTTTTAAAAGTTATAAATATAAACTTACCTTTCTTTAAAGTCTCTAAAAAAGATAAACCTGTTGAAAAAAATTTAAAATAATACTTAATTAACTACTTACCTTGTTAAAAGGGGGTCTTACACCTGCTTTCTTCATGTGTAAAATCTTCAACACTTACCTGCGCGTTCAAACCTGAAAAAAAACTAAGTGTGCTGCGTGCACGCAACCTGTAGCACGCACGCGGTTCACTTAGGAACCGCCCCCATTGCCATACCCGAAGTGCCGGTTTCCCGTGCATGGGCATTGCATGCAGGAAACCGGCACTTTGGGACCTAATACGCGAGAGTACACAGTGCGTAATCTCCCGTATTAGGTCTAATTTTCGGGCCGATATAATTAGGCAGAGTCAACAAGGTTTTATGAAAGGGAAATCGTCTTTGACAAATCTGTTCGGGTTTTTTGAAGATGTAACTAGTAGGATGGATAAGGGGGAACCAGTGGATGTAGTGTATTTGGATTTTCAAAAAGCATTCGATAAGGTGCCACACAAGAGGTTATTGTGCAAAATTGGACTCATGGGATTGGGAGTAATATATTTGCATGGATTGAAGATTAGTTAATGGACAGAAAACAGAGTAGGAATAAACTGGACTTTTTCAGGTTGGCAGGCTGTAACAAGCGGGGTACCACAAAGATCAGTGCTTGGGCCTCAGCTATTTACAATCTGTATTAATGGCTTAGATGAAGGGACCAAGTATCCAAGTTTGCATAAAATACAAAGTTAGGTGGGAAACTAAGCTGTCAGGAGGATGCAAAGAAGCTGCAGAGAGAGATATACAGGTTGACTGAGTGGGCAAGAATTTGGAAAATGGAATACAATGAGTAAGTGTGAAGTTATCCACCTTGGTAAGAAAAACAAAAAGCAGAATATTTTTTGAATGGTGAGACCCTGGGAAATGTTTGCATTCAATGGGACCTGGGTGTCCTTCTACATAGATCACAGAAACTTTGTATGCAGGTACAGCAAGCAATTGGTTAGGCAAATGGATTGTTAGCTTTTGTTTGAAAGGGGTTAGAGTATATTGTAAAGAAGTCTTACTACAATTATACAGGGCATTGGTGAGACCACACTTGGAGTATTGTGTAGAATTCTGGTTTCCTTACTAAAGAAAAGACATACTTGCCTTAGAGGGAGTACAACGAAGGTTCACTCGAATGGTTCCTGGGATGAGGGGATTGCCCTATGAGGAGAGATTGAGTAGGCTAGGCCTATATTCCCTAGAGTTTAGAAGAATGAGAGGTAATCTAATTGAAACATATAAAATTCTTAAGGGGCTTGACAGGGTTAATGTTGAGAAAAAGTTTGCCCAGGCTGGGGAATCTAGAACCAGGGATCCCAGGCATCTTTAGGACTAAGATGAGGAGAAACTTCTTCACTCGAAGGGTTGTGAATCTTTGGAATTCTCTACCTCAGAGAGCTGTGGATGCTCAGTCGTTGAGTATATTCAAGACGGAGGTAGAAAACTTTTGGGGAACTAAGGGAATTAAGTGATATGGGAATAGAGCGGGAGTTGAGGTGGAAGATCAGCCATGATCTTGTTGAATGGAGGAGCAGGCGCGAAGGGCCAAATGGCCTACTCCAACTCCTATTTCTTCTGTTCTTCTGTTCTACTGTTCTCTACCCACAGGGGCCAGGGTGCCCTCCAGAAAGAACGGTGTGGGAACCAGAACACCGAGGCCGTCACTGCCAGCAGTTTCGCCCCACAACCTGGCTACAGCGTCCAAAGAAGTATCATGACCGAACAGCAGTGGTCAAGGTCAGTGAATGCACCTTCAAAAGCCATCTCCTACTAACAGCCTCACATGCTTCTCAGTGCACGACTCGCCTACCCCCGAATCACACACCGACCAACAATCTGTACCAAACACGAGGCATACCTCCCATTCCTAGCTACACCTCACCCCCTTGGAGGAGGCAGTGCTCGCCACTCTTGACATGGGCATGGCTGAGCAGTTGGCCAGTGGTGTGGCAGAAAGGATACAAGTCACTGATATCCGCATACATTATCCTCCTTCTGGCATGCACCTCTTGTTTTCCCACAGTCCCCTCACCACAACTGCACCCGTGTACCTTCCTCATTGCACACACCCAAGAAATGCAGCCTGCCCAGACAGTGGTTGGCCAAGAAAAGGGAGAGGTGAGTGAAGCAGAAGCAGAAGAAGATACACCATCCCTCGATGACACACTGCCAGACACCAGCTCCTAAACTTCGAACATCAAGGCCATTTGCAGTGTCCCCCACTGAAAGTCAGGGCCTTCCACCAGCCATACTGCAGCCACTGGGGTAGCACTGCGTGAGATCAGTGGGATAGGCAAAGGCACACACACGACTGTCACTAAGAGAATGCATAAGGGTGATGAGTTGATTTCTTGATGTCATATTGGATGGATAGATGTATAAAGTTCGATTGGAAATTTTGCTTTGCGGTGGCTTTTATATCAGCATCATACCCAAGAGGACACTTTGATAGTCAATTACAGAGGGAAGGTAAGGTGTGGAGCTAATTTTGAGAGGGGAATTGGGGTTGTGGCCACAGGTACTGCAGGCGAATGATTCCATCCCGGATAGCATGGCCAGAAAGGGGCTGTCTGGGTTGCATCCTTCCTTCTGCTTCCTCCTCTGCTGTTTCCTCCTCTTCAGCTTCTTCCTCTTTTGTTTCTTCCTCTTCTGCATCTTCCTCTTCTCTCAGCAAGCAGATGCTGTAAAACTGAAGTGACAGCATAAAATACTCAGCAGGTCAGGCAGCATCTTGACCTGAGACGTGAACTCTTTTTCTTTCTGCATGGATGTTGCCTGACCTGCTGAATATTTGCAGCTTTGTCTGTCTTCTCAGATGCCTTCCTTTACCATCCGATGCCTTGCAAGCATCGAGCAGCACTCCCTACACAGTTAAAAATATTTTATCATCTATTCCAGCAAGCCACTACTGCAGTAAAATCAAAAAATCCCAATCCAAAAGCTTAAATGCAAACTTACCTGATAAATGTGTGTGTCCGTTTAAGAGATGCTGACAGCGCCTCCGTGTGGCGGCTTGCACGCTGGATTTACATTGCGAGCTCAGGACCCAGAACAAAGGTCCAAGTTCGCCGGGGTGACGTTAAGTCAGCGTTGCATGTCGACTGACGTCACAACTCCCTCATTTTACTTTGGAGGGTGACGCCTCATACCGGCAGCGCTGCCGGGCCTAGGAAAATGTTGAATGCCACGGGACCTGCCATCAGCTGGTGAAAGAGCTGCGGCCACCCACTTTTCGCGATATTTTGATCGTAACGGGTGGCGTAAATTCCCCCAAATTTTAGCCCTTCCTTTCTTATAGGTTACAATAAGAACATTCTGTGGTTAAATATATCACATTTAATCAAAATATTAATAACTTAAACAGCACATTTGTCTACAAATTACCCATAAATATTTATATAAGCCCTTTGAGGCTTCCCAAATTGTCTTCAACTAACACTTCCTGTTGCTTAGGTTTGGCCTGCAAAATCCTGACAGCCTCCTCTAAACCATGTGTTACACTGCATCATAAAGAATGAATCCATAATAGAAAGCTATTAGCACCAACCTCTATATTAAGCTTTTTTTCCCATTATTTCACATCAGAGGCTTTAAGCCTTCTGCCACATCATGCCCAATTGGATGTCTACACTTGCCCCTCAACCATAGCGCTCCATATTAACCATATCATAACACCCTTTAAACATATCAAGCTTTCAACCTATTTTTTTGTATTCGCTTATGGGACGTGGACGTCGCTGGCAAAGCCAGCATTTATTGCCCATCCCTATTTGCCTTGAGAAGGTGGTGGTGAGCTGCTTTCTTGAACCGCTGCAGTCCGTGTGGTGAAGGTACTCCCACCGCAGTGTTAGGTAGGAAGTTCCAGGATTTTGACCCAGCGACGATGAAGGATCGGCGATATACTTCTAAGTCATGATGGTGTGTGACTTTTAGGGGAATTTGCAGGTGGTGGTGTTCCCATGCGCCTGCTGCCCTTGTCCTTCTAGATGGAAGAGGTCGCGGGTTTGGGAGGTGCTGCCGAAGAAGCCTTGGCGAGTTGCTGCAGTGCATCTTGTAGATGGTACATACTGCAGCCACGGTACGTCGGTGGTGCAGGGAATTATATTTAAGGTGGTGGATGGGGTGAAAATCAAACGGGCTGCTTTGTCCTGGATGGTGTCGAGTGTTGTTGCAGCTGCACTCATCCAGGCAAATGGAGATTATTCCATCACACTCCTTACTTGTGCATTGTAGATGGTGGAAAGGCTTTTGGGAGTCAGGAGGTGAGCCACTTGCCGCAGAATACCTAGCCTCTGACCTGCTCTTGTTGCCACAGTATATATGTGGCTGGTCCAGTTAAGTTTCTGGTCAATGGTAACCCCCAGGATATTGATGGTGGGGGATTCGGCGATGGTAATGCCGTTGAATGTCAAGGGGAAGTGGTTAGACTCTCGCTTGTTGGAGATAGACATTGCCTGGCACTTGTGTGGCGTGAATGTTACCTGCCACTTATCAGCCCAAGACTGAACGTCGTCCAGGTCTTGTTGCATGCGGGCATGGACTGCTTCATTGTCTGAGGAGCAGTGAATGGCGCTGAACACTGTGCAGTCATCAGCAAGCATCCCCATTTCTGACCTTATGTTGGACTGAAGGTCATTGATGAAGCAGCTGAAGATGGTTGGGCCTGGGACACTGCCCTGAGGATCTCCTGCAGCGATGTCCTGGGGCTGTGATGATTGACCTTCAATCACCACAACCATCTTCCTTTGTGCTAGGTATGACTCCAGCCAGTGGAGCGTTAAACACTGCTCTGCACTGTCCAGATCACGAGTGGGTGCAAATATTTTTCCATTTTCGAACAGTGGCTAAATCATCACCAGGAAATTTTATGCAAAATGTGTGTTTCAGACAATAAACATAGAAAACTATTTAACGTTTTACAGAATATTCTGATCAGGTGTTTACAATGAACTTGGTACTTTTAATGATTCCCTCCTCTTCAGTGGTGAGGGTACAGAATTTCAGAAAATCAGAATGATTTAGGCCTATGTATACAAAGAGGAGCAGTCTACCAAGGAGTGCCAGGAGAAATTTTGTTACCTCCACCTTCACTGTGACATTCACTAAAGAAGAGGATGCTGCTAATGCCACAGTAAAGTAGGAGATAGTGGAGAAAATGGATAGGATAAAATAGATAAAGTGGAGGTACTTAAAAGGTTGGCCGTGCTCAAACTGGAAAAGTCACCCGGTCCGGATGGATGCATCCTTGGTTGCTGAGGGAAGCAAGGGTGGAAATTGCGGAGGCTCTCGACCAAAACCTTCCAGTCCACCTTAGATATGGGAGTGCTGCCAGAGGACTGGAGGACTGCAAATATTATACCCCTGTTCAAAAAAGGGAAGAGGGATAAACCTGGCAACTGCAGGCTAGTCAGCCTAATGCCAGTGGTGGGGAAACCTTCAGAGACAGCAATCAACAACAAAATTAATAGGCACTTGGAACAATATAGATTAATAAATATAAGCCAGCACGAATTTTTGTATTCGTTCCTGGGATGTGGACATCGCTGGCCAACATTTATTGCCCAACCCTAATTGCCCTTGCGAAGGTGGTGGTGAGCTACCTTCTTGGACTACTGCAGTCCTTTTGGTGAAGGTACTCCCACATTGCTGTTAGGGAGGGAGTTCCAGGATTTTGACCCAGCAATGATGAAGGCACAGCGATATATTTCCAAGTCAGGATGTTGTGTAACCTGGAGGGGAACTTGCAGATGATGGTATTCCCATGCAGCTGTTGGCCTTCTAGGAGGTAGAGGTCTTAGATTTGGGGGGTGCTGTCGAAGAACCCTTGGCGAGTTGCTGCACTGTATCTTGTAGATGGTACGTACTGCAGCCACTTGGCGACAGTGGTGGAGGGAATTATTATTTAACGTGGTGGATGGGGTGCCAATCATGCGGGCTGCTTTGTACTAGATTACGTCGAACTTCTTGAGTGTTGTTGGAGCAGCACTCCTCCAGGTAAGTGGAGAGCGTTCCATCACACTCCTGACTTGTGCCTTGTAGATGGTGGCAAGGCTTTGTGGAGTCAGGAGGTGAGACACTCGCCGCAGAAAAGGGGGTGGTTCTGACTTAGTATTAGGGAATGAAGCTGGGCAGGGTAGAAGGCGTATCAGTGGGGGATCATTTTGGTGCTAGTGACCATAATTCTGTTAGATTTAAGGTAGTTATGGAAAAGAACAAGGATAGACCAGGAATAAAAATTCTAAATTGGGGAAATGCAAATTTTGCTAAGCTCAGAGGGGATTTAGCCATAGTGGACCAGAAACAGCTACTTGAAGGTAAATCAGTGTCAGAGCAGTGGGAGGCATTCAAGAAGGAGATCCGGAGGGTTCAGACCAAATATGTGCCCTTGAAGAAAAAAGGTGGGACTAACAAATCTAGAGCCCCCTGGATGTCTAGGGACATACAGGATAGAATAAAGAAAAAAAGGGAGGCGTATGACAGATTCCGAGGGCTAAAAACTCCAGATTTTTTAGAGGAGAACAGAAAGTGCAGGGGTGCAATTAAAAAGGATATTAGGAAAGCAAAGAGAGAGCATGAAAAATCATTGGCATGTAAAATGAAGGAAAACCCAAAGATGTTTTATAAATATATTAAGAGTAAGAGGATAACTAAAGAAAGGGTAGGGCAGATTAGAGATCATGAGGGTGATCTGTGTGTGGAGGTGGGTGACGTCGGTAGGGTTGATAATGAATACTTTGCGTCTGTTTTCACAAAGGAGAGGGGCGAAGCAGACATTGCTATCAGGGTGGAGGATTGTGACTTATTAGATGAAATACATATAGTGAGAGAGGAAGTATTAAGGGGTTTAGCAGCTTTAAAAGTGGATAAATCCTCAGTCCCGGATGAAATGTATCCCAGGCTGTTAGGCGAGGCAAAAGCGGAATTAGCGGAGGCCCTGACCATCATTTTTCAATCCTCTCTGGCTTCAGGTGTAGTTCCGGAGGGCTGGAGGACTGCTAATGTGGTACCCTTGTTTAAAAAGGGAGAAAATGATAGATCGAGTAATTACATGCTAGTCAGCCTAACCTCGGTGGTGGGAAAATTATTGGAAAGAATTCTGAAGTACAGGATAAATCATCATTTAGAAAGACACGGATTAATCAAGGATAGTCAGCACGGATTTGTTAAGGGAAGGTCGTGTCTGACAAACTTGATTGAATTTTTTGAGGAGGTAACAAGGAGGGTAGATGAGGGTAATGCATTTGATGTAGTGTATATGGACTTTAGCTAGGCGTTTGATAAGGTTCCACATGGCAGACTGGTCACGAAGTTAAAAGCCCATGGGATCCAGGGCAAAGTGTCAAGTTAGATTCAAAACTGGCTCGGAGACAGGAAGCAGAGGGTAATGGTTGATGGGTGTTTTTGTGACTAGAAGGCTGTTTCCAGTGGGTTTCCGCAGGGCTCAGTATGAGGTCCCTTGCTTTTTGTGGTATATATCAATGATCTTGACTTGAATATAGGGGGTATGATTAAGAAGTTTGCAGATGATACTAAAATCGGCTGTGTGGTTGATACTGAAGAAGGAAGCTGTAGACTGCAGGAAGATATCAATAAATTGGTCAGGTGGGCAGAGCAGTGGCAAATGGAATTCAATCCGGAGAAGTGTGAGGTAAAGCATTTGGAGAGGGCTAACAAGGAAAGGGAATACACATTAAATGGTAGGAGACTGAGTAGTGTAGAGGAATAAAGGGACCTTGGAGTGTATGACCACAGATCCCTGAAGGTAGCAGGCCAGGTAGATAAGGTAGTTAAGAAGGCATACGGAATGCTTGCCTTTATTAGCCGTGGCATAGAATACAAGAGCAGGGGGGGGGGTTATGCTTCAACTGTATAAAACACTAGTTAGGCCTCAGCTAGAGTACTGCATGTAGTTCTGGTCACCACATTACAGGAAATATGTGATTGCACTCGAGAGGTTACAGAGCAGATTTACAAGGATGTTGCCGGGAGTAGAGAATCTTAGCTATGAGGAAAGTCTGGGTAGGCTGGGTCTGTTTTCCTTGGAACAGAGGAGGCTGAGGGGAGACCTTATTGAGGTGTATAAAATTATGAGGGGCATAGATAAAGTGGATAGAAAGGACGTATTTCCCTTAGCTGAGGGGTCAAAAAGCGGGGGCCACAGATTTAAAGTAATTGGTGGAAGGTTTAGAGGGATTTGAGGGGAAATGTCTTCACCCAGAGGGTTGTGGGGGTCTGGAACTCACTGGCTGAAAGGGTGGTAGAGGCAGGAACACTAACCACATTGAAAAAGTACTTGGATGTGCACTTGGGATGCTCTAACCTGCAGGGTTACGGACCAAGAGCTGGGAAGTGGGATTAGGCTGGATAGCTCTTTGTTGGCCGGCGCGGACACGATGGGCCGAAATGACCTCCTTCCGTGCTGTAACTTTCTATGATTCTATGATTATATGATTCTAGAACATCAAGCCTCTGACCCGCTCTTGTTGTCACTGTATTTATGTGGCTGGTCCAGTTAAGTTTCTGGTCAATGGCAACCCCCAGGACGTTGATGGTAGAGAATTTGGCGATGGTAATGCCCTTGAATTTCAATGGGCAATTTGTTAGACTCTCGCTTGTTGAGATAATCATTGCCTGACACTTCTGTGGCACAAATGCTACCTGCCACTTATCAGCCCAAGCCTGAACTGCTTAATTATCTGAGGAGTTGCGAATGGCCCTGAACACTGTGCAATCATCAGTGAACATCCCCACTCTGACCTTCTGTTGGAGGGAGGGTCATTGATGGAGCAGCTGCAGGTGTTTGGGCTTTAGACACTCCCCTGAGGAACTCCTGCAGCAATATCCTGGGGCTGAGATGATTGACCTCCATCAATCACAACCAACTTCCTTTGTTAAAGGCAAAGCGTGTTTGACTAACTTGATTGAGTTCTTTAATGCAGTAACGGAGAGGGTTGATGAGGGTATTGTGGTTGATGTTGTCTAGCTGGACTTTCGAAAGTTGTTTGAAACAGTACCACATAATAGACTTGCTAGCGACATTGATGCCTATTGCATTAAATGCGCAGTGTCTGCATGGGTACATAATTGGCTAAAGGACAGAAAGCAGAGAGTAGTGGTGAGCAGTTGTTTTCTGACCTGGGTGGTCACACTTGGGACTACTGCTGTTTTTGATATATATTGATGACCTTGGATTGGGTATACAGGGCATCATTTCAAAGTTTGCAGGTGATACTAAACTTGGAAATGTAGTAAATAGTGAGGAGGATAGTATCAGACTCTAGGAGGACATAGACAGACGGGTGAACTGGACAGGAACATGGCAGATGAAATTTAACGCAGTAATGTGAGAATTGATTTCGGTAGAAAGAACGAGGAGAGGCAATATAAACAAAATGATACATTTTAAAGGGGTGCAGGAACATAGAGACCTGGAGTGTACGTATAAAAGTCTTGGAAGCTGGCAGGACAAAACAGAAGACTGTTCAAAATACATACGGGATCTGATAGCCAGCACGGATTTGTTAAAGGCATATCCTGTTTGACTAACTTGATAGAGTTCTTTGGTGAAGTAATGGAGTGGATTGATAAAGGTAGTGCCTTAATAAATAGAGGTATCGAGTACAAAAGCAAGGAAATTATGCTAAACATTTATAAAACACTGGTTAGGCCCGAGCTGGAGTATTGTGTCCAATTCCGGGCAGTACTCATTAAGGTTGATGTCAAGGCCTTAGAGAGGGTGCAGAGGAGATGTACTAGAATGGCACCAGAGCCGAAAGACTTCAGTTACAAGGGGAGACTAGAGAATCTGAGGCTGTTGTCCTTAGCGCAGAGAAAGTTAAGTCGAGATTTGATAGAAGTGTTAGACTGCAGAAGACAGAATGACTGCGAATAGAAAGATATAAGTACCAACATAGGTATTTAGCTCTTTTTCTATATGAAACAGAAAAATGTCTATAATATTATCAATTGTTCCTTTAAGAATACATCTCTGGTATAAGTTCCAGTGTAAAGAGAGTTCATTATAAAACTCTTGCATTTAGACAATATAAGCTGCTGGTAAATCCTGATTAATAATCCCACGGGACTCCAGATATTTCAGTATCAGAATGTTCAGCTAAACTCCGGGTGATGCAGGGTGATTATAACAACTGTGACAAAAGGAGTTGGCGGCATTGTCAGATTACTTCTGCCTCCAAATTTAATGTAAAGAAAGAAAGGCGAAGTGGTAGTTTCCGGGGCGAACCTCTCAGAAAGGGAATAGATTGTTAAACCGACCCGGGCAAACCTGGTATTGGGGAGACGCGCCAATGAAGCGGACACCTCAGCAAATGCCGGAAGCAAATGTAGAAGCCCCGCCTCTAATTCTAGTATTGAAAAAATGTTTCAGCCCTTTCTTCGGTGCTTTATGTTACATAAACCATTTTCCCGAGGGTTTGTCATTGGCAGCTGATGCTTGTAGCCTGTGGTCGTTCCGAAAGGTCATTTGAAGAGAAAGGAGATAGTGATAATCCGGCTTCAACATTCTTACACTGGGCTATATCTCATTGTTACTATCATGGGAATATTTCTATTTATTAATAATTAGAAAGAATGAACTTGCATTGATATAGCGCCTACGACGACCTCAGGATATCTTAATGCGCTTCACAGCCAATTAAGTACTTTTGAAGTACAGTCACCCTTGTAATGTCAGAAACTCGGCAGCCTTTTTGCGCACAGCAAGGTCCCACAAAAAGCAATGTGGTAATGACCAGTTAATCTGTTTTACCGACGTTGGTTGAGGGATAAATAATGCCGAGGATATTTGTGGCTTCATGACTTGCAAATTGAGGTTATTGTTGGGATATAATTATACAATATAGATACAATTTTTTTAAATAATCAGACGTTCTTTGTTGGAAACTCTTTCACTTTAATGAGTACATAATTTTGGTGACACTCTGACCCCAGAGAGGTCTCCAAACAGCGTATTTCGAATGTGATAGAACAGTCTTCTGAAGTTTTACACAATATAGTCAGCGTCGGACGATGCAGGAAACCCACGGCAGTCATTGTACAGCAATCCAAATACTAGTCCAATATTTACCACTTCCGTCAAAAGAACAGCAAAGCTGGAGACAGAAGCAAACAATCGAGATTAACAGTAATTTGATTAGAATCGAGTGTTTTGAGTTAAATATTGCAGAATCTTTGCTGTTAGCAATGTCTCCAATATTTATCCCGAATTCGGATTCATTGCCATTTATGTTTCTTTTAAATCCTGAGCTCCTGGGACACTGTCTGTGAGAGATTGCGTGAGACCAGTACAATTCAATATAATATTGTGTCCCAGTATTATTTTCATGATTTTATTATTTTCTGACACAATTTACTTCCTTTAGATTACATTTCCTTTTAAGAATTGTCGTGTGCTCCTTTCCATGTAGGAAAAGTAGGAACATCTTCTCAGGTTCTATATTTTCTAGAACTGTGGGCACCAGTGGTTGTACAATTGACACTAATGAGGTTCCGTTCTATTAAATTCCTCCTGGCTTTGTAGAGTGACGCCGAATTTTTAAAGATTTGAAGAAAGTAAAACATTAATTGCGACTTTTAAGTCAATTAAGAATGGATCTTTCATTTATTTCTCTTTTTCAGGTCCGCGAGACCACTCGGTTTCCTTCCTTCCACCTTCATCGGATCAAATCGCAGCAAAGAACACGGCGACCCTGGTGTGTTTGGTGAACGGCTTTAACCTGGGCGCTGTGGAGATTGAGTGGACTGTAGATGGCAGTGTCAGAGGGAATGGTGTTGAGACCAGTCGGATCCAACAGGAGACGGACAACACGTTCAGTGTGAGCAGTTATCTGACTCTGCCAGCCTCAGAGTGGAACTCACATGAGCTTTACTCCTGTGTGGATAAACACGAGACTCAGGCAAACCCGCTTGAAAAAAGTATCGCCAGATCCAGCTGTATCTGATTCAATAATCGTTTATGTATTGATCTATTATACCATTAGTAAAGTTTCTTTAAAAATAAAATCCGTAATCAGCTATTACATGTTTGAGTTTAAGTGGAACATTTCAAACCACAACAGATGTGCAGTTTGTCCGCTACATTCCGCTGTCTGTATTTTAAAGTGTGCTCACCCTGAACTGATCAAAGTTTCAGTGTAACGTTACAGATACCGCAGTGTAATAAAATGACTCTTCCTTTATCTGAGGTGCTGTTATTCTTTCCTGTCCGTTACCCCTGAAGCAATTAATAGCAACTTTCTAAATGTGACAAAATTCTGAGCTTTTATTCATCGTAACTACAGATTCGGTCAAGCCCTTGACTGAAACCAGCTCAGATAAGAGTCGCGTGTTTTAAATTGAGCTTCACACTAATCACACACTCGGTACCGTAACCCCTTAGTACATCGTCTTCGTTGTTCCGGCTGATTTAGGAGTAAAAATTCTTCAATCGCTAAAAGTAGCAACACAAGTTGTTAAGGCCATAAAGATTGTAAACAAAGTGTTACTTCATTTCTAGAATAATAGAATACAAAACCAGGTGGTTAGTGTTAGATTTATATAGAACTGTGCTCAATTCAACTTCCATACAAAAATGATATCGGAGGACTGGAGAAAGTGCAGAAAATATTTACAAGCTTGTTACTAGAAATGGGAGAATGCAACTATCAGGAAAAAGAAATAGGTAGGCTCTTTTCTCTGGAAAAGAGAAGTCATATGAGATTTGATACAGGGTTTAAAATTATGAAGGTTTGCGGTACGGGGACGTGGAAAAACTGTTTCCACTGTGGGTGAGTCCAGAACAAGGAGGCATAAATATAAGATAACTACCTACAGATCAAATGTATAAATTATTTGAAGTTATGAGTTGGTAATTGCTTGGGAGGTAGGAGACAGTGAGTATGTATAAAGGATGTGATAAGTGGTGTTCGCTAGGAATCAGGTCAGTGATCATAGCTTTTCGCCGTATATATTAATGACTCGGATGAAGGCCCAGAGAATTATATGTACAAATTTGCTGATTACACTAAGTTAGGAGGCACATTAAGTTTTGTTGATCGGCGATGCAAGTTACTTAGATAGACTAAGTGAATGGGCAAAATTTTGGCAGATGTAGCTCAATGTGGGGAAGCATGAAATCATCCACATTGGGCCTGAGAATGATAAATCAGAATATTTGCTTAATGCTGAGAGACTAGGAGCTGTGGATGAGCAAATGGATTTAGTTGTCCATGTAAACAAATCACTAAAAAGTGATCAAAGAGGCTAATGGAATGTTGAACCTTATCCCAAGGGGATTGGAATTAAAAAGTGAAAAGTATTGTTTCCGTTGTACACAGCCTTGGTCAGACCCCATCTGGAGTACTGCATTCAGTTTAGGGCACCGACTCTCAGGAAAGATATATTGGTCTTTGAAGGGATACAGTGTAGAATGATGCGCGGGCTTAAAGGGGTAACTTATGGGGACAGATTACAGAAAAGTGGTTTGTATTTCCTTGATTTTTAACGGCTCAGGAGTGATCTCACCGAGGTATTTAACGTTATTAAGAAATTCGATAGGACAGATACAGATAAACTATTTCCACTAGTGGGGAAATCCAGAAAAAGAGGCCACAATCTTAACATTGGAGCTGAGCCATTTAGGAATGAACTCAGGAAGCACCCTTTCACACACACACGGTAGTTTAAATCTGGAACGAGCACCCCCGCACCCCAGCCGCTCCCAAAGGCTGTGGATAATGTGTCAATTGACATTTTCAAGACTGTGCTCCATATTTTATTTTGTTCGGTAAGATTATTAAGAGATACGGAACAAAGGCGAGTAAATGGACGTCAGGTGCAGATCAACCATGATCTAACCGAAAGCCGGAACAAGTTGGAAGGACTTAATTACCTTGTTTCTATGATGTAGATTCCCTGCAATTATATGTAGTGAGAAACTGTTTAAATAACACGATAACATCACGTTGTATTCAGTGCCAATAATTAATATTGATCTGACTTCAAATGCGCCGAGAACGCGAAGTTTAAGAGCTTTTTCAGTCACAAAACGTGTTTGCACACAGTTATTCCGCCGCCTACTAAGATAAACCGATAATGCCTGCCTTAAGTTTCATTTTCATTCAATTAGCTGCGCTCCTCATGTGCAGTAAGACAGCGAACAATTTTGTTTCGAATCACTGCAGTTGGAGTAATTTTGAAAGGGATGTCCCTTCTCTGACCAATAGCGTCCCTGCTGACCAAATTTAACTAAATTGCGAAAGTTTCTCCAAAGAACAAAGAAATGGAGCAGGGTAAAGCGAAACAGAGCAAAATAGTTGTATGCTCATTCCGGGGCACATTATTTGCACTTAAATATTGGGCAGATACAGACGCATTGTGCTTCCTTGAGGAGGGTGGTTCGCTGATGAGACACTGCAACCAAGCAGTACATCTCGTGTAAAATACTGAAAGGTAACATGCAGCAGCCTGACTATCAAAGCGTACAACGGCCCAGCTCAGTATCTCCTCAAGCTGGCCTCCCAGCAGAGCCACAGAAAGCCACGTAGTGTCTTCTCCCCGCCCGGGATACCACATAATGTGAACACAAAGTGAACAGTCTGAATGGAATATATAAATCTATGTTTAGGTTAACGAGAACAAAAAAGAACAGAATAACCCTGTCAGATACAGATGGTCCAAACCACAGCAGGCTCATCATCCTCGCCTGTAAGAATGTCTGTGCCTAAACAGCTATCGATCGATTTTCTCAGTCATTTACATATTTGACAAGTAAAGTGCAGAAAATAACGAATCACAAAACGGGGTTACAAGTACTCGTGGGATTTAATGACGTCAGCAAGATTGGGTCCCTAAAATAGTGAGAGTAAACCAGCAATAGTGACTCTAGCTCCATCTGTGTTGAACATAGAGTCATAGGGGTAAAAATTCACTTGGTTGCGCCACCCGTTAGCGCCTTAAGAGGGCGCTAATGGGGCGCAAAGCCGCTAACGCCCGGGCGCAGCGATGTTTGCGCCGCTCGAGAACTTAACTTGAGATTGTGCGGCGGCGCTAAAACTTACCGCTGCGACCACCTGCGCGCGCAGATTGTGACGTCATTCCATGGTGCAACGCCCTTGGGGCGCCCCGTAGCGGAAATTGAGTGGCGCCCCCTGCCTTACCGCCTGGCGCTTCCAACGACCAGAAGACTGGAACGCTATCAATCGCTGTGGGGCTGGGGGGGGCGCTATTTAAAGGGGGCCTCTTCCTGTCTTTTATTGTTGGTGGCATTTTTGAACTACGCATTCTGAGAGAGAGAGGGAGAGACTTCTGGAGAGATTCAACGTTGTGTGAAGGAGTTTTGGGTACTGAGCAGCACTTTGCAGGTTCATTTTGATTTGCCATTCCTTGTATCGATTTAGCAGAGACCGTGGGAGCTGCACTCTGAGCTCTTTGCCTGGTGCTCTCCATTGTTCTTTCCAGCACATTTGATGTGCAAGTCTCTCCAGGCCGAGATTCAAGGCAGCAATGAACAGGATGTGGATGGAAAGCAAGATTAACCATCCCCTTTAAGAACTGGCCCGTGCCATTGTGTGTGTGTTCCATTGCTGACTGACATTACATGAGGTTCGCCAGCGCTCCGAGTTAGCGCCTCACTGCTCGGCCTTTGCGCCTTAAGAGAGGTGTGCAGCGCCTGCTTTAGCGCTCCACTCACCTCCCGGGGCGTTAAAAGTGAAGTTTCCCGTCAGTGCCGATAATTAGCGCCAGGCGCTAATATTTGCGTCCGGACGATATTTGCGCCCCAAATGGGGCGCGACCTAATTTCTACCCCATAGAGTCATAGAGTTATACAGCACAGAAAGAGGCCCTTCGGCCCATCGTGTCCGCGCCGGCCATCAAGCCCTGTCTATTCTAACCCCATTTTCGAGCACTTTGTCCGTAGCCTTGTATGCTATGGCGTTTCAAGTGCTCATCTAAATGCTTCTTGAATGTTGTGAGGGTTCCTGCCTCTACCACCCTTTCAGGCAGTGAGTCCCAGATTCCAACCACCCTCTGGGTGAAAAAGTTTTTCCTCAAATCCCCTCTAAACCTCCTGCCCCTTATCTTGAAACTATACCCCCTGGCTATTGACCCCCTCTACTAAGGGGAAAAGTTCCTTTCTATCTACCCTATCTATGCCCCTCATAATTGTGTACACCTCAATCAGGTCCCCCCTCAGCCTTCTCTGCTCTAAGGAAAACAACCCCAGCCTGTCCAGTCTCTCTTCCTAGCTGAAGCGCTCCAGCCCAGGTAACATCCTGGTGAATCTCCTCTGCACCCTCTCCAATGCAATCACATCCTTCCTATAGTGTGGCGACCAGAACTGCACACAGTATTCCAGCTGTGGCCTAACTAGCGTTTTGTACAGCTCCATCATAACCTCCCTTCTCTTATATTCTATGCCTCGGCTAATGAAGGCAAGTATCCCATATTCCTTTCTAACCACCTTATCTACATGACCAAACTATTTTTGTGAGAGGGACTGTTGCTTTATTTCGTTCTAGAACTGTGCAGTGTGCATTGGTGGCTCTGAGTTTAGCTTCGTGTTTACACCGGGTGTTCCTGAGTCAACTTGTTTGCAGGCGGATTAGCAATTGATTTAATCACGATTTGTGGGACATTGTAAATGCGTTGATGAAGATTCTCTCAATTAGTATTGCTAGTGAACTCGTAATCCTTCGAAAAGAACGTCTTCTAAGCTTTTACGTTCGCAAGACAAACATGAGGCAATGTTCACGAACATTTAGGGTATCACATTACACAGTGACCAGAGGAATTCCTGCCTCAAAGGAATACAAACAAAATACCTCCAGTAGCTGTAATCATACTTCCAAAAAGCCCCACGATCAACATCTTGTAGGTTACCAAAGGCCAGAATATTAACTGAAATAGTCGTAGCAAAACTAAGGCTACAAGACCAGAGCTGAGGCTAGGTTTTCTGTGACTCCTGGAAGCCTCTCGAAGATCTATCGACTCAAGTGAACAGTGTGATGTAATATTCACCACTCGTCTGAATGCGTGCAGCCTCAACAAGACACAAGTACTTCAACACCAATCAAAAGCGAACAGTTCGCTTGAACTGTGCTCCTGCCATTGAACCCGACATATAGTTCATCATTGGCAGCAATATGTAAGATCTACAGAATGCATTGCAGCAAATTACCACGGTTGATTTGATAGCACTGGTCTTCCCTGCCACCTCTACACTGAGAAGGATCACAGCAACAGTGTTGTGCGAACACCGTAACCTCCAGGCTGCCCTCCAAGCCATGCACTATCCTAACTCGGTCGCTGGTTCAATCGCCTGGGATTTCTTACCCAATACCTGCATGGGAGCACCATCAACGCAAACAGAGCTTCAAAGAGAATGCAGTCTATCAATTTCTCAGGGCATCTAGTGATGGCCAATAACCGAGGCCATTCCATTGTTGCCCAAACCCCGCGATCAAAGGATGGTAATAATTAGACGAAGCAAGGAACATTTTCCATTCTTCGATACCCTGGGTTAATATTACGGATCTATGATTCCAGCATAAATCAATTAGATCTGCTTCATGTTATTTGATACAAAGTGTCCGTGTTCTATAGAATCGTTGAATCATAAAATCATACAGAACAAGAGCAGGCCATTCGGTGCATCGTGCCTGTGCACGCTCTTTGAAAGAACTACCCAATTAGTCCAACTCCCCTGCTCCTTCCCCATAGCCCTACACATTTTTCCTTTTCAAGTATTTATCCAATTTTATTTTTAAAGTTACTATTCAATCTGCTTCTACCATCCTTTAAGGCAGTGAATTCCAGATCATAAGAGCGCGTTACATAAAAAAATTCTCCTCATCTCCCCTCTGGTTCTTTTGCAAAGTATAATGGCCCAGAAATTCAGTTCGCAGGCCTCCTGCGGGCTCCCGGGAGTCGCAGAGTTCCGTTGCTGGGCCTCTTCAAACTGCCGGAGTGCAGGGCATGCGTATCCCAGAGGCGCAGGCGGTTCGCAGCGTCCCTGGGATCACGTGGGCCATGGGAAGCCAATCAGAGCAGGGAATTTCCATTCATAGATTTGACAGGAAGACCTGTCAAATTTATGAATGGAGATCACCCCAAAACCTAAGTAAAACATCAAATAAATTTTTTTTTAAATCACATTTTTAAAATCACTATAAATTACATAAATTAACTATTTTAAACAAAAATTTTAATTTTTGAAAAAATAATTAAAGTTTTTAACGTGGCTAAAAATAAACTTACCTTTCTTTAAAGTATTTTAAAATGATAAATCAGTGGTTACTTTCTTCCACTGTTAGCCTGGTAAAGGCAGGCCTTGCGCCTGCTTTTACAGGCGCAAGAATTGTAAGTGTTTTCTGCGGATGGAGGGTCTCCAAAAAATGGAACTCTCCACCCGCAGAGGCCCTGCTCCAGCGCAGGTGGAGGATCTGTCAAGAGCTTTCTTGACAGATCGGAAATGCTGGTTTCCAGTGCATGCGCAGTACATGCCTAAAACCGGCATTTCCGTTGGCCCGACGGGTGAGTACACAGTGCGTAGACACCCGTCGGGAACGAAATATCTGCCTCATTAAATTCTGTTATTGAAGAGGCAATAGGCTCACCATGCAGCTGGACCTCCAGCCACACTCATCTTCTCACACTGATCTCTCAGGGGCTTGGCACCGCCCTCAACGTTGATACCACAGGGCAATTCGAAGCACCTGTTCGGAATCTCTGCACTATCAGCCACGCAGTAGTATGGGCGTTCATTCATTCGGCCAGAAATTCGGCTGTTGTCGGGTGAGTACGCGCTGTGTACTCACGCATAAGGCCCCCTGAAGTGCTGGTTTCCTGCATGCACTGCGCGGGAAACCGGAACTTCCGTTCCCCTGAAGGGAAGGGTTCAGAAGTCGAACGCAGCAAACTACGGGTTTCTTTCAGGTTTCTCCAGGAGGATAAGTATGGAGAAGCTGCACTTTTACAAAGGAGGCACAAGGCCTGTTTTTAACAAGGTAAGCGGTTAATTAATTACAATTTAAACATTTTTTCAACAGGTTTATATTTTTTAGATACGTTAAAGAAAGGTAAGTTTATTTTTAGCACCGCTAAAAAGTATAATTAATTTTTTCAAAACTTAAAATTTTTGTTTAAAGTAGTTAATTTATGTAACTTATAGTTATTTTAAAAATGTGATTTTTTTTTAAATTTATTTGAAGTTTAAGTGTGGTTTTGGGGCCGATCTCTATTCATAGATTTGACAGGTCTTCCTGTCAAATCTATGAATGAAAATGCCCTGCTCCGATTGGCTCTCCATGGCCCACGTGATCCCAGGGGATGCTTCGAACTAACTGCGTCCCTGGGATACACAAGCACTGCGTGCCGGCAGCTGGAGGAGGTCAAGGAGCCGAAGTCCTCATGGGCCCAGAGCACAACAGCAGGCGCGGTAGGCAAGTACGCGCACGATGCTTGCACCCGCAGGAAGCCGGAAAGCCGAATTTCTGGCCCTTTATGTTGTGGATGTCCTTTACAGGAGAGTAGGCAAACTCATCACCTTTGAAATCACAGCAAGGCAGAAAGAAGTAAGGGCCATCTAATTTTCCGGGGTTGTGGTTTCCACAAAGGCTGCAATCGATGGTACGGATGTTGCTTCGCAAACTACCACAGAAAACTCTTCAACTTCATCAACACGAGGCGCTTCATATCCCAGAACGTGCAGATGGTGTTCGACAACATGCAGAGAATCCTTAATCTCAACACCCAATATGGTGGAAGTTGTCATAATACCTTCCTACTGCATGATTCGCCTCCTCAACCTCTGTTCAGGCGGTTCGGCGGAAATCGCGTCCATGAATGGCTTTCTGGTGACAAAGCCTATCCCCTGCTCCTATAGATTCTACTCCCAGTAAGGGCGCCCGAAGACAGCACAGGAGCACAGCTAGTAGGCAACTGCCTCTACTAGGTTAGTCGTTTGGAGGACAAAAAGGACATAAAAGGCATACTTTCACTACCTTGCCAGATTTGCAATATGATCCAGATTGTACTTCACGAAAAATTTACAGCCTGCTGTACCTTTTACAACTTCACCATTCAAAAAGACCTGGGGGTAATATTCGGTATCGACCATTTTGGGGGCGCGAATACCGGCCGGGTGCAAAGTTTAGCAGCCAGTGCTAATTATTGCTTCCAACTGCAAAATTTCCCTCTATCGCCTCTGGAGGTGATTTGAGCGCTAAATCAGGCTCTACACACCTCTCTTAAGGCGCAAACGTCGGGGAGCGAGGTGCCACCTTAGAATGCTACTGAAGCTCAGGTGATGTCAGTTGCCATGGAAGACAGACAGACTGGTGCCGTCCAGTTCTTAAAGGGGCGGGCCCATCTTGCTGGTCATCCACACCCTGCTCATTGCAGCCTTGAATCTAGGCCTGGAGAGCCCTCTAAAGCAATTGTGTTGGAAGCACTAATGGATAGGTCCAGGGAAAGAGCTGTGAGCTTAGGAACCGCAAAAGTGGTGCTGAGGGCCAAAACTCCTTAGGACAGCGTAAAATCTTCCAGACATCTCTCTCCCTCTGAACCTGCGTGTACCAAAAATTTTGCCGACAAGAAAAGGCAGGAAGTGCCCGCCTTTAAATAGCGCTCCCCCAGCCCCTTCCTGACATGAAAACGTTCCCCTTTACCTGTTGTTCCTAGCCGCAGGCGCTAAGGCAGGGGGCGCAACTCAATATCTGGTCTGCGGCGCTACCGGGAAATTGCATGCTCAACTGACATCACGATCTGTGGGTGGAAGATATCGTGGCGGTAGTGTTTAGTGTCGCCACAAAATGATTGGTCAATTTCACGAGTGGCGCTAAAACTTTGCGCACTAAGGGGGAAAAATTAGGTCGCGCCCCATTTGGGGCGCAAATATCGTCTGGACGCAAATATTAGCGCCTGGCGCTAATTATCGGCACTGACTGGAAACTTCACTTTTACCGCCCCGGGAGGTGAGTGGAGCGCTAAATCAGGCGCTGCACACCTGTCTTAAGGCGCAAAGGCCAAGGAGTGAGGCGCTAACTCAGAGCGCTGGCGAAGCTCATGTAATGTCAGTCAGCAATGGAACACACACACAATGGCATGGGCCAGTTCTTAAAGGGGATGGTTAATCTTGCTTTCCATCCACATCCTGTTCATTGCAGCCTTGAATCTCGGCCTGGAGAGACTTGCACATCAAATGTGCTGGAAAGAACAATGGAGAGTACCAGGCAAAGAGCTCAGAGTGCAGCTCCCACAGTCTCTGCTAAATCGATACAAGGAATGGCAAATCAAAATGAACCTGCTCAGTACCCAAAACTCCTTCACACAACGTTGAATCTCTCCAGAAGTCTCTCCCTCTCTCTCTCAGAATGCGTAGTTCAAAAATGCCACCAACAATAAAAGACAGGAAGAGGCCCCCTTTAAATAGTGCCCCCCACCCCCCCCCCCAGCCCCACAGCGATTGATAGCGTTCCAGTCTTCTGGTCGTTGGATGCGCCAGGCGGTAAGGCAGGGGGCGCCACTCAATTTCCGCTCCAGGGCACCACAAGGGCGTTGCACCATGGAATGACATCACAATCTGCGCGCGCAGGTGATCGCAGCGGTAAAGTTTAGCGCCGCCGCACAATGTCAAGTTAAGTTCCCTAGCAGCGCAAACATCGCTGCGCCCGGGCGTTAGCGGCTTTGCGCCCCATTAGCGCCCTCTTAAGGCGCTAACGGGAGGCGCAACCAACTGAATTTTTACCCATAAGTTCCTAGTGCCCTGTTAGCGCTCCCCCTAGTAGTCAGGCAGACTGGTGCCTTCCAGTTCTTAAAGGAGATGTTCAATCATGCTGCACAGCCTCACCCTATATCATTGCTGCTTGCGACCTGGGCCTGCAAGGAAGTGCAATCCTTCCAACAGCAATCTCATGGCTGCTCAGAGGCGCAGGGAGAGAGTTCATCGTTTCAGCGACCAGGCATTGGAGGCTGTGGTTATGGCTGTGTAACGCCAATAGGCAATGCGGTTCCCAGATACTGGCAGGAGGCCATTGCCACGGGAGTTCATAAATATGTGGATTGAGGTGGCCCAGTACATCTCGGCCAGAAGCGTGGTCCGAAGGACTAACACCCAGTGTTGCAAGAATTTCATGACCTCACTCGTGTGATCAGCATGAGTACATGCTTGAAAAGCCAATACATCCCACCATCTCAACCTGACTCTGCACAGATGGTATTAACCGCCAAATCCCCAACTCTCACCCACCAACTACGCCCAACAACTAAAAGTCACGTTGATACCTCGCAGACATTAAGAGCTATTCAACTATGGTAAGCACACGTGTCAAACACATGGCTCCACACTCACTCACACGCTGTCCTTTTTCTTGCAGGCCAAGCTTGCTCATAACAGGAGGGAGAAGATCCGCACGAAAGGAGGTCAGGCGGAGCAGCAAGAAAATACACAGCTGGAGGAGCGAGTGCACTACACCATCGCAAGCCATGTCATGGGTGCTGTGGCAGTTGGAGAGGTCGACCCCATTGGGGACAGCAATGGTATGATCATTAATTGTCCCTCGTCTCTCAGACCACTTCCCCTCACAACACGAGCCTTTCCCACTTTCCATCTAAGTACACTGTCTCCATTCCTTGCTCCCTTCCTGCCCCTCGCCCCTCACGTTAATGCCGCTCTTCTGCCTTGCTGCTTTCAGATAATCAGTTACCATCTGAACAGCTTGTCCCTCAGCCTCCCAGTGGCAGTGACATGGGAGAGGAGAAGGAACACCAAGCCAGAGCCTCACTGCCTGCATCTCCCGAGGGTGAGACATCGGATAATGGGGCCATGCGGTCGCTGGAGGGGAGCAGTGGAAATCACTCTGATGTGAGTGAAGCTCCGGGACCCAGCAGACTGCAGAAACGCCATGTGGGAAGGGAAGCTCGGGGGCCATCTCCCCAGAGAGTGAGTGGGCGCATGAGATCTGCTGCACAGGACTTGGATGAGGACCTCGAAGTCGAGGCGATGACCACGTAGGCGATGAGCATGCATACTGAGCTCATGGGTGCAATGGCAAGGGTGCCCGAGAGCATGGATGCACTGGCTTGGAGCATGGAGGAGTCTGCCACCAGCACTTCTGTCATCTGTGCGCATACCTTCGAGCCCATCCTTGCCACTTTGCAGAGGATGGTTAACTTGCAGGGAGACCATGGGGAGCCAGACCCCATGCCACGTGTCAAGACTGAGGTGACATGCAGCACATGCTGAGGGAATGCAACGGCTTAGTGCTGTAATGGAGTCAGTGGTTGGTGCCATACAATCTCAGACTGCTCTCATGCAGTCCCAAATTGATGCCACGCAAGCGCTGACTGCTGCCATCATAGCTGGGTCACCCACTGCCCACCGGGGATCTCACTGTGTCACAGCAGGCCAGCAATCTGTGCTCGAGCAGATTGCTCCGGATGCTGAGTTTCTGCCCCGGTGAAGTGGCAGTGTGTCGGTCGAGCAGGAAGGTGCTGTCATCTCAGGATGACAGCATTCCTGCTCCCACCAGTGCCACTCCACCATTGCACTTGCCGCAGCCTGTAACCCAGCCATCCCAGACTGCTGCAGCCCATGCAGGGTTGGTGCAGTCTGTAGCCGGGCCCTCCGGACCCAGAGTTGGTCGAGGGCGTCCTGCAAGGCCATCTGCAGTCTCTGACCTCCAAACTCACCAGCCTTCCACCAGCCTTGCTGCAGCCACTGGGGCCACATTACGGAGGAGCAGTAGGATTGGGAAGGGGAAATTGCAAGGGGCAGGATATCATTGAGGAAGGCCCAGTAAATAAAACCCGCGATCCTTGCAAAGTCACATGATCAGCAAAAGTGGGGAGTGTGTGTACCAAAGTTGATGTGTTTGTAAGTATATTTTTCTGTTTGGTAAGAAGTATTTCCATTTGCTAAGAAACAGTTCTATTTGTTCATAAATTGTTGTGTTTGTTTGTTATTGGTTGTGTTTAATAAGACAGAGTTATGCAAAATAATACATTTTTATTTCAACGTTACAAATTTTGTCATGTTTCTCATTGGAACTTTGGCTGGTCATAGGGGCAGCGAGCTCGCTGTAATGATGTGGTTGTTCAGCCCAAGTGCCATCTGCTATCTCATTTATTGGAAGCACTGTGCAATGAAGCGTTCACGAACGGCCCTTGCAGAAGCAACATTGAGCAGATCCCTCCTACGTTGGTGTTGTTCCTCCTCCTCTTCATCCTCCTCCTCCACCTCCTCCTCCTCCTCCTCTTCATCCTCCACCTCCGCCTCCTCCTCCTCCTCTCCCTCTTCCTCCTCCTGAGGTGGTTCACCAATCCCCTGGTGGCAATGGCTGGGCCCTCAGAATGGCCAGATTGTACAGCATGCAGCACACAATGAAAACGGAGAAATGTTCATGGGAATACTGCAGGGCTCCTCCAGAGTGGTCAAGACACCAGAACCGTTGCTTTAGCACACCAATAGTCTGTTCGATCAGGTTCCTGTTGGCACTATGGTTCTCATTATATGCGTGCTCAGCAGGAGTGTTGAAATTATGGAGTGGTGTCAACAGCCAGGTGGTGAGTGGATAACCCTTGTCCTTGAGGAGCCAGCTGCTAGTTTGATGCGGTGGTTGGAACAGGTCTGGGACACCAGTCTGGCATAGCGAGGATGCGCACGCTGTGGTCGCACACCAACTGCACGTTCAGACAGTGTTAGCATTTGCGGTTATGGAACACCTCTGCATTGTGATGAGGTGCCCGCAATGCCACGTGGGGGCAGTCAATGGTGCCCTCAACCATGGGGAAGCCCGCTATCCTTGCAAAATCACATGAGCATCATGCTGTTTGTCTCTGGACATGGGGAATGAGATGTACTCCCTTCTCCTGCTGTAGAGAGCATCTGTAACCTCCCGGGTGCAGCAATGGATAGCAAACTGTGAAATGTTTGCAATATCCCCTGTTGAAGCCTGGAAGCAGCCGCTGGTGTAGAAATTGAGAGCGACTGTGACCTTCACTGCCACCGACCGAGACATCCTGGTCCTGAGCTGAGTCTGGAGCTCTGGCTGCAGGAGCTGGCAGAGCTGTGTGACCATCTCCTTGCTGAAGTGGAGCCTACTAATGCACTGCTCCTCTGACAGATGAATGTATGAGAACTGCTCCCGGAATACCCTGGGAGGATAAGGTCTCCTGTGGAGAGCCCTGTTGGCCCTCCTCCCTCTGGCCACGTTTTCCAATCTTTCTCTCCGCCTCTGCTGCCTCCGAAGGTGAAACTGGAGAGCGAGCCCCGTGCCAGTACAGCCCCTAGTAACTGTTGTAAAGTTGCAGTATCAAAAGTAAGAGAAATGGAACCTGATAATTTTTTGTCACGAGCAAAACTCCTTCAAGTAGCAAACCGTCAAATGTGTCCAAACACCTCTTTGGTTTTGTGAACGTACGAAGGCAGCATTGATTGCCGACAGGAAAAAACAGGAAGTGCACGCCTTTAAATAGCGCTCCCGCAGCTCGAAGCCGACTGCAAACCGTCTTATGCTACCTGTCATTCCTAGGAGCAGGCGCTGAGGCATGGGTGCGAGAATCAAATTACGTTCAGTGCTGCTACCGGTGCGATGCGCGCTGGGACTATGTCACGATCTCCGGGCGCAGGAGATCATGGCGGTAGTGTTTACGCCACCGCAAACCGCCAGCTGAATTGGACTTTAGCATTGCTGGCGAGGAGGCCCTATCTCTGCTAGATTCAGAACTACATGGTACAAAATATCATGATGACCAACCGTCAGGTGACCACTCAGTGATGCTGCATCAGAGTACAAACATCACTAAAGTCTGCCATTGACACGATCGCATTACCTCCTTCTATACTCAACATTTCCAATAAAGACACATTCCCTCAACCTACTACCTTTCCTACAACATGACAACACAATAGCTCCTTTGCCTCTACACGAGGGTGACAATGAACACCACCTGTGGAATAATACAGCACCAAATAACTACACCTTCTCATGTATGACTGTAACCTCCATCAATAACAGAGTGCAATACCAGTGCATGATCTGTTTTAATACAATGAAGTTCAAAGTGCACACAAGCCAACTTATTCTTTCCTAACACGCTCCGTCTCCTGGGTACCTGCACGTGCCTTCCCTTCACCATTCCAGTGCTTCTTCTGGGTGCAAACTGAGGGCCAGATGAGATGGTAGAGTTATGCCTGGAAGTAATTACTGTTCGGGAAGCGGTGTAATCACAGTGCAAGGTCTTGAGTTGGAGCTTCCCTTAACCTTAGTACATTTTGAAATGTTAGATGACCAAGTGTTGCTTTAAGATGGTGCAGAGTTTGCTGGTGCCCAGCACCTGGTGAGTTACCTTGCTTCCCGTGGTGAGGTTATTGAACTTCTTCTGGCACTTGTCGGCAGTCCAGGGCGTGAGAGAGTGAGCACGCAGTGCCAGTGCCACTCCCCTCAAGCTGGCACGTGACATTCCTATCAGGTTGGCAGGATTGGTTATTCTTGATAGGCTTGCTGGCACAGACATTCACGTGTCTCTGCCTCCTTAATTCAGTTTCCCTGAAGTGTGCTGAGAGGTCCCAGTCAGAAATTCTGTATTATTTTCTCTTCCTGATTGCCACGTCCTGCCATCTTGTCTGGGTGCTTGGTGCATATTCTCCAACTCTCGTCATAATTCTTGAAATGTATGGCAACAAGATTGATGAAACATGCACTGACGTTATGTGAGAGTTAATTGACTGAGCCAAGCACTGCCCCCTCCTTACCTTGTTGTCCTCCAGTATGATGCTACAGTCTATAGTTTTAACTGTCTTTGTTAAACGCTGCACTCTAATTTCCATGCACCCCAGCTTCCTACACACGAAGCCCAGAGAAAATTCCCGATGAAACTCTGTGGTGGTCTTGATATCACATCAGGACTATTACTATAGCTGCTGTGTCCTATCCTCTTTTTAATGAACAGATCCGAGAAACAATTAGACAGTGGTTTATCTGACATATTTATTAATTAATGATAACACGCTGAGTAGTACATGAAAGTATTACGTTTATATACTCAAGTAGAATATCCATTGGACAGGAATGAGCTTACACCTCACCAGATAGATCGTAGTCTTGAATGTCCACACCTTCTAAAGCTCACTGATATTTATACATCTGATGGACAATTTCAAACAACATCAGGTCACTTGCTTCGAAGCCATCAGCTCTAAGACTGTCACCTCATATCATCCCTTTGTGTCTTATGCTACGGCACCAGTAGGTGGCAATGTTGCACCACATGTACTCCGTACACGCAGGATGTGAAAGTCGCTTTAATTCTTATCAGCAAAACTAAGCACATCCTGCGGTTAAATATATCACATTCTTATGAAAGTAATAACAACCTAAACAACTCATTTGTCTGCAAATTAGCCACAATTCTTTACATAAACCCTTTGATACTTCCTAAATTGTCTTCAACTAACACTTCCTGTTGATTAGGTTTGGCCTGCAAAACACTAACAACCTACTCTAAACCAAGTGTTAGACTGCAGCAGACAGAATGAATCCGGAATAGAAAGATATTAGTATCAACTTCTGTATTGAGCTCTTTTTCTATATTCCACATCGAAAGTTCTAAACTTTCTGCCATATCACGCCCAATGTAACCCTGCGATGTCTACACTTGCCCCTTTAATATAGCGCTCTATATTAACCATTACATAATACCCTTTAACCAGACCAAGCTGTTAACCTATTGGCGCAATCTTTTTTTTCCATTGACGAACAGCGGGTAAACCATCGCGATGAAAATGTGTGTTTCAAACAAGAAATATATAAAACTTTTTGCCGTTTTACAGAGTATTCTCATCAGGTATTGTCAATCGACTTTGGTACTTTAATTATTCCCTCCTCCTCAGTCAGAAGTACAGAATTGCAGAAAATCAGAATGATTTAGGCCTGCGTACACAAAGAGGAGCAGACTTCGACGGTTGTCAGGAGAAGTTTTCCTACCATCTCCTTTACTGTGACATTCACTAAAGAAGAGGATACGGCCAATGCCACAGTAAAGGAGCAGACTGTGGAGCAACTGGATAGGATAAAAAAATAAAGAAGAGGCACATAAAAGGTTGGCAGCACTCAAACTGAAAAAGTCACCCAGTCCTGATGGGATGCATCCTAGATTGCTGAGGGAAGGAAGGATCGAAATTGCGGAGGCTCTGGCCACAACCTTCCAATCTTCCTTAGATATGGAAGTGTTGCAAGAAGGCTGGAGCATTTCAAACGTTATACACCTGTTCAAAAAGGGAAGAAGGATATACCTAGCAACGACAGGCCAGTCAGCCTAACAGTAGTGGTGGGGGAACATTTACAGGCAACAATCTGCGACAAAATTCGTGGTCAACTGGAAAAATACGGATTAATAACTGAAAGCCAGCACAGATTTGTTAAAGACATATCGTGTTTTTCAACCTTAATTCAGTTCTTTAATGATGTAATGGAGAGGATTGATGAGGGTAGTGTGGTTGACGCTGTGTATCGAGATTTTCAAAAGTCATTTGATACAGTATAACACAATGGCCCAGAAATTTGACGCGGAGGCTTGCCGCGGGGGCAAGGATCCCACGCGATATCACACTCCGTGCGGGCCGTTGTGTTTCGGGCCCACACGAACTTCTGGTCCTGGGCCTCTCCCTGGTGCCGGCGCGCAGTGTGTGCGTGTCCCAGAGGCGCAGTTAGTTCGATGCGACCTCTGGGATCACGTGGGGCATGGAGAGCCAATGGCAGCACACCATCTTTCATTCATAGATTTGACAGGAGAACTGTCAAAACTATGAATACAAATTGCCCCCCAAAAGAACAGCTAAACTTCAAATAAATTAAAAATAAACCTCACCTTAATAAAATAACTATAGTTAAATAAATTAACCACTTTAAACAAAAATTTAAATTTTTGAAAAAATTTAAATTCTTTTTAAAAGTTATAAAAATAAACTTACCTTTCTTTAAAGTCTCTAAAAAAGATAAACCTGTTGAAAATGTTTTAAATAATACTTAATTAACTACCTACCTTGTTAAAAGGGGGTCTTACGCCTCCTTTCTTCATGTGTAAAATCTTCCATACTTACCCTCGCATTGAAACCTGAAAAAAAAACTAAGTGTGCTGCGTGCGCACAGCCTGTAGTGCGCACGTGGTTCACTTAGGAACCGCGCCCTTCGCCATACCGGAAGTGCCGGTTTCCCGCGCATGCGCAGTGCATGCAGGAAACCGGCACTTCGGGACTGAATACACGAGAGTACACAGTTCGAACTCTCCCGTATTCAGCCGAATTTTTTGGCCAATACCTTTTTGAGCGAAATTAAATCCTATTGGATTAAGGGGTAGTGGCTGCATGGATACATAATTGGGTAAGGGACAGAACGCAGAGATTAGTGATGAGTGCTTGTTTTCAGACTGGAAGAAGTGTACAGTGGTGTCCCCCCATGGGTCAGTGTTGGGGACCACTGCTCTTTTTGATTAATATTCATGATCTTGGCTTGGATCTCGGGGCCTAATTTCAAAGTTTTGCCGATGGCACGAAACTCGGAAATGTAGTAAACAGTGAGGAGGATAGTAACAGACGCCAGGATTCCATAGCCAGTCTGTTGAAATGGGCAGAGACATAAGAGATGAAATTTAATGCAGAGCTGTGAGAAGAAATCTTGCTAGAAAGAATGAGAAGAGGCAATATAAACGGATTGTTACATTTTAAAGGGGGTGCAGAAAAGTAGAGGCCTGGGTGAAAGTACACAAGTCTTTGAATGTGGCAGGATAAATTGAGAAGACAGCTCAAAAGGCATACGGATCCTGAAGGCCAGCAATCATTTGTTTAAGGCAAATCGTGTTTGACTAACGTGATTGAGATCTTTGATGAAGCAACGGAGAGGGTTGATAAAGGTAGAGGCTTAATAAGTAGAGGTACAGAGTACAAGAGCTAGGAAGTTTTGTTAACCTTTATAAAACACAGGTTAGGCCCGAGCTGGAGTGTTGTGTCCAAAGCTGGGCAGTACTCATTAGGAGGATGTCAAGCCTTAGAGAGCGTGCAGAGATTTACTAGAATGGTACCAGTGAGGAAAGACTTCAGTTACAAGGGGAGACTAGAGTAACTGAGGTTATTTTCCTGAGAGCAGAGAAGGTTAAGGCGCGATTTGATAGAGGTGTTTCTAAAGGAGTTTGATTGAGTAAATAAGGAGAAACTGTTTCCAGTGCCAGAAGGGTCGGTAAACAGACGACACAGATTTATGGTAATTTGGCAAAAGAAGCAGAGGCAACATGAGGAACAAAATTACGCAGCGAGTTGTTATGATCTGGAATACAATGTCTGCAAGGGTGGTGGAAGAAGATTCAATAATAGCTTTCAAAAGGGAATTGGATAAACACTTGAAGGTGGGAAATATGTATGGCTATGGGGAAAGAGCAGGGCAGTGGGTCTAATTGGATAGCTCCATCACAGAACAGACATAGCCGCGATGGGCCGAATCGCCTCCTTCTGTGCTGTAACTTTCTATGATTCTATGAACTTATGGGACGCTGATTACACCCACGATCGTCAGTCCTCTCAGTGCCGTGGTTGAATCGTTACTTCTTGCTCACTTCTGTGTCCTTCAGCTGGACAATGAAAATTTTGCTTCTTTCAATTCTTCCAAAGCATATTTAGTGATGTCGTGCGGTAAGTTATTAAAGCATTTGTATGAAATTTCTTTTTGTTTGCTGTTTTTAAGTTAGGAAGCAATGCAATTGCAAACAACGATTCCTACAATAACATGGCACAGCGGGATTTCTACTTGCCGTTTTCCATATCAATCACAAGTCTAATAAACAACTGTTACATTTGACTCAGAAGAACATAAGAACATAAGAAATATAAGCAGGAGTAGGCCATTTGGCCCTTCGAGCCTGCTCCGCCATTCAATAAGATCATGGCTGAACTTAAACCTCGTCTCCACTTTCCTGCACTATCCCCATATCCCTTGGTTCCCTTAATATTCAAAAATCTAGTCGATCTCTGTCTTGAATATACTCAACGACTGAGCCTCCACAGCCCTCTGGGGTAGAGAATTCCAAAGATTCACCAGCCTCTGAGTGAAGAAATGTCTCCTCATCTCTGTCCTAATTGGCCGACCCCTTATTCTGAGACTGTAACCCTTGGTTCTAGTCACCCTAGCCAGGGGAAACATCCTCCTTGCATCTATCGTCTCAAGCCCTGTAAGAATTTTGAATGTTTCAATGAAATCACCTCTCATTCTTCTAAACTCTAGAGAATATAGGCCTAGTCTACTCAGTCTCTCCTCATAGGACAACCCCCCATCACAGGAACCAGTCTGGTGACCCTTCATTCCTCTATGGCAAGTATATTCTTCCTTAGGTAAGGAGACCAAAACTGTATACAATCCTCCAGGTGTGGTCTCACCAGGGCCATATATAATTGCAGTAAGACGTCTTTACGCTCATACTCAAATCCTCTTGTAATAAAGACCAACATGCCATTTGCTTTCCTAATTGCTTGCTGTACCTGCATGTTAACTTTCAGTGATTCGTGTACAAGGACACCCAGGTCCCGCTGAACATCAACTTTTCCCAATCTCTCACCATTTAAAAAATACACTGCTTTTCTATTTTTCGACCAAAGTGGATAACTTCACATTTCTCCACATTATATTCCATTTGCCATGTTCTTACCCACTCACTTAGCCTGTCTATATCCCCTTGAAGCGTCCTTGATTCCTCCTCACAACTTACATTCCCACCCAGTTTTGTATCATCAGAAAACTTGGATATATTACATTTGGTCCCCTCATCCAAATCATTGATATAGATTGTGAATAACTGAGGCCCAAGTACTGATCCTTGTGGTACCCCACCAGCCAACCCGAAAATGACCCGTTTATTCCTACACTCTGTTTCCTGTCCGTTAGCCAATTCTCAGTCCATGCTAGTATATTACCCGTAATCCCATGAGCCCTAATTTTGTTTAATAACCTCTTGTGTGGCACCTTATCGAATGCCTTCTGAAAATCCAAATACACCACATCCACTCGTTCCCACTTATCTATTCTGCTAGTTGCAACCTCAAAAATCCCTAACAGATTTATCAAACGTGATTTCCCTTTCATAATTCCGTGTTGACTCTGCCCAATCCTATTATTATTTTCTAAGTGCCCTGTTGCCACGTCCTTAAGAATAGATTTTAGCATTTTCCCTACTACAGATGTCAGGCTAACTGGTCTGCAGCTCCCCGTTTTCTCTCTCGCTCCTTTCTTACATAGTGCGGTTACATTTGCTACCTTCCAATCTGCAGGAACCGTTCTAGATTCTATTCATCCTTTGTCCTTGAATCCATTGACAGTCTAAACCTCACTGTTGCCTGTGAACTAAAATCTCTCTCTCTCAGATCCATTAATAAAACTTCCTGCTTATCCAATTCATTCTTCCCTTGGACCCCATAGCTATTAAACCGCTTACCGCCCTCAGCTTTCCCTCTCTATTATAAACTTCAGACTTCTAAAACCCAAGCCTGGGCTCATCTAATCGCTCCTCCTTGTCTCACCGCACTTTCTTTTTGCTGTATTCAATCATTCGCGTGTTGTATTCTATCTCTTTGACTCTTTGTTTCTCTTTTTTCTAAAATGGCTGGGATGCGCATTATGCAAATGCCAGTCAACACAGGACAGGATCCTATAACCCGATTTCATGTGGATGGAGATTTGCATGCATAATTAATATTCAATGACGTTGCGATGTTTGAACCTTTTTAAGGAGAAGTTTAGAAAGAACCCAGAGCCACATTCGTGTCAGGAACTATTTTGCGTCTGACCCTCACCAGATCCTTCACCATGACTGAAAGGCTTCGTGTTCTCGCCACACTGATGTTCTGTCTCCACAGTAAGTACAGGCGCTAACCTTCAGTATCACTGCTTTTACATTGCCCTGATTTTATTGGTGCTTGCATTGAGTGGGCCTGAATTACAAACAATATTCACAATTGTACAGAGTGTGACTGATCCATAACTTGTTATTTCACCAGGTATAAACGCGGATCCTGCCCTGACTCAGCCAATGTCCATCTCAACCTCCCCGGGAAGAACCGTCACGATCAGCTGTACCATGACCGGAGGCAGCATCGGCAGCCAGTACGTCAGCTGGTACTGGCAGAAACCCCGCAGTGCCCCTTTGTTTGTTTGGTACGAGAGCTCCGGTACTGCTTCGGGGATTCCAGATCGATTTACCGGTTCTGTGGACTCATCGAGTAACAAAATGCATTTAACCATCACCAACGTGCAGTCCGAGGACGCCGCCGATTATTACTGTGGTGCGATGCTTAGCGGTACTTATAGCTTCATTTTCGGGAGAGGAACCAAGCTGAATCTGGACAGTAAGTTAATTATTTGTAATGTCCTCTAACATTTGCAACATTACTGAAGAAAAAACAAAAAGTACTTTTAAATAATTGGCTTGGTAGGTTGAATTAATGTAAATCAAGGTTATTGCTCTGAAAATATATTCATACGGAGCTTGTGAATCAGCGTCCGGTGATATTTAAGAGATAGCCAGGCACAAAGGACGCGCGATTTTACGGAGGGTATCCAAGCCTTATAGAGGGTGCAGGGGGAATTTATTAAGTTGATACCAGTACTGCGAGGTTTTAGATACGAGAGAAACGAATGAAGTTGGATTCACTAGAAGCTGAGGCTGTGATCTGCTGGACATGTTCAGAATTATGAGCCATTTTGTTCCAGCAAGATGAAAAATATTTTCACTCGTCGGCCATTCGGTAACCTGAGGACATAAATTGAACGTCATGTCGAGAACATCGAGAGGGGCAAATTAGGATATTTTTTTTAGCCAGGGGACTGGTAGGACTGCAGTGTCCTCCCTGTCAGAGTGGGACGAGCAGAACCATAGTGGCGCTTCAATGGGGAGTGGATAAAACATTGAAAAAGGAAAAACAAATGTATGGGAAATGGACTAAGTGGACATGTCTTACAAAGGGCGCGATCGTCCTCCTTCCATGCTCTATAACTCTATGAATTCCACATAGTCTTTCAGACTGGCTTACACCCGGCCCTTATAGCCCCGCTCAAAAGGCAACAAACATAAATTCAAAACCTTTATGATGCGGTTTTCATTCCACTTAAAGCGCAGCCGCGATTTAACACCATTCTTGGATTGAGACTGCGGAAGGATAGTGTGGCGACTTGCTGTAACTCACTCCCACTCGTCTCCAAACTCAATGATAACCATTCAGTACAAGATTCTAAGTCCTACGTTTCGCATTAATCTCCATCACAATAGTAACCAGACTGTTCCGCTAAATTCAGCTCGTGATTTCCGGCATAACACAGTAACAAACAACATGATTGACAGGATGTCTATTTTCTTAACATGTCACGGGCTCATTATCTTTCCATCCAATCAATTGTGTGCGAATGTCTCGGAGTAGATTTTCAGATTTTTTCACCTGCATTTGTACTCAGTCAATTGAGATTTGATGCTGATTCTGTGGTCAGTGTCAGTGTGAGGAGTAAAATTACAGAAAATGCGGATATTGTATCGCTATTTTAACTTGGTTATTCGGCTACATCAGGGTGAAATGGGCTAACATGAGATATGAAATAGAAAAATACTCCATAATATTATCAGCTGTTCCTTTACGAATACATCTCTGGTATTAACTCCAATGTAAAGAGAGTTCATTGTAAAACTCTTGCTTTTTGACAATAATATAAACTGATATGAAATCTCGCTCAATAATCCCACGGGACTCCAAATATTTCAGTATCAGAATGTTCAGCTAAACTCCGGGTGATGCAGGGAGATTAAACCAACTGTGACAATAGTAGTTGACGTCATTGTCAGACTATTCGCATTTCCACCTTCAAATTATAATGTAAAGAAAGAAAGGCGAAGTTGTAGGCTCCAGGGTGAACCTCTCAGAACGGCAATAGATTGTTAAACAGAACCGGGCAAATCTGGTATTGGTGAGACGCGCCGATATAGCTGGCTCCTCATGTCAATGCCAGAACCAATTGTAGCGGCCCAGCCTCTAATTCCAGAATTGAAAAAAAAATGTTTTAGCCCTTTCTTCGGTGCTTTACGTTACATAAACCATTTTACCGAGGGTTTGTCATTGACAGCTTTTGTTTGTAGCCTATGGTCGTTGCGAAAGGTTATTTAAAGAGAGAGGAGATTGTGATAGTCCGGCTTCAACATTCTTACACTGGGTTATATTTCATTGATACTATCATGGGAATATTTCTATTTAATAATAAGAAAGAATCAACTTGCAATGATATAGCGCCTACGACGACCTCAGGACATCTCAACGCGCTTCACACACAATTAAGTACTTTTGAAGTACAGTCACCCTTGTAATGTAAAAAACGCGGCAGTCCATTTGCGCACGGCAAGGTCCCAGAAACAGAAGACCAGTTCGTTTGTTTTAGCGATGTTGGTTTAGGGACAAATATTGCCCAGGATATTTTTGGCTTCATTATTTGCGTATTGAGGTTATTATGGGGATATAATTATACAATATAGATACAATTGTTTATAATAACAGACGTTCTTTGTTGGAAACTCTTTCTCTTTAATGAAAACGTATCATTTGTGACATTCTGACTCCAGAGATGTCTCCAAACAGCGTATTTCGAATGTGATAGAATAGGCTTCTGAAGTTTTACACAATATAGTCAGCGTCGGACGGGGCGGGAAACCTTGTGGAAACGCGGAGCCGAGCAGAGCGGCCGTGGCAGTGATTGTACAGAAATCCAAATATTAGCACAATATTTACCACTTCCGTCAATAGAAGAGCGAAACTGGAGTCAGAAGAAACAATCGAGATTAACAGTAAATTGACTAGAATCCAGTGTTTTGAGTTAAATATTACAGAATCTTTAATGTCAGCAATGGTTCCAATATTTATCCCAAATTCGGATTCATTGCGTTTCACGTTTCTTTTAAATCCTCAGCTCCTGGGACACTGTCTGTGACAGATTGCGTCAGACCAGTACATTTCAATATAATACTGTGTCCAGTATTATTTTTGTGTTTTTATTATTTTCTGACCCCATTATTTCCGTTAGATTAAATTTCCTTTTAAAGATTTGTATTTGTTCCTTTCCATGTAGGAAAAGTAGGAACATCTTCTCAGGTTCTATATTTTCTAGAACTGTGGGCACCAGTCGTCGTACAATTGACACTAATGAGGTTCCGTTGTATTAAATTCCTCCTGGCTTTGTAGAGTGACTCCGAATTTTAAAATATTTAAAGAAAGTAAAACATTGATTGCAACTTTTATGTCAATTAAGGATGGAGCTTCTTTCATGTGTTTCTTCTTTTCAGGTCCGCGAGGCCCCGCGGTGTCTGTCCTTTCGCCTTCATCGGATCAAATCGCAGCAAAGAACACGGCGACCCTGGTGTGTTTGGTGAGCGGCTTTAACCCGGGCGCTGTGGAGATTGAGTGGACTGTCGATGGCAGTGTGAGAGGGAATGGTGTTGAGACCAGTCGGATCCAGCAGGAGACGGACAACACGTTCAGTGTGAGCAGTTATCTGACTCTGCCAGCCTCAGAGTGGAACTCACACGAGCTTTACTCCTGTGTGGTTAAACACGAGACTCAGGCAAACCCGCTTAAAACAAGTATCGCCAGATCCAGCTGTATCTGATTCAAGAATCTTATGTATTGATCTATTATACCATTAGTAATGTTTCTTTAAAATTACTCTCCGTGTTCAGATATTACATGTTTGATTTTAAGTGGAACATTTCCAATCACAACAGATGTGCAGTTTCTCCGCTACATTCCGCTGTCTGTATTTTAAAGTGTGTTTTCCCTGAGCTGATCAAAGTTTCAGTGTAACTTTACAAATACCGCAGTGAAATAAAATGACTCTTCCATTATCTCAGGTGTTCTTATTCTTTCCTGTCCGATATCCCCGAGGCAATGCATAGCAACTTTCTAAATGTGACTAAATAGTGAGGTTTTATTTTTTGGTGAAAGCAGTGAATACACGATGTATAATTTAAATTAACATTTCGTGAAAATAATCATGCAACATAGTTTTAAAGTCGACTTGGCTGAATGTTCTCCGTTTTTATGAAAAGGATTCAAAGCACGTGGTGTAAGTTCTTCTAAATCATCTGGTTACACAAATTCAGCGAAAACCTCTGACGGCCTTCCTTTTGGATATTCCGGACCTACAGCGGCGCAGTTTCTGCAATTGCATGACTTTTTCAAAACTATCCGAGGAATTTAATCATTGGTCAATAACGGTTATATTGAAACAGGTGCTATTAGTAGCAAGTCAAAGTGTCACAACTACAGATTCTGTCAGGCCTTTGACTAAAACCTGCTCAGATAAGAGTCTCGATTTTTAAATTGAGCTTCACAATAATCAAAAAGAGGACACAATCTTAAAATTAGAGCTGGGCAATTTAGGATTGAAATCAGGAAGCACCCTTTCACACACACGATAGTTTAAATCTGGAACAAGCATCCCCGCATCGCACCCGCCCCCACCCCCACCACCCCCCTCCACCCCTCACCCCCCCGCCCCGCTCCACACCCACAACCTCCCAAAGGCTGTGCTTAATGGGTCAATTGACATTTTCAAGACTGAGATCGATAGATTTTAATTCGGTAAGTGTATCAAGAGATATGTTACAAAGACGGGTAAATGGAAGTCAGGTGCAGATCCACCGAGATTTAACAGAAAGCCGGAACAAGGCGGACGGCCGGAATTGACCTGCTTCTATGCTCCAGATTCTCTGCAGATATATGTAGTGAGAAACAATTTAAATAACAAAAAAGCATCACATTGAATTCAGTGCCAATAATTTATATTGATCTGACTTCAAATGTGCCGAACACACGAAGTTTGAGAGATTTTTTCAATCACAATACGTGGTTGCACACGGTTATTTCGTCCCCACCGAAGATAAAGCAAAAATGCCTGCGTTAGATTTTTACTTTCAATTAGCTGCACACCCCATGTGCAGTAGGACAGCGAACAATTACGTTTCGAGTCACTGCGGTTGGAGTGCCTTTGAAAAGGTTGTCCCTTCACAGAGCAGAAGCGTTTTGTGTTCAATCCGAGGCACATTATTTTCATTTAAATATTGGGCAGATAAAGCCGCACTCTGGTTCCAGGAGGAGGGTGTTTCGCTGATGAGAGTACTCATTGACACTGAACCGAAGCAATACATCGCGTGTAAAATACAAAAAGGTAACAAGCAGCAGTCTGATCATCGAAGATTGCAATGAGCCAGCTCAGTATGACCTCAAAGTGGCCTCCTGACAGAGCTACAGAAAGCCACGTAGTGTCTTCTCCCCGCCCGGGATAACACACAATTTGAACACGATGTAAATAGTCTGAATCGAATATATAAATATATTTTTATGTTAACGAGGTTTAAAATACAAAACACAATAACCAATCCAGATCCAGATGGTCCAAACCACAGCTCATCATCCTCTCCTCCAAGAATGTTTGTGTCTAAACAGCCATCGATTGATTTCCTCAGTTATTTACATATTTGACAAGTAAAGTCCAAAAATGTGCGGGTTAGGTTGATTTGGCTATGATAAATTGACCCTTAGTGTTAGGGGGGATTAAATATGTGGGGTTATGGGGATAGGATGGGATATGTTAGGGGGAATTAAATATGTGGGGTTACGTGGGGTTACGGGGGTAGGGTGGGATATGTGTACTGTGGGGATTAAAGCAGGGACAGGGTACTGGATTTGGATGATCAGCCATGATCGTATTGAATGGCGGAGCAGGCTCGACGGGCCGAATGGCCTACTCCTGCTCCTAGATTCTATGTTTCTATGTTTCTATGTTAAAATAACCTGTCATAACAAAGGGTTTCACGTAATCGTGGGATTTAATGAAGTCAGTAAGATTGGGTCCCTAACATAGTGAGAGTAACAATTGTTGACCCTCGCCCTACCTGTATTGAACATGACCAATATTGTTTATGTGAGATGGACTAGTGTTTTATTTCATTATAGAGCTGTACAGTGTGGCATTGGTGGCTCTGAGTTTAGCTTCGTGTTAACACCGAGTGTTCCTCCGTCAACTTGTTTGCAGGCGGGTTAGGAATTGATTTAATCACGATTTGTGGGACATTGTAAATGCGTTGATGAAGATGCTCTCATTCAGTATTGCTAGTGATCTCGTAAACCTTCTAAAAGAACGTCTCCTAAGCTTCTAGGTTCACCAGACGAACTAGAGGAAATCTTCTCAAAAGTTACGGATCGCATTACACAGTGACCAGAGGAATTCCTACCACAGACGAATTCAAACAAAATGCCACCAGTAGCTGTAATCATACGTCTGGATGCGTGCAGCCCCAACAACACTCAAGTATTTCAACACCAATCAAAAGAGAACAGTTCACTTGATCTGAGCTCCTGCCATTGAACTCGATATATAACTCATCATTGGCATTCTGTAGGATCTACAGAATGCACTGCAGCAAATTACCACGGTTGATTTGATAGCACTGGTCCTCCCTGTCACCTTAACCTCTAGAAGGATCAGAGCAACAATGTTGTGCGAACACCATCACCTCCAGGTTCGCCTCCAAGCCATAGGCTATCCTAACTTGGATATATGTCGCCGCTCTTTCGCGGTTGCTGGTTCAATCACCTGGGATTACCTACCCAATTCCGAGTTGGGAGCACCATCACCAGAAGGATTTCAGAGCTTCAAGGAGAATGCCCTACACCAATTTCTCAGGGCACCTAGTGATATACCATAGCTGAGGCCATATCTTTGTTGCCCATAACCTGAGATCAAAGAACAATAAAAATTAGAATTAGCAAGGAACATTTTCGATTCTTGGATACCCTGTGTTAATATTATGGATCCCTGGTTCCTACATAAATCAATTGGAAACAACAACAGAAAACGCTGGAAAAGCTCATCAGGTCAGGCAACATCCGTGGAGAGAGAAACAGAGTTAACGTTTCAGGTCGAAAACCCTTCGTCAGAACTGAGAAAAAAGCAGGAAATGAAACAGATAAAAAAGCAAGTGGGAGGCTGAGAGGAGGAATAAAAGAACAAAAGTGGTGGTCTATGGTAAGTAGAGACATTAAGAGATGCTCAAGGCAAGACGAGATGGTAATAGGACAGGTTAAGAAACAAAGGGTGGCTCAGAAGTGTGAAGTGTGAAATGCTGGCAGAATGAGAGACAACTGCCGTGGGGGCGAGAGAGAGAAAAAAGGGAAAAGGCACAATTCCTCCCCCCAGCCTCGCACTTGCTTTTTTATCTGTTTCATTTCCTGCTTTTTTCTCAGTTCTGACGAAGGGTTTTCGACCAGAAACGTTAACTCTGTTTCTCTCTTCACGGATGTTGCCTGGCCTGCTGAGTTTTTCCAGCGTTTTCTGTTGTTGTTTCAATTTTCCAGCATCCGCAGTATTTTGCTATCATAAAAATCAATTAGATCCGCTTCATGTTATTTCATACAATGCGTCTGTGTTCTATAGAATCATAGAATCGTAGCATAATAGAATCATACATAACAGGAGCAGGCCATTCGGCCCATCGTGCCAGCACCGGCTCATTGAAAGAGCTTTCCAATTAGTCCCACTTACCTGCTCCTTCCCCATAACACTGCAACATTTTACCTTTTCAAGTATTTATCCAATTCCCTTTTAAAAGTTACTACTGAAGTTGCTTCCCTTTCCGGCAGTGAATTCCAGATCATAACAACTCGTTGCATAAAACAATTCCCATCATCCTCCCTCTAGTTATTTTGCCAATAATCTTAAATGTATATCTTCTGTTCCTGACACAGCTGCCAATGGAGACTGTTTCTCTTTATTAAAACCCTTCGTAGTTTTAACCAGCTCCATCAAATCTCCCCTTAACCTTCCCCGCTCTAAGGAGAATTACGCAGCCCTTCTATATCTCCACATAATTGAAGAACCTCATCTCTGGTATCATTTTGATAAATTACCTCTGCACCCTCACCATGTCCTTGACATTCTCCCTTAAGTGCTGTGCCAGAACTGGACACAATAATTCAGCTGAGGCCTAACCAGTGATTTATTACCACAAAACTGATACTGACCCTGCGTGCTTGTGAGAAGATGTTGCGTTTCTGCGCACCTACGAAAATGTTAAATGTTTCCCCAGTAATGCCTAATAAAATATATGTCGGGAAGCGCTAATTCCTGCCATCCATTATCTAAACCTTCCAAAATCGACGTGGTTCCATTCAGTTCCAATTCGTGAAAACCCATTGAACAGAATTGTGTCGAGTATCGAGAGTCGGGCCCTTCTGTTTTACTGCGAACGGGTGACGTGGTTACATCGTGAGTACTTGCCGAAAATTTGAGGAACACCATCAATCCCTGTTTGTGTTGTTCACTCATTCTGTTATTTACGGCTCAGGTGTCCATTGGAAATCTCCCACGTTGTTTCCTGCGAACACAGAATGAGAACTGGTGTAAAGTGCAGAAGGTGAATTCTCCTCTTTAACTATCATCGTCAATTGGTACTTCTGTCAGTGTCATTCTGTGTGAACTAAAACAAGGGAATCCGCTAAGTCTCATGGTCCTGAAGATGATATTTCCTATGGACTTACCGCTCTATGCAATTATCATGGAGGAGGAGGAGGAGAAACCGCGCAGGATGGAGCAAAGAAGCCTCAGGTAGCATTTACGAAGGATGCAGCCGACCAGGTATTACACCATATGAGGCCTTCGCTGATGACGACCCCGCCCTAGCAGCATCCTGGCAATCAGGAAGAAAGTGTTTCTTTTGTGGAGGGGCGTGCCATCACAGAAAATTTTGCCCGGCTCTTAATGTGACCTGCAATCATTGCAGCAAGAAAGGACACTTTTCCAAGGTATGCCAGTCACGGGCCTTTGCTAACAAGAAAGGCCGCTCCTCTAAAGTATACCGGTCGAGAGCTCCTGTTAGCTTCACAGCTGCTATCTATGGAGCTGCTCCTCCCCCAAGAACTACTGTTAAGGCTACAGTTGCCGAAGGGAAAATTGCCCCTCCTCCCATCACGGCTGTTTTTCCCCAAAGTTTGTCCCATGCAGCCACGAAGGTTTCAGTAAATGGGCACACTCTAAGCGCGCTAATCGACTCCTGCAGCTCTGACAGCTTCATTAGTAAGTGGGCTGTCAACAGGTTAAAACTGCACATTTATCCCTCGGACAGGGAGATTGCAATGGCTCTGACGACTCTGACCATCAATTCTTCTGGCTTCTGTCTTGTCAACCTCATCCTCAACGGCCGCACGTATCTCTCCACCCGGCTCGGAGTACTCGCAAACTTATGCAGCGATGTGCTTCTGGGACAGGGCTTCCAGAAGCAGCACAAGAAGATCACTTTTGAGTTTGGAGGGTCAAGGCCGGAGCTTACCATTTCTAAGGTGCCATTTTGTGCACTCTCGGCGGCCTTACTCGGTGAACCCTCCCTGTTTGCCAATCTTCCCCCCCGCTGTAAACCCATAGCCACCAAATCGCGGCGCTTTAGCCAAGATGATCGAGCGTTTATTGAGGCGGAAATCTCTCGCCTTTTAGTCGACGGTATTATGGATGGCCTAGTCCGGCAAGAGAACTTGACGGATACCTTTCCGTATTTAGACAATATCACTATTGCCGGCCATGATCAAAAGGAGCATGACGCCAATCTTCAAAGATTTTTTGACGTACTCCGCCGTCGCCACTTAACGTTAAACGAATCCAAATCGGTGAAGTTAGTGCCATCGGTGAACATTCTTGGCTACTGGGTGGGCAACGGTGTTATTAAACCAGACCCAGAGCGACTTCGTCCACTTCAGGAGCTCCCTCCCCCGACGAACCTCGGCTCTCTTCGTCGGGCACTTGGCATGTTTGCTTATTACGCAAAATGGATACCACACTTCTCCGATAAAATACAGCCCCTGCTCCATGCGAAGTCTTTTCCATTGGAAGCTACGGCTATTTCTGCCTTCAACCTCCTCAAACGACAGCTGGAGAAAGCCACGCTTCGCTCCATTGACGAAAATCTTCCTTTTGTGGTCGAATGCGATGCATCGGAGGTGGCGATCTCCGCTACCTTGAATCAAGGTGGCCGACCCGTGGCATTCCTATCCAGAACCTTGGAGGGTAGCGAGCTCCATTACCCCCCCCCCCCCCCCCCCCCCCCGTCGAGAAGGAGGCTACGGCCATCATCGAGGCTGTACGCCAATGGGGTCATTTTCTTGCTCGGCGTCATTTTACGCTTATAACTGACCAGCGCTCTGTGGCCTTCATGTTGGATAACCGGAGGCGCACGAAAATCAAAAATAATAAAATTCAACTCTGGAGGATGGAGCTGGCTGCCTTTGGATATACTATCTGTTACCGACCCGGCAAACAGAACGTGGCCCCAGATACCTTCACACGGGCATTTTGCTCCTCAATGTCAACGTCGACTCTGGCGGATTTGCATATGGACTTATGCCATCCTGGTGTGACCCGCATGTTGCACTTTGTGCGCTCCAAAAGTCTACCATTTTCAACCGAGGATGTAAAGAAAACATGCTCCTCCTGTAGGATTTGTGCAGAATTGAAACCACAATTCTTTCGCCCATCAGATGGCTTACTCATACATGCAATGCAGCCTATGCAGAGGCTCAGCATAGACTTTAAAGGGCCATTGCCTTCGTCGACAAGGAACACCTACCTACTTACGATGGTGGACGAGTATTCACGCTTTCCCTTCGCCTTCCCCTGCCCTAATATGCTTACCTCTACGGTAATTAAATGCCTCGATCAGGTCTTTTCCCTTTGCGGGACAGCCAATTTTATCCACACTGATCGGGGTCCCTCCTTTATGTCGAGTGAACTTAAAAGTTATCTCTCCCAACGGGGAATCGCCTCAAGTAGGACGACACCATATCACCCAATCGGTAACGGACAGGTTGAACGATACAATGCCATCATCTGGAACACTGTCCGTCTGGCACTAAGGTCACGCAACCTGCCGGACCAGCAGTGGGAAACGGTGCTCCCCGACGCGTTACACTCTATCAGGTCTCTTCTCTCCACATCTACTAATGTCACGCCTCATGAGCGATTCTTCAAATTCCGGCGTCGCTCTACACATGGGACGTCTCTACCATCATGGTTGGTGGCTCCAGGCCCGGTACTACTCCGGAGGTTCGTCCAGTCTGCCAAAAACGACCCTCTCGTTGACGAGGTGGAGTTAACGGAGGTAAACCCCACGTATGCGCACGTACGGTACCCTGATGGCCGGGAGACCACCGTCTCGCTCCAAGATCTGGCTCCCTGCCCAACCGGTCACACGGGCCCGAATGATGAAGGATCCCCCGACAATGATATCAACACTCCGCACCCCTATGAAAATGACGCCGCACCTGGGACATCGGGGGATCTGCCGGCAACGCTACCGGATCAACTCAGGGAGCTGGATGCTCCCCGTAGGATGGCCACCCGAAACCAGGACGCCGGACAATGTCCAGCCACGACCCGGGATGAGGCCAGCTCAGCACCTGTGGGGACCCGCACCCAGAGTCATGATATTCCCAGTCCTCCACAGGATGATCAAGATGACGCGGACTCTACTGACTTACCGGTACGGGCCAAGCGACCCAGGGACCAGGACACGGTCCGGGGAGACGTGCCTTCCAGTCACAAGCAGAGAGCTAAACGTCTGCGGCTATTTCTGGTCCGCCTAGTCTGTTAAAGGAAGACTGGACTTCCAAACCTTTTAGGGAGGAAGAATGTCATAAATCGCAAGTAACAACTCAGGAAGTACTACTGGGCGGCCAGCTGGGGCGCCGTCCAGGGAGTATAAATACTCAGGCATGGGCCCACCTTGGGCAGAGACAATCTGGAAACAGGAAGCTAGTGACTGCTAACTGGACCTCCATGTTTTGTTACAAGTTGATTAAAGCCTTGCTTTATGTTCAAGTGCGTAGTGAGTCTTTATTACGTCAGGTGATCTTTAAGGAGGAGATGTTTCAGGTCGAGGTTAGGTACATTCTAAAAAGAGGGAAAGGTAAGGGAACCAAAGGCAGGGCTCCTTGGATGACGAGGGAGATAGAGAATATGATGAAACAAAAAGAGGATGTATGAGGCATGTCAGGTTAATTCTTCAAGTGAGAACCAGGCCAAATACAATAAATTGAGAGGGGAAGTGAAGAGGAAAATAAGACTGGCAAAGAGAGAATATGAAAATAGAATGGCAGTTAACATAAAAGGGAACCGAATAATATTCTACCAGCATATAAATAGTAAACGGATAGTAAGAGGTGAGGTGGGGCCTATTAGGGGCAAAGAAGGTGATATATGGTTAGAGGCGCAAGGCAAGGCTAGAATACTTAATGAGTACTTTGTATCGGTGTTTACTAGGGAAGAGGATGCTGACAAAACATCGGTAGAAGCGGAGATGGTAGAGGTAATGGATGGGGTGAAAATTGATAGGCAGGATGTACTGCAAAGGCTGGATATGCTTAGAGTGGATAAGTCGCCTGGTCTGGATGGCTTGCATCGCAGGTTGCTAAGGGAAGTGGGGGTGGAGATAGCGAAAGGGCTTGGTATAATCTTCCAATCTTCTCTAAATACTGGGGAGGTGCCAGAGGATTGGAAAGTGGCAAATGTGACACCCTTGTTCAAGAAAGGTTGTAAGGACAATCCTAGTAACTACATGCCGGTCAGTTTAAAACCAGTGGTGGATAAAGTTTTAGAAACAGTAATCAGGGAAATAATTAACAGGCACGTTGAGAGGTTTAAGTTAATTAAGGAGAGCCTGCACGGATTTCTAAAAGGCAGTTCGTGTTTGACTAATCTAATTGAATTTTTTGATGAGGTAACAGAGAAGGTTGATGAAGGGAATGCAGTGGATGTAGTTTATACGGATTTTAAGAAAGCGTTTGATAAAGTACCACATAAAAGGTTGGGTAACACAATTGAGGCTCCTGGAATAGGAGGGTCTGTGTCAGCTTGAATAAGAAATTATCTTCAGGACTGAAAACAGCGAGTCGTGCTAAATGGTAGTTTTTCAGACTGGAGGGTGGTAGACAGTGGTGTTCCCCAAGGGTCAGTGCTAAGACCACTGCTTTTTTGGTATATATAAATGTCTTGGATATTGCAATACAGTGTAAAATTTCAAAATTTGCCGATGATACCAAACTTGGAGGTGTGGCAAAAAGTGAGGAGGATACCAATCGACTGCAACAGGAGATAGATAGGTTAGCAGAATGAGCAGACAAGTGGCAGGTGGAATTTAATACAGAGAAGTGTGAGGTGATGCATTTTGGCAGAAAGGATAGGGAGAAACAATATAGACTTAATGGCACAGTTCTAAGGAGTGTGCAGGGACAGAGGGACCTAAGAGTTCATGTGCATAGATCTTTGAAGGTGGCAGGACATATTGAGCGAATAGTTAGCAAAGCATATGGGATCTTGGGCTTCATAAATAGAGGTATTGAGTAGAAAAGCAGGGAAGTTATGCTGAAACTTGATAAAGCTCTTGTTAGGCCACAACTAGAGTATTGCATCCAGTTCTGGTCACCACACTTTGGAAAGCATGTGAAGGTCCTTGAGAGGGTTCAGAGGCCATTTACCAGAATGGTTCCAGGGATGAGGGATTTTAGCTGCACGGTTACGTTGGAGAAGCTGGGGTTGTTTTCCTTGGAGGAAAGGAGGTTGAGGGGAGAGGTGTACAAGATTATGACGGGTTTGGATAAGGTAGACAGAGAAAGACTGTTCCCATTAGCTGATGATACAAGGACATGGGGACACAAATTTAAAGCTCACTGATATTTATACATTTGATAGACAATTTCAAAGCAACTGCAGGTGACTTCCTTCAAACCTATCAGCTCTCAGTCTACTATCATATCATCCCTGTGTGTTATATGCTACTGCACCAGTAGGTGACAATGTTGCACCACCTATACTTCGAACACACAGGAATGTGAAAGACATTTGGGTTGGGGGTAATTCGTGGCGGCCACGAGAGTTGCCGGTGTCACCAGCAACTCGGTTAAAGCCGCTGAAAATGGACGACGCGCTGCCAGGGAAAGATTTGTTCTGGGGCTAAAGATTTTTAGCCCAGCGCTAACTTACTGTGTAACACCCTCATGTGCAAAAGATACAGGGGGGATCTGAGGAAGAACTTTTTTTGCAGCGAGTGGTAATGACCTGGAACTCACTGCCGACGAGGATGGTGGAAGCGGAGATGATCAATGATTTCAAAAGGAAATTGGATAGGCACTTGAGGGAAATAAACTTGCAGTGCTATGGGGATAGAGCGGGGAAATGGGACTGACTGGATTGCTCTACAGAGAGCCGGCATGGACTCGATGGGCCGAATGGCCTCCTTCTATGCCGTAATGACACTATGACTCTATGAGTACATGCACGTAATACGTCTATATACGCACAGGTAGAATATCCATTGGGCAGGTATTAGCATACAACTCAACAGATAGATTGTAAACTTGAAAGACCACTCGTTCTAAAGCTCACTGATATTTATACATTTGATAGACAATTTCAAAGCAACTGCAGGTGACTTCCTTCGAACCTATCAGCTCTCAGTCTACCATCATATTATTCCTGTGTGTTATATGCTACTGCACCAGTAGGTGACAATGTTGCACCACCTATACTTCGAACACACAGGAATGTGAAAGACATTTGGGGGGAGGCGCTGAATTCATGGCGGCCACGAGAGTTGCCGGTGTCACCAGCAACTCGGGTTAACGCCGCTGAAAATGGACGAAGCGCTGCCAGGGAAAGATTCGTGCTGGGGCTAAAGATTTTTAGCCCAGCGCTAACTTACTGTATAACACCCTCCTGTGCAGTTAGTGCAGGCAAGGAAGTCAAAGTTCCCGTCCTGAAGTGGCATTCCAGCTGCTGACAGCTTCTGGTAGAGAGGCTATGGAGTTCGCAAGGTATTGGGGGTAATTAAATGGGCAATGTCTTCAGAACTAATAAAAATTAAAATGAAGTGAAAAAATGCAGTTTACAGCCCTTACAGCCTTCAACAAAAACATTAAAAAGAAGTCCCTAATGGGAGTCTTCAGCACTTAAAGCAGAATTCCCTTCCGAAAAAATGGGAAAAGTGCTTCAGCACTAAGACAAATGGCTCAGCAGGCCAGGGAAGGGGCACCCAGGGTCTCGCACGCAGCACTCCAGCTTCGTGCAGTGGGTCAACAGTGCAAGACGTCCTATTTTTAACCCTGCTATTTAAGAAAGGAGGAAGAGAAATAAAGGGGAACTATCGGCCAGTTAGCCTCACATCAGTAGCAGGTAAAATGCTAGAATCTATTATTAGGGACGTGGTAACAGGGCACTTAGAAAATCATAATATGATTAGGCAGAATCAACATGGTTTTACGAAAGGGAAGTCGTGTTTGACAAATCTGTTCGACTTTTTTTAGATGTAACTAGTAGGATGGATAAGGAGGAGCCAGTGGATGTAGTGTATTTGGATTCTCAAAAAAGCATTCGCTAAGGTGCCACACAAGAGGTTATTGCACAAAATTGGACTCATGGGATTGGGGGTAATATACTTGCGTGGATTGAGGATTGGTTAATGGACAGAAAACAGAGTAGGAAGCAACTGGACTTTTTCAGGTTGGCAGGCTGTAAATAGCAGGGTACCGCAAGGATCAGTGCTTGGGCCTCAGCTATTTACAATCTGTATTAATGACTTAGATGAACGGACTGACTATAACGTATCCAAGTTTGCTGATGATACAAAGTTAGGTGGGAAACTAAGCTGTCAGGAGGAGGCTAGGAAGCTGCAGCGAGATATAGGCAGGTTGACTGAGTGGGCAAGAACATGTTAAATGGCGTACAATGTGGGGAAGTGTGAAAAACAAAAAAGCAGAATTTTTTTGAATGGTGAGAGACTGAGAAATTTTTGCATTCAGAGAGACCTGGGTGTCCTTGTACATGAATCACAGCAAGTTAACATGCAGGTACAGCAAGCAATTAGGAAAGCAAATGGCATGTTAGCTGTTGTTACAAAGGGATTCGAGTATGATAGTAAAGAAGTCTTACTACAATTATACAGGCCATTGGTGAGGCCACACCTGGAGTACTGTGGACAGTTCTGGTTTCCTTATCTAAGGAAAGACATACTTGCCTTCGAGGGAGTACAACGAAGGTTCACTAGATTTGTTCCTGGGATGACGGGATTGCCCTATGAGGAGAGATTGAGTAGACTAGGCCTATATTCCCCAGAGTTTAGAAGAATGAGAGGTGATCTAATTGAAACATATAAAATAATTAAGGGGCTTGACAGGGTTAATGCTGAGAAAAAGTTTCCCCTGGCTGGGGAATCTAGACCAAGGGGTCACAGTCTCAGAATAAGGGGTCGGCCATTTAGGACTGAGATGCGGAGAAATTTCTTCACTCGAAGGGTTGTGAATCTTTGGAATTCTTTACCCCAGAGAGCTGTGGATGCTCAGTCATTGAGCATTTTCAAGGCAGAGGTCGATAATTTTGGGGGAATTAAGGGATATGGGGCTAGAGCGGGAGTTGAAGTGGAAGATCAGCCATCATCTTGTTGAATGGCGGAGTAGGCTCGAAGGGCCAAATGGCCTACTCCAGCTCCTATTTCTTCTGTTCTTCTGTTCTTATGTTCTCTACCCACAGGGGCTAGGGGGAAAGAACGATTTGGGACCAGAACACTAAGGCCGTCACTGCCAGCAGTTTCGCCCCCCATAACATGGCTACAGCGACCAAAGAAGCGTCATGACCTAACAGCAGTGGTCAAGGTCAGTGAATGCACCTTCAAAGCCATCTCCTACTAACAGCCTCACATACTTCTCAATGCACGACTCGCCTGCCCCACAATCACTCACCGACCAAAAATCTGTACCAAACACGAGGCATACCTCCCATTCCTAGCTTCCCCTCACCCCCTTGGAGGAGACAGTGCTCGCCACTCTTGACATGGGCATGGCTGAGCAGTTGGCCAGTGGTGTGACAGAAAGGATACAAGTCGCTGATATCATCATACGTTATCCTCCTTCTGGCATACACCTCTGTTTTTCCCACTGTCCCCCCACCACAACTCCACCCTTGTACCTTCCTCATTTCAGATACCCAAGAAATGCAGCTTGCCCAGCCAGTGGTTGGCCAAGAAGAGGGAGAGGTGAGTGAAGCAGAAGAAGAAGAAGAAGAAGAAGAAGAAGAAGAAGAAGAAGAAGAAGAAGAAGAAGAAGAAGAAGAAGAAGAAGATGAAGAAGAAGAAGAAGAAGAAGAAGAAGAAGAAGAAGAAGAAGAAGAAGAAACACCATCCCTCGATTAGACACTCCCAGCCACCAACTCCTAAACTTCGAACATCAAGGCCAATTGCAGTGTCCCCCACAAAAGTCAGGGTCTTCCACCAGCCCTGCCACAGCCACTGGGGTAGCACTTCGTGAGATCAGTAGGATAGTTAAAGGCACACACGAGACAGTCACTAAGAGAATGCATAAGGGTGATGAGTTGATTTCTTGATGTCATATTGGATGGATAGATGTATAAAGTTGAATTGGAAAGTTAGCTTTGTGGTGGCTTTTATATCAGCATTGTAGCCAAGATGTCACTTTGATAGTCAGTAACAGAAGGAAGGTAAGGTGTGGAGCTAATGTTGAGAGGGAAATTGGGGTTGTGGTCACTGGTACTGCAGGCGAATGATTCCATCCCGGATAGCATGGCCAGAAAGGGGCTGCCTGGGTTGCATCCTTCCTTCTGCTTCCACCTCTTCTGCTTCCTCCTCTGCTGTTTCCTCCTCTACAGCTTCTTCCTCTTTTGTTTCTTCCTCTTCTGCGTCTTCCTCTTTTCTCAGCAAGCAGATGCTGTAAATCTGAAATGACAGCATAACATTCTAAAAATACTCAGCAGGTCAGGCAGCTTCTTGACCTGAGACGTGAACTCTGCTTTTTTCTACACGGATGTTGCCTGACCTGCTGAGTATTTGCAGCTTTTTTCTGTCTTTTCAGAGGCCTTCAGTTACCATCCGAGGCCTTGCAAGCATCCAGCAGCACTCCCTACACAGTTAAAAATGTTTTAACATCTATTCCAGCAAGCCACTACTGCAGTAAAATCAAAAATTCCCAATCCAAAAGCTTAAATATAAACTTACCTGATAAATGTGTGTGCCCTTTAAGAGGTGTCTGCTTGCACGCTGGTTTTACGTGCGAGCTCAGGACCCAGCACAGAGATCCAACTTCGCCGTGGTGACGTTAAGTCAGCGTTGCATGTCGACTGACGTCACAACTCCCTCATTTTACTTTGCAGGGTGACGCATCATACCGGCAGCGCTGCCGGGCGGAAGAAAATGTTGGATGCCATGGGACCTGCCATCAGCTGGTGGAAGAGCGGCGGCCACCCTCTTTTCACGATATTTTGACGATAACGGGTGGCATAAAGTCCCTCAATTTTTAGCCCTTCCTTCCTTATAAGTAACAATTAGAACATTCTGTGGTTAAATGTATCACATTCTTATCAAAATATTAACAACTTAAACTACACATTTGTCTCCAAATTACCCATAATTATTTACATAAACCCTTTGAGGCTTCCCAAATTGTCTTCAACGAACACTTCCTGTTGCTTAGGATTGGCCTGCAAAATCCTAACAGCCTCCTCTAAACCACGTGTTAAACTGCATCATACAGAATGAATCCATAATAGAAAGATATTAGCACTAACTTCTATATTAAGCTTTTTTTTCATTATTTCACATCGGAGGCTCTAAGCCTTCTGCCACATCATGCCCAATATAACACTTGGATGTCTACAATTGCCCCTTTACCGTAGCGCTCTATATTAACCATAACATAATACCCTTTAAACATACCAAGCTGTCAACCTATTATATTAAACACGGCCTTGCACTGTCCACTCCACGAGTGCGTGCTAATATTTTATCCATCAGCTAACAGTGGGTAAATCATCACCAGGAAATGTTATGCTAAATGTGTGTTTCAAACAAGAAACATATAAAACTATTTGCCATTTTGCAGAATATTCTGATCAGGTATTTTCAATCAACTTGGTACTTTTAATGATTCGCTCCACTTCAGTGCTGAGGGTATAGAATTCCAGAAAATAAGAATGATTTAGGCATATGTGTACAAAGAGCAGCAGAGTACCAAGTAGTGCCAGGAGAAATTTTGTTACGTCCTCCTTCACTCTGATATTCACTAAAGAAGAGGATGCTGCCAATGCCACAGAAAAGGAGGAGATAGTGGAGAAAATGGATAGGATAAAATAGATAAAGTGGAGGCACTTAAAAGGTTGGTCTCGCTCAAACTGGAAAAGTGACCCAGTCCAGATGGGATGCATCCTTAGTTGCTGAGGGAAGCAAGGGTGGAAATTGCAGAGGCTCTTAGCCAAATTCCCTGGCCTCCTTAGATATGGGAGTGGCGCCAGAGGACTGGAGGATTGCAAATATTACACCCCTGTTGAAGACGGATAAACCTGGCAACTACAGGCTAGTCAGCCTAATGCCAGTGGTGGGGAAACCTTTAGAGACAGCAATCAACAACAAAATTAATAGGCACTTGGAACAATATAAATTAATAAATATAAGCCAGCACGAATTTTTTTATTCGTTCTTGGGATGTGGGCATCGATGGCCAACATTTATTGCCCAACTCTAATTGCCATTGCGAAGGTGGTGGTGAGCCACGTTCTTGGACCACTGCAGTCCTTTTCGTGAAGGTATTCCCACATTGCTGTTAGGGAGGCAGTTCCAGGATTTTGACCCAGCGACGATGAAGGAACAACAATATATTTCCAAGTCAGGATGGTGTGTAACTTGGAGGGGAACTTGCAGATGATGGTGTTCCCATGCATCTGCTGACCTTGTCCTTCTAGGAGCTAGAGGTTTTGGATTTGGGGGGTGCTGTCGAAGAAGCCTTGATGAGTTGCTGCAGTACATCTTGTAGATGGTACGCACTGCAGCCACTTGGCGGCAGTGATGGAGGGAGTGAATGTCTAACATGGTGAATGGGGTGCCTATCAAACGGGCTGTTTTGTCCTGGATGGCGTCAAGCTTCTTGAGTGCTGTTGGAGCAGCACTCGTCCAGGTAAGTGGAGAGTATACCATCACACTCCTGACTTGTGCCTTGTAGATGGTGGCAAGGATTTGGGGAGTCAGGAGGTGAGTCACTCGCCGCAGAATACCAAGCCTCTGACCCGCTCTTGTTGTCACTGTATTTATGTGGGTGGTCCAGTTAGGTTTCTGGTCAATGGTAACCCCCCAGGGTGGTGATGGTAGGGGATTTGGCGATGCTAATGCCCCTGACTTTCAAGGGGCAATTTGTTAGACTCTCGCTTATTGGGGATAGTCATTGCCTGGCACTTCTGTGACGCAAATGTCACCTGCCAATTATCAGCCCAAGCCTGAACGTCGTCCAGGTCTTGTTGCATGCGGGCATAGACTGCTTCATTATCTGAGGAGTTGTGAACACTGTGCAATCATCAGCGAACATCCTCACTTCTGACCTTCTGATGGAGGGAGGATCATTGATGGAACAGCTAAAGATGGTTGGGCCTTGGGCATACCTCCGAGGAACTCCTGCAGCGATGTCCTGGGGCTGAGATGATTGACCTCCATCAATCACAACCATCTTCCTTTGTTAAATGTAAATCGTGTTTAACTAACTTGATTGAGTTCTTTAATGCAGCAACCGAGAGGGTTGATGAGGGTAGTGTGGTTGATGTTGTCTAGCTGGACTTTCAAAAGTCCTTTGAAACAGTACCACAAAATAGATTTGTTAGCGAAATTGATGCCTGTTGGAATAAAGGGGTAGTGGCTGCATGGATACATAATTGGCTAAGGGACAGAAAGCAGAGAGTAGTGGTGAGCAGTTGTTTTCAGACCGGGTAGAAGTGCACAGTGGTGTCCCCGCGGGGAATCACAGTTGGGACCACTGCTCTTTTTGATATATATTAAGGACCTTGGATTGGGTATACAGGGCATCATTTCAACGTTTGCAGGTGATACTAAACCTGGAAAAGTAGTAAACAGTGAGAAGGATAGTAACAGACTCCAGGAGGACATAGACAGACTGGTGAAATGGACAGAAACATGGCAAATGAAATTTAACGCAGTAATGTGAGAATTGATTTCGGTAGAAAGAACGAGGAGAGGCAATATAAACAAAATTATACATTTTAAAGGGGTGCAGGAACATAGAGACCTGGGGTGTACGTATAAAAGTCTTAGTAGCTGCCAGGACAAAACGAGAAGACTGTTCAAAAGGCATACGGGATCCTGATAGCCAGCACGGATTTGTTAAAGGCATATCCTGTTTGACTAACTCGATTGAGTTCTTTGGTGAAGTAATGGAGTCGGTTGATAAAGGCAGTGGCTTAATAAATAGAGGTATCGAGTTCAAATGCAAGGAAGTTATGCTCAACATTTATAAAACACTGGTTGGGCCCGAGCTGGAATACTGTGTTCAATTCTGGACAGTACTCATTAACGTTGATGTCAAGGCCTTAGAGAGGGTGCAGAGGAGATATACTAGAATGGCACCACAGCGGAAAGACTTCAGTTACAAGGAGAGACTAGAGAATCTGATTCTGTTTTCCTTAGCGTAGAGAAGGTTACTGCGAGATTTGCAAGATGTGTCCTTGAAGGAGTTTGATACAGTAAATAAGGAGAAAATGTTTCCAGTGGCAGAAGGGTCGGTAATCAGAGGACACAGATTTAAGGTAATTTGGCAAAAGAACCAGCGGCGACATGAGGAAAAAAATTAAAGCAGCCAGTTGTTATGATCTGGAATGCACGGTCTGAAAGGGTGATGGAAGAAGATTTAATAATAACTTTCAAAAGGGAATTGGATAAACACTTGAAGGTGGGAAATATGTATGGCTATGGGGAAAGAGCAGGGCAGTGGGTCTAATTGAATAGCTCCATAACGGAGCAGACATAGGCGCGAATGGGCTGAAAGGCCTCCTTCTGTGCTGTATCATTCTATGATTCTATGTACTTATGGGACGCTCTCTGCACCCACGACCGTCAGTCCTCACAGTGCAGTGATTGAATTGTTACTTCTTGCTCTCTTCTGTGTTCTTCAGTTGGACAATGAAAATATTACTTCTTTCAATTCTTCAAAGACACCTGGAGTGAAGTCGTGTGGTAAGTTATCAGTTATCAGCATTTAAAGTATTTGTATGTAATTTCTTTATGTTTGCTATTTTTAAAATAGGGTGCAATGGAATTTCATACAACGTTTCCTACAATAACATGGCACAGCGGGATTTCAGCTTGCGGTTTTCCATATTAATCACAAGTCTAATAAACAACTGTTACATTTGACTCATTCAACCTTCGTCCATCCAAAGACTTGAATGATGCTCCCAGCGAACTTTTGGTACATCAATCACTTTCCAGGACAGGATAGAAGAAAACGTTCCTATGTGTTTGTCCATCCTTGACTCACCTCCAATATCCATCCATCTCTCTATCTCTGTATCTCTGTATCTATCTATCTATCTATCTATCTATCTATCTATCTATCTATCTATCTATCTATCTATCTATCTATCTATCTATCTATCTATCTATCTATCTATCTATCTATCTATCTATCCCCTGATGATAATAAGGACAGTGCTCAACCACCTCGTTTCTTACAAATCAAATCTCAACTCACACTCTGCTTATCCAATTCATGCTTCCCGAGGACCCCATGGCTGTTAAACCGCTTACCGCCCGCAGCTTCCCCTCTATTATAATCTTCATGCTTTTAAACCTAACGCTGGGGTCACCTAATCACTTCACCGCACATTTATTATGCTGTATTCAACCACTGTCGTGTTGTATTCTAACTCTTTCACTCTGCTTCTCTTTTATCTAAATTTATGCAAATGTCAGTTATCGCAGGACGGGATCCTATAGCCAGATTTCATGTGGATGGAGATTTGCATGCAAAATTAATATTCAATGACGTTGCGATGTTTGAACCGTATTAAGGAGAGGGTTAGAAAGAACCTAGAATCACATTCGTGTCAGGAAATATTTTGCTTCTGACCTTCACCAGAACCTTCACCATGACTGAATGTGTTCGTGTTCTCGCCGCACTGATGCTCTGTCTCCACAGTAAGTACAGGACTTAACCTTCAGTATCGCTACTTTTACATTGACCAAATTTTATTGTGCTTAAGTGTAACGGGCCGGAATTACAAACAATATTCACAATTGCACAGAGTGTAACTGATTGATAACTTGTTATTTCACCAGGCACAAACGCGGATCTTGTCGTGACTCAGCCAACGTTGATCTCAACCACCCCGGGGAAAACAGTCAGGATCACCTGTACCATACCCGAAGGTAGCATCGGCAGCTACAGCACGAGCTGGTACTGGCAGAAACCCGGCAGTGCCCCTGTGCTTGTTTGGGACGAGTACGAGGATACTGCTTCGGGGATTCCAGATCGATTCGCCGGGTCTGTGGACTTATCAAGTAACAAGATGCATTTAACCATCACTAACGTGCTGTCCGAAGACGCCGCGGATTACTACTGTGGTGTGTGGGGCGATAGTAGTCTCACTTTCGGGAGGGGAACCAAGCTGATTCTGAGCAGTAAGTAAATTATTCGCAGTGTGCAATTTGGGATTTGCCAACAACCAGTTTTCGATTTGTGTTGATTTTGTGTTGTCGAAATTCACTGGATCTAAAAATATCAGTGTCCGAGTCTGTCTTGGTGATTACAGAGCCAATTATTTGTTTCATATTCGGTATCGAAAGCGATCATCAAATTGTCCTCTAACATTAGCAACATCACCGACGAAATACCAAAAAATACTTTAAAATCATTGGCTTGGTAAATTGAATTGTGTAAATCAAGATTATTGCTCTTAAAATATTTGCATACGGAGCTTGTGAATCAGCGTCAAGTGATATTTAAGAGATATCCAGGCACAAAGGACGCCCGAATTTACGGAGAGTGTTCAAGCCTTAGAGAGGGTGCAGGGGTAATTAATTAAGTTAATACCAGTACTGCGAGGTTTTAGTTACTAGAGAATACGTACAAGCTTACGCTGTGATCTGCTGGAAATGTTCAGAATTATGAACTATTCTGTTACGGCAAAATAGATAAATAGTATTTCCACAATTCGGTCGGTAATAACCTGAGGACATAAATTGAACGTAATTGCCAGAAGAACCAAGGGACAGGTTAGGATATTTTCTTTGCCCAAGGGACTGGTAGGACTGCAGTGGCCTCCCTGTCAGAGTGGGACGAGCAGAACCATAGTGGCGCTTAAATGGGAAGTGGATAAACATTTGAAAAATGAAAAACAAATATATGGGAAATGGACTAAGTGGGCATGCCTTTCGAAGTGCGAGTTCGGCCTTTTTCTGTGCTCTGTAATTCTATGATTCCATGAATCCGACATAGTCTTTCAGATTGGCTTACACCCGGCCCTGATAGCTCCGATCAAAAAGGTAAAAAACACAAATTCGAAACTTTCAGACAATACCGTTTTCATTCCACTTAAAGCGCTGTCGAGATTTAATCACCATTCTTGGACTGAGATTGCGGAATGATAGTGTGGCGACTTGCTGTAACTCACTCCCCTTAGTCCCCAAACTCAGTGAAAACCGTTCAGTACAAGATCTTCCGTCCTACATTTCGCATTAATCCCCGAAGACTACACTAATCAGACTGTTGCGCTAAATTCAGCGAGTGATAATCATCAACACTGATCGATTTTCTCCACAACACAGTAACAAACCTCAATGATTGACAGGATGTCTATTTTCTTAACAAGTCACGGGCTCATTATCTTCCCATCCGATCAATTGTGTGCGAATGTCTCGGAATAGATTTTCCGATTTTTGCACCTGCTTTTCTACTCACTCAAGTGCGCTTTGCAGCTGGTTCTGTGGTCAGTGTCAGTGAGAGGAGTAATATTGCAGAGAATGCGGATAGTCTCTCTCTATTTTAACTTGGTGATTCGGGTACATCATGGTGAAATAGGCTAACATGAGATATAAAACAGAAAAATGCTCTATAGTATTATCAGAAGTTTCTTTAAGAATACTTCTATGGCACAAATGCCAGTGTAAAGAAAGTTCACTGTACAACTCTTGTGTTTAGACAATATAGTAAAACCTGTTCAATAATCCCACGGGACTCCAGATATTTCAGTATCAGAATGTTCATCTGAACTCCGGGTGCTTCAGTGAGATTAAACCAACTGTGATTAAATCAATTTTCATGACTTCTCGCACTTTTAGCCTCCAAATGATAATGTAAAGAAAGCAAGGCGAAGTTGCAGGCTCCAGGGCGAACTTTTCAGAATGGCAATAGCCTGTTAAACCGACCCGGACAAACCTGTTATTGGTGAGACGCACACATGTAGCTGACACGACACCTTAATGCCAGAACCAATTGTAGCGGCCCAGGCTCTATATAAAAAAAATACTTCGGTGTTTTACATTGCATAAATCATTTTGCCGAGTGTTGGATATTGGCAACTGATGCTTATAGCATATGGTCGTTGCGAACCGTCATTTAAAGAGACAGGAGATTGTGACAGTCCGGCTTCAACATTCTTACACTGGGTTTATATTTCATTGTTACTATCATAGGAATATTTCTATTTAATAATAAGAAAGAAAAGAATGCACGAACTTACATTTGAATAGCGCCTACCACGGCCTCAGGACATCTCAACGCGCTTCACAACCAATTAAGTACTTTTGAAGTTAAGTCACCCTGGTAATGTAAAAACACGGCAGCCTATTTACGCACAGCAAAGTCCCACAAACAGCAATGTGATCCTGATCTGTTAATCTGTTTTAGCGATGTTGGTTGAGAGAGAAATATTGCCCAGGATATTTTTGGGTTAATTACTTGCATATTGAGGTTATTGTTGGGATATAATTATACAATATAGATACAATTGTTACAATAACCGACGTTCTTTGTTGGAAACTCTTTTTCATTAGTGAAAACGTAACATTTGTGACACTCTGACCTCAGAGATGTCTACACACAGCGTATTTCGTGTGTGATAGAACAGTCTTCTGAAGTTTTACACAATACAGTCACCGTCGGACGGGGCGGGAACCCTTGTGGAAACGCGGAGCCGAGCAGAGCGGCCGTGGCAGTGATTGTAAAGAAATCCAAACATTAGCCCAATATTTACCACTTCCGTCAAAAGAAGAGCGAAATTGAAGACAGAAGCAAACAATCGAGATTAACAGTAAATTGATTTGAATCGAGTGTTTTGAGTGAAATATTACAGAAGCTTTGCTGTCAGCAATGGTTCCAATATTTATCCCGAATTCTGATTCATTGCTTTTTAGGTTTCTTTTAAATCCTCAGCTCCTGGGACACTGTCTGTGACAGATTGCGTGAGACCTGTATATTTGAATGGTCATCGACCTGAAACGTTAACTCTGTTTCTCTCTTCGCAGATGCTGCCTGACCGATTGAGTATTTCCACCATTTTCTGTTTTATGTTTTTATTATTTTCTGACCCGATTATTTCCTTCAGATTAAACTTACTTTTAATAATTTGTATCTGGTCCTTTCCTTCTAGGAAAAGTAGGAACATCTTCTCAGGTCCTATATTTTCTACAACTGTGGGCACCAGTCGTTGTACAATTGACACTAACGAGGTTCCATTGTACGAAATTCCTCCTGGCTTTGTAGAGTGACGCCGAATTTAAAAATATTTGAAGAAAGTAAAACATTGATTGCGACATTTATGTCAATTAAGAAGGGATCTTCATTTGTTTCTGCTTTTCAGATCCGCGGGCCCCCTCGGTCTCTGTCCTTCATCCTTCAGCGGATCAAATCGCAGCAAAGAACACAGCGACCCTGGTGTGTTTGGTGAACGGCTTTAACCCAGGCGCTGTGGAGATTGAGTGGACTGTCGATGGCAGTGTGAGAGGCAATGATGTTGAGACCAGTCGGATCCAGCAGGAGACGGACAACACGTTTAGTGTGAGCAGTTATCTGACTCTGCCAGCCTCAGAGTGGAACTCACACGAGCTTTACTCCTGTGTGGTTAAACACGAGACTCAGGCAAACCCGCTTCAAACACGTATCGACAGATCCAGCTGTATCTGATTCAAGAATCTTATGTATTGATCAATTATACCATTAGTAAAGGTTCTTTAAATTAAATTCCGTAATCAGCTATTACATGTTTGATTTTAAGTGGAACATGTCCAATCACAACAGATGTGCAGTTTGTCCACTGCATCCCGCTGTCTGTATTTTACAGTGTGCTCATCCTGAGCTGATCAAAGTTTCAGTGTAACGGTACAAATACCACAGTGTAATAAAATAACTCTTCCATTACCTCAGGTGCTCTTATTCTTTCCTGTCCGTTACCCCTAAAGCAATTCACAGCAACCTTCTAAATGTGACTAAATAGTGAGGTGTTGAGGCTGCCGCGAAACACGAATGGAGGCTGAATCCATATGTGGAAAACAAGAAACTTTTATTCACTGTATGGCACACAAAAAGGCTGAGAGAGCTGCTCCCAGAATTCTCTGGAAAAACTCCCAGAATTCTCTGGGTAAAACCTGAGGCCCCGCCCCCTTCTGCCTGAAAGGTAATGTGCCTTAAAGGGGAAGGTGCTGGAAATTTGTCCACAGACGGAAGAGTGGATTATGCCCGTTTTAGGTGGCGATCCGCCACACAGCTCCCCACAGAATCCGCTTAGGAGGTGTGGACGAGACGGTGCGGCGGTCTGATGGGCCGGCCGGAGCAGCTCTTGTAGGACGCCGGTGGACGTGGAACGGCCAGGCGTGGAGCAGCCGGGTGAACTGGCTTGAGGGCAGGTCGGCCGCGTGGAGGTGGACGAGCTACAGGGACCTGCTCCCCGGGCTCCGAGTGTGCTGGCTTGAGCCGGTCCACCGACACTTTTTCGGTCCTGTCTCGCACTTGCAGGGTGAAAAATTTGTCCCCAGCCTGTAGCACCTTGTAGGGCCCATCGTACGGGGGTTGAAGGGGTCCGTGGTGGGCGTCGTGCTGGACAAAAACAAACCGTCCCTGGTGCAGGATTAGTGGGACGTGTGAAGTGGATTCGCCGTGTCGGGCAAAGGGCACTGGGGCGAACTGCAGCGCCAGTGAGGCGAAGTCATGGCGTTGCTGGTCGGCTGACCAGGGTGTCGTGGCGGTGGGCAGGAAGTCGCCGGGTACGCGCAGTGGCTGACCGTACACGAGCTCTGCTGCCGATGCATGGAGGTCTTCTTTAACCGCGGTGCGCAGGCCGAGGAGGACCCACGGAAGTCGGTCGGTCAAGGCGCCGTCTTGGAGGCTGGCTCGAAGAGATGCCTTCAAGGATCTGTGGAACCGCTCACACAGTCCGTTGGCTTGGGGGTGGCACGCTGTGGTGCGGTGAATGGTCACCCCGAGATTGTGTGCGACGGCGGTCCAGAGTTCAGAGGTAAATTGTGGACCTCTGTCCGACGTCATGTCAGAGGAAACGCCGAACTGAGCGACCCAGGTGCTGACGAAGGCTCTGGCGATGTCGGCGGTGGTGGTAGAGGTCAGTGGAATTGCCTCAGGCCAGCGTGTGGTGCGGTCAACGATGGTCAGCAAGTGCGTGTGGCCTTGCGACGGCGGCAGGGGCCCGATGATGTCCACGTGGATGTGGTCGAATCTCCGCGAGGGGACGGTAAACTCCTCGAGGGGTGCTTTCGTGTGTTGCTGTACCTTGGCCCGTTGGCAGGCTAGGCAGGAGTTGGCCCAAGTACGCATATCCTTGCGAAGGCCGCGCCAGACAAAGCGGTTGGCTACCAATTTGATGGATGCGCGGGCGCCGGGGTGGGAGAGGTTGTGGAGAATGTCGAATACCCGGCGGCGCCAGGACGCTGGGACAACGGGCCGAGGTTGACATAGGGATATGTCGCACTTGACCGTGACTGCGGTCGGGCCACAGGTGACGTCGGCCAGGCGTAGCCCTGGTAGGTTGGTGGGTGCGGAGAGCAGATCAGGGTCGGTGATCTGGTCTGCTGCGAGTTGAGCGTAGTCGACTGCTAGGTGTGCGGCATGGATGGCGGGGTGGGAGAGGCAGTCGGCTACCACATTGTCTCGGCCGGAGATGTGTTGGATGTCCGTGGTGAACTTGGACACTGCCGCAAGCTGGCGCTGCTGCCTGGCGGACAAGGGGACGGTTGTCTTTGCCATTGTGAATGTCAGGGGCTTGTGGTCGACAAACGCAGTGAAGGGGTGGCCCTCAAGCAAAAACCGGAAATGGCGGACCGCCAGGAACAGCGCGAGGAGCTCGCTGTCGAAGGTGCTGTACTTGACCTCCGGGGGGCGTAGTTGGCGGTTGAACAAGGCACGTGGTTGCCAGGCGCCGTCGACCCACTGCTCATACATGGCGCCGACCATGTGGTCGGAGGCGACCGTGGTGAGCACTGCCCTGGCATTGGGCCATGGGTGTGCGAGCAGGGTGGTGTTGGCGAGCGCGGTCTTGGAGGAATTGAAGGCGGCGGAGGCATCTGCCGTCCATTCGACCGCCATCTTGCCGCTCCTGCCCCGGAGGGCTTCATACAGGGGCCTCATGAGGGACGCCGCTTTGGGGATGAATCGGTTATAGAAATTCACCATCCCGAGGAACTCCTGGAGGCCTTTGATGGTGGTGGGGCGGGGAAATTGTTGGACGGCCTGCACCTTGGTGGGCAGGGGAATGGCCCCAGCATGGGTGATGTGGTGGCCGAGGAAGTCGATCTTGTCCCGGCCGAACTGGCATTTGACTGGGCTGAGGTTGAGCCCGTGGTCGCTGAGGCGCCCGAACAGGATGCGAAGGTGTTCGAGGTGTTCCTGCTTGGAGGAACTGGCTACCAGGATGTCGTCCAGGTAGACAAACAGGAACTTCAGGTCCCGAAGGACCGAGTCCATGAGCCGTTGGAATGCCTGGGCCGCGTTTTTGAGGCCGAAGGGCATCCGCAGGAACTCAAACAGGCCAAAGGGGGTGATTACGGCCGTCTTGGGGACGGCCGCGTGGTGGACGGGGACTTAGTGGTAGCCGCGCACCAGGTCGACCTTGGAAAAGACAGAGCGGCCGGCCAGTCTAGCTGAGAAGTCCTGAATGTGCGGCACGGGGTACCGATTAGGGGTGGTGGCGTCATTGAGGCGGCGGTAATCCCCGCAGGGGCGCCAACCACAGCCTGGTTTGGGGGTGATGTGGAGTGGGGAGGCCCAGGGACTGTTGGAGTGGCGGATGATGCCGAGCTGTTCCATGGTGGCAAACTCGGTCCGCGCGATCTCCAGTTTGGCCGGGTCCAGCCTGCGGGCGTGGGTGTACACTGGGGGGCCTGTGGTGGGGATGAAGTGTTCCACCCCGTGTTTGGCGGCCTCCGCGGAGAAGGTCGGATTGGTAAGGGCCGGGAATTCAGCCAGGAGTGCCGAGTAGTCATCTGTGGCCCGGGCGTGGCACTGTGATGCCATGTCGGCAGGTTGACGGGGGGCCATGGCGCCCAGGATGGGTGACATGGTGTTCATGTCCACGAGGCGGTGACGAGGGATGTCTACCAGTAAGCCGTGGGCACACAGGAAATCTGCGCCGATGAGGGGGGAGGGCACCGTGGCAGTGATGAACTCCCATCGGTAGCGGTGACCAGCGAGGTCGAGGGTGACTGTCCGGGTGCCATACGTCCGGATTTCCGAGCCGTTAGCAGCAGCCAGCGCTGGTCCTCGTTCGCCCTTTTGGATGTTGAGGGAGGAGGCCGGGATGATGCTGTGCTGAGTCCCAGTGTCGCACAGGAACCGGCAGCCAGTTTTGTCATCCGTGATGAACAGTAGGGAGCCCGCGTGGCCCACGGCCATCGCGGGGGCTGGAACGGGGGCGGACTTGAAAGAGCAGGGAGGTGTGCACCATTGTGCCCTGGCGCCGAACCGTGCATGGTAGTAACAGTGGCCCGGGTTAGTGGGGCGTGAAAGCCCCGTGGGCCTGGTGACAGGCCCTTGTGGCCGTGTGCTGGATGGTGAGGGGCGCGCCCAGGCATTGGCTGCCAGGTCCGGAGTGACGTCGCGGCTGGAGTGAGCGGACAGCAGCTTGTCGGCCTCATCGGCCAGGGCTTCCAGGTTCGTGAGGCCGGACGCCATGATCGCTGGGCAGATGCTGAGAGGGAGCTGGCGGATGAACAGCATGTGGAAGAGGGATCCGGGTGGGCTCTCATCGGTGAGGGAGAGCATGTGGGAGAGGAGGTCTGACGGTGAGGCATCACCGAGGCCTGGAAGGTCGAGGAGGTGGCAGTTTCGCTGATATGCCGAGACCGTAAATTTTTTAAGGAGCGCTGTTCTGAGATGTGCGTACTTGCCTTCCTCTGGTGGGTTCTGCAGCGTTGTCCAAACCTTGGAAACTGCGGCGCTACTGAGTGATGTGACGAGATAGTCGTACTTAATCCCATCTGTGGTGATATTTCGAAGCCGGAAGCAAGATTCAGCTTGGAGAAACCAGGCTTCGGGCTGGTTTTCCCAAAACTCCGGCAGTTTCACGGAAACTGCGTTCGTGTCCACCATTGCAGTGCTCAGAATACGTTCTGAGCGTCGGGGTCACCAATGTTGAGGCTGCCGCGAAACACGAATCGAGGCTGAATCCATATGTGGAAATCAAGAAACTTTTATTCACTGCATGGCACACAAAAAGGTTGAGAGAGCTGCTCCCAGAATTCTCTGGAAAAACTCCCAGAATTCTCTGGGTAAAACCTGAGGCCCCGCCCCCTTCTGCCTTAAAGGTAATGTGCCTTAAAGGGGAAGGTGCTGGAAATTTGCCCACAGACGGAAGAGTGGATTATGCCCGTCTTAGGTGGCGATCCGCCACAGAGGTTTTATTTTATGTGGCATTCTGCACATTTTATGTAACGTCAGGTAAATCAGTCGGAATAGTGACATTACGTACACATTGTATAACATTTCGTGAAAATAATCTTACAACATAATTTTAAAATTGACCTGGCTGAATTGTGTCCGTTTTTAATACAAGGATTCAAAGCACGTGCTGTAAGTTCTTCTAAATAATCTGGTTACGCAAACTCAGGGGAAACCTCTGACCGCCTACCCTTTCTATATTCCGGAACTACATCTGTGCAGTTTCTGCAACTGCATGTTTTTTTTTAAAAGCTATCCGAGGACTTTAATCATTGGTCAATATGGTTATATTAAAACAGGTGTTATTAGTAGCAGGTCAAAGCGTCATAACTACAGATTCTGTCAGGCCGTTGTCTCAGATGAGAGTCGCGTTTTTTAAGTTGAGCATCGCAATAATCGCACACTCGGTACGGTATCCCCTTTAGTACATAGTCTTCGTTGTTCAGACTGATTTAAGACTAATAATTCATAAATCGCTAAAAGTAGCAACACAAGTTGTTAAGGCCATAAAGATTGCAAAAAGCGCGGGTTCCTTTCTAGAAAAATAGAATACAATAGCAGGTAGTTCGTGTTAGAGTTATATAGAACGGTGTTCAGTTCTGGTCTCCATACTACGTACATGGTATTGAAGGACTGGAGAAAGTGCAGAAAATAATTAAACGGATATATCTAGACATGGGAGAATGCAACTATCAGTAAAACTGAACAGGTTGGGCTCTTTTCTCTGGAAAAGAGAAGACTGCTGAAATTTGATACAGGCCTTTAAATTTATGATAGAGAGCGATAGTGGGTACGTGGATAAGCAGTTTCCACTGTGGGTGAGTCCAGACCATGGAGGCATAAATATAAGATAACAACCTACAGAACAAGTAAATAATTTAATTGAAGGTATGGGATGTTAATTGATTGGGAGGTAGGAGACAGAGAGAGTAAGGATAAAGAGTTTGTTGTCTGATTGGCTGGATGTGATAAGTCGTGTTCACTGGGGATCAGGTCTGGGACCTCAGCTTTTCACTATATATATGAATGATTTGGATGAAGGCATAGTGAGTTGTATGTACATGTCTGCAGATGACAGTAAGTTAGGAGGCACAATAGGTTGCGTGGATCGGCGCTGGAGGTTACATAGATAGACTAAGTGAAGGGACAAAATTATGGCAGCTGTAGCTCAATGTGGGGAAGCATGAAGTCATCCACTTTGGGCCTGAGAATGACAAATCAGAATATTTGCTTAATGCTGAGAGACTACGAGCTGTGGATGAGCAAACGGATTTAGTTGTCCATTTACACAAATCACTAAAATTTAGTGCACAGGTGCAAAAGGTGATCAAAGAGGCTAAATGGAATGTTGAACTTCATCGCAAGGGGATTGAAATTAAAAAGTGAAGGAGTAATGCTTCCGTTGTGCATAGCCTTGGTCAGACCCCATCTGGAGTATTGCATTCAGTTCTGGGCACCGAACATAGGAAAGATATCTTAGTCTTGGAAGAGGTGTAGTACAGATTCATCAAAATGATACCAGGGCTTAAAGGGTTCAATTATGCGGTCAGATTCCATAAACATGCTTTGTATCTCCTTGAGTTTTAAATATTTGACAAGTAAAGCGGAGAAAATAACGAGTCATAACAAGGGGTTACACGAAATCGTGAGATTTAATAAAGTGAGAAAGACTGGGTCCCTAAAGTTATGAGTGTAAAGCAACAATAGTGAAAGTGATCAATACTGTTTATGTGAGAGTGACGAGTGTTTTAGTTCATTCTAAAGCTGTGCAATGTGACATTGGTGGCTCTGAGTTTAGCTTTGTGTTAACACCGGGTGTTCCTCAGTCAACTTATTGACAGGCGTATTAGGAATTGATTAATCACGATTTGTGAGACACTGTAAATGCGTTGATGAAGATTCTCTCATTCAGTATTGCTGGTGATCTCGTAAACCTACGAGAAGAACTTTCCCCAAGCTTCTACGTTCACGAGTCAAGCAAGGGGAAATCTCACAAACATTTACGGTATTGCATTACACAGTAACCATAGGAATTCCTACCACAGAGGAATTCAAACACAATGCCTCCAGTAGCTGTAACCACACGTCTGGAGGCGTGCAGCCTCAACAACACTCAAGTATTTCACCACCAATCAAAAGAGAACACTTCGCTTGATCTGAGCACCTGCCAATGAACCCGAGGTTTAGCCCATCATTGGCATACTTTAACAGCAATATGTAGGATCTGCAGAATGCACTGCAGCAAATTACCACGGTTGATTTGATAGCACTGGTCCTCATTGCAACATTAACCCCTAGAAGAATCAGGACAACATTTTTTTGCGAACACCATCAGCTCCAGGTTCCCCTCCAAGCCATACACAGCCCAACTTGGATATATATCATTGCTCTTTCACGGTCGCTGGTTCAATCACCTGGGATTGCAGATCTTCAAGGAGAACGCCCTTCACCAATTTCTCAGGGCACCTACTGATGGACAATAACTGAGGCCATGCCATTGTTGCCCATAACCCGAGATCAAATGACAATAAAAATTAGACTGAGCAAGGAACATTTTCGATTATTGTATACACAGTGTTGATATTAAGGATCCCTGATTCTTTGATCTATAGAATCATTGAATTGTAGCATCATAGAATCATACAACACAGGAGGAGTCCATTCCGCTATTTACGGTTCAGGTTTCCATTGGACATCTCCCTCGTTGTTTCCTGCGTATACAGAATGAGAACTGGTGTAAAGTGCAGAAGGTAAACTCTCCTCTTTAACTAATCATCATCAATTGTAACTTCTGTCGGTGTCATTCTGTATGAACTAAGGTCAGGGAATCCTTTCAGTCTCACGATCCTGAGGATGATATTTCCTATTGACTTACCGTTGTATGCAATTATCGTGGAGGAGGAGATTCAGTGCAGGATGGAGCAAAGAAACCTCAGGCAGGATTTAAGAAGCATTCGGCCTACCAGATATTACTCCATACTTTCTGAGGAGTTGTGCACAAGCACAGTGTAGTTTACCAAAGAGGCAACAGGGCAATTATATCGATAGCCCTACAGCCACGCTCATCTACTCACACTGATCTCTCAAGAGCTATACAGGTAATCACTGCCAGCAATTTTTCTATTTTCTAGCATCTCTGCACTATAAGCCGGGCAGTAGTATGGGCCGGTCATTGATTATGTTGTTGACTACCTTACAGGACAGCAGGCAGATTATTTACCTTTGGAATCACAGAAACGCAGAAACATATTCGGGCCATCCACTTTGCCGGGGAAGTCTGCAATCGATGGGAAGCATGTTGCTTTGCAAACTACCACAGAAAATCACTTCACGAGGCGCTTCATATCCCAGAATGTCGAGATTGTGTGTGACAACATGAAGAGAATCTTTCATGTCAACACCCAAGATGTTGGAAGTTGTCATAATACCTTCCTACTGCAAAATATGTTGTCGCGCCACCCCTGCACCACCCTCCCAACGCCCCCCCCCCTCCCCCCCACCCCAACGACAGAACAGATGCGGCGGAGACGGAGAAACTGGGAGAATGACTGCGAAACACCTCCGTTCAGTCAGTAAGGGTGACCCCAAGCTTCCAGTCGCTTGTCACTTTAATTCTCCGCTCCACTCCATCTCTGATCTCTCGGTCCTCGGCCTCTTACACTGTTCCAACGAAGTTCAACGTAAGCTCGAGGAACAGCACCTCGTCTTTCGATTAGGCACTCTAAAGCCTTCTGGACTTAACATCGAGCTCAAGCATTTCAGACTATAACCTCGTCCCCTATATTTTATTTATTTTTCCCTTTTTTGTCTCTCACATGGTAGTTGTTGATATTGCCATCGCCATTTACAGCTCATCTAGAGTCATCTTTTCTTAGTTAACTTCTCCCATTACCTCTCCTTTTGCCTTGCACCACCATCCCGTTTGTCTTTTAATCTCCCCTGCCTTCCAATCTATCACAGACCATCCCTATGTTCTTTCCTCACCTCCTCCCTGTCCCTGCCACTGCACTTGCTTAAAAGTCTCTCTTCTCTCACCTTTTCCAGTTCTAACGAAGTGTCCTCGATCCGAAACGTTAACACTGTTTCTCTCTCCTCGATGCTGCCTGACCTGCTGAGTGTTTCCAGCATTTTCTGTTGTTATACCCGTTTTTACACCCTGCTGAAATTGGCCACCGATTCACTGGCCTGTTTTACTCCCTCACAGGAGACCAATTTCATCCCCCGGGTTTCCACCAAACTACCGCACAAGTTACGGTGGAGTGGGAGAAGCCCAGAGCTAATTCTTGATATCACGTCAGGACTATTACTCTAGCTCCTGTGACCTATCCTTTATTTGATAAACAGATCCGAGAAACTATCAGGCAATGGTTCATCTGACAGATGCCTGTTAATTAATGATAACACACTGAATAGTACATGCAATTAATACGTTTATAGCCTCAAAAGTAGAATATCCATTGGGCAGGTATTAGCACACACCTCACCAGATAGATTGTAATATTAAAGGGCCACTCGTTCTCAAGCTCACTGATATTTATATATTTGATAGGCAATTTCAAAGTAACTGCAGGTGACTTGCTTCGAACCTATCAGCTCCAAGACTACTATCATATCATCCCCGTGTGTCATATGCTATTGCACCAGCAGGTGACAATATTGCACCACCTATACTTCGTGCACACAGCAATGTGAAAGAAAATTCGGGGCGCGGGAGGAATTCATGGCCGCCACGTGAGTTGCCTTTGTCACTGGCAACTAGGGCTGACGCCGCTGAAAATGGACGAAGCGCTACCAGGTAAAATTAGTGCTGGGGGCTTAAGATTGTTAGCCCAGCGCTAACTTACTGTGTAACGCCCTCCTGTAGAGTCATGAAGTAACATTCCAGCTTCTAACAGACTCGAACAGCGAGGCTATGCAGTTCGCTAGGAATTGTGGGTAATTAAAAAGGCAATGACTTCTGAAATAAAAATAAAATGAAGTGTAAAATGCAGATTACAGCCCTTACTGCCTTTCAAAAAAACATTAAAATGAATGGGAGTCTTCAGCACTTAAAGCTGAATTCCCTTTTGAACCTCGAAAAACGGGAAAGTGTCTCAGCACTAACACAAATAGTTCAGCAAGCCGGGGAAGGGGCACCCAGGGTCTCGCACGCAGCACTTCAGCTTTGTGCAGGGTTTCAACAGTGCAAGAGGCGTCCCCTTTTTAACCGCGCTATTTAAGAAAGGAGGAAGGGAAAAAACGGGAATCAGAGGCCAGCCTGACATCAGTAGCAGGTAAAATACCAGAGTAATAATTGTAGGGGATTTTAACTTCCCCAATATTAACTGGGATAGTTAGAGTGTGAATGGCTTAGAGGTAGCGGAATTCTTTAATTGCATCCAGGAGAGCTTTTTGAACCAGCATGCAGACAGTCCTACAAGAGAGGGGGCAGTACTGTACCTAATTCTAGGGAATGTAGCCGGGCAAGTGGTAGAAGTGTCAGCAGGAGAACATTTTGGTGACAGTGATCACAATTCGGTGAGATTGAAGGTAGTCGTGGAAAAGGACAAATATGGACTGGAAATAAAGGTTCCAAATTGGGGGAAGGCCGCTTTTATTATGATAAGGCAGGATCTGGCCAAAGTGGACTGGTATCAGCTACTTGTAGGAAAATCCACATCAGAGCAGTGGGAGTCTTTCAGAAAGGAAATAGAGAGAGTACAACGCCAACATGTTCCCGTAAAGGTCAAGATGGAACCAACAAACCCAGGGAACCCTGGATGTCAAGGGATATACAACAATGGATTCGGAAAAAAGGGAGGCTTTTGGCAGATACAAAGGACTAAAAACAGTGGAAGCCCTAGAGGAGTATAAAAAGTGCAGGGGGGTATTAAAAAAGAAATTAGGAGAGCGAAGAGGGGGCATGAAAAAACACTGGTGGGCAAAATAAAGGAAAATTCCAAGGTGTTTTATAAGTATATTAAGGGCAAAAGGATAACCAGGGAAAGAGTAGGGCCCATTAGGGACCAAAGTGGCAATCTGTGTGTGGAGCTGAAAGATGTAGGTGAGGTTTTAAATGAATATTTTGCATCTGTGTTCATTATGGAGAAGGACGATGTAGGCATAGAAATCAGGCAGGGAGATTGTGATATACTTGAACAAATTATGATTGAGAGGGAGGAGGTACTAGCGGTTTTAGCTGCCTAAAAGTGGTTAAATCCCCAGGCCCTGACGGGATGTAAACCAGGTTGCTCTGTGAGGCAAGGGAGAAGATTGCAGGGATTCTGACACAAATTTTCAGAACCTCTCTGGCCACAGGGGAGGACAAAATTGAGAGGTCGCACAACACCAGGTTATAGTCCAACAGTTTTATTTGAAATCACAAGCTTTCGGAGCTATCGATTGCTCCTTCCTCAGGAGGAGCCAGAGTACTGGAGAACAGCTAACGGAATACCATTATTCAAGAAGGGTAGCAGGGATAAACCAGGGAATTACAGGCCAGTGAGCCTAACATCAGTGGTAGGGAAATTATTGGAAAAAATTCTGAGGGACAGAATTAGTCTCCACTTGGAGAGGCAGGGATTAATCAGGGATAGTCAGCGTGGCTTTTTCAGGGGAGATCATAACTGACCAATTTGATTGAATTTTTCGGGGGGTGACTAGGTGTGTGCATGAGGGTAGCGCAGTTGATGTAGTCTACATGGACTTCAGTAAGGCTTTTGACAAAGTCCCACATGGGAGATTGGTCAAGAATGTAAGAGCCCATGGGATCCAGGGCAATTTGGCACATTGGATCCAAAATTGGCTTAGTGGCTGTAGGGGTTGGTATTTGGGGTCAGCCTTCACCTCTGACTCAGTGAGCGGTTCGAATCGCTCCCACGCCCCTGGTTCTAGACTTTGGACTTACTTAGGGGTTGTGAACAAAGATGCAGTAGACAACAGGTTCTGATGATAGAATTTTGACTTTATTAAAAGAAAAAGGTCACAAACTTAAAACACACTTAATACTTAAACACAGGTTGGGGAACACACGGTACAGGTGAGGGAGAAATACAATATACAAAAAAACATTATCCCTCCCAAAAATCCCACTATCTCGCTAGGTTTTGGTTTCAGCAGATCAGGGATAATGCTCGCCAAACGAATCCTTGACAGTTGAGAATTAGGGTTTAGAGTCTTTTGAGTAAAAGGTTTCATACGGCCCTTGTTGCCGCAAGGTGTCCGATGGCCACTGAGGCAGTCGCTCTGGTTTCTCCTTGCGTGTTGGTCTGCTTGTGAAGTTGTTGGCCTTCTTCCCTCCTCCTGCTCGTGGCTTGTGGTGTCCTGCTGGAGCAGAGCTGAGAGAGAGCTGTGCGAGCGTTGAGAGCGTTGTCAGAGAGTCCTGAGAGAGAGAGAGTCTTGGGGGTTTAGGCCCCCAATTATACTGTTCAGCCCCTTTTTCCTTTTCGTGCCCAAAACCCCTTACTAAATCGGTTTCCTTTAGATTTCAAATGAGCCCTGTTTATTCCATTGTCTTAGTTTTGGCGGGCTTGTTAGTTTCGATGGCTTTAACTTGGTGTTAAACATGTCCTGATGGCTTCCGATATTTCCATTTGGGCAGGGCCTTTATCTGCGCGCCAAATATTGTCCCTATTGTCCTAGGTTTTTTGGCGGACTTGTACAACTGTCCCTGTGGATACCTGGTTGATTGGTTTTTGATGAACTAATCGGGGTACTAAATGTTTTAATGATTTCAGGCTTCTGCTATCCTGTTTGGGCCTGGGAATTTCAAAAGAGGTCTTGGATTATTCATTTTTCGATGTGTGTGTGAGGCTTTGGGTTTGTCTCTTCCTCCTTGGTAGGAATGCAGTGTAAACAAATTCCCAGACAGCTTGATTGGGACCCAATACCCAAAGCTGTCCACTGCCTGGCCACGCCCATCCGTAGCCTGTCTGTGTCTGTGATAGGTGTCTTTACCAACAGTAAGATTCAAAGATAATTTTCCTCAGGGTTTTTTATTCCCTGATCTTTAAAATGTCCAAAACTGAGGTTTTTACCTCAAATCACTTCACTTAGGTCCCATCATCCCACGTTTGTATGAAAGATACAAAAATCACTTGCTTTAGTGTTCTGTTCGAGTTTCTGAGGTATTTTGCGAAGCCTACACTCCCCCCTTTGATACTAAAACTGAATTAGTATCATTAACAGGTGAGCAAAATTTCTGATCCCCGAAAACCAACCTTCCCCTGTATTACCTAAACTAATAACCCAAACATACATTCCCCGATTAAATGTGGTGTTTCAGGTACATACAGGTAAGAATCAACCTTTATTTCACATCCAAGCACGGAGCGGGTCCGACACCCCTGCACAGCTTGGAAAAACACATCATACACATCATAAAAATGACACAACACACACACAATTTTTTTTTTAACATAACCAAGGTTCGTTCCATCCCTAGCCATAGCCTTTATTTTGATGCACTTCCCAAGTCCCTTCGTGTCTGGAACGGAGCTCCCCGTCCCTTCCCCTGCACTTTGTACACAGCAGGTAGAGAACTATCCCGAGCTGGCAGACCACCAAAAGATGGGAAGCCATCCTGATCCAGGAAGGCACCTCTATATTCTCGAAAATATCCCACCAGGGTGGAACTTCTATATCCAAAATCTCTGCCCCCATTTCAACTGTATTCTTTTCCAGGGTGTAGAAATGTTTTTGTGAAATCACTACAGCTTTAAGTAGGATGGTAAGATGTTCGGGTAGAGGGGGAATTTTATATGCAATGTTAGTCACATACTTTTGCAGGTTGGTGATGTTTTCTGTTACAGAGAGGTGAACAGTGGAGGGTTGAGGAATGGGGACAATCCGTTCCTGGGCCACTTGAACCTCTGCCTCGGGTTTAAAGCAGAAACTGCTGTCACTTACAGGACACCAGAAGTGTCCATGCTGGTAGTGGGTCGCACCTGTGGCGACACAATATCTCCCACCCCCTATATATGCGACCTGTGGGGAAACATGGCCATGTGCCATTATCTCCATGGTACAGTTTATAGGTCGTGCGCCAGCATCTTTAAACCCGCACTGTGGTTTAGAATAGGCGTTCAAGTGCTGGGGACACAGTATTATGTGTGAACCCCGGCTCCGGGACATGGAGAGGTCATTACCTGTCATGGCGTGCTCCCACTTTATGACATAAGGTGGGACCGCTGTGAAACGGATGTGTGCACCTCCTTGAATGATTCCAATATTCTCCACCCTGTATACTGGTACGGGTCGGGCTGTCCCACTCATGCCCTACATCCTCACTACTATCTCCATGATAGTGTGATTGGAACGCCCACAATCTATTGGGACAGGGTAGGCTTCAGAGGCTGGACGAAATTGGCATGGGCTCAGGGAATTACTAAACGGGTGGAGGGCTGCGAGGTGCTTGTTGCTGATCCAGGAGGGGACTAAACCTTGCTTTAAATCCTCCAGGTTGCTACGGCCCTCACCCAGCAACCATGCCCCGTACAGCACACACACCTCATTCTGTGCAGCCTGATCCGATGCATTCCTATCCTCCCGTATGAGTGCATTTACTGTTTTGGCATGCCTTTCCAATTCTGCAATAATTTCCTTTAAATGAACAGTCATAGCTTGGTCCTCATGTAGCTCTGAGCCTACCACTGTGTTCCCATCCTTCAGGATCTTTCTTAACTGGGTTTTTAAACCATTTTTCTCTGTCTGTAATTCCATGTCATCCAGGCTATTTATTACAAAGGATCCTGGACTTTAGGCAGTGAAAACATCATTCCAGGCTCCCCTTCTTTGTCTACCCGTGCACATAGGATTCTCAGGGTGTATTCTGTATAGCACTACTTTGTCTATATTGGCAAAATCAAATTCGTAAAATTTTCTAAACATTTCTTTAGCAGGGCCTGGTACAGCTGCTCCGTCTCCTTAGGACACCACTCAGGTAAGTATACCTCGGTAAGGTTTAATATTACTGAAGCTACTGCATAGTGCACCCCCTGGTATAGTACCTTTTCGGTTGGTACTAGGACTAACCCATTCCCTGGTCCCTTGGTGGTGGTAGGACACTTTTCTTCCAGGGTTTTCGGTAGCTGGGTCGTGGGTAGGGGCTTTCGGCTGTGTGCCACGAGTTCAGTGGCATTAATTGGAACCGGAATATGTGGGACCACGCACCCATGCAGGCTAAAATCCCACCCTATCCCCTCCCCGGCATCTTGCCATTGGTTGGAGAAGATGATGGATACCCCTGTGGGGCAGGCTTCCTCTGATCCCCACATACAAACATAGACTCCCTGTTCCGAATCCGACCACTTATCCTAAAACACACTCACTCCTCCTTGGGTCCCTGTGATTGTCTGGTAGGTGTCGTCCCTAATCTTTCCCAGTCGACTGTATGGTCCCCTGCGTCCCTGCACAGCTTCCTGAGCCACTACCACCTATTCAGGGGAATTCGTCCCTTACAGGTAAGGCACACACGCTTCCCTCGGTGACACTGACCCTTGTGGCAACGACCTGTATTCTGGGGCATGGGAGGGAGGCCTCCCCGTACGTGAACCCGGCCTGGTTGGAGTATTTAGTAGAGTTGGACCCCAGCCACACTGGCCACCTTCCATCGTGGAAGTAGATGGCGAGCTCCTCCACTCCCCGCTCGCCACCCCCTGCGGTGACGACTGCTGCTCTCTCTCCTGAGCACCCATAGATGTGGGAGTCTTCTACGTCACCTCGGTCACCGATGCGTTTTTTTTTTAAAAAAGGCTAACACAAGAACACAAATTGACAGGATATGCAGCCAGCAGGTGGTTTGACACGTTGGACCCCCTGGGACACATCTCATTGTCTTGGCTGTGCTCTTTGTTGTAGCGAATAATGTGAATAGATTTTGTCTGGGTTTAAATTGTGAATTCTGGGAGATTCTCTCATTGCTAACTTACCTGACGAAGGAGCGACAGCTCCGAAAGCTTGTAAAATTAAATAAATCTGTTGGACTATAACCTGGTGTTGTGCGACTTCTCATTTTTGTCCACCCCTACCAAGGCGAGCAGGAGCAGAACCCTTGTCATTCCGAATTCCTTTCTGTAGGGGCACTCACAAAACATATATCCATGTCCCAGAAAGGTTCTCTCGCTGGATCATTAATCGAGCCCTTAAACTTAAAACTCTGCAAATAACTAAACTAATGATAACCCATAACTGCCAAAACTGCAATTACTTAAAACCTAAAATTTGCACATTTGCCGCCCGTCTCCGGACGGCCAGGTTAGATACTGTTTAACCTCTGCCTTAAGTGGCCTCTGGATGGCTTGTACACCTGGGTGTAGTGCGGCCTGTACCGCCGGACCCAGAAGGCCTTCCTCAAAACCGCTGGGGGTATCTTAACATCCCAGCTGAGTCCTGTGCTGCAGCACACTACCCCCTTTGGTGTGGCTGCAGCGCCCTCGTTCATATCTGTGGGCTCCTCCCAGCCTGAGGCTGCAGGCTGGGGACCCTTCTCTCTCACTTCTGCAGTACTACCTCTCCTGTGAATCCCCCACTGTTGGAGGCTGTAGGCTGGGGATCCCAAACTTTAGAACGCTCCCTGCTCTTGGGTGCTCTTTTTCGGGTTGCAACCCTCTTTGGGTGGGACCCTGTAAACTGATACACCTGTGGCCACAGTAGCCTTGGCTGTGGTATGCGGGGAGACCTTCTTAGGGTTCTGGCCACTGGGGGTGTGCTTGAGTCCCATGTAATCGGTGGAGGGTTCTCTCTTGTGAAACAGCACACTGTCCCTCCCGCTGCAGCTTGTGTGTCTGCCACAGCTACTGCTGGCTGAGGATTTCTAACTTGGGGGCAGTCCACCTTTGCTGGCTGTTCCCTTTTAGGTTTAAACAGTTTGCATTGGTTAATGTGAAACCACTTTGTACGGCGGGGCATCTTTATGGCATAGACCATGGGGCTTGCCTTGTCTACAATGTTGTAGGGCCCCATGTACAATGGTTTGAAACTCCCTACCCGGGCAAAATTTCTCACCATGACCTGATTTCCTACCTCCCATTCGTGGTGCTTGTGGGGTTCCAGCAGCAATCGGTTACCCCGATGTTGCTTTCCCATATTACTCGCAGCCTGCCAGTGGACCTGTTTAAGGTGGTCCAACAGATTCCTGACGAATCTGTGCCGGTTCACCTCCCTGAGCTGCCCTTCCGTGAGCACCGGGGCTAGCACATGGGTGGGGATCCGCATAATCCTGCCAGTCATGAGCTGGTGTGGGGAATACCCCGTGCTTTTTCACTGGCTGGCCCGGGTCCCCATTAGGACCAACGGTAATGCTTCTACCCACTTTCTGGGTGAGTCTCCCATCTCCTTTCGCAGCCTTTCTTTGATGGTACGGTTTAAATGCTCCACAATCCCTGATTGTGGGTTGTGGGCGACGTGCCATTTCCCTTCTATGCCGAGTACCCTGAGGGTCTCTTGCATGACCTGCCCAGTAAAGTGACTCCCCTGGTCTGACTCCACATACTGTGGGAGTCCCGATCGTGAGAACACTTCCCTGACCAGGATCCTGGCTGTAACCAAAGCGGTAGCTGTTCGACATGGAAAAGCTTCCACCCACTTTGAGAACACATCCACCAGGACTAGGCAGTATTTGTAGCCTCCCTGAGCGGTTGGTAGGGTCCCGATGTAGTCGACCTGGATCGACTGCCATAGTCCCTCTACCCTCCTGATGTGTCCCATAGGTACCTTCCTTTTCTGGGGGTCAGGGTTGTTAGCAGCACCCACCAGACAGCCTGCACAGAACTCGCGGACATTCTCCCTCATTCCTGGCTACCATCCTGCCTGTTCCACCCGGTGGCAGGTGGTCTCAGGCCCGGGATGCGCCGCTCCTGGCCCCTCATGGGCCAGTTGGAGGAATTCCCTTCGGTGCTGCTGCGGCACTACCCATTGTTCCCCCCTGAACAGCATGCCTTCTTTGTGGGTGATGGCTGCAGCGCCGTATGGGCCCTCTACCTTCTCCCCTCTAGCCAGCGTTTCCAGGACAGTTTTTAGGATGGGATCCTGTGCCTGGACCGTCTTTAGGTCCGGGGTCAATGCTACCCCTGCACTCCCTTGGGTCCCTCCTCTGCCTCTGATTGCTGCTACCGGGTTTGATCCATATGGATCCCAAAACGTGCCTGTACTGGCGCCCTCTTTGGCCTACATGTCGGCTTGGTGATTGCCCTCTGCGCGGGGCTCTACCTTGGATTGGGCCTTCAACTCGTGGATGTAGACACTACCTTCCTCCCCTACTGCCCTCATGATTTTGTCCAACAGAGGCTTGATGGCCAGGGGTCTCCCATCAGCGGAGGTGTATCCGCGACTAGACCAAATGGCCAGGTACTCTGTACACGAATTGCATGTGAACATGCTGTCCGAGTAAATCGTGTATGGGGTAGGGAATTCCTCGGGGTGTGTGACTACATACACCACCGCACACAGTTCAGCGTGCTGGGCTCTAATGGTGCAGGGGAGCTTGATTGCCAGAGCAATGCCTGTCTCTGGGTCATAAATCCCACACTCTGTGAGTCGTTTGCCAGCTGATACTGTGCTTGAACCGTCCACATAGATTTAGCGGCCTGTGGGGTGTATCCCAGCTCGCAAACCTATGTTGACTTCCCATACCCCTTCAACGGAACACGGGTGGGCTGTCCCTGAGTAAATCATGTTGGCTGCGAGCTTTGGCTCGCAGAGACCTTTTACCCTCAGATCCATTTGTGAGAGAAGCAGGGTCCAGCGAGCAATGCGGGCACTGCTCACTGTCCCATCTTTAATTCTCCCATCTAGGAGCATCTGGGTGGGCGTGTGGTTGGTGAGGAGTGTGAAGGGTGAGGTGCCTGTGAAGATCAATGATCTTTTCAAAGCCCAGTGAGTGGCTAGGAGGTGCCTCTCACAGTTGGAGTAGCCCTTCTCCACAATAGTGAGTATCCTGGAGGAGTAATCCACTGGTCTCAGCTTGCCATGCCTCTCTTGGAGCAGCACTGCACTCAGACTGTCCCCACTGGCTGCTACCTCCAGGAAAAACTCTTCCCCTCCATCAATGGCCCCTAGAGCCGGTGCGGTCTGCAGATCTCTCTTGAGTTTCACAACGGCAGCCTCGCAACCCTCATCCCAAACCCACTCCACTCCCTTGTGTAGGAGTCGGAGCAGAGGGGCTGCTGTGGCTGCGTAATCCTCAATGAAATCTCTGCAGTACCCAGTTAGCCCTAGAAAAGACCTTACTCCTGTAACTGTGTTGGGGGCTGGTAACTCCGGAACTGCTTCCATTCTAGCTTTCTCAATGGCCCTCTCTCCTGCTCGCACAGCCAGGCCCAGGAATTTGACTACCCGCTGGCCAATCTGTGCCTTCTTGGGGTTTACTTTAAAACCCTCTTGCATGAGCAGTTCCAGCAGTTCTGCCAGAAGGGGACCATGTTCCTCTCCCTCATCGGTAAAGAGGAGTAGGTCGTCCACATACTGGACCAGCTGATGGGGCCTGCTGAAGCCCTTCAAGCAATTCGCCATACATTGGTGAAAAATGCTTGGGCTGTTATGGAAGCCTTGGGGCAGACAGTTCCATGTGTACTGTTGGCCTTTAAATGTAAAGGCGAACTTGTACTGATCCTCTCTCCTTAGAGGGATGGACCAGAACCCGTTGAAATATCCAGCACTGTAAATGTGGTCGCAGATGCTGGGATACTTCCAATGAGGTCAGCTACGGCTGCAACCATGGGTGCACAGGCGTGGATGTTTCGGTTGAGTACACGAAAGTCTACTGTTGTCCTCCAAGAGTTGTCTGGTTTTCTAACCGGCCACAGTGGGGAGTTCACGTGGGTAACTATCGGTCTCAATACCCCCTGCTTGACTAAAGAAGTCAAAGCCGTTTCCAAGTCTGCCTCAGCTTCCCTGGGGAAGTTATGCTGCTTTTGTTGGCGGTTCCTGGGGTCCCCACTCACACAAACCTCGAACCTGGTTACCCTCCCACAGTCGTGCTTGTGAGTGGCAAATGCTGCGAGGTTTTCCTGCACAAATGCCTGGTACTCCATTGGAGTGTTACAGACCATGAGTTCGAGGTCGTAACCCTCCTTTGGTTTTACTGTGCACAAGGACTAACAAGGCAAGGGAATACACAATGAATGGTAGGATCCTAGGACGGACAGAGGATCAGAGCGACCTTGGTGTGCATGTACATAGATCCCTGAAGGCAGCAGGAGAGGTAGATAAGGTGGTTAGAAAGGCATATGGGATACTTGCATTCATTAGCCGAGGCATAGAATATAAGAGCAGGGTGGTTAGGATGCAGCTGTACAAAATGCTCGTTAGGCCGCAGCTGGAATAGTGTGTGCAGTTCTGGTCGCCTAACTATAGGAGGGATGTGATTGCATTGGAGAGGGTGCAGAGGAGATTCACCCGGATGTTACCTGGGCTGGAACGCTTCAGCTATGAAGAGAGACTGGACAGGCTGGGGTTGTTTTACTTAGAGCAGAGAAGGCTGAGTGGAGACCTGATTGAGGTGTACAAAATTATGAGGGGCATAAATAGGGTAGATAGAAAGGAACTTTTCCCCTTAGTAGAGGGCTCAATAACCAGGAGGCATAGTTTCAAGGTAAGGGGCAGGAGGTTTAAAGGGGATTTGAGGAAAAACTTTTTCATGCAGAGGGTGGTTGGAATCTGGAACTCACTGCCTGAAAGGGTGGCAGAGGCAGGAACCCTCACAACATTCAAGAAGCATTTAGATGAGCAGTTGAAACGCCATAGCATACAAGTCTATGGACCAAGTGCTGGAAAATGGGATTAGAATAGACATGGCTTGATGGCCGGCGTGGAGACGATGTTCCGAAGGGCCTCTTTCTGTGCTGTATAACTCTGTGACTCTAACCTATTATTAGGGACGCGGTAACAGTGCACTTAAAAAACGTTAAATGATTAGGCAGAGTTAACATGGTTTAATGAAAGGGAAATCGTGTTTGACAAATCTGTTAGAGTTTTTTGAAGATGTAACTATTAGGGTGGATAAGGATGGATAAGGAGGAACTGGTGGATATAGTTTATTTGGATTTTGAAAAAGCATTCGATAAGGTGCCACACAGGAGGTTATTACACAAAATTAGGACTCATGGGAGTGGCGGTAATATATTAGCATGGATTGGTTAATGAACAGAAAACAGAGTAGCAAGAAACGGGACTTTTTCAAGTTGGCAGGCTGTAACAAGTGTGGTAACGGAAGTATCATTGCTTGGGCCTCAGCTATTTATGATCTATATTAATGACTTAGATGAAGGGACTGAGTATAACGTATCCAAGTTTGCTGATGATACAAAGTTAGGTGAGAAAGTAAGCTCTGAGGAGGACACAAAGAGGCTGCAGAGAGATATAGGCAAGTTGACTGAGTGGTCAAGAACATGGCCAATGGAATACAATGTGGGGAAGTGTGAATTTATCCACTTTGGTAAGAAAAACAAAAATACAGAATATGTTTTGAATGATGAGAGACTGGGAAAATACGTCTTACTGCAATTATATATTGCCCTGGTGAGGCCACACCTGGAGTACTGTGTACAATTCTGAACCCCTTACCTGTGAAAAGACATACTTGCCTTAGAGGGAGTGCAAAAAAGGTTCACTAGACTCGTTCTTTGGATGAAGAGACTGCCTTATGAGGAGAGATTGAGTAGACTAGGCCTATATTTCCTTGAGTTTAGAAGAATGAGAGGTGATCAAATTGAAACATGTAAAATTCTTTGGCGGCTTGACAGGTTTAATGCGGAGAAAATGTTTCCCCTGGCTGGGGAATCTAGAACATGGGGTCACAGTCTCAGAATAAGGAGTCAGCCATTTAGGACTGAGATGAACAGAAATGTCTTCACTCAAAGTGCTGTGAATCTTTGGAATTCTCTACCCCAGAGAGCTGTGGATGCTCAGTCATTGAGTATATTCAAGATGCGGAGATGCCGGCGTTGGACTGGAATGGACAAAAATGAGAAGTCACACAACACCAAGTTATAGTCCAACAGATTTATTTAAAATTACAAGCTTTCGGAGCTGTCGCCCCTTCCTCTGGTAACTTTACCTGAGGAAGGGGCGACAGCTCCGAAAGCTTGTAATTTTAAATAAATCTGTTGGACTATAACCTGGTGTTGTGAGTATATTCAGGACAGAGGTCAATAAGTTTTGGGGAACTGAGGGAATTAAGGGTTATAGGGATAGAGCGGGAAGTTGGAGTTGAGGTAAAAGATCAGCCATGGTCTTGTTTAATGGCAGAGCAGACTCGAAGGGCCAAATGGCCTACTGCAGCTCCTATTTCTTATGTTCTCATGTTCTTATGTTCTCTACCCACAGGGGCCAGGAGGCCGTCCAGAAAGAACGATGTGGGACCAGAGCACCTATGCTATCAATGCCAGCAGTTTCTCCCACACAACCTGGCTCCAGGTTCCAAAGAATCTTCATGACCTAAGAGCAGTGGTCAAGTTCACCTTCAAAAGCCATCTCCTACCAACTCCGCCAAGAGCCTCACATGATTCTCAATGCAATACTCTTCTGCCCCACAATCACTTATCAAACAACAATCTGTATCAAACACGAGGCACACCTCCCATTCCTAGCTTCACCTCATGCCCTTGGAAGAGAGGGTGCTGGCCATTCTTGGCACGGGCATGGTTGAGCACTTGGCTAGTGGCAGGGCAGAAAGGATACAAGATGCTTATATCCTCATACATTTTCATCCTTCTGGCATGCACCTCTTGTTTTCCCACCATCCCCTCGCCATAACTCCAATCTTGTGCCTTCCTCATTTCACACACTCAAGAAATGCAGCCTCCCCAGCCAGTGGTTCGCAAAGAAGAGGGAGAGATGAGTGGAGCAGAAGAAATAGAAGAAGTAGCGGGCTTAAAAGTGGATAAATCCCCAGGCCCTGGCGGGATGTATGCCAGGTTGCTCTGTGAGGCAAGGGAGGTGATTGCAGGGGCTCTGACACAAATTTTCAGAAACTCTCTGGCCACAGGGGAGTTGCCAGAGGATGGAGAACAGCTAACGTAGTACCATTGTTCAAAGAGGGTAGTAGGGATAAACCAGGAAATTACAGGCCAGTTAGCCTAACATCAGTGGTAGGGAAATTATTGGAAAAAATTCTGAACAAACAGAATTAGTCTCCACTTGGAGAGGCAGGGATTAATCAGGGATAGTCAGCATGGCTTTGTCAGGGGGAGATCATGTCTGACCAATTTGATTGAATTTTTCGAGGGGGTGACTAGGTGTGTGCATGAGGGTAGTGCAGTTGATGTAGTCTACATGGACTTCAGTAAGGCTTTTGACAAAGTCCCACATGGGAGACTGGTCAAGAAGGTAAGAGCCCATGGGATCCAGGGCAATTTGGCACATTGGATCCAAAATTGGCTTAGTGGCAGGAGGCAGAGGGTGATGGTCAAAGTTTGTTATTGTGACTGGAAGCCTGTGTCCAGTGGTGTACTGCAGGGATCAGTGCTGGGTCCTTTGCTGTTTGTATTGCACATGAATGATTTCGATATGAATGTAGGAGGTATGATCAGTAAGTTCGCAGATGACACGAAAATTGGTGGGGTGGTAAATATCGAGGACGGAAGCCTCAGGCTACAGGACGATGTGGACGGGTTGGTCAGTTGGGCACAACAGTGGCAAATGGAATTTAACCCTGAAAGGTGTGAGGTGATGCATCTTGGGAGGAATAACAAGGCAAGGGAATACACAATGAATGGTAGGATCCTAGGACGGACAGAGGATCAGAGGGACCTTGGTGTGCATGTACATAGATCCCTGAAGGCAGCAGGAGAGGTAGATAAGGTGGTTAAAAAGGCATATGGGATACTTGCCTTCATTAGCCGAGGCATAAAATATAAGAGCAGGGAGGTTATGATGGAGCTGTACAAAACGCTAGTTAGGCCACAGCTGGAATACTGTGTGCAGTTCTGGTCGCCACACTATAGGAGGGATGTGATTGCATTGGAGAGGGTGCAGACGAGATTCACCAGGATGTTGCCTGGGCTGGAACGCTTCAGCTTTGAAGAGAGACTGGACAGGCTGGGGCTCTTTTCCTTAGAGCAGAGAAGGCTGAGGGGGGACCTGTTTGAGGTGTACAAAATTATGAGGGGTATAGGTAGGGTAGATAGAAAGGAATTTTTCCCCTTAGTCGAGGGTTCAATAACCAGTGGGCATAGTTTCAAGGTAAGGGGTAGGAGGTTGAGAGGGGCTTTGAGGGAAAACTTTTTCACCCAGAGGGTGGTTGGAATCTGGAACTCACTGCCTGAAAGGGTGGTAGAGGCAGGAACTCTCACAACATTCAAGAAGCATTTAGATGAGCAGTTGAAACGCCCTACAATACAAGGCTACGGACCAAGTGCTAGAAAATGGGATTCGACTAGACAGGGCTTGATGGCCGGCACAGACACGATAGGCGGAAGGGCCTCTTTCTGTGCTGTATAACTCTATCACTAAAGGACTCTATGAAACACCATCCCCCGATTAGACGCTCCCAGTCACCAACTCCTAAACTTCGAACATCAAGGCCAATTGCAGAGTCCACCACTGAACATCAGGGCCTTCCACCAGCCATGCTGCAGCCACTGGGGTAGCACTGCGTGAGATCAGTAGGATAGGAAAAGGCACACACAAGACAGTCACTAAGAGAATGCATAAGTGTGATCAGTTGATTTCTCGACATCATATTGGCTGGATAGATGTATAAATTTGGATTGAAAAGTTTGCTTTGCGGTGGCTTTTATATCAGCATCATAGCCAAAAGGACACTTTGTTGGTCAGTAACAGAGGGAGGGTAATGTGTGGGACTAATGTTGAAAGGGGAATAGGGGTTGTGGCCACTGGTACTGCAAGCGGATGACTCCATCCCGGATATCATGGCCAGAAAGTGGCTGTCTTAGCTGCATCCTTCCTCTGCTTCCTCGTCTTCAACTACCTCCTCTTCTGTTTCCTCCTCTACAGCTTCTTCCTCTGATGTTTCTTCTTCTTCTGCATCTTCCTTTTCTCTCTGCAAGCAGATGCTGTAAATCTGAAATGACAGCATAAAATTCTGTAAATTCTCAGCAGGTCAGGCAATATCTTGACCTGAGACATAAATTCTGTTTGTCTCTGAGCGGATGTTGACTGACCTGCTGAGTATTTGCAGCTTTTTCTGTCTTCTCAGAGGCCTTCTTTTGCCATCCATGTCCAGCAGCACTCCCTGCACACTTGGAAATGTTTTAACATCTATTCCAGCAAGCCACTACTGCAGTAAAATCAAAAAATTTCAATCCAAAAGCTTAAATGCAAACGTAATTGATAGACGTGTGTTTCCGTTTAAGAGATGCTGACAGCGCCTCTGTGAGACCGCTTGCACACTGGGTTTACCTGGCGAACTCAGGACCAAGCACTGAACTCAGCACAAATTTCCAAGTTCGCCGTGGTGACATTAGTGTCAGCGTTGCATATTGACTGACATCACTACTCCCTCATTCTACTTTGTATAGTGACGCATCTTACCATCAGCGCTTCCGGGCCGAGGAAAATGTTGGATGCCACGGGACCTGCCACCAGCTGGTGAAAGAGCGGCAGCCACCCTCTTTTCACGATATTTTGGCGGTAACGGGTGGCGTAACGTCCCCGAATATTTAGCCCTTCATTTCTTATAAGTAAAAATAAGAACCTTCTGCAGTTAACTATATTACATTCTTATCAAAATAATAACAACTTAAACAACACATTTTTCTCCAAATGACCCATCATTATTTACATAAACCCTTTGAGGCTTTCCAAATTGTCTTTAACTACCACTTCATGTTGCTTAGGATGGCCTGCAAAATCCTAACAACATAATCTAAACCATGTGTTTACTGCATCATACAGAATGAATCCATAATCGAAAGATTTTAGTACCAACATCTATATTAAACAATTTGTCATTATTTCACATCAGAGGGTCTGAGCCTTCTGCCAAGTCACGCCCAATATAACCCTTGGTTGTCTACATTTGCCCCTTTACTGTAGCGCTCTATATTAACCATAACATAATACCCTTTAAACATACCAACCTGTCAACCTATTGTATTAAACACTGCCCTGTACTGTCCAGACCACGAGCATGCTGCCTGCGCATTTCACACTTCTGGAGCCATCTTTTTTTTCTTAACCTGTCCTATTACCATCTCGTCTCGCCTTGAGTATCTCCTAATGTCTCTTTACCTCTCACAGACCTCCCCTTTTATTCTTTTACTCCCTCCCCCAGTCGCCAAACTTGCGTTTTCATCTGTTTCATTTCCTGCTTTTTTCTCGGTTCTGACGAAGGGTCTTCGACCTGAAACGTTACCTCTGTTTCTCTCTCCACGGATGTTGCCTTTCCTGCTGAGTTTTTCCAGCGCTTTCTGTTGTTATTTCAGTTTTCCAGCATCCGCAGTATTTTGCTATTGTAGCAATATTTTTTCCATTGGCTAGCTGGACTTTCAAAAGTCGTTTGACACAGTACCACATAATAGACCTGTTAGCGAAATTGATGTCTATTGGATTAAAGGAGCAGTGGCTGCATGGATATATAATTATTTCAGGGACAGAAAGCAGAGAGTAGTGGTGAGCAGTTGTTTTCAGACCGGGGAGAAATGCAAAGTTGTGTCCTCGCAGGGGTCACAGTTGGGACCACTGGTCTTTTTGATATATATTAATGACCTTGGATTGGGTATACAGGGCATAATTTCAAAGTTTGCAGGTGTTACGAAACTTAAAAATACAGTAAACAGCGAGGAGGATAGTAACAGACGACAGGAGGGCCTAGACAGACTGGTGAAATGGACAGACACATGGCAGTTGTAACTTAACACAGTGATGTGAGAACTGATTTCGGTAGAAAGAACGACGGGAGCCAATATAAAAGAAATTATACATTTTAAAAGGGTGCAGGAACATAGAGACCTGGGGTGTACGTATAAATGTCTTCGAAGCTGGCACGACAAAACGAGAAGACTGTTCAAAAGGCATACGGGATCCTGATCGCCAGCACGGATTTGTTAAAGGCATATCCTGTTTGACAACTCGATTGAGTGCTTTGATGAAGTAATGGCGTGAGTTGTTAAAAGTCGTGCCTTATAAATAGAGGTACAGAGTACAAAGTCAAGGAAGTTATGCTAAACATTTATAAAATACCGGTTAGGCCCGAGCTGGAGTATTCTGGGCAGTACTCATTAAGGTCGATGTCAAGGCCTTAGAGCGGGTGCAGAGGAGAATTACCAGAATGGCACTGAGGATGAAAGACTTCAGTTACAAGGGAAAACTAGTCAATCTGAAGCTATTTTCCTTAGAGAGAAGGTTATGGTGAGATTTGAAAGAAATGTCCTTGAAGGAGTTTGATAGAGTAAATAAGGAGAATTCTTTCCAGTGGCAGAAGGGTCGGTAATCAGAGGACACAGATTTAAGGTAAATTGGCAAAAAAAACAGAGGTGACATCGGGCAACAAAATATGCAGAGAGTTGCTATGATCTGTAATGCTCTATCTGTAAGTGTGGTTGAAGAAGATTCAATAATTACTTTCAAAAGGGAATTGCATAAACACTTGAAGATGGGAAATATGTATGGCTATGGGGAAAGAGCAGGGCAGTGGGTCTAATTGGATAGCTCCATAACAGAGCAGTCATAGGCGCGATGGGCAGAATTGCCTCCTTCTGTGCTGTATCATTCTATGATTCGATGTACTTATGGGACGCTAAATGCACCCACGATCGTCAGTCTTCTCAGCGCAGTGATTGAATTGTTACTTCTTGCTCTCTTCTGTGCCCTTCAGCTGGTCAATGAAAATGTTATTTCTTTCAGTTCTTCAAAGACACCTGGAGTGAAGTCGTGTGGTAAGTTATTAGGTACCAACATTTAAAGTGTTTGTATGAAATGTCTTTTTGATTGCTATATTTAAAATAGGAACCTGGAATTTTTTGCAACGGTTCCTACAATAACATGGCTGTGCGGGATTTCAGCTTGCAGTTTTCCATATCAATCACAAGTCTAATAAACAACTGTTACATTTCTCTCATTCAACTTTCGTCCATCCCAAGACTCGAATGCTGCTCCCGGAGAACTTAATGGTACCTCACTCACATTCCAGGGCAAGATAGAAGAAAAAGGTCCCTATGTGCTTGTCCATCCTTGACTCACCTTCAATATATCTATCTATCTATCTATCTATCTATCTATCTATCTATCTATCTATCCCTGATGCCATTACGGACAGTGCTCAACTTCCTAACCCAATCGTATTTTACAAATCAAATCGTAACTCATACTCTGCTTATCCGATTCATTCTTCCCGCGGACTCCATAGCTATTAAATCGTTTAACGCCCGCAGCTTTTCCTCTCTATTATAAGTCTGGGGTCATCTAATTTCCCCTCCTTGTCTCACCGCACCTTTTATTTTGCTGTATTCAACCATTCTCGTGTTGTCTTCTACCTCTTTGACCCTTTGTTTCTCTTTTTCTAAAATGCCTGGAATGCACATTATGCGAGTATCAAGGCAGGGCGGGATCCTATAGCCCGATTTGACGTGGATGGGGATTTGCATGCATAATTAATATTCAATGACGTTACGCTGTTTGAAACTTCTTAAGGAGAGGGTGAAAAAGAGCCCAGAACCACATTCGTGTCAGAAACTATTTTCCTTGTGACCCTCACCAGAACCTTAACCATGATTGAATCGGTCCGTGTTCTCGCCGCACTGATGTTCTGTCTCCACAGTAAGTACAGGCGTTAACCTTCAGTATCGCGACGGTTCACATTGCCCTGATTTTTTTGTGCTTGAGTTGAGCGGCCGTGAAATACAAGCAATATTCACAATTGTACAGAGTTGCGACTAATAAATAACTTATTATTTCACCAGGTACAAACGCGGATCTTGTCCTGACTCAGCCCGCGTCCATCTCAACCTCCCCGGGGGAAACTGTCAAGATCACCTGTAACCTGTCCGGAGGCAGCATCGGCAGCTACTACACGAGCTGGTACTGGCAGACTCCCAGCTATGCCCCTGTGCTTGTTTGGGATGAGAGCTTTAATAATGCTTTAGGGATTATAGATCGATTTACCGGGTCTGTGGACTCATCGAGTAACAAGATGCATTTAACCATCGCCAACGTGCAGTCCGAGGACGCCGACGATTATTACTGTGCTGTGAGGGACGAGGATGATGGATACACCTTCGGGAGAGGAACCAAGCTGAATCTGAGCAGTAAGTAAATTATTCTGAAAAAATAATAATGTTTCAGCCCTTTCTTCGGTGCTTTACGTTACATAAACCATTTTACCGAGGGTTTGTCATTGGTAGCTTTTGCTTGTAGCCTATGGTCGTTGCGAAAGGTCATTTAAAGAGAGAGGAGATTGTGATAATCCGGCTTCAACATTCTTACACTGGGTTATATTTCATTTTTACTATCATGGGAATATTTCTGTTTAACAATATGAAAGAATGAACTTGCATTGATATTGCGCCTACGACGACCTCAGGACATTTCAACGCGCTTCACAGCCAATTAAGTACTTTTGAAATACAGTCACCCCTTGTAATGTAAGAAACGCGGCAATCCATTTGCGCACAGCAAGGTCCCAAAAACATCAATGTGATCAGGACCAGTTCATCTGTTTTAGCGATGTTGGTTGAGGTTCAGATATTGACCAGGATATTTTTGGCTTTATGACTTGCATATTGAGGTTATTGTTGGGATATAATTTTACAATACAGATACAATTGTTTACAATAACCGACGTTATTTGTTGGAAACTTTTTCTCTTTAAGAAAACGTAACTTTTGTGACACTCTGACTCCAGAGATGTCTCCAAACAGCGTATTTCGAATGTGATAGAACAGTCTTCTGAAGTTTTACACAATATAGTCACCGTCGGCCGGGGCGGGAAACCTTTTGGAACCGCGGAGCTGAGATGAGCGACCTTGGCAGTGATTGCACAGAAATCCAAATATTGGTCCAATATTTACCACTTCCGTCAATAGAAGAGCAAAACTGGAGACAGAAGCAAACAATCGAGATTAACAGTAAATTGATTGGAATCCAGTGTTTTGAGTTAAATATTACAGAATCTTTGCTGTCAGCAATGGTTCCAATATTTATCCCAAATTCGGATTCATTCCTTTTCACGTTTCTTTTAAATCCTCAGCTCTTGGGACACTGTCTGTGACAGATTGCGTCAGACCAGTACATTTGGAAGTAATACTGCGTCCCAGTATTATTATTGTGTTATTATTATTTACAGACCCCATTTTTCCGTTTGATTTAATTTCCTTTTCAAGATTTGTATCTCTTGCTTTCCATGTAGGAAAATTAGGAACATATTCTCAGGTTCTATATTTTCTAGAACTGTGGGCACCAGTCATTGTACAATTGACACTATTGAGGTTCCGTTGTATTAAATTCCTCCTGGCTTTATCGTGACTTCGACTTTTAAAATTTTTGAAGAAAGTAAAACATTGATTGCGACTTTTATGTCAATTAAGAATGGATCTTCTTTCATTTGTTTCTCCTTTTCAGGCCCGCGGACTCCCTCGGTGTCTCTCCTTCCGCCTTCATCGGATCAAATCGCAGCAAAGAACACAGCGACCCTGGTGTGTTTGGTGAACGGCTTTAACCCGGGCGCTGTGGAGATTGAGTGGACTGTCGATGGCAGTGTCAGAGGGAATGGTGTTGAGACCAGTCGGATCCAGCAGGAGACGGACAACACGTTCAGTGTGAGCAGTTATCTGACTCTGCCATCCTCAGAGTGGAACTCACACGAGCTTTACTCCTGTGTGGTTAAACACGAGACTCAGGCAAACCCGCTTCAAACAAGTATCGCCAGATCCAACTGTATGTGATTCAAGAATCTTATGTATTGATCTATTATACCATTAGTTAAGTTTCTTTAAAAAATAATTTCCTTAATCAGCTATTACATGTTTGAGTTTCAGTGGAACGTTTCCAATCACAACAGATGTGCAGTTTGCCGCTACATTCCGCTGTCTATATTTTACAGTGTGTTCACCCTGAGCTGATCAAAGTTTCAGTGTAACGTTACAAATACCACAGTGCAATAAAATGACTCTTCCATTATCACAGGTGCTGTTATTCTTTCCTGTCCGTTAACCCTGAAACAGTTCACAGCAACTTTCTAAATGTGACTAAATAGTGAGGTTTTATTTTTTGTGACATTGTGCACATTTTATGTAACGTCAGTGAAATCAGTTGGACTAGTGACCTTACGTACACATTGTATAACATTTCGTGAAAAGAATTGAAAAGTGAAGGAGTAATGCTTCCGTTGTGCACAGCCTTGGTCAGAACCCATCTGGAGTATAGCATTCAGTTCTGGGCACCGAACTTAGGAAAGATATATTGGTCTTGGAAGAGGTGCAGTACAGATTCATCAAAATGATACCAGGGCTTAAAGGGTTCAATTGTGAGATCAGATTCCATAAACATGCTTTGTATTTTCTTGAGTTTTAAATATTTGACAAGCAAAGTGGAGAAAATGATGAGTCATAACAAGGGGTTACACGTAATCGTGAGATTTAATAAAGTGAGAAAGGTTGGGTCCCTAAAATTATGAGTGCAAACCAACAACAGTGACCCTGGCCCTATCTGTATTGAAAGTGATCAATACTGTTTATGTGAGAGTAACGAGTGTTTTAGTTCATTCTAAAGCTGTGCAATGTGGCATTGGTGGCTCTGAGTTTAGCTTTGTGTTAACACCGGGTGTTCCTCAGTCAACTTGTTGGCAGGCGTGTTAGGAATTGATTAATCACGATTTGTGGGACATTGTAAATGCGTTGATGAAGATTCTCTCATTCAGTATTGCTGGTGATCTCGTAAACCTTCTAAAAGAACTTCCGCCAAGCTTCTACGTTCACGAGACAAGCAAGGGGAAATCTCACAAACATTTACGGTATCGCATTACACAGTAAGCAGCGGAATTCCTGCCATAGAGGAATTCAAACAGAATGCTTCCAGTAGTTGTAATCATACATCTGGAGGCATGCAGCCTCAATAACACTCAAGTATTTCACCACCAATCAAAAGAGAACAGTTCGCTTGATCTGAGCTCCTGCCATTGAACCCGATATTTCGCCCATCATTGGCATACTGTAGCAGCAATATGTAGGATCTGCAGAATGCACTGCAGCAAATTACCACGGTTTATTTGATAGCACTGGTCCTCATTGCAACCATAACCCCTAGAAGAATCAGAGCAACAATGTTGTGCGAACACCATCACCTCCAGGTTCCCCTCCAAGCCATACACAGCCCAAATTGGATATATATCATTGCTCTTTCGCGGTCGCTGGTTCACTCACGTGGGATTACCTACCCAATACCGGGTTGGGAGCACCATCACCAGAAGGATTGCAGATCTTCAAGGAGAACGCCCTTCACCAATTTCTCAGGGCATCTACTGATGAACAATAACTGAGGCCATGCCATTGTTGCCCATACCCCGAGCTCAAATGACATTAAAAATTAGACTGAGCAAGGAACATTTTCGATTCTTGTATACCCTGTGTTATTATTACGGATCACTGGTTCCAGCATAAATGAATTAGAACCACTTCACTTTATGTTATTTGATATAATGTGTCTGTGTTCTATAGAATCATTGAATCGTAGCATCATCGAACCATACAACACAGGAGGTGTCCATTCGGCCCATGGTACCTGTGCTGGCTCTTTGATAGGGCTATTCCATTAGTCTCACTCCCCTGCTCCTTTCCCATAACACTGCACATTTTTCCACTTCAAGTATTTATCCAATTCCCTTTTGAATGTTACTATTGAATTTGCTTCCATCTTCCTTTCAGGCAGTGAATTCCAGTTCATAACAACTCGTTGCATAAAAAAATCTTCCCACCCTCCCTCTACTTCTTTTTCCAATTATCTTAAATTCGTGTCTTCTGTTTCTGACACCCCTGCCAGTGGAAACGGTTTCTCTTTAGTTATTCCATTAAAACCCTTCGTAGTTGTGTGTACCTCTCTCAAATCTCCCTTATCCTTCTCTCCTCTAAGTAGAATAATCCCAGCTTCTCTTATCTCTCCACACAATTGAAGAACCTCATCTCTGGTATCATTTTGATAAATCTCCTCTGCACCCTCTCCGAAACCTTGACATCATCCCTAAAGATTTGTGCCCAGAATTAGACACAATACTGAGGCCTAACCAGTGATTTATTACCACAAGACTGATACAAACCTGTGTGCTTGTGTGAAGATGTTGCGATTCTGCGCACAGAGGAAAATGTTAAATATTTCCCCAGTAATGCCTAATAAAATATATGTCAGTAAGAACGAATTCCTGTCACTCATTTTCCAAACCTCCCAAAATAGACCCGGTTCAATTCAGTTCTAATTCGTGAAAACCCATTGAACAGAATTGTGTTGAGGATCCAGAGTCGGGTCCTTCTGGTTTACAGTGAACGGGATACAGGGTTACATCGTGGATACTTGCGAAAATTTGAGGAATATCATCAAGCCCTGTTTGTACGGTTCACTGATTCGGCTAGTTGCGGTTCAGGTTTCCATTGGAAATCTCTCCCGTTGTTTCCTGCGAATACAGAATGAGAACTGGTGTAAAGTGCAGAAGGTAAACTCTCCTCTTTAACTAACCATCATCAATTGGAACTTCTGTCAGTGTCATTCTGTGTGAGATAAGGCCAGGGAATCTTCTCAGTCTCACGATCCTGAGGATAATATTTCCTATGGACTTACCGCTGTATGCAATTATCGTGGAGGAGGAGGAGAATCAGCGCAGGATGGAGCAAAGAAACCTCAGGCAGGATTTAAGAAGCATTCGGCCAACCAGATATTACTCCATATTAGGAACTTTCTGAGGAGTTTTGCATAAGCACAGTGTAGTTTACCAAAGAGGTAACAGGGCAACTATATAGATGGACCTACAGCCACGCTCATCTACTCACACTGATCTCTCAAGAGCTATACAGGTAATCACTGCCCGCAACTTTTATATATTCTAGGCACCCATTAGGGATCTCTGCACTATCAGCCGGGCAATAGTATGTGCCTGTCATTGATTATGTTGTTGACGACCTTACAGGACAGCATGCAAATTCATTACCTTTGAAATCACAGCAACGCAGAAACAATTTAGGGCCATCCACTTTGCCGGGGAAGTCTGCAATCGATGGCAAGCATGTTGCTTTGCAAACTACCACAGAAAATCACTTCAGCTACATCAACACGAGGCGCTTCATATTCCAGAATGTAAAGATTGTGTGCAACAACATGAAGAGAATCTTTCATGGCAACACCCAAGATGGTGGAAGTTGTAATAATACCTTCCAACTGCAAAATTTGTTGTTGCGCTACCACCCCCACCCGCCCCCCACGCCAGAACAGATGCGGCGGAGACGGAGAAACTGGGAGAATGTCTTTGCGAAACACCTCCATTCAGTCCGTAAGGGTGAGCCCGAGCTTCCGCTCGCCTGTAACTTTAATTCTCCGCTCCACTCCCTCTCTGATCTCTCGGTCCTCGGCCTCTTCCACTGTTCCAACGAAGTTCCACGTAATCTCGAGGAACACCACCTCATCTTTCCATTAGGCATTTTACAACCTTCTGGAATTAACATCGAGTTCAACAATTTAAGAATATAACCTCGTCCCTTATATTTTTATTTATATTTTTCCCTTTGGTTCTCTCACATGACAGCTGTTGATGATTCTGCCATCGCATTTACAACTCATGCAGAGTCTACTTTTGTTTCTTAACTTGTCCCATTACGTCTCCTTTACCCTTGCTCCATCATCCCTTTTTGTTCTCTTCTCCTCCTCCCTGTCCCTGCCACTGCACTTGCTTAAAAATCTCTCTTCTCTAATCTTTTCCAGTTCTGTCGAAGGGGACTCGATCCGAAACGTCTGTTTCTATCTCCTCGATGCCGGCTGACCTGCTGAGTGTTACCAACATTTTCTGTTGTTATAGCCGTTTTTACACCCTGCTGAAATTGGCCACCGATTCACTGGCCTGTTTTATTCCCTCGCAAAAGACCAATTTCATCCCCCGTGTTTCCACCAAACTACCGCACAAGTTACGGTGGAGTGGAAGAAGCCCAGAGCGAATTCCCAATATACCTCTCTGGTGGTCTTGATATCACGTCAGGACTATTACTCTAGCTCCTGTGTCCTATCCTTTATTTGATAAACAGATCCGAGAAACTATCAGGCAATGGTTTATCTGACAGGTGCCTTTCAATTCATGAAAACGCACTGAATAGTACATGCAAGTAATACGTTTATATACTCAAAAGTAGAATATCCATTGGGCAGGTATTAGCATACACCTCACCAGATAGATTGTAAACTTAAATGGCCACTCGTTCTAAAGCTCACTGATATTTATACATTTGATAGACAATTTCAAAGCAACGGCAGGTGACTTGCTTCGAACCAATCAGCTCTAAGACTACTGTCATATCATCGCTGTATGTCATATGCTACTGCACCAGTAGGTGACAATATTGCACAACCTATACTTCGTACACACATCAATGTGAAAGACATTTCGGGGGCGCGGGAGGAATTCATGGCCGCCACGAGAGTTGCCGTTGTCACAGGCGACGAGGGCAAACGCCGCTGAAAACGTTCGAAGCGCTACCAGGTAGAATTAGTGCTGGGGGCTTAAGAATTTTTGTCCAGCACTAACTTACTGTGTAACGCCTTCCTGTAGAATCCTGAAGTGGCATTTCAGCTTCTAACTGCCTCTGACAGCGAGGCTATGTAGTTCGCAAGGAATTGTGGGTAATTAAAAGGACAATGTGTTCTGAACTAAAATTAAAATGAAGTGAAATATGCAGTTTGCAGCCCTTACTGGCTTTCAGAAAAACATTAAAAAGAAGTCCCAAATAGGGGTCTTCAGCACTTAAAGCTGAATTCCATTCTGAACCTCAAAAAAATGGGAAAGTTTCTCAGCACTAACACAAAAGGCTCAGCAAGCCAGGGAAGGGGCACCCAGGGTCTCGCACGCAGCACTCCAGTTTTGTGCAGGGGGTCAATAGTGCAAGAGTCGTACTCTTTTTAACCACGCTATTTAAGAAAGGAGGAATAGAAAAAGCGGGAATCATATGCCATGCTGACATCAGTAGCAGGCAAAATGCTAGAAGCTATTATTCGGGATGCGATAACAGGGCACTTAGAAAATCGTAATATGGTTAGGCAGAGTTAACATGGTTTTATGAAAGGGAAATCGTGTTTGACAAATCTGTTAGAGTTTTTTGAAGATGTAACTAGTAGGATGGATTAGGATGGTTAAGGAGGAATCAGTGGATGCATTCTATTGAATTTTCAAAAAGCATTCGATAAGGTGCCACAGAAGAGGCTATTACACAAAATTAGGACTCATGGGATTGGGGGTAATATATTAGCATGGATTGGTTAATGAACAGAGATCAGAGTAGGAATAAACGGGACTTTTTCAGGTTGGCAGGCTGTAACTAGCGGGGTAGCGCAAGTATCAGTGCTTGGGCCTCAGCTATTTGCGATCTATATTAATGACTCAGATGAAGGGACTGAGTGTAACGTATCCAAGTTTGCTTATGATACAAAGTTAGGTGAGAAAGTAGGCTGTGAGGAGGACTCAAAGAGGCTGCAGAGAGATATAGGCAGGTTGACTGAGTGGGCAAGAACATGGCAAATGGAATACAATGTTTAGAAGTGTGAAGTTATTCACTTTGGTAGGAAAAACAAAAAAAAGCAGAATATGTTTCGAATGGTTAGAGACTGGTAAATGTTTGCATTCAGAGGGACCTGGGTGTCCTTATACATGAATCACAGAAGGTTAACATGCAGGTACAGCAAGCAATTAGGAAAGCAAATGGTATGTTGGCCTTTATTACAAGAGGATTTCAGTATAAGAGTAAAGACGTCTTACTGCAATTATATATGGCCCTGGTGAGGCCACACCTGGAGTACTGTGTAGGATTCTGGTCTCCTTAACTAAGGAAAGACATAGTTGCCTTAGAGGGAGTGCAACGAAGGTTCACTAGACTCGTTCCTTGGATGAGGAGATTGCCTTATGAGGAGAGATTGAGTAGACTAAGCCTATATTCCCTAGAGTTTAGAAGAATGAGAGGAGATCTAATTGAAACATGTAAAATTCTTAAGCAGCTTGACAGGGTTAATGCTGAGAAAATGTTTCCCCTGGCTGCGGAATCTAGAACGTGCGGTTGCAGTCTCAGAATAATGGATCGGCCATTTAGGACTGAGATGAAGCGAAATGTCTTCACTCAAAGTGTTGTGAATCTTTGGAATTCTCTACCCCAGAGAGCTGTGGATGCTCAGTCGTTCAGTATATTCACTACCCACCAGGTACACGGTACATACTCATGTGACTCGGCCAACGTTGTCTACCTGATACGTTGCAGTAAAGGATGCTCCAGAGCATGGTACATCGGCGAGACCATGCAGACACTGAGACAACGTATGAACGGACACCGCACAACAATCGCCAGGCAGGAGGGTTGCCTCCCAGTCGGGGAACACTTCAGCAGCCAGGGGCATTCAGCCTTGGATATGCAGGTAAGCGTTCTCCAAGGCGGCCTTCGAAATACACGACAGCGCAAAATCATAGAGCAGAAACTGATAGCCAAGTTCCGCACTCATGAGGAGGGCCTCAATCGCGATATCGGGTTCATGTCACGATACAGAACGTGACTTGACATCATGGCCGGTCTTCCCAGGTGTTTTTTTTTTTAAAAGGCTAACACAAGAACCTACACAGATTGACAGGATATGCAGCCAGCAGGTGGTTTGACACGTTGGACCCCCTGGGACACATCTCATTGTCTTGGCTATGCTCTTTGATGTGGGAAAGATTTGAATATATTTTGTCTGTGTTTAAATTGTGAATTCTGGGAGATTCTCTCACTGCTAAACTTTCCTGACGAAGGAGCGAACTGCTCCGAAAGCTTGTAAAATTAAATAAATCTGTTGGACTATAACCTGGTGTTGTGCGACTTCTCATTTTTGTCCACCCCAGTCCAACGCCGGCATCTCCACATCAGTATATTCAAGACAGAGGTCACTATTTTTTTGGGAACTAAGGGAATTAAGAGTTATGGGGATAGAGCAGGAAGTTGGAGTTGAGGTAGAAGAACAGCCATGATCTTGTTTAATGGCAGAGCAGACTCGAAGGGCCAAATGGCCTACTCCAGCTCCTATTTCTTATGTTCTAATGTTCTTATGTTCTCTACCCACAGGGGACAGGAGGCCGTCCAGAAAGAACGATGTGGGACCAGAGCACCGATGCTATCACTGCCAGCAGTTTTGCCCACACAACCTGGCTCCAGGGTCCAAAGAAACTTCATGACCTAAGAGCAGTGGTCAAGTTCACCTTCAAAAGCCATCTCCTACGATCTCCACCAAGAACCTCACATGATTCTCAATGCACGATTCTTCCGCCCCCGCACCCCCCCCCCCCCCCCAATCACTCACCAACCAACATTCTGTATCAAACACGAGGCAACCTCCCATTCCTAGCTTCACCTCACGCCCTTGGAGGAGACGGTGATGGCCATTCTTGGCATGGGCATGGCTGAGCACTTGGCTAGTGGCAGGACAAAAAGGATAAAAGATGCTTATATCCTCATACGTTATCCTCCTTCTGGCATGCACCTCTTGTTTTCCCACCATCCCCTCTCCATAACTCCACTCGTGTGCCTTCCTCATTTCATACACCCAAGAAATGCAGCCAACCCAGCCAGTGGTTCGCCAAGAAGAGGGAGAGGAGAGTGCGGCAGAAGAAGTAGAAGAAACACCATACCTCGATTAGACACTCCCAAACACCAGCTCCTCAAGGACGACCAGCAAGGCCATTTGCAGTGTCCCCCACTGAAAGTCAGCAGCCTTCCCCCAGCCATGCTGCAGCCTGTGGGTTAGCACTGCGTGACATCAGTGCGATAGGAAAAGGCACACACAAGACAGTCACTAAGAGAATGCATAAGTGTGATTAGTTGATTTCTTGACGTCATATTGGATGGATAGATGTATAAATTTGGATTAAAAATTTTGATTTGCGGTGGCTTTTATATCAGCATCATGGACAAAAGGCCACTTTGTTGGTCAGTAACAGAGGGAAGGGAAGATGTTGGACTATTGTTGAAAGGGGAATAGGGGTTGTGGTCACTGGTACTGCAAGCGGATGACTCCATCCCGGATAACATGGCCAGAAAGTGGCTGTCTGGGTTGTATCCTTCCTTCTGCTTCCTCCTCTTCTGTTTCCTCCTCTTCAGCTACTTCCTCTTTTGTTTCTTCCTCTTCTGTGTCTTCCTCTTCTCTCTACATGCAGATGCTGTAAATCTGAAATGACAGCTTAAAATTCTGAAAATGCTCAGCAGGTCAGGCAGCATCTTGACCTGAGACGTGGATTATGTTTGTCTCTCCGCGGATGTTGACTGACCTGCGCAGTATTTGCAGCTTTTTCTGTCTTTTCAGAGGCCTTCCTTTGTCATCCAAGTCCAGCAGCACTCCCTGCACACTTGAAAATGGTTGAACATCTATTCCAGCAAGCCACTACTGCAGTAAAATCAAAAAATCCTAATCCAAAAGTTTAAATGCAAATTTACCTGATAAATGTGTGTGTCCGTTTAAGAAATGCTGACAGCGCTGCTGTGAGTCTGCTTGCACACTGGGTTTACCTGGCGAACTCAGGACCCAGCACTGAACTCAGCACAAAGGTCCAAGTTCGCCGTGGTGACGTTAAATCAGCGTTGCATGTTGACTGAGGTCACCACTCCCTCATTCTACTTTGCAGGGCGACGCCTTTTACCGGCAGCGCTACCGGGCCTAGGAAAATGTTGGATGCCATGAGACCTGCCACCAGCTGGTGAAAGAGCGGAGCCCACCCTCTTTGCACGATATTTTGACGGTAACGGGTGGCGTAATGTCCTCGAATATTTAGCCCTTCATTTCTTATCAGTATAAATAAGAACCTTCTCCGGTTAAATATATCACATTCTTATCAAAATAATAACAAATTAAACAACACATTTGTCTCCAAATTACCAATAATTATTTACATAAACCCTTTGAGGCTTCCCAAATTGTCTTCAACCAACACTTCCTCTTGCTTAAGTTTGGCCTGCAAAATCTTAACAACATAATCTAAACCGTGTGTTTACTTCATCATACAGAATGAATCCATAATAGAAAGATTTTAGTACCAACAGCTATATTAAACTATTTTTCATTATTTCACATCAGACGGTCTAAGCCTTCTGCCACATCACGCCCAATATAGCCCTTGGTTGTCTACATTGGTCCTTTACTGTAGCGCTCCATATTAACGATAACATAATACCCTTTAAACATAGCAAACTGTCAACCTATTGTATTAATCACTGCCCTGTACTGTCCAGACCACCAGCGGGCGCAACACTTTTTCCATTGGCTAACAGTGGGTAAATCATCACGAGGAAATTAAATGCCAAAATGTGTGTTTCAAATAACAAATATATAAAACTATTTGCCGTTTTACAAAATATTCTGATCAGGTTTATTTCATCAACTTGGTACTTTTAATGATTCCCTCCTCGTCAATGGTGGGGTACAGTGTCGCAGAAAATTATAATGATTTAGGCCTATATATAAACAGAGGAGCAGACTTCCGATGAATGCCAGGAGAAGTTTTAATACCCCCTCCTTTGCTGTGAGATTCACGAAAAAAGAGGATGCTGCCAATGGCAAAGTAAAGGAGCAGATAGTGGAGAAATTGGATAGGATAAAATAGATAAAGTGGAAGCACTTAAAAGGTTGGCCGCGCTCAAACTGGAAAAGTCACCCGGTCCGAATGGGATGCATCATTGGTTGCTGAGGAAAGTAAGGGTGGAAATTGCGGAGGCTCGAGACAAACAGCATCCAGTCCTCACTGGGAGTGGTGCCAGAGGACTGGAGGATTGCAAACATTACAATCCTGTTCAGAAAAGGGTAGAGCGATAAACCTAGCAACTACAGGCTAGTCAGCCGAATGTCAGTGGTGGGGAAACCTTTATAGAGAGCAATCAACAATAAAATTGATAGGCACTTGGAACAATATAGATTAATAAATATAAACCAGCACGATTTTTTTTATTCGTTCCTGGGATGTGGGCGTCGCTGGCCAGTATTTATTGCCCATGACTAATTGGCCTTGAGAAGGTGGTGGTGAGCCACCTTCTTGAACCACTGCAATTCTTGTGGTGAAGGGTTTCCCACATTGCTGTTAGGGAGAGAGTTCCAGGAGTTTGACCCAGCGACTATGAAGGAACAGCGATATATTTCCAAGTCAGGATGGTGTGTAACTAGGAGGGAAACTTGCAGGTGATGGTGTTCCCATGCATCTACTGCCCTTGTCCTTCTAGGTGGTAAAGGTCGTCGGTTTGGGAGGTGCTGTCGAAAAAGCCTTGGGGAGTTGCTGCAGTGCATCTTGTAGATGGTACACACTGCAGCCACGTTGTGGCGGTGGTGGAGGGAATGAATATTTAAGGTGGTAGATGGGGTGCCAATCAACGGGCTCTTTTGTCCTGGATGGCGTCGAGCTTCTTAAGTGTTGTTGGAGCTACACTCATCCAGGCAAGGGGAGAGAATTCCATAACTCTCCTGAATTGTGCCTTGTAGCTTTTGGAAAGGGTTTGGGGTGCCAGGAGGTGAGACACTCTACATAGAATACCTAGCCTCTGACCCGCTCTTGTTGCCACTGTATTTATGTGTCTGGTCCAGTTAAGTTTCTGGTGAATGGTAACACCCAGGATGTTGATGGTGGGGGTTTATACGATGGTAAGGCCGTTGAATGTCAAGTGGTGGTAGTTAGACTCTCGCTTGTTGCAGATAGTTATTGTCTGGCACTTGTGTGGCACATATTATACTGAATGTTGTCCAGACCTTGCTGCATGCGGAAATGGATTGCTTCATTAACTGAGGAGTTGTAAATGGAACTGAACACTGTGCAATCATCAGCGAACATATCCATTTCTGAACTTATGTTGGATGGAAAGTCATTGATGAAGCTGCTGATGGTTGGGCCTAGAAAACTGCCCTGAGGAACTCCTGCAGCGATGTACTGGGGCTGAGATGATTAATCTCCGTCAACCGCAACCACCTTCCTTTGTTAAAGGCAAATCGTGTTCAACTAACTTGATTGAGTTATTTAATGCAGTAACAGAGAGGGTTGATGAGGGTAGTGCGGTTGATATTGGCTAGCTGGCATTTCAAATGTCATTTCACACAGTACCACATAATAGACCTGTTAGAAAAGTTGATGTCTATTGGATTAAAGGAGCAGTGGCTGCATGGATATATAATTGGTTAAGGGACAGAAAGCAGAGAGTAGTGGTGAGCAGTTGCTTTCAGACCGGGGAGAAATGCACAGTGGTGTCCCCACAGGGGTCACAGTTGGGACCACTGGTCTTTTCGATATATATTAATGACCTTGGAATGGGTATACAGGGCATAATTTCATAGTTTGCATGTGATACGAAACTTGGAAATGTAGTAAACCGTGAGGATAGTAACAGACGACAGGAGGGCCTAGACAGACTGGTGAAATAGACAGACACATGGCAGTTGTAACGTAACACAGTGATGTGAGAACTGATTTCGGTAGAAAGAACGACGACAGGTAATATAAAAGAAATGATTCATTTTAAAAGGGTGCAGGAACATAGAGACCTGGGGTGTACGTATTAAAGTCTTCGAAGCTGGCAGGACAAAACGAGAAGACTGTTGAAAAGGCATACGGAATCCTGTTGCCAGCACGGATTTGTTAAAGGCATATCCTGTTTGACTAACTCGATTGAGTTATTTGATGAAGTAATGTAGAGGGTTGATAAAGGTAGTGCCTTAATAAATAGAGGTACAGAGTACAAAAGCAAGGAAGTTATGCTAATCATTTATAAAACACTGGTTAGGCCCGAGCTGGAGTATTGTGTCCAATTCTGGACAGTACTCATTAAGTTCGATGTCAAGGCCTTAGAGAGGGTGCAGAGGAGATTTAGCAGAATGGCACCAAGGATGAAAGACTTCAGTTACAAGGGAAGACTCGTAAACCTGAGGCTGTTTTCCTTAGAGAGAAGGGTACGGTGAGATTTGAAAGCTGTGTCCTTGAAGGAGTTTGATAGAGAAAATAAGGAGAAATTGTTTCCAATGGCAGAAGGGCCGGTAATCAGATGACACAGATTTAAGGTAATTTGGCAAAAGAACCAGAAGTGACATGAGGGAAACAATTATGCAGCGAGTTGTTATGATCTGTAACGCACTATCTGAAAGGGTGGTGGAAGAAAATTCAAATATAACTTTCAAAAGGGAATTGGATAAATACTTGAAGGTGGGAAATATGTATGGCTATGGGGAAAGAGCAGGGCAGTGGGTTTAATTGAATAACTCCATAACAGAGCAGTCATAGGCGCGATGGGCTGAATGGCCTCCTTCTGCGCTGTATCATTCTATGATTCTATGTACTTATGGGACGCTAAATGCACCCACGATCGTCAGTTTTCTCAGTGCAGTCATTGAGTCGTTACTTCTTGCTCTCTTCTGTACCCTTCAGATAGACAATGAAAATTTTATTTCATTCAGTTCTTCAAAGACACCTGGAGTGAAGTCGTGCGGTGAGTTATTAGGTACCAACATTGAAAGTATTTGTATGAAATGTCTTTTTGATTGATATTTTTAAAACAGGATACTGTGCAATTTTTTACAACGGTTCTTACAATAACATGGAAAAGCGGGATTTAAGCTTGCAGTTTGTATATCAAACACAAGTCTAATAAACAACTGTTACATTTGTCTCATTCAACCTTCGTCCATCCCAAGACTTGAATGCTGCACCCGGGGAACTTTAGATACCTCACTCACATTCCAGGGCAGGATAGAAGAAAAAGGTTCCTATGTGTTTGTCCAAGCTTGACTCACCTACAATATATAATCTATCTATCTATCTATCTATCTATCTATCTATCTATCTATCTATCTATCTATCTATCTATCTATCTATCTATCTATCTTTCTATCTATCCCTGATGACATTACGGACAGTGCTCAACCACATAAACCAATCGTTTTTACAAATCAAATCTCAACTCATGCTCTGCTTATCAAATTCATTCTTCCCGCGGACTCCATATCTATTAAACCGTTCCCGCCCTCAGCTTTCCCTCTCTATTATAATATTCAGGCTTCTAAAACCTAAGTCTGGGGTCATCTGATCGGCCCTCCTTGTCTCACCGCACCTTTTACTTTGCTGTATTCAACCATTCTCGTGTTGTCTTCTACCTTTTTGACTCTTTGTTTCTCTTTTTCTAAAATGCCTGGCATGCACATTATGCAAGTATAAAGGCAGGGCGGGATCTTATACCCCGATTTGACGTGGATGGGGATTTGCATGCATAATTAATATTCAATGACGTTGCGATGTTTGAAACTTCTTAAGGAGAGGGTGAGAAAGAGCCCAGAACCACATTCGTGTCAGAAACTATTTTCCTTGTGACCTTCACCAGAACCTTCACCATGATTGAATCGGTTCGTGTTCTCGCCGCATTGATGTTCTGTCTCCACAGTAAGTACAGGCGTTAACCTTCAGTATCGCGACGGTTTACATTGCCCTGATTTTTTGTGCTTGAGTTGAGTGGACCTGAAATACAAACAATATTCACAATTGCACAGAGTGCGACTGATCAATAACTTGTTATTTTACCAGGCACAAACGCGGATCCTCTCCTGACTCAGCCCGCGTCCATCTCAACCTCCCCGGGGGAAACTGTCAAGATCACCTGTACCATGTCCGGAGGCAGCATCAGCAGCTACTACACGAGCTGGTACTGGCAGAAACCCAGCAGTGCCCCTGTGCTTGTTTGGGACGAGTACGACAATACTGCTTCGGGGATTCCAGATCGATTTACCGGGTCTGTGGACTCATCGAGTAACAAGATGTATTTAACCATCACCAACGTGCAGTCCGAGGACGCCGCCGATTATTACTGTGCTGTGGTGAGCAGCGGAATATTCACCTTCGGGAGAGGGACCAAGCTGAGTCTGAGCAGTAAGTAAATTATTCGCAGTTTGCAACTTGGGATTTGTCAACAACAAGTTTTCGATTTGTGTTTGATTTTGTTTAGTCGAAATTCACGGGATCTAAAAATATCAGTGTCCGAGTCGCTCGTGTTGTTCACAGAGCCAATTATATTTTTCTTATTCTGTTTGCAAAGCGCTTCTCAAATTGCCCTGTAACATTTGCAGCATTACTGACGAAATATCAAAAAATACTCTAAAATCATTGGCTTGGTAGATTGAATTGGTGTAAATCAAGATTATTGCTCTTTAAATATATTCATACAGAGCTTGTGAATCAGCGTTCAGTGTTATTTAAGAGATAGCCGGGCACAAAGGACGCCCGATTTTACGGAGAGTGTTCAGGCCTTGGAGAGGGTGCAGGGGGCAATTTATTAAGTTGATATCAGTCCTGCGAGGTTTTATTACGAGAAAAGAAGGACGCTGGTTTCACTATAAGCTTCCGCTGTGATCTGCTGGACATGTTCAAAATTATGAATCATTCTGTTACGGCAAAATGGATAAAAACTATTTTCACTCATCATTCAGTCGGTAGCCTGAGGACATAAGTTGAAGGTCATTGCTAGAATAACCAAGGGACAGGTTAGGATATTTGCTTTAGCCAAGGGACTGGTAGGACTGCAGTGTCCTTCCTGTCAGAGTGGGGCGAGCAGAACCATAGTGGCGCTTAAATGGGAAGTGGATAAACATTGAAAAAGGAAAAACAAATATATGGGAAATGGACGAAGTGGACATGTCTTACAAAGGGCGGGATCTGCCTTATTCTGTGCTCCATAATTCTATAAATCTATGAATCTCAGGTCGTCTTTCAGACTGGCTTACACCTGGACCTTATAGCTGAAGAGGCTAAAAACACAAATTCAGAATTTTCGCACAATACCGGTTTTATTCCACTTAAAGCGCAGCCGCGATTTATCGCCATTCTTGGATTGAGATTGCGGAATGATAGTGTGGCGACTTGCTGTAACTCACTCCCACTCGACCCCAAACTCAGTGAAAACCGTTCAGTACAAGATCCTCCGTCCTACATTTCGCATTGATCCCCGATGACTATATTAATCAGACTTTTGCGCTAAATTCAGCGAGTGATAAACATCAACACTGGTCGATTTTCTCCATAACACAGTAACAAACACCAATGATTGTCAGGATGTCTATTGTCTTAACAAGTCACGGGCTCATTATCTTCCTATCCGATCAATTGTGTGCGAATGTCTCGGAATAGCTTTTCAGATTTTCGCACCTGCGTTTCTCCTCACTCAATTGCGCTTTGCTGTTGGTGCTGTGGTCAGTGTCAGTGAGAGGAGTAAAATTACAGAAAATGCGGATACTCTATCTCTATTTTAACTTGGCTATTCGGCTGCATCAGGATGAAATGGGCTGACATGAGATATAAAATAGAAAAATGCTCCATAATATTATCAGTTGTTCCTTTACGAATACATCTCTGGTATTAATGCCAATGTAAAGAGAGTTCATTGTAAAACTCTTGCGTTTAGACAATAATATAAACTGATATGAAATCCCGCTCAATAATCCCACGGGACTCCAGATATTTCAGTATCAGAATGTTTAGCTAAACTCCGGTGCATCAGGGAGAATAAACCAACTGTGACAATAGGAGTTGGCGGCATTGTCAGACTACTCGCATTTCAGCCTCCAAATAATAAAGTACAGAAAGAAAGATGAAGTTGCTCAGAACCTCTCAGAACGGCAATAGATTGTGAAACCGACCCGGGCAAACCTGGTATTGGTGAGACGCGCCGATATAGCTGGCACCTCACCTCAATGCCAGAACCAATTGTAGCGGCCCAGCCTCTAATTCTAGTATTGAAAAAGTAATAATCTTTCAGCCCTTTCTTCGGTGCTTAACGTTACATAAACCATTTTACCGAGGGTCTGTCATTGGTAGATTTTGCTTGTAGCCTACGGTCGTTGCGAAAGGTCATTTAAAGAGAGAGGAGATTGTGATAATCCGGCTTCAACATTCTTACATTGGGTTATATTTCATTGTTACTTTCATGGGAATATTTCTATTTAACAATAAGAAAGAATAAACTTGCATTGATATAGCGCCTACGACGACCTCGACATCTCAACGCGCTTCACAGACAATTAAGTACTTTTGAAGTACAGTCACCCTTGTAATGTAAGAAACGCTGCATTCCATTTGCGCACAGCAAGGTCCCAGAAACATCAATGTGATCAGGACCAGTTAATCTGTTTTAGCGATGTTGGTTGTGGTTTAGATACTGCCCAGGATATTTTTTGCTTAATGACTTGCATATTGAGGTTATTGTTGGGATATAATTATACAATGTAGATAGAATTGATTACACTAACCGACGTTTTTTGTTGGAAACTCTTTCTCTTTAATGGAAACGTAACTTTTGTGACACTCTGACTCCAGAGATGTCTCCAAACAGCGTATTTCGAATGTGATAGAACAGTCTTCCGAAGTTTTACACAATATAGTTACCGTCGGACGGGGCGGGAAACCTTGAGGAAACGCGGAGCCGAGCAGAGCGGCCGTGGCAGTGATTGCACAGAAATCCAAATATTAGCCAATATTTACCACTTCCGTCAATAGAAGAGCAAAACTGGAGACAGAAGCAAACAATCGAGATTAACAGTAAATTGATTGGAATCCAGTGTTTTGAGTTAAAAACCACAGAATCTTTGCTGTCAGCAATGGTTCCAATATTTATCCCAAATTCGGATTCATTGCTTTTCACCTTTCTTTTAAATCCTCAGCTCCTGTGCCAGATTGCGTCAGACCAGTACATTTGAAAGTAATACTGCGTCCCAGTATTATTTTTGTGTTATTATTATTTACAGACCCCATTATTTCCGTTTGATTAAATTTCCTTTTAAAGATTTGTATCTCTTCCTTTCCATGTAGGAAAGGTAGGAACATCTTCTCAGGTTCTATATTTTCTAGAACTGCGGGTCCTAGTCGTTGTACAATTGACACTATTGTGGTTCCGTTGCATTAAATTCCTCCTGGCTTTGTAGTGACTTCGCCTTTTAAAAGATTTAAAGAAAGTAAAACATTGATTGCGACTTTCATGTCAATTAAGAATGGATCTTCTTTCATTTATTTCTCCTTTCAGGTCCGCGGGCTCCCTCGCTGTCTCTCCTTCCGCCTTCATCGGATCAAATCGCAGCAAAGAACACGGCGACCCTGGTGTGTTTGGTGAATGGCTTTAACCCAGGCGCTGTGGAAATTGAGTGGACTGTAGATGGCAGTGTGAGAGGGAATGGTGTTGAGACGAGTCGGATCCAGCAGGAGACGGACAACACGTTCAGTGTGAGCAGTTATCTGACTCTGCCAGCCTCAGAGTGGAACTCACACGAGCTTTACTCCTGTGTAGTTAAACACGAGACTCAGGCAAACCCGCTTCAAACAAGTATCGCCAGATCCAGCTGTATGTGATTCAAGAATCTTATCTATTGATCTATTATGCCATTAGTTAAGTTTCTTTAAAAATAATTTTCTTAATCAGCTATTACATGTTTGAGTTTCAGTGGAACATTTCCAATCACAACAGATGTGCAGTTTGTCCGCTGCATTCCTTTTCTGTATTTTACCGAGTGTTCACCCTGAGCTGATCAAAGTTTCAGTGTAATGTTACAAATACCGCAGTGTAATAAAATGACTCTTCCATTATCTCAGGTGTTGTTATTCTTTCCTGTCCGTTACCCCTGAAACAATTCACAGCAACTTTTTATTGTGACTAAATAGTGAGGTTTTATTTTTTGCCGCATTCTGCACATTTTATGTAACGTCAGTGAAATCAGTCGCAACAGTGACATAACGTGCACATTGTATAACATTTCGTGAAAATAATCTTACAACATAATTTTAAAATAGACCTGGCTGAATTGTGTCCGTTTTTATATCAAGGTTTCATAGCACGTGGTGTAAGTTCTTCTAAATCATCTGGTTACACAAACTCAGGGGAAACCTCTGACCGCCTCCCTTTTGGATATCCCGGAATTACAGCTGTGCGGTTTCTGCAATTGCATGATTTTTTTTTAACTATCTGAGGACTTTATTCATTGGTTAATATGCTTATATTAAAACAGGTGTTATTAGTAGCATGTCAAAGCTTCATAACTGCAGATTCTGTCAGGCCCTTGACTGAAACCAGCTCAGATAAGAGTCGCGTTTTTTAAATTGAGCATCACACTAATCACAAACTCAGTACGATATCCCCTTTAGTACATAGTCTTCGTTGTTCAAACTGATGTAGGACTAATAATACATAACTCGCTAAATTTAGCAACACAAGTTGTTAAGGCCATAAAGATGGCAAAAAGCGCGGGTTCGTTTCTAGATCAATAGAATACAAAAGCAGGTGGTTCCTGTTAGAGTTCTTTAGAACTGTGTTCAGTTCTGGTCTCCATACTACGTAAATGATATTGAAGGACTGGGGAAAGTGCAGAAAATACTAGCAAGGTTGTTACTAGATATGGGAGAATGCAACTATCAGGAAAACTGAACAGGTTGGGCTCTTTTCTCTGGAAAAGGAAGACTGATGAGGTTTGATCGAGGCCTTTAAATTTATGATAGAGTGCGATAGGAGGCACGTGGATAATCAGTTTCCACTGTGGGTGAATCCAGATCATGGAGGAATAAATATAAGATAACAACCTACAGATCAAATAAATAATTTATTTGAAGTTATGGGTTGGTAATTGGTTGGGAGGTAGGAATCAGAGAGATTAAGGATAAAGGGTTTGTTCTCTGATTGGCTGGATGTGATAAGTCGTATTCCCTAGGGATCAGGTCTTGGACCTCAGCCTTTCACTATATATATGAATGATTTGGATGAAGACATAGAGAGTTGCATGTACATGTCTGCAGATGACAGTAAGTTAGCAGGCTTAATAGGTTGCATGGATCAGCGATGGAAGTTACATAGATAGACTAAGTGAAGGGACAAAATTATGGCAGCTGTAGCTCAATGTGGGAGAGCATGAAGTCATCCACTTTGGGACTGAGAATGACAAATCAGAATATTTACTAAATACTGAGAGACTGGAAGCTGTGGATGAGCAAACAGATTTAGGTGTCCATTTACACAAATCACTAAAATTTAGTGTACAGGTGCAAAAAGTGATCAAAGAGGCTAATGGAATGTTGAACTTCATCGCAAGGGGTTGTAATTAAAAAGTGAAGAAGTAATGCTTCCGTTGTACACAGCCTTGGTCAGTCCCCATTTGGAGTATTGCGTTCAGATCTGGGCACCGAACTTAGGAAAGATATATTGGTCTTGGAAGAGATGCAGTATAGATTCATCAAAATGATACCAGGGCTTAAAGGGTTCAATTATGAGGCCAGATTCCATAAACATGCTTTGTATTTCCTTGAGCTTTAAATATTTGACAAGTAAAGCAGAGAAAATAACGAATCATAACACGGGGTTACACGTAATCGTGAGATTTAATAAAGTAAGAAAGATTGGGTCCCTAAAATTATGAGTGTAAACCAACAACAGTGACCCTCGTCCTATCTGTATTGAAATGATCAAAACTGTTTATGTGAGACTGACTAGTGTTTACGTCATTCTAAAGCTGTGCAATGTGCCATTGGTGGCTCTGAGTTTAGCTTTGTGTTAACACCGGGTGTTCCTCAGTCAATTTGTTGGCAGGCGTGTTAGTAATTGATTTAATCACGATTTGTGGAACAATGTAAATGCGTTGATGAAGATTCTCTCATGCAGTATTTCTGGTGAACTCGTAAACATTCTAAAAGAACTTCCCCCAATCTTCTACGTTCAACAGATTAGCAAGGGGAAAACTCATAAACATTTACGGTATCGCATTACACAGTAACCAGAGGAATTCCTACCACAGAGGAATTCAAACAGAATGCCTCCAGTAGCTGTAATCACACGTCTGGAGGCGTGCAGTCTCATTAGCAGTCAAGTATTTCACCACCAATCAAAAGAGAACAGTTCGCTTGATCTGAGCTCCTGCCATTGAACCTGATATTTACCCATCATTGGCATAATGTAGCAGCAATATGTAGAATCTGCAGAATGCACTGCAGCAAATTACCAAGGTTGATTTGATAGCACTGGTCCTCATTGCATCATTAACCCCTAGAACAATCAGAGCAATAATGTTGTGCACACCATCACCTCCAGGTACCCCTTCAAGCCATACACTATCCCAACCTGGATATATGTCGCTGCTCTTTTACGGTCGCTGGTTCCATCACCTGGGATTACCTCCCCAGTACCAGGTTGGGAGCACCATCACCACAAGGATTGCAGAGCTTCAAGGAGAACGCCCTCACCAATTTCTCAGGGCATCTAGTGATGGACTATAACTGAGGCCATAGAATTGTTGCCCATCCCCCGAGATCAAATGACAATAAAAATTATGTGAGAAGTCGCACAACACCAGGTTATAGTCCAACAGCTTTCTCTGAAATCACAAGCTTTCGGAGCGCTGCTCCTTCGTCAGGTGAAGTGAAGAGATGCATATAGGCATATTGGTGCCTATATGCATCTCTTCACTTCACCTGACGAAGGAGAGCGCTCCGAAAGCTTGTGATTTCAAATAAAGCTGTTGGACTATAACCTGGTGTTGTGCTACTTCTCACATTTGTCCACCCCAGTCCACATCATCAATAAAAATTAGACTGAGCCAGGAACATTTTAGATTATTCGATAACCTGTGTTAATATTACGGATCCCTGGTTCCCACATAAATCAATTAGATCCGCTTCAGGTTATTTTGATACAATGTGTGTTCTATAGAATCATTCAATCGTAGCATTATAGAATCATACAGCACTGGAGGAGTCCATTCGGCGCATCGTACCTGTGCTGGCTCTTTGATAGGGCTATCCAATTAGTCCCACTCCCCCACGATAGCAAAACACTGCGGATGTTGGAAATCCGAAATAACAACAGAAAACGCTGGAGAGAGAAACAGAGTTAACGTTTTAGCTCGAAGACCTTTCGTCAGAACTGGAAAAAAGCAGGAAATGAAATAGATTTTAAAGCAAGTTTAGGGCTGGGAAAAGGGGGAGGGGACGAAAGAACAAAAGGGAAGGTCAGTGATAGGATAGAAAGCAGGAGAGATTAAGAGACATTGAGAGACATTAAGAGATATGCAAGGCAAGAGGAGGTGGAAATGGGACAGGTTGAGGAACAAAGGATGGCTCTAGATAAAGTGTGACTTGTGCTGGCAGAATGAAGGACAGCTGCCAGCTTCTGGGAGGGAAGAAACAAAGGGCCAAACAAAAGTGTGGATAAAAAATAAATAAAAAAATATATATATGTGATGGAGGCCGGGGTTATGATCTGAAATTGTTGAACTCTATGTTGAGTCCAGAGGGCTGTAGAGTGCCTAATCGAAAGATGAGGTGCTGTTCCTCGAGCTTACACTGAGCTTCCATGGAACAATGCAAGAGGCCGAGGACGGTGAGGTCTCAGTGGGAATGGAGAGGTGAATTAAAGTGACAGGCCACCGGGAGCTCGGGTTCCCCCTTACGGACTGAACAGAGGTGTTCCACAAAGCAGTCACCCAATCTGCGTTTGGTCTCCCCAAAGTAGAGGAGACCACATCGTGAGCAGCGAATACAGTGTACTAAATTGCAGGAAGTACAAGTAAATCGCTGATTCACCTGGAAGGGGTGTTTGGGGCCCTGGACAGTGGGAAAGGGGGAGGTATAAGGGCATGTGTTGCATCTCCTGCGCTTGTACAGGAAGGTGCCGGGCGAAGGAGAAGGGGTGCTGGGGGTGGTAGAGGAGTGGACTGGGGTGTCGTGGAGGGAGTGGTCCCTGAGAAATGCTGAAAGGGGAGGTGAGGGGAAGATGCATTTGGTGGTGGGATCATGCTGGAGGTGGCAGAAATGGCGGAGGATGATCCGTTGAATGTGGAGGTTGGTGGGGTGAAAGGTGAGGACAAGGGGAACTCTATCATGGTTCCGGGGGGTGAGGGGCAGGGGTGAGGGCAGAAGTGTGGGAGATAGAACGTACGCGGTCGAGGGCCATGTCAACCACAGTAGAGGGGAATCCTCGGTTGAGGAAAAAGGAAGACATGTCGGAAGCACTGGTATGGAAGGTGGCATCGTCAGAGCAGATGCGGAGGAGACAGAGTAACTGGGAGAATGGAATAGAGTCCTTACAGGAGGCGGGGTGGGAGGAAGTGTAGTCCAGGTAGCTGTGGGAGTCAGTGGGCTTGTAGTGAATATTTGTTAATAACCTATCCACAGAGATGGAGACGGAGAAGTCGAGGAAGGGAAGGGAAGAGTCGGAGATGGACCATGTGAAGGTGAGGGAAGGGTGGAAATTGGAAGCATAGTGAATGAAATGTTCTAGTTCAGGGCGAGAGCAGGAGACGGCACCGATACAGTCATCAATGTACCGGAAAAAGACGTGAGGGAGGGGACCCGAGTAGGACTGTAACAAAGAGTGTTCCACATATCCCACGAAAAGGCAGGCATAGCTAGGACCCATGCGGGTACCCAGAGCAGAATCTTTGATTTGGAGGAAATGAGTGGAGTCAAAGGAGAAGTTGTTCAATGTGAGAACAAGTTCAGCCAGGCGGAGGAGGGTGACGGTGGATGGGGACTGATTGGGCCTCTGTTCAAGGAAGAAGCGGAGCGCCCTCAGGCCATCCACGTAGGGGATGGAGGTATAGAGGGATTGTACATCCATAGTGAAAAGGAGGCGTTTGGGGCCGGGTAACTGGAAACTATTAAAGTGGCAGAGGGCATCGGAAGAGTCGCGGATGTCGGTGGGAAGAGACTGTACAAGGGGAGAAAAAATAGAGTTGAGATAGGAAGAGATAAGTTCCGTGTGGCAAGAACAGGCTGAAACGATGGGTCTACCAGGGCAGTCCTGTTTGTGGATCTTGCGAAGCAGGTAGAAGCGGGCTGTGCGGGGTTGGGGAACTATGATGTTGGCGGCCGTGGGCGGAAGATCTCCAGAGGAGATGAGGTCAGTGACAGTCTTGGAAACGGTGGCTTGATGTTCGGTAGTGGAGTCATGGTCCAGGTGGAGGTAGGAGGAGGTGTCGGAGAGTTGGCGTTCAGCTTCCGTTAGGTAGAGGTCGGTTCGCCAAACAACAACAGCACCAGCCTTGTCAGCAGGTTTAATGACAATGTCGGGGTTGGATACCACTCCCCTGCTCCTTTCCCAAAACCCTGCACATTTTTCCATTTCAAGTATTTATCCAATTCCCTTTTAAAAGTTACTATTGAATTTGCTTCCATCTCCCTTTCAGGCAGTGAATTGCAGTTCATAACAACTCGTTGCATAAAAAATCTCCCCACCCTCCTTCTACTTCTTTTTCCAATTATCTTAAATTCATGTCTTCTGTTATTGACACTCCTGCCAGTGGAAACTGTTTCTCTTTATTTATTCCATTAAAATCCTTCGTAGTTTTGAGTACCTCTCTCAAATCTCCCGTTAACATCTCTCCTCTAAGTAGAACAATCCTAGCTTCTCTTATCTCTCCACACAATTGAAGAACCTCATCTCTGGTATCGTTTTGATAAATCTCCTCTGCACCCTCTCCAAGACCTTGGCACCATCCCTAAAGAATTGTGCTCAGAATTAGATACAATACTTCAGCAGAGGCCTAACCAGTGATTTATTACCAGAAGACTGATACTAATCTGCGTGTTTGTGTGAAGAAGTTGCGATTCTGCGCACAGAGGAAAATGTTAAATATTTCCCCAGTAATGCTTAATAAAATATGTGTCAGTAAGAAGGAATTCCTGCCATTCATTTTCCAAACCTCCCAAAATAGACCTGGTTCAATTCAGTTCCAATTCGTGAAAACCCATTGAACAGAATTGTGTTGAGAATCCAGAGTCGGGCCCTTCTGGTTAACAGTGAACGGGTGACAGGGTTACATCGTGAGTACTTGCCGAAAATTTGAGGGATATCCTTAAGCCCTGTTGGTAAGATTCACTGATTCCGCTATTTACGGTTCAGGTTTCCATTGAAAATCTCCCTCGTTGTTTCCTGCGAATACAGAATGAGAACTGGGGTAAAGTGCAGAAGGTAAACTCTCCTCTTTAACTAATCATCATCAATTGGAACTTCTGTCAGTGTCATTCTGTGCGAACTAAGACCAGGGAATCCTGTCAGTCTCACGATTCTGAGGATGATATTTCCTATGGACTTACCGTTGTATGCAATTATCATGGAGTAGGAGGAGAATCAGCGCAGGATGGAGCAAAGATGCTTCAGGCAGGTTTAAGAAGCATTCGGCCTACCAGATATTACTCCATATGAGGACATTTCTGAGGAGTTGTGCATAAGCACAGTGTAGTTTACCAAAGAGGCAACAGGGCAACTATATAGATGGGCCTACAACTACGTTCACCTACTCACACTGATCTCTCAAGAGCTATACAGGAAATCACTGCCCGCAACTTTTATATTTTCTACGCACCCATTAGGCAGTAGTATGGGGCGGTCATTGATTATGTTGTTGACGTCCTTTACAGGACAGCAGGCAAATTCATTACCTTTGGAATCACAGCAACGCAGAAACAAGTTAGGTCCATCCACTTTGCCGGGAAAGTCAGCAATCGATGGCAAGCATGTGGCTTTGCAAACTACCACAGAAAATCACTTCAGCTACATCAACACGAGTCGCTTCCTATCCCAGAATGTACAGAGAATCTTTCATGTCAACACCCAAGATGGTGGAAGTTGTCACTATACCTTCCTACTGCATAATTTGCCATCGTGCCACCACCTCGCCCCCAGCCGCTCCCCCCACCCCCCGCCTACTCCCACGCCAGAACAGATGCGGCGGAGACGGAGAAACTGGGATAATGGGCCGAAAATTGATCCCGGGACGCGAGAGTACGCACTGCGTACTCTCGCGTATTCCCACTCCAATTGCCGGTTTTCTGCATGCCCTGCGCATGCGCTGAAAACCGGCAATTGCTCTTCTGAAAAGGGGGCGGGGCCTGGGTGCATCGCGTGCGCGCTACAGGCTGCGCGCACGCTGTGCACTTCATGCTTTGGACGCGCAGGTAAGTAGGGAAGATTTTGGAAATGTAAAAAGGAGGAGTAAGACCCGCTTTTAAGAAGGTAAGTAGTGAATTAAGTATTTTTTTGAATTTTTTTTTACAGTTATATCTTTTTATAGACTTTAAAGACAGGTAAGTTTATTTTTATAACTTTTTAAAAGATTTTAAATTTTTTCAAAAATTTAATTTTTTATTTAAAATGGTTAATTTAATTAACTATACTTATTTTATTAATGTGATGGTTTTTTTTTAATTTAATTGAGGTTTAGCTGTTATTTTGGGGGGGTGTAAGATTCATAAGTCTCACACCCATGCTGTGAGACTTATGAATGGAAGATGGTGTGCTGCCATTGGCTCTAACTGGGTCACGTGATCCCACAGCTCGCACGAATTCACTACGCCGCTGGGATACGCAAGCCCAGCACAGCTGATGTCTGGAACATCAAGTTCGTGCGAGCTGGATCAGAAAAAGCATAAGCGAGGTGAGACATCGCGGGGAAGGCTTACCCCCGCGGGAACAGAGCGAGATCAATTTCTGGGCCAATGTCTTTGCGAAACACCTCCGTTCATTCCGTAAGGGTGACCCCTAACTTCCGGTCGCCTGTCGCTTCAATTCTCCGCTCCACTCCCTCTCTGATCTCTCGGTCCTCTGCCTCTTACAATATTCCAACGAAGTTCAATGTAAGCTCGAGGAACAGCACCTCAACTTTCGATTAGGCACTTTACAGTCTTCTGGGCTTAATATCGGGTTCAACTATTTCAGACTATAACCTCGTGCCCTATATTTTATTTATTTTTTCCCCTTTTTTTCTCTCACATGGTAGCTGTTGTTGATATTGCCATCGCCATTTACAGCTCATCTAGAGTCATCTTTTCTTTCTTAACTTGTCCCATTACCTCTCATTTAGCCTTGCACTATCATCCCTTTTCTCTTTTAATCTCCCCTGTCTTCCAGCCTATCACAGACCTTTCCTTTTTTCTTTCCTCCCCTCTTCCCTGTCCCTGCCACTGCACTTGCTTAAAAATATCTCTTTTCTAACTCTTTCTAGTTCTGACGAATGGATCGCGACCCGAAACGTTAACTCTGTTTCTCTCTTTCTCGATGCTGCCTGACCTGCTGAGTGTTTCCAGCATTTTCTGTTGTTATAGCCGTTTTTACACCCTGCTGAAATTGGCCACCGATTCACTGGCCTGTTTTACTCCCTCACAGAAGACCAATTTCATCCCCCGGGTTTCCACCAAACTATCGCACAAGTTACGGTGGATTTGGAGAAGCCCAGAGCTAATTCCCAATATACATCTCTGGTGGTCTTGATATCACGTCAGGGCTATTACTCCAGCTCCTCTGTCCTATCCTTTATTTGATAAACAGATCCGAGAAACTATCAAGCAATGGTTTAGCTGACAGATGTCTGTTAATTCATGAAAACACACTGAATAGTACATGCAGGTAATACGTTTCTATACTCAGAAGTAGAATATCCATTGGGCAGGTATCAGCATACACCTCACCAGATAGATTGTAAACTTAAATGGTCACTCGTGCTAAAGCTCACTGATACTTATACATTTGATAGAAAATTTCAAAGCAACTGCAGGTGGCTTGCTTCGAACCAAGCAGCTCTAAGACTAATATCATATCCCTGTGTGTTATATGCTACTGCACCAGTAGGTGACAATGTTGTACCAACTATACTTCGTACACACAGCAATGTGAAAGACATTTCGGGGGCTCGGGGGGAATTCATGGCAGCCACGAGAGTTGCCGTTGTCACTGGCAACTAGGGCTAACGCCGCTGAAAATGGACGAAGCGCTACCAGGTAAAATTAGTGCTGGGGGCTTAAGATTTTTAGCCCAGCGCTAACTTACTGTGTAACGCCCTCCTGTGGAGTGCTGAAGTGGCATTCCAGCTTGTAACAGCAAGGCAATGCAGTTCGCTAGGAATTGTGGGTAATAAAAAGGGCAATGTCTTCTGAACTAAAATTAAAATGAAGTGAAAAATGCAGTTTACAGCCCTTACTGCCTTTCAAAAAAACATTAAAAAGAAGTCCCAAATGGGAGTCTTCAGCACTTAAAGCTGAATTCCCTTCTGAACGTCGAAAAATGGGAAAGTGTCTCAGCACTAACACAAATGGCTCAGCAAGCCAGGGAAGGGGCACCCAGGGTCTCGCACGCAGCACTCCAGCTTTGTGCAGGGGGGTCAATAGTGCAAGAGACGTCCTATTTTTAACCACGCTTTTTAAGAAAGGAGGAAGAGAAAAAACGGGAATCATAGGACAGCCTGATATCAGTAGCAGGTAAAATGCTAGAATCTATTATTAGGGACGGGGTAACAGGACACTTAGAAAATCGTAATATGATTAGGGACAGTTAACATGGTTTTTGAAAGGGAAATCGTGTTTGACACATCTGTTAGAGTTTTTTGAAGCCGTAACGAGTAGGGTGGATTTGGATGATAAGGACGAATCAGTGGATGTAGTGTATTTGAATTGTCAAAAAGCATTCGATAAGGTGCCACACAACAGGTTATTACACAAAATTAGGACTCATGGGATTGGGGATAAAATATTAGCAAGGATTGGTTAATGAACAGAAAACAGAGTAGGAATAAGCGGGACTTTTTCAGGTTGGCAGGCTGTAACTAGCGGGGTACCGCAAGTATCAGTGTTTGGGCCTCAGCTATTTACGATCTATATTAATGACTTAGATGAAGGGACTGAGTGTAACGTATCCAAGTTTGCTGATGATACAAAGTTAGGTGAAAAAGTAAGCTGTGAGGAGGATTCAAAGAGGCTGCAGAGAGATATAGGCAGGTTGACTGAGTGGGCAAGAACATGGCAAACGGAATACAGTGTGGGGAAGTGTGAAGTTAAACACTTTGGTAGGAAAAACAAAAAAAGCAGAATATGTTTGGAATGGTGAGAGACTGGTAAATGTTTGCATTCAGAGTGACCTGGGTGTCCTTGAACATGAATCACAGAAGTTTAACATGCAAGTACAGCAAACAATTAGGAAAGCAAACGGTATGTTGGCCTTTATTACAAGAGGATTTGAGTATAAGAGTAAAGACGTCTTACTGCAATTATATATGGCCCTGGTGAGGCCACACTTGGAGGACTGTGTACAATTCTGGTCTCCTTACCCAAGGAAAGACATACTTGCCTTAGACGGAGTGCAACGAAGATTCACTAGACACGTTCCTTGGAAGAGGAGTTTAAATTATGAGGAGAGATTGAGTAGACTAGGCCTATATTCCCTAGAGTTTAGAAGAAAAGGAGGTGATGTAATTGAAACATGTAAAATTCTTAAGGGGCTTGACAGGGTTAATGCTGAGAAAATGTTTCCCCTGGCTGTGGAATCTAGAACATGGGGTCACAGTCTCAGAATAATGGGTCGGCCATTTAGGACTCAGATGAAGCGAAATGTCTTCAGTCAAAGTGTTGTGAATCTTTGGAATTCTCTACCCCAGAGAGCTGTGGATGCTCAGTCGCTGATTATATTCAAGACAGAGGTCAATAATTTTGGGGGAACTAAGGGAATTAAGAGTTATGGGGATAGAGCGGGAAGGTGGAGTTGAGGTAGAAGATCAGCTATGATCTTGTTTAATGGAAGAGCAGACTCGTAGGGCCAAGTGGCCTACTCCAGCTCCTATTTCTTATCTTCTCATGTTCTTATGTTCTCTACCCACAGGGGCCAGGAGGCTGTCCAGAAAGAACGATGTGGGACCAGAGCACCGATGCTATCACTGCCAGCAGTTTGGCCCACACAACCTGGCTCCAGGGTCCAAAGAAACGTCATGACCTAAGAGCAGTGGTCAAGTTCACATTCAAAAGCCATCTCCTACGATCTCCACCAAGAACCTTACATGATTCTCAATGCACGACTCTTTTACCCCCCAATCACTCACCAACCAACAATCTGTACCAAACACGAGGCAACCTCCCATTCCTAGCTTCACCTCACGCACTTGGAGGAGACAGTGCTGGCCATTCTTGGCACGGGCATGGCTGAGCACTTGGCTAGTGGCAGGACAAAAAGGATACAAGATGCTTATATCCTCATACGTTATCCTCCTTCTGGCATGCACCTCTTGTTTTCCCACCATCCCCTCACCATAATCCACTCTTGTGCCTTAATCATTTCATACACCCAAGAAATGCAGCCAACCCAGCCAGTGGTTCGCCAAAAAGAGGGAGACGAGAGTGAAGCAGAAGAAGTAGAATAAACAGCATAGCTCGATTTGACACTCCCAACCACCAGCTCCTCAAGATCGACCAGCAAGGCCATTTGCAGTGTCCCCCACTGAAAGTCAGCAGCCTTCCCCCAGCCATGCTGCAGCCAGTGGGGTAGCACTGCGTGACATCAGTACGATAGGAAAAGGCACACACAAGACAGTCACTAAGAGAATGCATAAGTGTGATGAGTTGATTTCCTGACATCATATTGGATGGAGAGATGTATAAATTTGGATTGAAAATGTTGCTTTGCGGTGGCTTTTATATCAGCATCATAGCCAAAAGGCCACTTTAATGGTCAGTAACAGAGGAAAGGTAAGGTGTGGGACTATTGTTGAAAGGGGAATTGGGGTTGTGGTCACTGGTACTGCAAGTGGATGACTCCGTCCCGGATAACATGGCCAGAAAGTGGCTGTCTGGGTTGCATCCTTCCGTCTGCTTTCTCTTCTTCTGCTTCCTCCTCTTCTGTTTCCTCCTCTTCAGCTTCTTCTCTTTTGTGTCTTCCTCTTCTCTCTACAAGCAGATGCTGTAAATCTGAAATGACAGCATAAAATTCTGAAAATGCTCAGCAGGTCAGGCAGCATCTTGACCTGAGACGTGAATTCTGTTTGTCTCTCCGCAGATGTTGACTGATCTGCTCAGTATTTGCAGCTTTTTCTGTCTTCTCAGAGGCCTTCCTTTGCCATCCAAGTCCAGCAACACTCCCTGCACACTTAAATATGTTTTAACATCTATTCCAGCAAGCCACTACTTGCCTGATATATGTGTGTGTCCGTTTAAGAGATGCTGACAGCGCCTCTGGGAGTTTGCTTGCACACTGGGTTTACCTGGCGAACTCAGGGCCCAGCACTAAACTCAGCACAAAGGTCCAAGTTCGCCGTGGTGACGTTAAGTCAGCGTTGCATGTTGACTGACGTCACCGCTACCTCATTCGACATTGCAGTGCGACGCCTCTTACCGGAAGCGCGACGCCTCTTACCGGCAGCGCGAACGGGCCGAGGAAAATGTTGGATGCCATGGGACCTGCCACCAGCTGGTGGAAGAGCGGCGGCCACCCTCTTTTCACGATATTTTGACGGTAACGGGTGGCGTAATGTCCCCGAATAATTAGCCCTTCGTTTCTTATAAGTAAAAATAAGAACATTCTCTAGTTAACTATATCACAGTCTTATCAAAATAATGACAACTTAAACAATACATTTGTCTCCAAATTACCCATAATTATTTATATAATACCTTTGTGGATTCCCAAATTGTCTTCAACTAACACTTCCTGTTGCTTAGGTTTGGCCTGCAAAATCCAAACAACATAATCTAAACCATGTGTTTACTGCATCATACAGAATAAATCCATAATAGAAAGATTTTAGTACCAACATCTATATTAAGCTATTTTTCATTATTTCACATCAGAGGGTCTAAGGCTACTGCCACATCACGCCCAATATAACCCTTGGTTTTCTACATTTGCCCCTTTACTGTAGCGCTCTATATTAACCATAACATAATACCATTTAAACATACCAACCTGTCAACCTATTGTATTAAACACTGTCCTGTATTTTCCAGACCACGAGCGGGCGCAATAATTTTTCCGTTGGCTAACAGTGGGTAAATCATCACGAGGAAATTAAATGCCATAATGTGTGTTTCAAACAACAAATATATAAAACTATTTGCCGTTTTACGAAATATTCTGATCAAGTTTATTTAATCAACTTAGTACTTTTAATGATTCCCTCCTCTTCAATGGTGGGGTACAGTGTCGCAGAAAATCATAATGATTTAGGCCTATATATACAAAGAGGAGCAAACTACCGATGAATGCCAGGAGAAATTTTAATACCTCCTCCTTTACTGTGACATTCACTAAAGAAGAGCAAGTTGCCAATGCCACAGTAAAGGAGGAGATAGTGGAGAAATTGGATAGGATAAAATAGATAAAGTGGAAGCACTTAAAAGGTTGGCCGCGCTCAAACTGGAAAAGTAACCTGGTCGGATGGGATGCATTCTTGGTTGCTGAGGTAAGTAATGGTGGAAATTGCGGAGGCTCTAGACCAAAATCTTCCAGTCCTCCCTGGGAGTGGTGCCAGAGGACTGGAGGATTGCAAATATTACACGCCTGTTCAGAAAAGGGAAGAGCGATAAACCTAGCAACTACAGGCTAGTCAACCGAATGTCAGTGGTGGTGAAATCTTTATAGAGAGCAATCAACAACAAAATTCATAGGCACTTGGAACAATATAGATTAATAAATATAAGCCAGCATGATTTTTTTTTATTCGTTCCTGGGATGTGTGCGTCGCTGGCCAGTATTTATTGCCCATCACTAATTTGCCTTCAGAAGGTGGTGCTGAGTCACCTTCCTGAACCACTGCAGTCCTTGTGGTGAAGGTACTCCCAAATTGCTGTTAGGGAGGGAGTTCCAGGATTTTGACCCAGCGACTATGAAGGAACAGCGATATATTTCCAAGTCAGGGTGGTGTGTAACTAAACATAGAAACATAGAAGATAGGAGCAGGAGTAGGCCATTCAGCCCCTCGAGCCTGTTCGCCATTTAATGAGATCATGGCTGATCATCCAAATTCAGTACCCTGTCCCTGCTTTCTCCCCATATCCCTTGATCCCTTTAGCCTTAAGAAATATATCTAACTCCTTCTTGAATATAGTTAATGAATTGGCCTCAACTGCCTTCTGTGGTAGAGAATTCCACAGGTTCACCACTCTCGGGGTGAAGAAAATCCTCCTCATCTCAGTCCTAAATGGCTTACCCCTTACCCTTAGACTTTGACCCCTGGTTCTAGACTCCCCCGCCATCGGGAACATCCTTCCTGCATCTAGTCTGTCTAGTCCTGTTAGAATTTTATAAGTTTCAATGAGATCCCCACTCTTTCTTCTAAACTCTAGTGAATACAAGTCCACTCGACCCAATCTCGCTTCATACGTCATTCCTGCCATCCCAGGTATCAATCTGGTGAATCTTCGCTGCACTCCCTCCATGGCAAGAACATCCTTCCTCAGATAAGGCGACCAAAACTGCACTCAATACTCATGGTGTGGTCTCAGCAAGTACCTGTACAACTGCAGCAAGACATCCTTGCTCATGTACTCGAATCCTCTCTAGGAGGGGAACATGCAGGTGATGGTTTTCCCATGCATCTACTGCCATTGTCCTTCTAGGTGGTAGAGGTCGTGGGTTTGGGAGGTGCTGTCGAAAAAGCCTTGGTGAGTTGCTGCACTGCATCTTGTAGATGGTGCACACTGCATCTTGTAGATGGTGCACACTGAAGCCACGTTGCTGCGGTGGTGGAGAGAGTGAATGTTTAAGGTGGTAGATGGGGTGCCAATCAATGGGATGCATTGGCCTGGATGGGGTCGAGCTTCTTGAGTGTTGTTGGAGCTGCACACACCCAGGCAAGTGGAGAGCATTCCATAACTCTCCTGAATTGTGCCTTGTAGCTGGTGGAAAGGGTTTGGGGAGTCAGGATGTGAGACACGCGGCATAGAATACCATGCCTCTGACCCGCTCTTGTTGCCACAGTATTTATGTGTCTGGTCCAGTTAAGTTTCTGATGAATGGTAACCCCCAGGATATTGATGGTGGGGGTTCTACGATAGTAAGGCTATGAATGTCAAGGGGTGGTAGTTAGACTCTCGCTTGTTGCAGATAATCATTACCTGGCACTTGTGTGGTGCAAATTATACTTGCCACTTATCAGCCCAAGCCTAAATGTTGTCCAAGCCTTGCTGCATGCGGAAATGGACTGCTTCATTAGCTGAGGAGTTGTAAATGGAACTGAACACTGTGCAATCATCAGCGAACATCTCCACTTCTGTACTTATGTTGGAGGGAAGGTCATTGATGAAGCAGCTGATGGTTGGGCCTCGGAAACTGGCCTGAGGAACTCCTGCAGCGATGTACTGGGGCTGAGATGATGAATCTCCGTCAACCACAACCATCTTCCTTTGTTAAAAGCAAATCGTGTTTAACTAACTTGATTGAGTTCTTTAATGCTGTAACGGAGAGGGTTGATGAGGGTCGTGTGGTTGATATTGTCTAGCTGGACTTTCAAAAGTTGTTTGATTCAGCACCACATAATAGACCACTTAGCGAAATTGATGTCTATTGGATTAAAGGGGCAGTGGCTGCATGGATATATAATTGGTTCAGGGACAGAAAGCAGAGAGCAGTGGTGAGCAGTTCTTTTCAGACCGGGGAGAAGTGCAAAGTGGTGTCCCGCAGGGGTCACAAATGGGACCACTGCTCTTTTTAATATATATTAATGACCTTGGATTGGGTATACAGGGCATAATTTCATAGTTTGCAGGTGATATGAAACTTGTAAATGTAGTAAACAGTGAGGATAGTAACAGACGACAGGAGGGCCTAGACAGACTGGTGAAATGGACAGACACATGGCAGCAGTAACTTAACACAGTGATGTGAGAAATGATTTCGGTAGAAAGAACGACGAGAAGCAATATAAAAGAAATTATACATTTTAAAAGGGTGCAGGAACATAGAGACCTGGAGTGTACGTGTAAAAGTCTTCGAAGCTGGCAGGAGAAAACGAGAAGACTGTTGAAAACGCATACGGGATCCTGATAGCCAGCACGGATTTGTTAAAAGCATAACCTGTTTGACTAACTCCATTGAGTAATGGAGAGGGTTGATAAAGGTAGTGCCTTAATAGATAGAGGTACAGAGTACAAAAGCAAGGAAGTTATGCTAAACATTTATAAAACATGGTTAGGCCCGAGCTGAGGTATTGTGTCCAATTCTGGGCAGTACTCATTAAGGTCGATCTCAAGGCCTTAGAGAGGGTGCAGAGGAGATTTACCAGAATGGCACCAAGGATGAAAGACTTCAGTTACAAGGGAAGACTAGTGAATCTGAGGCTGTTTTCCTTAGAGAGAAGGGTCCGGTGAAATTTGGAAGATGTGTCCTTGAAGGAGTTTCATAGAGTAAATAAGGAGAAATTGTTTCCAGTGGCAGAAGGGTCGGTAATCAGAAGACATCGATTTAAGGTAATTTGGCAAAGAACCAGAGGCGACATGAGGGAAACAGCAGCGAGTTGTTATGATCTGTAATGCACTATCTCAAAGGGTGGTAGAAGAAGATCCAATAATAACTTTCAAAAGGGAATTGGATAAACACTTGATGGTGGGAAATATGTATGGCTATGGGGAAAGAGCAGGGCAGTGGGTTTAATTGAATAGCTCCAAAACAGAGCAGTCATAGGCGCGATGGGCTGAATGGCCTCCTTCTGTGCTGTATCATTCTATGATTCTATCTACTTATGGGACGCTAAATGCACCCTCGATCGTCAGTCTTCTCAGCGCAGTGATTGAATCGTTATTTCTTGCTCTCTTCTGTGCCCTTCAGCTGGACAATGAAAATTTTATTTCATTCAGTTCTTCAAAGACACCTGGAGTGAAGTCGTGCGGTCAGTTATTATGTACCAATATTCAAAGTATTTGTATGAAATGTCTTTTTGATTGCTATTTTTAAAATAGGAAACTGGAATTATATACAACGGTTCCTACAATAACATGGCACAGCCGGATTTCAGCTTGAAGTTTTCCATATCAATCACAGGTCTAATAAACAACTGTTACATTTGCCTCATTCAACCTTCGTCCATCCCAAGACTTGAATGCTGCTCCCGGGGAACTAATGATACCTCACTCACATTCCAGGGCAGGATAGAAGAAAAGGGTTCCTATGAGTTTCTCCATCCTTGACTCACCTTCAAGATATTATCTATCTATCTATCTATCTATCTATCTATCTATCTATCTATCTATCTATCTATCTATCTATCTATCCCTGATGCCATTACAGACAGTGCTCAACCTCATAAACCAATCATTTTTTATAAATCAAATCGCAACTCATACTCTGCTTATCAAATTCATTCTTCCCGCGGACTCCATATCTATTAAACCGCTTACCGCCCTCAGCTTTCCCTCTCTATTATAATGTTCAGGCTTCTAAACCCTAAGTCTGGGGTCATCTGATCGCCCCTCCTTGTCTCACCGCACCTTTTATTTTGCTGTATTCAACCATTCTCGTATTGTCTTCTACCTCTTTGACCCTTTGTTTCTCTTTTTCTAAAATGCCTGGCATGCACATTATGCAAGTATCAAGGCAGGGCGGGATCCTATAGCCCGATTTGACGTGGATGGGGATTTGCATGCATAATTAATATTCAATGACGTTGCGATGTTTGAAACTTCTTAAGGAGAGGGTGAGAAAGAGCCCAGAACCACATTCGTGTCAGAAACTATTTTCCTTGTGACCCTCACCAGAACCTTCACCATGATTGAATTGGTTCGTGTTCTCGCCGCACTGATGTTCTGTCTCCACAGTAAGTACAGGCGTTAACCTTCAGTATCGCGACGGTTTACATTGCCCTGATTTTTTGTGCTTGATTTGAGCGGACCTGAAATACAAGCAATATTCACAATTGCACAGAGTGCGACTGATCAATAACTTATTATTTCACCAGGTACAAACGCGGATCCTGTCCTGACTCAGCCCGCGTCCATCTCAACCTCCCCGGGGGAAACTGTCAAGATCACCTGTACCATGTCCGGAGGCAGCATCAGCAGCTACTACACGAGCTGGTACTGGCAGAAACCCAGCAGTGCCCCTGTGCTTGTTTGGAGCGAGAGCTATAATACTGCTTCGGGGATTCCAGATCGATTTACCGGGTCTGTGGACTCATCGAGTAACAAGATGGATTTAACCATCACCAACGTGCAGTCCGAGGACGCCGCCGATTATTACTGTGCTGTGGTGAGCAGCGGAATATTCACCTTCGGGAGAGGGACCAAGCTGAGTCTGAGCAGTAAGTAAATTATACGCAGTTTGCAACTTGGGATTTGTCAACAACAAGTTTTCGATTTGTGTTTGATTTTGTTTAGTCGAAATTCACGGGATCTAAAAATATCAGTGTCCGAGTCGCTCGTGGTGTTTGCAGAGCCAATTATATTTTTCTTATTCTGTTTGCAAAGCGCTTCTCAAATTGCCCTGTAACATTTGCAGCATTACTGAAGAAATACCAAAAAATACTTTTAAATCATTGGCTTGGTAGATTGAATTGGTGTAAATCAAGATTATTGCTCTTAAAATATATTCATACAGAGCTTGTGAATCAGCGTCCAGTGTTATTTAAGAGATAGCCGGGCACAAAGGACGCCCGATTTTACGGAGACTGTACAGGCCTTGGAGAGGGTGCAGGGGGCAATTTATTAAGTTGATATCAGTCCTACGATGTTTTAGTTACGAGAGACACGAAGGACGCTGGTTTCACTACAAGCTTCCGCTGTGATCTGACGGACATGTTCAAAATTATGAGCCATTCTTTTACGGCAAATTGGATAAAAACTATTTACACTCATCGTTCAGTCGTGTCTAAGTTTCGACTTCCGATTCAAGACTCTTGTAAACAATATCGTCAAAGAAGGCTTTTTATTATATTTTACTTGCAAGGAGACTGCAGCCATAGCCCAATTAGCTATGATGACAGACTGCCGAATCACAGAAAATGGAGTATTCTTATACAGTATAATGTCACATGACATGTTGTTTAAGGTAAGCTAAGTTAAAAATTAAGAAAAATACAGAAAGAAATGCCTTCCAATGCGACTAGCTAATCTCTATAGAATGGAGTCTATCTAGTTTACTTCTCTCACCAAGGCCAAGGCGCCTGGTTTGTTTACTTTACTAGCCCTTGGTTATCTCAATATTAAGCCTGTTTTCTTTTGTGCAGGCAGACTTTTGCTGACAGCATAGTCTAAGACTTTAAAGTGATTTTCAGAAAAGAACATAACAATGGATTTTTTCCCTTTTCCACACAAGTCAGAGTCGGCCATTTTATTAGTTTAAATTCAAGGAAACCATTTTGTCCGAGACAAAAACTGCACTTCCACAGTCGGTAGCCTGAGGACATAAATTGAAGGTCATTGCTAGAAGAACCAAGGGACAGGTTAGGATATTTTCTTTAGCCAAGGGACTGGTAGGCCTGCAGTGTCCTCACTGTAAGAGTGGGGCGAGCAGAACCACAGTGGCGCTGAAATCGGAAGTGGATAAACATTGAAAAAGGAAAAACAAATATATGGGACATGGTCTAACTGGACATGTCTTACAAAAGGCGAGAGCGGCCTTATTCTGTGTTCCATAATTCTACAATTCTATGAATCCGACATAGTCTTTCAGATTGTCTTACACCCGGCCCTTAGAGCTCAAAATACTAAAAACACAAATTCAAAATTTTCGCTCAATACCGGTTTTATTCCACTATAAGCACTGCCGCGATTTATCACCATTCTTGGATTGAGATTGCGGAGTGATAGTGTGGCGACTTGCTGTAACTCACTCCCACTCGACCCCAAACTCAGTGAAAACCGTTCAGTACAAGATCCTCTGTCCTACATTTCGCATTAATCCCCGAAGACTAAACTAATCAGACTGTTGCGCTAAATTCAGCGAGTGATAAACATCAACACTGATCGATTTTCTCCACAACACATTAACAAACCTCAATGATTGTCAGGATGTCTATTGTCTTAACAAGTCACGGGCTCATTATCTTCCTATCCGATCAATTGTGTGCGAATGACTCGGAACAGATTTTCAGATTTTCGTACCTGCGTTTCTCACTCAATTGCGCTTTGCTGCTGGTGCTGTGGTCAGTGTCAGTGTGAGGAGGAAAATTACAGAAAATGCGGCTACTCTATCGCTATTTTAAGTTGGCTATTCGGCTACATCAGGGTGAAATGGGCTAACGTGAAATGAAATAGGAAAATGCTCCATAATATTAGCAGTTGTTCCTTTACGAATTCATCTCTGGTATTAATGCCAATGTAAAGAGAGTTCATTGTAAAACTCTTGCGTTTAGACAATAATATAAACTGATATGAAATCCCGCTCAATAAACCCACGGCACTCCAGATATTTCAGTATCAGAATGTTCAGCTGAACTGCGGGTGCTTCAGGGAGATTAAACCAACTGTGACAATAGGAGTTGGCGGCATTGTCAGACTACTCGCATTTCAGCCTCCAAATGATAATGTATGAAAGAAAGATGAAGTTGTAGGCTCCAGGGCGAACCTTTCAGAACGGCAATAGATTGTGAAACCGACCCGGGTAAACCTGGTATTGGTGAGACGCGCCGATATAGCTGGCACCTCACCTCAATACCAGAACCAATTGTAGTGGCCCAGCCTCTAATTCTAATATTGAAAAGAAATAAAGTTTTAGCCATTTCTTCGGTGCTTTGCGTTACATAAACCATTTTACCGACGGTTTGTCATTGGCAGATGATGCTTGTAGCCTGTGGTCGTTGCGAAAGGTCATTTGAAGAGAGAGGAGATTGTGATAATCCGGCTTCAACATTCTTACACTGGGTTATATTCCATTGTTTCTATCATGGGAAAAATTCTAATTAATAATAAGAAAGAATGAACTTGCATTGAAACCTCAGGGCATCGCAAGTTACTTCACAGCCAATGAAGTACTTTTGAAGTAGTCACCCTTGTAATGTCAGAAACTCGGCAGCCTACTTGCGCACAGCAAGGTCCCACAAACAGCAATGTTTTAGCGATGTTGGTTGAGGGACAAATATTGCCCAGGACATTTTTGTCTTCATTATTTGCATATTGAGGTTATTGCTGGGATATAATTATACAATATAGATACAATTGTTTACAATACCAGACGTTCTTTGTTGGAAACTCTTTCTCTTTAATGAAAACGTATCATTTGTGACAATCTGACTCCAGAGATGACTCCAAAGAGCGTATTTCGAATGTGATAGAACAGTCTTCTGAAGTTTTACACAATATCGTCACCGTCAGGCGGTGCGGAAAAACTTGTGGAAACGCGGAGCCGAGCAGAGCGGCCGTGACAGTGATTTTAGAGAAATCCAAATATTAGTCCAATATTTACCACTTCCGTCAATAGAAGAGCAAAACTGGAGACAGAAGCAAACAATCGAGATTAACAGTAGATTGATTAGAATCCAGTGTTTCGAGTTAGATATGACAGAATCTTTGCTGTCAGCAATGGTTCCAATACTTATCCCAAATTCGCATTCATTTAAATCCTAAGCTCTTGGGACACTGTCTGTGACAGATTGCGTCAGACCAGTACATTTCAATCTAATACTGTGTCCACTATTATTTTCATGTTTCTATTATTTTCTGACCCAATTAATTCCTTTAGATTAAATTTCCTTTTAAGAATTGTCATGTGCTCCTTTCCATGTAGGAAAAGTAGGAACATCTTCTCAGGTTCTATATTTTCTAGAACTGTGGTCCCCATTCGTTGTACAATTGACAATAATGAGGTTCCATTGTATTAAATTCCTCCTGGCTTTGTAGAGTGACGCCGAATTTTAAAAGAATTGAAGAAAGTAAAACATTGATTGCGACTTTTATGTCAATTAAGAATGGATCTTCTTTCATTTGTTTTTTCTTTTCAGGTCCGCGGGCTCCCGCGGTCTCTGTCCTTCCGCCTTCATCGGATCAAATCGCAGCAAAGAACACGGCGACCCTGGTGTGTTTGGTGAACGGCTTTAACCCGGGCGCTGTGGAGATTGAGTGGACTGTCGATGGCAGTGTCAGAGGGAACGGTGTTGAGACCAGTCGGATCCAGCAGGAGACGGACAACACGTTCAGTGTGAGCAGTTATCTGACTCTGCCAGCCTCAGAGTGGAACTCACACGAGCTTTACTCCTGTGTGGTTAAACACGAGACTCAGGCAAACCCGCTTCAAACAAGTATCACCAGATCCAGCTGTATCTGATTCAAGAATCTTATGTATTGATCTATTATACCATTAGTAAAGTTTCTTTAAAATTACATTCCGTAATCATCTATTACATGTTTGAGTTTAAGTGGAACATTTCAAATCACAACAGATGTGCAGTTTGTCCGCTGCATTCCCCTTTCTGTATTTTACAGTGTGTTCACCCTGAGCTGATCAAAGTTTCAGTGTAACGTTGCAAATACCGCAGTGTAATAAAATACATTCCATTATCTCAGGTGCTGTTATTCTTTCCTGTCCGTTACCCCTGAAGCAATTCATAGCAACATTCAAAATGTGACAAAATAGTGAGGTTTTATTCTTTGTGACATTCTGCACATTTTATGTAGAGTCAGTGAAATCAGTGAGATTAGACACACGACGTATAACTTTAATTCAACATTTCGTGAAAATAATTTTACAACATAGTTTTAAAAAAAGACCTGGCTGAATCTTGCCCGGGTGGGGAAGGAGCTGAACCATATGTCTGGTTTTATGAAAGGATTCAAAGCACGTTGTGTAAGTTCTTCTAAATTATCTGGTTACATAAATTCAGCGAAAACCTCTGACCGCCTCCATTTTAGATACCCCGGAACTACAGCGGTGCCTTTTCTGCAATTCCTGATTTTTTTTCCTAAACTATCCGAGGACTTTAATCTTTGGTCAATAATGGTTATATTGAAACAGGTGCTATTAGCAGCAAGTCAAAGCGTCATAACTACGGATTCTGTCAGGTGCTTGACTGAAACCAGCTCAGATAAGAGTCGCACTTTTTAAATTGAGCTTCACACTAATCACAAACTCGGTACGGTATCCACTTTAGTACATAGTCTTCGTTGTTCAGACTGATTTAAGACTATAAATACTTTAATCGCTAAAAGGAGAAACACAAGTTGTTAAGGCCATAAAGTTTCCAAACAAAGTGCTGGTTCATTTCTAGAGAAATAGAATACAAAAGCAGGGGGTTAGTGCTAGATTTATATAGAACTGTGTTCAGTTCTGGTCTCCATTCTACATAAATGATAATGAAAGACTGGAGAAAGTGCAGAAAATATGTAAAAGTTTGTAACAAAATTGGGAGGATGCCACAATCAGGAAAAATGAACAGGTTCAACTCTTTTCCCTGGAAATGAGAAGACTGATGAGATTTGATAGAGGGCTTTAAAATATGAGTGGGTGCGATAGTGGGGACGTGGAGAAACTGTTTCCACTGTGGGTGAGTCTAGAGCAGGAATGCATAAACATAAGATCAAATGAATAATATATTTGAAGTAATGGGTTGGTAATTCGTTCGGAGGTTGGAAACGGAAAGTAGGGATAAAGGTTCGTTCTCTGATTGGCTGGATGTGACAAGTGGTGATCCCTCGGGATCAGTACAGAGACCTCAGCTTTTCGCCATATATATTAATGACTTGGATGAAAGCATAGGGGGTTGTATATACAAGTCTGCAGATCAACCTAAGCTAAGAGGCACAGTAAGTTATGTGGATTCGCGATGGAAATTACATAGATAGACTAAGTGAATGGGCAAAGTTATGGCAGATGAAGTCCAATGTGGGGAAGCATGAAGTCATCCACTTTAGAGATGAGAATGACAAATCAGAATATGTGCTTAATGCTGAGAGACAAGCAGCTGTGGGGTGAGCAAACGGATTTAGGTATCTCTGTACACAAATCACTAAAAACTAGTGTACGGGTGCAAAAAGTGATCAAAGAGTCTAATGGAATGTCGGCCTTTATCACAAGGGGGTTGGAATTAAAAAATGAAGAAGTAACGCTTCCGTTGTACGCAGCCTTGGTCAGAACCCATCTGGAGTACTGCATTCAGTTTTGTGCACCGACCCTCAGGAAAGATATATTGGTCTTTGAAGGGGTACGGTTCAAATTCATCAAAATGATATCAGGGCTTAAAGTCTTCAATTATGACGACGGATTGCATAAACGTGGTTTGTATTCCCTTGTGTATTAACGGTTGAGGAGTGAGCTAACCGAGGTATTTAACATTATCGAGGAATTCGATAGGATCGATACAGAGAAACTATTTCCACTAGTGAGGCAATCCAGAAGAAGAGGAACCAGGAAGGAATCTTGCACACACACGGGTGTTTAAATCTGGAACTAACTACACCTCCCCTCCACCCCCCCCCCCCCTCGCCTCCCCAAGGCTGTGGATACTGAGTCAACTGACATTTTCAAGACTGAGATCGATACATTTTTGCTAAGTAAGAGAATCAAGAGATATGGAACAAAGGCGAGTAAATGGAAGTGAGGTGCAGATCAACCTCATTAGGGATCACAGTCTCAGAATAAGGTGTCGGCCATTTAGGACTGAGATGTGGAGAAATTTCTTCACTCAAAGGGTTGTGAATCTTTGAAATTCTCTACCCCAGAGGGCTGTGGAGGTTCAGTCGCTGAGCATATTCAAGACAGAGATCGATAGATTTTTGGATACTAAGGGAATCAAGGGATATGGGGATAGTGCAGGAAAGTGGAGATGAGGTAGAAGATCAGCCATTATCTTATTGAATGGCGGAGCAGGCTCGAAGTGCCGAATGGCCTACTCCTGCTCCTATTTCTTATGTTCTTAACAATGATCTAATTGAAGGCCGGCACAAGGTCGAGGGGTTGAATTGGCCTGTTTCTATGCTGTAGAATCTCTGCAATGATATGTAGTGAGAAACTATTTAAATAGCAGGATAGCATCACATTGTATTTAGTAACAATACGTAATATTGATCTAATTTCAAATGTGCCAAGAACACGAAGTTTGAGAGATTTTTTCAATCACAATACGTGGCTGCACACGGTCATCCCTCCTCACCTAAGATAAACCGATAATGGCCGAGTTAGATTTTATTTCCATTCATTTAGCTGCACTCCCCACGTGTAGTAGGACAGCGACCAATTTCGTACCGAATCAACGCCGTTGGGGGTCCGATTGAAAGAGATTTCCCTTCTCTGACCAGCAGTGTCGCTGTGGAGCAGATTTAACTAAACTGCAAAGCGTGACTCCCAAATAACTAAGAAATGGAGCAAGGTAAGACTGGTTAAAATAAACTCAAACCTATAAACGAGAAAACAAACTAATCGAATTAATATAACGTGAAGTGAACGAGAATAAAAAATATTGAAAATGTTGTCCCTATTCTGCTATGTCCTGAGCGATTTACAATGGAGTGGTTAGATTTTATAATGAACATAAGAACATAAGAAATAGGAACAGGAGTAGGTCTTTTGGCCCTTCGAGCCTGCTCCACCATTCAATAAGATCATGGCTGATCTTCTCACTCATCTCAACTTTCCTGCACTATCCCCATATCCCTTGATTCCACTAATATTCAAAAATCACTCAAGAGACATCAGAGAACTTCCTTGTAGAAAAGATGTAAGTCACAATTCCAATATGTATCCATTTCAGCTGGACAGACTCAAACGGCTTCCTCTTCTACCAATATGTAAGAAATGCATCAGGGTTCATCTTCGCTTCTAGGTGTAGTGAATAATTTAGCCTGATTTAGATTGTTTTATATAGAGGGCTCATCTACCATTGATTCATAGCAATATCAAAAGGATGGACACGATAAGCAGATGTATCACGAACTGCTTTAATTCATTTTCTCACGTTACAATTGTTGCTATCACTTGTTTCTCTATTAATGATTCCAATGATAAAGTTGCTACGAAATGACCAATATTTAGCATTGCTTAACAGAATCTTCCTTAGTAGAAGCACGATATCCTGATTTCAGTATTACAACAGCAGAGCCCTTGCTGGGTTAAACAACATTAAAAAAACAATCGTTATCCAAGATTGCAGTGTAGTGAGTGGTGCGAGTGGAGAGTGGTTAGGAGCTGGAATGCAGATTCAAAGTGGCTTTCAAAAGGGAATTGGATAAGTACCTGAAGGAAACAAAATTGCAGGGCTACAGAGTAAGAGCGGGGGAGTGGGACTAGCTCAAGTGCTCTTGCAGAGAGCCGGCACAGGCTCGACGGGCTGAATGGCCTTCTTCTGTGCTGTAACCATTCTATGATTCTGTACATTTCAAAAGGTTAACTTTAATATCCATGTTAAAAATAACACTAGAAAGGTTTCAATTTTAAGCCTGTTTTGGGTGACTTTAATAGACGGGCAACCTCGTTCGTCAGGAATATTTTTCCTGCTTTATCAAAGAGTTTAATTCCCGCAGTGTTGGTTCCACCTCTGGGTTCATTTTCTGCGAGTCGTCATCAGTTGTCTCCTTTTCTGGTGCATTACCCGTGATCACTAGCCAGCATCTTGATGTATGTGTATAATTTATACTAAACGGAGTCCCAGCTTCCATTTAACCTTCCCAAACCGTCGAACTAATGAAACGAGGTTCGGCCTTAAATACATTTTTTCTTACCTGCATTAAATCATAACTGTAGACAATCGCGCCAATATGCAATCTTAACCAAGACAGAATTCCAATTAAAACCCGCAACGACAACATCAAGGAGTGTACAAAGGCTCTCTAGTCTATCCGGGGTTCACCATATATTTGCATAGATGCCAGGCAAATAAAGACAGGCGCTTGACATTTCCACAGGGGTTCCCCGGAAAGAGATCGCTGGAGCCCCCAGAGAAACAGTGCAAACGGCAGTAGCAGCGCGGAATTTCAGCGTCGCTATGTTTAAAACAGAAGCGTTTTCAGCACTAGCAAAAAAGTAAATAGGGGAAAATTGGGCTGTTCAGTCGAGAATGCCCGACAACCAAAGTTCCCACTGGACTCTGTCTGGACGGTGTTGGGTCGGGCGAGCAGTCCTCTTCACATCGCATTCCGAAAATGATCTTCTTTCGGGGCTCGAATCGCCTCCTTCGAAAGAGTTTCAAATCTCCTCAGAAATATTATTACGAATATCAGAAGAATGGCCTGAATGACGATGAAGACGAAGAGTCCGATCTGAAACTTCAGAGCAATGTCACAGTACCAGTCCTGACAGGTGGAGACTACTTCATCCTCTGTTAGATACAAGATCCTCCTGCCCTGGAGCTCCGCCGGCGAGGAGCACTTTATGCTCTTATAGTGAGATCGATCTTCCTGTTTGAGAAGCCAGGATCTTAGGTATAAAATATTGCAATCACAGGTCCACGGGTTGCTATCCAATGAAATTGATCTCAGGTACTGTAGAGGGTCAAACAGACCATTGGGGATGGCAGTTAGTTTGTTGTTGTTCAGTTTGATCTCGGTGACGGTGGCAGGAAAGCGCTTAGGAATTGTGCTAACATCCAGCTCCTGGCCGCTGCAGTTCATAAAGGTTCCGGTACAGCGACAAGTTACCGGGCACTGGAAGACCGCCACTGGAACCAAGGAGAGGAGCACGAGGAAAGCTGCTTGCTGGCTCACCATAGACATCGTCTGGAACACAATTAGCGGGTTAGTTCGAAAAGATAAAGCATTAAAGAGCCTCTGATTGTGAGAAATTGACTTAAAAAATACACAAAGGCAATATATGGAAAATACAATGCCTAGTCAAAACATAGTCCAAGACACTTGTAAAAATTGAGTGTAATTTGAAAATTGTAATCAAAGTAATGAGACATGATAGCCAGACACAATGCCACGAAGGTGGAGAACCCAGCCATAAAAATTATACCGAGGGTTTATTCCTTAAAGTATAATTGCACTAACGTTTCATTTCTGTATTTCAAAATATCTTATAGAACCAGAAGATTAAATCTACATCAAAACAGCTTTAAGGAAAGGATTTTAACTGCAAAGACTGGGATATTTTCTCACTATCTCAAATCTTGCGTCTCACAGGAGAGCTCCAACCCTAACACCTTTTATAGAATAATTTGAACATAGTTAAGTCATTCGTTGCGATTTATGATATATTGATTATCGGACTGTCTATAAATTTATCTCATAGCTCCTCCCTGCTTTTACTAAAACAGTACATGGGAGGATAATATAAAGTAAACGTCAGTGTGGGCAGCTATACCCTCATGTGATTCTCATTGGCTAAATGCGCCGCACGGTGTTGCTGAGCCACGCGGACCAGAAAACTCCTGGATTATGACTTGTGCCGCGGAGCTGTTCTCAGCGTTCAGGCCGAGGAGAGATATGAATCAGCCAGTGTATGGTCTCGTCGCTCCAGTCTTCTGGGAAGTGCATCTAGCGAGTGACTTCATGGGCAAATGGGTCTGGCCAGTAATTGCTCGTTCCTGGGTTCTAATAAGTTGCCCGTTATGATTTTTTAGATTTATGCATGAGGAACAATGGCGTGGTCAAGATGTCAAACCGTTTTGAAAGCCCATGGAGTCATAGAATCATACAGCACAGAAGGAGGCCATTCAGCCCATAGTGCCCGTGTCGGCTCTTTGAAAGAGCTATCCAATTAGTTCCACTCCCCTGCTCTTTTCTCATAGACCGCAATTTTTGTTCTTTTCAATTGTATATCCAATTCCCCTTTGAAAGTTACTATTAAATCTGCTTCCACCACCCTTTCGGGCAGTGCATTCCAGCTCATGACAACTCGCTGCGTAATTATTCGCCTTCTCCGTTATTATTCACCACCCAGAGAAGAAGAGGGGAGAATATTGGGGACATGCATAGGGCCACCTACAAAAAGGAACATAAGGTGAAATCATTACTGGGAGACATTGTTTGGGGTCTCACTTTTCAACCATCTAACCATTGTTGACCTGCCAAATATAGGAGCAACACATCAATAAACAGAAAATGTTACAATGTGAGAGAAATAGAATAAGCCAATCACGTTTGACATCTGGTATATGAAAATGCACGTTAGGGAGAAGAGTTTTCCATTTTTAGCCACCTCTGTCATAGTCAGAATTACGGTGCGCCCACAGTACTGGTGCGATACACCGCTGTACTGCTTCCCCAGCTTATTTTCCATAACCCATCGCTTCCGACATGTACTTTCTATTGGTCACCCTTCCTAATATCTCCTGCTGTGGCTTCTTCCGTTTCTTTGTATTAGGACCGTGTAAATCGCTTTGGGACATTTTCCTGCATTAAAAGAGTTACATAAATGCACAGAGATCCTGCGGCGCTACAGCCCGCTATCCTGCGATTGACTTGGGCTGGAGATTGGTGCTACCCTGGGAGAAACGAATAAACGGTCGTTTTCCACGCCGTTTCTTTGGAAGTTGCATCGGACTCTTATTTAAATTACCAAGAGACCGAGAAATTTCGGGGCCACATGTTGGAGAATTGCCTTATTATTCGATTATGGCTGTATTGATTCGAATATAATAATCAATTTTATTCTCCTTAAATCTCACAGCGACGCCACAAACGGAATATAACCAGGTGTAACCCTCTTCATCCAACACTTTATTCCATATTTATATGTCCTTGACAATCATGTTTGCCCATTGGTTGCCAGAAACATGTAAATGTTTTTAATCTGCCATAAAATATCACATAATCGATTAAAACGTCACACGCGATCGCACTTATTACATTAAATGTCTCAATTATCTTTCAGTGTCTTCCAGTAGATATGTATCACCTCCCACTATAATCCCCCCTTCTTATCAGCTAAATTAAAGGTAGAGCAAATTCATACCCAATACGTGTGCACAAGTATTTTTCACCGAAATAATTCAAATAAAACTCCTTCAATTCTTTTCAACTTTGAGTGACCATGTCAGGACGCCATGGCTGCCGCAGATAGGGAACTCTGCTCTAGCTGATAAAGTGATTAACCATAAACAAGCCTTTGGCGTAAATAAGCAGCCCCACCCAGTGTCGCGTTAAGACGTACACAGAGTGTGCGCTGGATCAGAGCAACGCGTCACAGCACGAAACTACCAAAAGGCCATCGAACTCTGTGGTTATTAGCAATTGAATTTTTATTGGTGTGGTTGGTTAAAATTCATGGATTCATTTGTCCCCCTAATAATTCAGAGTAACTCGAGGCAGCACTAAAGGGAGTTGTTGTGTATGAAAGCATGATAGGCATCCCAGGCACTGTCGTGTACTGGCTAAAAACGTGTACAACGTTCTAATGTGCATAACAACTCAAGAAAAAGGTCAAGGGTCAGAAAAGAGCTCTTGCACTCATTGAGCAGATCCTACTAGTACTCCACTTCAACCAGCCTATCGTCTAAGTGCATTTTGAACTAGTGTCTTTGACTTATTTCCAGCATGTTCTGCTTTTATTTCAGATTTCCAGCATTTGCAGTCTTTTGCTTTATACCTGGCAGGGTAGTTTATTCCAATTGTTTATCACTCCTTCAGTAAAGGTTTTTCTCTAAGATTTGTTTTAGAATATTTAGCAACAAGCTGAATATTATTGTTCACATACAGTGAATCCATCTGCCCAATGCTAAACCTCGTTGTATTTCGCATTTGCAAACAAATTAAGGCCCTTCGAAACATTTTTTCATGTAGACCGTGTCTCTTTAAATTCATCCAACTGTGGAGTCTTGTCCATCCACCACTTCATTGCCCCACGATTGAAGAAAGAAAATCTTGCATGTATGTAGTGCCCTTTACGATAATGAAGTACTTTTTTTAAGTGTAGTCACTGTTGTAATGTAGGAAACACAACAGCCAATTTGTGCACAGCAAGCTCCCACAACCAGCAATGAGATAATGACCAGATAATCTGCTTTACTGATGCTGGTTCAGGGATAAATGTTGGCCAAGGTGGGGAGAGCTCCTTCTTCTAAATAGTGTCCGTGGGATCTTTTACGTCCACCTCAGAGGGCAGATAATTTGTTATTGTTCGGTTTAACGTCTCATCAGAAAGACGGCACCTCCAACAGTGCAGCATTTCCTCAGTACTGCACTGGAGTATTTGCCTAAATCTCTGGAGTGAGACTTGAACCCACGACCTCTTGACTCAGAGACAAGAGTGCTATCAACTGATCCACAACTGCCACAATTGGCAGCCCCGCCTTCAGGGATATAAGCGCTAAACTCTGGAATACCCTCCCTGCACTTCTCCTCCTCTCTCCTCCTTTAACACCTTCTTAAAGCTTACCTATTGGACGAAGCATTTAGTCACCCATCTTAACCTCCTTCTTTGGCTCGTGTCAATTTTTGTCTGATTACACTCTTGTGAATCATCTTAGGATGTTTAACTATGTTAAAGGCACAAAATAAATGCAAGTTGTTGTTCGTTGTTGAACATACATATAACAATTAATTTTTACGAACTCTGAACGACCCTAGAATAATTCTTAGGTATTTCCGGGGCTCTTTTACTCTGTGTTTTGAATGTCATGTTCTGAATGTCATTGAGTTCTGTAAAGTGAAAATGCCACAGTTCCCCTGTAACTCAATCCACACAGCTATGGAGGGAGGTTATGCACTTCCTGCACCTTTCTGCAGTGAAAGCACAGTTTTTTGTCCAGTGTTAAACTGGGAAGTATACGCCTTATTTCAGACAATTTTCAAAGTACTACAGTTAATATTAAAGCTGTTGTCCTTCCTAAAATATAGCATGGAGGACCACAAATGGGCTGTCTGTGCCAAAGACCCTCTTGCCTTTGAGATCAAACTGATCAAATTGTTGTTTCCTTAGAGGACAATGTTATTTTATACGCTCACTGCCTCATAACAGTCAGGGAAAATGATGGTTTGAGTTGCTGGTAGATATTAGAAACAAACTTTTCCGAATGTTAACATATGAGATTTACAGATCTTGGACCAGACAACTTTAATTTTTCTGCTTACTGAAATATGAAAGATAAATGTTTGCCACCCAGCAAACAGCAATGTGGTAATGAACAGATAATCTGTTTTTGTTATGTTGATTGAGGGATAAATATTGGTTAGGACACTAAAGATCACTCCCCTGCTCTTCTTCAAAATAGTGCCATGGGAACTTTTACGTCCACCTTAGAGGGCAGACAGGGCCTCGGTTTTAAGACTCATCCAAAGAAAGATACCTCCGACAGTGCAGCACTCCATCAGTACTGTACTGGAGTGTCAGCCTAGACTTTTGTGCTCAAGTCTCTGGAGTGGAACTTGAACCCAGAACCATCTGACTCAGAGGAGAGAGTGCGACCAACAGAGCCATGGCGGACACATCTAAGAAATACATTCTAAAAAATGTATTTTAACATCTTATGGGCTGATTCTATTTTTATTGAATTTTGAAGTATTGCATTCTCCATATCTTGCTGGTCGCGCTGCGTCCATGTATTATTCAGCTATAAATCCTGCACTCATTTGTCTAAATGCGTGGTATTTTTCTGGGGAAACAAAAGAATGCAGTGGGCAACTGATCTGATCTCTGCTGAACTACATGCCATAATTAGGGGGAAATTGTTAATTCTGGGTGCCCTACTGCACATATATAAGGGTACAGGTTTTGAATCATAGGCACTTACTCACCAATAACCTGCTCACTGATGCTCAGTTTGGGTTGCCAGGACCATTCAGCTCCAGACTTCGTTACAGCCTTGGTCCAAACATCGACAAAAGAGCTGAATTCCAGAGGCGAGAGTGACTGCCCTTGACATCAAGGCAGCATTTGACCGAGTGTGACATCAAGGAGTCTAGTAAAATTGAAGTCAATGGGAATCACGGGGAAAGTGTCCACTGGCTGGAGTCGTACCTAGCACAAAGGAAGATGGTTGTGGTTGTTGGATGTCAATAATCTCAGCCCCAGGATATCGCTGCAGGATTTCCTTAGGGTAGTGTCCTAGGCCCAACCATCTTCAGCTGCTTCATCATGACCTTCCCTCCATCATAAGTTCAGAAGTGGGGATGTTCACTTATGATTGCACAGTGTTCAGTTCCATTCGCAACTCCTCAGATAAGGAAGCAGTCCATGCCCGCATGCAACAAGACCTGGATGACATTCAGGCTTGGGCTGATAAGTGGCAAGTAACTTTATGCCACACAAGTGCCAGGCAATGACTATCTCCAACAAGCGAGAGTCTAACCATCACCCCATGACATTCAACGGCATTACCATTGCCGAATCCCCCACCATCAACATCCTGGGGGGTCACCATTGACCAGAAACTTAACTGGACCAGCCACATAAATACTGTGGCTGCAAGAGCAGGTCAGAGGTTAGATATTCTGCGGCGAGTGTCTCCCCTCCTGACTCCCCAAAGCCTTTCCATCATCTACAAGGCACAAGTCAGGAGTGTGATGGAATACTCTCCACTTGCCTGGATGAATGCAGCTCCAAAAATACTCAAGAAGCTCAACACCATCCAGGAATCACACAATCCACAATCAAGCAGCCCTATCCACCACATTAAACATTCACTCCCTCCACCACTGGCGCACTGTGGCTGCAGTGTGTACCATCTACAAGATGCACTGCAGCAACTCACCAAGTCTTCTTCGGCAGCACTTCCCAACCCCACGATCTCTACCACCTAGACGCACATGGGAACACCATCACTTGCAAGTTCCTCTCCAAGTTACACACCATCATGACTTGGAAATATATCACCGTTCCTTCATCGTCACTGGGTCAAAATCCTGGAACTCCTTCCCTAACAGTACTGTGGGAGTACGTTCACCACACAGACTGCAGCGTTTCAAGGCGGCTCACCATCACCTTCTCAAGGGCAATTAGAAATCGGCAATAAATGCTGGCCTTGCCAACTACGCCCACATCCCAGGAATGAATTAAAAAAATGTCAGTCTGCTCATAGAAACCTTTTCAATGTGAATACAGAACAGAAAAATAGGAGAAAATCCCAAATTATTACACACATCTCAGATATTCAGGGATAGAATGAAAGAAAATCAGATGATTATTTTCTCTCACCTCTAACGTCCAGCATCTTTCTTGTTTTATTTTCTTAATCCTACACTTGCCTTTCTTTCTTTGAACTTGTCTCCCTTGTTGCTCCTAAGTTCAAAATATGTTTTCCTTTATAATCTTATACACTGTCTCGTACTCTAACTTATTCTCTCCTCCGACTTCAAAGTATGAATCTCTTTAACAAAAGCAAAATACTGCGCATGCTGGAAATCTGAAATTAAAAACAGAAAATGCTGGAACCGTTCAGCAGGCCAGGTAGCTTCTGTGGAGAGAAAAGCAGTTACTATTTCCGGTCGATAATAAATGTCATCGACCTGAAACGTTAACTGTTTCTCTCTCCACATATGTTGTCTGACCTGCTGAGTATTTCCAGCATTTTCTCTTTTTTAATTATGAAACTCTTTACCTCCCTTAGTAATCCTTTCTTCCTACCTAAACTGGGCGTCAGCTTCTTGGTTTTTCGTTTCTTCTCGTCTTTTCCACCTTGGTGTTGTTCGACACAATGAGTTTCAGCAATGAGTATAATGCTCTTGCAGGCAGTCACAGTCCTTTTTTCAAACAGGGCTTATCAGCTTTGCTGGATATTTAAGTATATCCGGCGACTGTAGTAGCGTAGATGAGTTGGCGTGTTCTTGTTTTCAGTTTATCTCTGTCACCCTCTTGGAGCTGCATGTTATCTCAGCATGACAAGGAAGCGTGTCAAAGAGGTTTCAGATCTTTGCAAAACCCGATAGCAGTGGTCACTGTTATTACTCTAATACTGTCTTTATAGTGTACCTACTATTGGAATGTGAACAGTATTTTAGCAGCAATGTAAGTAAGGAGCGAGGGTTACAGGAAGATGGAATCAGAAAACGGGGAATGATAGAAGTCAACTAATGCGATACACTGAGCAAATAGTGAGAATTCTCATCCAAACATGAAAAAAAATATGTTTACATGACTGCTTGTGATAACTCTCATGCGATGAGTTGCATCTGAGTTTGTGCAGAAAAGCAGATTATTCAGAATATTTTTAAAATATAAATTCAGTATTCATAAGTCAACATGCACATCACTGCCGGTGACGGGAAAGGTATGTGACCAGGTAATATCTGGTATGAAATTGGCAGCATTTAAGTCCATCTAGAAAGTAGGCAAAGGATGGATTTCAATGCACCCTCGCCTCTGAGTCAGACGGTCGTGGGTTCAAGCCCCACTCCAGGGACTTGAGCACAAAATTCAAGACTGACACTTCAGTGCAATGTTGAGGGAGTGCTGCACTGTCGGAAGTGCCATCTTTCGATGAGTCTTTAAACCGAGGCCCTTAGAAACATAGAAACATAGAAAAATAGGAGCAGGAGTAAGCCATTCGGCCCTTTGAGCCTGCTCCGCCATTCAATATGATCATGGCTGATCCTCTATCTCAATACCATGTTCCCTCTCTCTCCCCATAACCCTTGATGCCTTTTGTGTCTAGAAATCTATCTATCTCCTTCTTAAATATATTCAGTGACTTGGCCTCCACAGCCTTCTGTGGTAGAGAATTCCACAGGTTCACCACCCTCTGAGTGAAGAAATTTCTCCTCATCTCAGTCCTAAATGTCCTACCCCGTATCCTGAGACTGTGACCTCGTTCTAGACCGCCCCAGCCAGGGGAAACATCCTCCGTGCATCCAGTCTGTCTAGCCCTGTCAGAATTTTGTACGTTCCAATGAGATCCCCTCTCATTCTTCTAGACTCTAGTGAATACAGGCCTAGTCGACCCAATCTCTTCTCATACGACAGTCCTGCCATCCCAGGAATCAGTCTGGTGAACCTTTGCTGCACTCCCTCTATGGCAAGTATATCCTTTCTTAGGTAAGGAGACCAAAGCTGCACACAGCACTCCAGGTGTGGTCTCACCAAGGCCCTATATAACTGTAGCAAGACATCCTTGCTCCTGTACTCAAATCCTCTTGCAATGAAGGCCAACATATCATTTGTCTTCCAAACTGCTTGCTGCACCTGCATGGTTGCTTTCAGTGACTGGTGTACAAGGACACCCAGGTCCCTTTGTACATCAACATTTCCCAATCTATCACTATTTAAATAATACTCTGCCTTTCTGTTTGTCCTACCGAAGTGGATAACTTCACATTTATCCACGTTATACTGCATCTGCCATGTATTTACCCACTCACTCAACTTGTCTAAATCGCCTTGAAGCCTCTTTGCATCCTCCTCACAACTCACAATCCCTCCTAGTTTTGTGTCATCAGCAAACTTGGAAATATTACATTTGGTTCCCTCATCCAAATCATTGATATATATTGTGAATAGTTGGGGCCCAAGCACTGATCCCTGCGCTACCCCACTAGTCACCACCTGCCACCCCGAAAATGACCCATTTATTTCTACTCTCTGTTTCCTCTCTGTTAACCAATTTTCAATCCATGCCAGTATATTACCGCCAATCCCATGTGCTTTAATTTTGCACACTAACCTCTTATGTGGGACTTTATCGAAGGCCTTCTGAAAATCCAAATACACCACATCCACTGGTTCTCCCTTATCTATTCTATCAGTTACATCCTCAAAAATCTCCATAGGTTTGTCAAACACGATTTCCCTTTCATAAATCCATGTTGACTTTGTCTAATCCCGTTGATATTTTCTAAGTGTCCTGTTATCACATCCTTTATAACAGACTCTAGCATTTTCCCTACTACTGATGTTAGGCTAACCGGTCTGTCGATCCCGGTTTTCTCTCTCCCTCCTTCTTTAAATAGTGGGGATACATTTGCCACCCTCCAATCTGCAGGAACTGTTCCATAATCTATCTTTTGCTAAAAAAAAATTTGCTTATCAGAGTGAAAAATGTCAGTGCTGGGGAATCGAGCATTTTCCGCATGGGGAACCAAATGTCAACACAAAGCATTGGCAGGTTAGGTATAGCACAGGTTAGATGCAGGTACACTGTACCATCAAACACTGTCAGGTTAGGTGAAGGGTGGTCAGGTGCAGAGTAAATTATATTTCTAATCCACCCAACAACGTGCGTGCTCTTTTGAAAATTATAACAGAGTTAAAAAGAATGGTTTGACAGAACTGCATTTGTCCTCATTGGAGGAAGAACATTAAGAGTGGTCACGACCGAGGGCATTAAAATCTGAAAAGCAATGTTAAATGAGTTATTTAATTTAAAAGATCATCATTGAGTAAGAAGAGTAAGAAACACACAATCGACAATTGGAAGTAAGATATTTTGGTCATCAGAAAAGTAAAAGGCTCCATCAAACCTACTTAATGTTAATGTTGATGAATTTTTTTTTAAAGCTAGAAGAATATGTTTGACTGAAAGCTACAGTAGAAGGTACAGACATGGACGATCAAATATTCTAAGGATCACAATGGCTCCAATTCTTAGGTTCTGACCTGTATAACAAAGGTACTCGCCAGTTTGCAGCTAACAGCAATGCGTGTGTTCCTCTGTCTCCAATGTAGGCTTCGCAAAATCCCCCAGAAACTCGAACAGAGCCCTAAAGGGAGTGATTTTTGGACTTTTCATACAAACTTGGGATGATGGGGCCTAAGTGAAGTGATTTGATGTAAAAACCTAAAGATCAGGGAAGAAAAAAGCCTGAGGAAACTGACTTTTTGAATCTTACTGTTGGGAGAGACACCTTTCACAGACACAAGCTGCGAGGGGCGTGGCCGGGCAGTGAACAGATCAAGCTGTCTGGGAATTGTTTACACTGCAAATCCTACCAAGGTGCAAGAGACAAAGCAAAAACTCACAAACACATTCAAATATGAATCCCCAGGGGCAAACAAGATGCTGGAAATCTAAAAACGATTCAATGACAATAAAACTTCGATCACACAGTTTCATAGCCATTATCCCATCAAAAAAACCAATCAACCAGGTATTGTCGAAGTTTCGACTTCCGAGTAAGACTCTTAAACAATATCGTCAAAGAAGGCTTTATTATTATATTTTGCGTGCAAGGAGAATGCAACCATAGCCAAATAGCTACGACTACAGACTGAAGAATCACAGAAAATGGAAGATCTTATGCACTAAAAATACAAGCTTCCCATATCACATGACATGTTGTTTAAGGTAAGCTAAGTTACGAGTTAAAAGACACATAAGAAATGCCTTACAGTGAGACTAACTAATCTCTACAAAATGGAGTCTATCTATCTGTTCTTCTCTCACCAAGGCCAAGGCACCTGGTTGTTTACTTCACTAGCCCTTGGTTATCTCAATTTAATTAGAAGAAGCCTGTTGTTTCTTTGTGCTGTCAGACTTTTCTGACAGCATAGTCTGAAACTTTAAATTCATTTTCATGAGAAACATAACAACGGATTCTTGCTTTCCAAACAAGTCAGAGTCGGCCATTTTGTATCATTCTTTGTTCAAGGAAGCCATTTTGTCTGAGACAAACACTGCACTTCCACATTCCCCCCTTTTTTTGTCCTTCTAGGACAAAATAGCTCAATTTAACCCTTTCGGTCTTTCTTGTCGGTTCCTGTACCAAATTTGGATTTTGGCCAGTGATGCCAACTTCTTTTCTGTTTTAACCATCCTCAGGATTATACCTGTATTGATGGCTGACCTTATTTAAGGATCGTCTCTCCTTTCTGTCTATCCTTAGGGTTGGGCATGTAATTCTTTAAATTCTAATTTGTCCAGTCTTAATTTTGGCCACTGTAACTGGCATCATCTTGGTCATCTAATCCTTAAAAATTTATCTTACCCAATCGCCTTAGCTCTTCCCCTAGGAGACTGTTCTTCTCTTCCTCTTCATTTATTTCCCTCTGTACTATCATACTTCCTCCAGGTATAACTGCCTTACGTAGCCTATTACAACAGCATTTAATCATTGTGACAAACAGAATTACTGCTATCATTACTACTAATCCATACAATAATATTTGTCCCATTGATCCCAGCCATCCTCCCAGTATCCAGTCAAACCATCCTTGGTTCTTTGGATCCTTATACTGACTCACTGCATCTCTTATGTGTTTAACTATGTTAGTTATATTTTCTGAACTGTCTGGGATATAGGTACAACATTCACTCCCTATCAAAGCACAAGTTCCTCCTTTATTTGCCAACAGATAATCTAATGCCATTCGATTCTGCAATGTCATTACTCTTATAGCTAGCATTTCAGCACTAATTTCGGACAATCCTTCCTCAGTTTCATTTGCCACTTTTTCTATCAGATCTGCTAGCTCGGTTACTTCTCCTATTAACTTCCCTATTCCGTATGGGGCTATTAATACTCCAAAGACTCTTTCATAAGTTGCTATCTCTCTTTTACTTCTTTGGAATTCATAATGTTCTCCTATATTGTCTAAAATGTGGATATAAGGTACTACATAACCCAAATAGCAGGACCCTGTCCAGTTATGTGGCAACCATGGATAAGCCTTGTTCCCGCATATAAAATAGGTGCAATTATAGGCCGTCAAGTTACCCTCTCCTCCCATCCATATTCGGATAGGATCGCCTGTCCAGTGGGACCTACTGGTTTTATTATTTACTTTAGTCCAGTCAAACTGAAAAAATCCCTGCTCAAGCAGGCCAGGAATTGGTGGTTGCCACATGACTGTTTGATTACAGGAACTCTCTCCGACTTTCTTTTCATCTTGCATCCTGCTTACTGTAGCCTGCTTTTTAAAACATAATGCCCCTTGTGGTCTACCAACTCCTGAGGTATTAGTTAATACAAGAAATGGGGGTGTTCGAGTATGATTATAATTGGGCTGATACCACCCCTGAAAGGTGGTTAGGTAATACCCTGCTGATCTCCACTGTTCTACATCTGAGGTCTTATCCGGGTCCCTTGAACTGTTTCTTCTTATTTCCCATTCTGCTGTTTCGGAAGTATTAAAGGGAATTGATCTGAGGGGGATCCCTCCCGTGGTGTGAATAGGTATATGGGCACAGACCCAACAACTAGATCTACCACTAATTTTAGCATGCTCATAAGACATGTACAAGAAAGTGTTAACATGTAATTCTCGTTTCTTCCGGGATCCTTCCCCACCTCTTTGGCACGTCATGCGTATCAGTCCGATTAGTATGCAAAATATAAGTAACAGCTTCATTTTTTCGACTCCATTTTTTTCCTATTGTCCCCCACCCTGTGTTGTTTTGCATTTTATGATTCCCTTATCACTTCTATTTGTCTTTTGATGCTTGATATTCGACCTTGCTGGCATTTCTGCTATCTATTCCTGGCTGCATGTTGTCAGTTTCTGTTCTAAGAATTAAAACCCATCTTTGAATCTAACAGCTATTTCTTACAATTCCCTTCTTTGAGAAGGAAATAACCCTTATTGACTTCTCACAATCGGCTCTTGACTAATCTAGCTAGTTCTTATTGCTCTCTCAACTTGGGCATTAGTTAGTAGGGAGTCTTGAAGATTTCTCCCTTCTAATAGTCCATTCCGGTGTTCCAATTCTGCCCCACCTGGGGTATTGTTGTGGTAAAAGTGAGATGGTTACCTGAAACAAAATGGACTCTGTGAAACAAAATGGACTCTGTGAAACAAAGGGACTCTGTGAAACAAAATGGACTCTGTGAAAAGACATTAAAATGTGCTAACCAACCTTGAGCTACCTCCTGTCATTTACTGAAACTACAGAACAGACAAAAGCCAGACCACCAAGGTCCAGATAACGGTTGTTCTTAAAGGAATGTAATTGGAGGTCATTGTTGCTAGGGGGGAATAATTGGCTAAAGTGTAACTAACCAAGACTGCTGTGCTTGTGGAATGTATAAAAAGAAGTACAACAGCCATTTTAAATTGAGAAGAAGTGACTGTGCACTACTTCTCCCAAAGCTTTGTTCAATAAACTGCATGTTGAATCTTTAAGTCTGACTCCGAGTGGTGATTTCCCACAACAAATTGGCGTCACGAACAGGATCTCACTGCTGGTGAGTTGATCGGTTGGCCTCGATCAGCGAACTGGAGTAGAGATTATTGAACTGTGGGAGTCAGACTGAGCCAACAATGCAGTTAAAAACCGGTAAAAATTAGGGGAATTTATGGGACTATCGGATAGAAACGGGAATTGATTGCTTGTGCTGATCGACTAAGGACAAGGAAGTGCCTGTCTCAAACGCGCAGCCTTAGACCGGTTGTTAAGAGGGGAAATCCCCCACGCGATGGTCAGGACCATAAAGTGGGCGTAGAGGCACCAAGGCACTTAGGATCGTGAAGCACAAGTAGTAAGGACCATTCGGCATCAAACTCTGTAGTGGCGAACAAACGCAGAGGTACATAAAGTATAAGAATTCACGAGTATGTACTGTTTGTAGTTTTAAGCGGTGCGGTAAGGAGCTGATCACCCTGACCTAGAGCCGGACTCCGGTGGAGGAAACACGTTGCTGAGACGGTAATCGTGGCCGTGAGTATAAACAGATAGGGGGTTTAAAAGCCCGTAGGAGAGGGGGGTTTAAAAGCCCGCAAGATAGGGGGTTTAAAAGCCCGTAAGAGACGAGGGTTCCGGTGGAGGAAACACGTTGCTGAGACGGTAATCGTGGCCGTGAGTATAAACAGATAGGGGGTTTAAAAGCCCGTAGGAGAGGGGGGTTTAAAAGCCCGCAAGATAGGGGGTTTAAAAGCCCGTAAGATGAAAGATGGGGAAACTAAGTGGGGACCTGCAGGTTCCCTTATTGATAAATATATGACAGACAGACGCTCGTTGATTAAGAAGATGCAAAAGGATGGCTGGGATGTTTCCCAGACCTTAGAACAACAGAGAGTTAATATGGGGAAAAGTCGTTGCATACAAAAGTTTATTACGTACGGGGCAGGGAGTTCCATGGAAAGCTGGTGGTTCAATACTACCAGTTTGATGAATTTGACTAATAACAGACCATGGAATGGGACTAAACGATTGAATACTGACAATATACATATATATATATACATATACATATATACAAGATTTGTTGAGTGAAAGGAATCTTAAAAGGAATACTGGGATCTCAGTTGTGTGAAAAGTGTGTAAAAGATTCCTGATTGTGTGAATGTTTAAGTTTGTTAAGTTACAGTATTATTTTGTCCCTGGGAAAAAAAAAATCTGCCTAAAAAAAGTGTCTGTCAGTTTGTTTATGTTTTAGCTCCACCCACTCTTTTGTACAGAGAGCTAAAAGCTGTTTTTAACTCTTTGAAGACTTGTCTTGAATGATACTCAAGTGTGTTGTTTTAAGTTTGTTAATTGTTTTACAAAAGAGGTATAAGCTTCAGCCTTGAAGTCACAGTTGCCAATGTGCCTGGAAAGAAAATGACAATTAATTTGAATGTTTACAAGGCATGGTAATTGTTTCTTTGTTAATGTGACGATGTGTTCTTTATTTTGCAACTGACACTGGTTAGTTTAAAAAAAAATTGATCTGGATTGAATTGGAATTATTGAGGTTAATTAACCTATTAAAAACCAGACTTTCATTGTGCACGGTGAAATTCTGGTTGGTGTAAATTTGTGTAGACCGCATTGAATAAGATATTTAATGGTCTGAAACCAGATTTTGAAATATTTACAGTCTTGGATACAGAATGGGTTCTGGTCCATACCATTGGCAGAGGAATCACAAGGAAATTCACCTTTACTGTCAGGGATAGACAGGAATTTTATATCAGACTTTGCAGGGAAAGCATTGTACCAGAGGAAAAAATAAATAAAAATAAATAAATAATAATTTGAATTACAATTTAAGTTAAGCTGGTGTGTAAAAACTGAGAAGAACAACAAAAAAAAAAAAAAAAAGTTTGTTTAGCAAAAGATTAAGTTTCGGTCTAAGATTTAACCTTGGAGTTGCGGTTGCTATGGTGAAATCTTCCAAAGCACTCTGATTTGATTTGTTTAAATTCAATGTTTTTACAGTATTTTGGAAAGACATCTGAAGAAAGGACAATAAGAAATATGATGTAATTTACTAGTTCTGCAAGCATGTGCTATTTTGTTTTGTTTTATCTGTTCTGTTCGTGTTCAGTTAAAGTGTGAAAACACAACTGCTTTTTTTGGATCGGGAAAGTTTTTTTTTAATTTACGTGAAGTGACGCAATTGCGTGCGCCTGATAATGTTTTGCTCCACCTTCTTAAAAACCTGCAAAGGAGTTAACCCTTTCCACTGACAGCTGATTAAGTTCATCAAGCAATAACTTCGGTGTGACATTTAAAGATATTGGACATTATTAATTTTAAGTTAATATTTCCCCACAGTGACAGAAGGAAAATTATGATTTGATAAATTAACCCCTTGGGCTCTAAGCAGAGTCACAATGGATTCTCTTCTTTCTTTTGTTATATGGAAGTTACCTTGTAAACTAATTGCAGCACTTCTGTCTCTAATGTTAAAACACTGTATAAACCACCTAGCCTGGAAATCATTTGTTTCTGAAATTGGAAATGGAAGATAAATTGATAGAAATGAAATTGAACATAGGTTTTGTCAATCAGTTCAACAGTACTGCTGTTTGGATTTTGGGATAATTTTGTAATAACAATATAGACTCAGGCACTAGATATATTTTGGGTTACTTTTGGGAAAATAAAAGATCCTCTAAAATAATGATAAATAAAAAGTGTTAGTAACTTGGACCTAGTGAGAATGTTTAATCTATGTTTTCAATCTTAAATATTGTACTGGACAGTAAAGTTACTCCAGGGCTCATGAATGAGATATGAATGGTAATTAATGGGATGTATAAAATTGAAACAGGAGAAATTACACTGCTGAATGGGAATTTTAAAAAACTTGCTAGTGAAAGTCAGGAAAGTGCAGTTAAGAATAGTAAATTGATAGCTTTCTCTTGGAGACATTTGTGTCCCTGCCTATAATGAACTTTTAAGAAAACTGAATTTGATAGCCTGGCCACTATCCAAGATATTGGGACCATGCAGAAGAAGATGAACAAAGACAGTCTTTTGATAAGATACCTGAAAGCCCGAGAAAGGCACATGTGGCATGATATTGAGATACCGGTATGAGTGTGCAAATGTGATTTGTTACGTATGAAGCGATTACCATCTGGGAATGTATGGTGAATCTGCACTGAAGAACGGGTCTCAGACAGGCTCAGTTACTGGACAACAGCAAGACATGAAATGGTTAATGTGGCTCAGGAGAGCAAGACAACTTTTAAAGCATTGACACATACTCCATCGAGAAACTATCTAATTAATGAAACAATCAGAATAGAGTTAAACACACTGGTACCTGTTAGAAGGATTGAAATTGAAGTTGAAGTGGAGAGTTACCTGGAATCTGAATTGGGACAATTGAGGGCTAAGGAGAAATCATGTTTAGTAAGAATTATCCACAAGATGGATATGAGTAAAAGAGAGATCTGGAGAATCTTTTAAGTCCATGATTTGTTGATTAAATGTTAAACTGTAATGTTGCTTGAAATCAGGAAGATAGAAGAAACAGAGGATACCCCAGGCGGGGCAGAATTGGAACACCGGAAAGGACAGTTGAATTTGAATTTGAAAAGACTTAAATAATGAAGCTGTTATTTACGTTTTACCTACTAATCGGACTGATATGTATAGCCTGCCAAGGGAGAAGAAAAGAACCCCGAAAGAAACGAGAATTACATATGAACACTTTTTTTGTATATATGTCATATAAGTATGCCAAAAAAAGTGGGATAAACGCCTGTTGGGTATGTAGCCATATTCCTACCCATGTGAAAGGAGGAATACCTCTGCGACCGATACCCTTGAACCTCACAGATATGGCAGAATGGATAATTAATAAAAATCATACAAAACAGAAAAATACCACCCTATCCACCTTCGGAATTAAATGGGAACAAAAGTGGTCTAGCCTAAGAAACGAGTTTAAGGGGGGAGGATATTCGTTAGAAAATTTTAAGGGATGGTACAAGCCGACGTATGATTATACGAAAGTACCTCCTTTTCTAGCCCTTACCAATACATCAGGAAAGGGCCGACCGATCGGGGATATATGCTGGGAACGCGATCTAGGACAGACTAAAGGGAACAGAGTTAATATGGGGAACACCCATACAAATTGATTCGGATCAAGGGTCGCACTTCACCGGAAAGGTGATAAAAACAGTGTGCCAACTGATGGGAATAAAACAAAAATTCCACATCCCTTACCATCCGCAGAGTTCTGGAATGGTAGAACGCATGAACCGAACCCTTAAGAATGCCCTGGCCAAGGCCATGCAAACGTCAGGAAAAACGTGGACAGAAGTATTACCGATTATATTAATGAAGTTAAGAGCCACGACAAACCGGACAACCGGATTAACCCCTTATGAACTAATGACAGGAAGGGCGATGCAATTACCAGAAAACATCATAACAGGTGGGGCCGATGTAGGCCCACTAAAGGACAAAATTAAGCGATATGTTTTGGAACTAAGCGCCCAACTAAAAGGGATGCGTAAATTAGTAAGAGACAATCAGGAAGAAAGAGACGCACAGAGAGAGCTTGAAATGCTCCCTGCCGTCCCGATGGCAGGACGTCGCGTCATGGTAAAAACATTACCTGAAAAACCGGGGTTTGCACCAAAATGGAATGGCCCATATGAGGTCATAATCAGTGGAGACACCTGTGCCTGTCTGGACATAAGAGGGAAGGGTGTATGGAAACATTGGACCCAGCTGAAATTGTACAAAGAAATTAATGAGTAGCATACGATTCACGATTAATCAATAAAGTAACCAGGATACCTTCCCCAAACAGGTGACGACTGCAAGCAAGTCCAAATTAATATTATATTGTTGGAACGTAACAAATATGTCTAAGATAGCGTATATAATTGCGTCACTCTATGTTGTCACGGTTGTAAAGCTGACAGGATTAAAAGATAACTTATTTTACAAGACCCATGTACATTTACACGGTAATCGAACCGTGTGTTACCCGCTAGCCCAATCCGTAGAGGCCCTGTTCGTGGCCACCCCCAGGTGGACCCCCCTTGATTTATATACGGCAGATACCTCGGACGTACCCTGTAAGGGACATACAGGTCAATATGGGAGGGGTATACAGGGAAGATGTGTGGAACTAATAAACTCCACAAATCCTGTGTGCAGGGGGGTCCGGGGAGTAAACGGGAGAGTATGCTCAGACGATACAAGCTACCCGCTTTGCTTCTCGGGACAAGGATGGGGGTGTGCATATGCCTTGGTCCCCGAGAATGTTTCCTGTGTACAGACGCAGTGTGCCCGTCAGCACTGTCAAGTAAACAGAGGCCAGTTTGCTTGTACCTGTAACGAGCAAAGATGCCTGAATGTGACCGCGGGGAGGCAATTCATTTGTGGTCAGTGTAATGGGACTCATGTCAGCTCAGCCACATGGACATACCCGTTTGATACTTACCAATTGGTAGGATCGGGTGGAAAGTCAAGTGAACCGAGCAATTGGCGGTATAATCAGTTCGTACGGAGAAATAACCAGGATGTTAAATGTTACCGAGCCAAAAAGGGATTTGTGTTCCTCCTCGACGGTACCTTCACGACGGCAACACCAACCCTCCCGATCCTCTTTGCAGTAGGAGCAATAGGACCACTCACTGTTCCATGCCCTCGAAAGGGGCATACCCGGAGAAAGATAGTAACACGGGCCATCAGCCAGGAATTTTGTGCCGATTGGAAGGATCCGGTCACACTGGGATCCTCACTCGGCTACGGGTTTCTAGGGGCCCTGTCTCTGGGGGGAACAGCAGGAGTGGTTAGTACTAAAAATAGGAACTATCTTATCTGTGGATTAACCATTCTGGGAAACAGCACAGCAAAGGGGCTGGATGCCATCAACCGAGAACTGGCTGAATTAAGATTGTACGCGCAGCAGACCCGCTATGCTGTGGATTATCAGTTAGCCCAGCAGGGGGGAGTATGCACAATAATCGGAGACAAATGTATAACGCATGTTACAGATGAATCCTACAACATCACCCAAGCCATTAATGACATAAGAAAGCAGCTCGATGACTTTAGACAAGGCCCCAAGAAGGGGAATGGCTGGCTCGAATGGTTATTGGGGGGATCTTGGGGGTCTTATTTAATGCATGGACTAATTATTCTTGTTATAATAATAATTGTCTGTTGTTTGATTATCGGATGTTTTAATATCTGCTGTAAAGTCATGATGGCTCGGATTGTGCCAGGGGCCAGCGTGGCCACTGAGGAAGAACATCTAATGGGAACACCCGAAGACGCCAGAGAAGGAGAGGGCGACCTAGACAGGTACCTGTGAAGAGTGACTTGGAGTCATATGTGCGGAACACCAGGGAGGTGGATTCCCCAAAGATATACACACACACATAGAGGTCGTTTGGTCATCTGGATTTCGTGAACATCCTCCAGGACCAAAAGGGGGAATTGTTGTGGTAAAAGTGAGATGGTTACCTGAAACAAAATGGACTCTGTGAAACAAAATGGACTCTGTGAAACAAAGGGACTCTGTGAAACAAAATGGACTCTGTGAAAAGACATTAAAATGTGCTAACCAACCTTGAGCTACCTCCTGTCATTTACTGAAACTACAGAACAGACAAAAGCCAGACCACCAAGGTCCAGATAACGGTTGTTCTTAAAGGAATGTAATTGGAGGTCATTGTTGCTAGGGGGGAATAATTGGCTAAAGTGTAACTAACCAAGACTGCTGTGCTTGTGGAATGTATAAAAAGAAGTACAACAGCCATTTTAAATTGAGAAGAAGTGACTGTGCACTACTTCTCCCAAAGCTTTGTTCAATAAACTGCATGTTGAATCTTTAAGTCTGACTCCGAGTGGTGATTTCCCACAACAGTATCCTCTGTTTCTTCTATCTTCCTGATGTTACCCCGCCTGGGGTCTCCTCTACATTGCTTCGGATCTTCTCTTTCGGTGTGCTCAATTTAATTTGTTAGTGCTGGTTAGTCATGGGCATTAGTACCCAATTGGCTTGTGTATCTTACTACATAGGTTACATATATCAAATACACTATCATTACAAGTTGGAGAACTACCAGAGCGTGTGAAATATTACAAATCTAAGTGTGTGCTGATATATTAAGCCCAATTATCCCACCAGTGTGAGTTGTCCCCATGCTGTCAATTTCAATATCTATTCTCAAGTTGTCTTGCTTCAGAACATAAAAATGCTTTAGGGAGGAGTTCAGTCGCATCATGAGCTCTTTGATAACCTTAGACAACAGGGGAATGTCATATCCGAATTGTGCCACATAATTGTGCAGCTCATACTTAAGTACCTCATTTACTGTCAGTTTCACTTGAGCATAGGTTTCGATATTATGTAAAATGTGTTGGTTAATGGGACAGGTCCTGTTAGACCCGTAAAGCATGGTAGTTGCGGTAGTAGTGACACAGGAGGCACCACCAAAACCACCTCATACTGGATTTGCACTGGTTTTTCCCACGCTCTGTTACCTACAAAACACAATTATTACAGTCACAGTTAAATTCAGTCTTACAATCATTTCAAGCAACATTACAGTTTAACATCTAATCAACAAATCATGGACTTAAAAGATTCTCCAGACCACTCTTTCACTCGTATCCATATTGTGGATATTTCTTACTAAACATGATTTCTCCTTAGCCCTCAATTGTCCCAATCCAGATTCCATGTAACTCTCCACTTCAACTTCAATTTCAATCCCTCTAACAGGTACCAGTGTATTTAACTCTATTCTGATTCATTAATTAGATAGTTTCTCAATGGAGTATGTGTCAATGCTTTAAAGGTTGTCTCGCTCTCCTGAACCACATCAACCACCTCATGTTTTGCTGTTGTCAAGTAACTGAGTATGTCTGATACCCGTTCTTCAGTGCAGATTCACCATACATTTCCAGATGGTAATTGCTTCATACGTAACAAATCACATTTGCACACTCATACCGGTATCTCAATATTATGCCACATGTGCCTTTCTCGGGCTTTCAGGTATCTTATCAAAAGATTGTCTTTGTTCATCTTCCTCTGCATGGTCCCGATGTCTTGGATAGTGGCCAGGCTATCATATTCAGTTTTCTTAAAAGTTCATTATAGGCAGGGACACAAATGTCTCCAAGAGAAAGCTATCAATTTATTATTCTTAGCTACACTTCCCTGACTTTCACTAGCAAGTTTTTAAAATTCCCATTCAGCAGTGTAATTCTCCTGTTTCAATCTTACACCTTCAATCACGTCCTCTCTCCTGTTTACACATCCCATTAATTACCATTCATATCTCATTCATGAGCCCTGGAGTAACTTTACTGTCCAGTACAATATTTAAGATTGAAAACATAGATCAAACATTCTCACTTGGTTCAAGTTATTAACACTTTTTATTTATCATTATTTTAGAGGATCTTTTATTTTCCCAAAAGTAACCCAATATATATATAGTGCCTGAGTCCATTTTGTTATTTCAAAATTATAACCAAAATCCAAACAGCAGTATTGTTGAACTGATAGGTTTTGTCAATGTTCAATTTCATTTCTATCAATTTATCTTCCATTTCCAATTTCAGAAACAAATGATTTCCAGCCTAGGTGGCTTATACAGTGTTTTAACATTAGAGACAGAAGTGCTGCAATTAATTTACAAAGTAACTTCCATATAACAAAAGAAAGAAGAGAATCCATTGTGACTCTACTTAGAGCCCAAGGGGTTAATTTATCAAATCATAATTTTCCTTCTGTCACTGTGGGGAAATATTAACTTAAAATTAATAATGTCCAATATCTTTAAATTTCATACTAAAGTTGTTGCTCGGTGAACTTAAACAGCTGTCAGTGGAAAGGGTTAACTCCTTTGCAGGTCTTTAAGAAGGTGGAGCGAAACATTGTCAGGCGCACGCAATTGCGTCACTTCACGTAAATTAAAAAAAACTTTCCCGATCGAAAAAGACAGTTGTGTTTTCACACTTTAACTGAACACGAACAGAACAGATAAAACAAAACAAACTAGTACATGCTTGTAGAAAACCATAAATTACATCATATTTCTTATTGTCCTTTCTTCAGATGTCTTTCCAAAATACTGTAAAAACATTGAATATAACTGGAGAAAAATTAGTTTTTCACATTTAAGCAAATCAAATCAAAGTGCTTTGGAAGATTTCACCATAGCAACCGCGACTCCAAGGTTAAATCTTAGACCAAAACTTAATCTTTGGTTAAACAAAATTTTTGTTGCTCTTCTCAGTTTTTACACACCAGCTTAACTTAAATTGTAGTTCAAAGTTTTTTTTTTCTAATTCTTGGGGCACAATGCTTTCCCTGCAAAGTCTGATATAAAATTCCTGTCTATCCCTGACAGTAAAGGCGAATTTCCCTTGTGATTCTTCTGCCAATGGTATGGACCAGAACCCATTCTGTATCCAAGACTGTAAATATTTCAAAATCTGGTTTCAGACCATTAAATATCTTATTCAATGTGGTCTACACGAATTTACACCAACCAGAATTTCACCGTGCACAATGAAAGTCTGGTTTTAATAGGTTAATTAACCTCAATGACTCCAATTCAATCCAGATCAATTTTTTTTTTAAACTAACCAGTGTCAGTTGGAAAAGAAAGAAACCATAGTCACATTAACAAAGAAACAATTACCCATGCCTTGTAAACATTCAAATTAATGTTCTTTCCAGGCACATTGGCAACTGTGACTTCAAGGCTGAAGCTTATACCTCTTTTGTAAAACAATTAACAAACTTAAACCAACACACGCTTCATTATCATTCAAGACAAGTCTTCAAAGAGTTAAACAGCTTTTAGCTCTCTGTACAAAAGAGTGGGTGGAGCTAAAACATAAACAAAAATGACAGACACCTTTTTTTAGGCAGATTTTCTTCAGACAAAATAATACTGTAACTTAACAAACTTAAACATTCACAGCCAGAAAAACTTTCGCACTTTTAACTCACACTTTCACTCAACTTTCACACAAACTGAGATCCCAGTATTAAACATAGAACATAGAACAGTACAGCACAGTACAGGCCCTTCGGCCCTCGATGTTGTGCCGAGCATTGTCCGAGACCAAGATCAAGCTATCACACTCCCTATCACTCTGGTGTGCTCCATGTGCTTATCCAATAACCGCTTGAAAGTTCCTAAAGTGTCCGACTCCACTATCACAGCAGGCAGTCCATTCCACACCCCAACCACTCTCTGAGTAAAGAATCTACCTCGGACATCCCTTCTATATCTCCCCCCATGCACCTTATAGTTATGCCCCCTTGTAACAGCTGCCTCTACCCGAGGAAATAGTCTCTGAACATCCACTCTATCTATCCCCCTCATCATCTTATAAACCTCTATTAAGTCGCCTCTCATCCTCCTCCGCTCTAAAGAGAAAAGCCCCAACTCCCTCAATCTTTCCTCATAAGACCTCCCCCCCAAACCAGGCAGCATCCTGGTAAATCTCCTTTGCACTCTTTCCAATGCTTCCACGTCCTTCCTATAGTGAGGTGACCAGAACTGCACACAATATTCCAAATGTGGTCTCACCAAGGTCCTGTACAGTTGCAGCATAACCTCATGGTTCTTAAACTCAAACCCTCTGTTAATAAACGCCAACACACCATAGGCCTTCTTTACTGCTCTATCCACTTGAGTGACAACCTTCAGAGATCTGTGGATATGAACCCCCAGATCCCTCTGCTCCTCCACGTTCCTCAGAACCCTGCCATTGACCCTGTAATCCTTATTCAAATTTGCCCTACCAAAATGAATCACCTCGCACTTATCAGGGTTAAATTCCATCTGCCATTTTTCGGCCCAGCTCTGCATCCTATCAATGTCTCTTTGCAGCCTACAACTGCCCTCCACCTCATCCACTACTCCACCAATCTTGGTGTCATCAGCAAATTTACTGATCCACCCTTCAGTCCCCTCCTCCAAGTCATTGATAAAAATCACAAACAGCAGAGGACCCAGCACCGACCCCTGTGGCACACCGCTGGTAACTGGTCTCCAGTCCGAAAATGTTCCATCCACCACCACCCTTTGCCTTCTATGAGATAGCCAGTTACTTATCCAATCGGCCAAATTTCCCTCTATCCCACAACTCCTTACTTTCTTCATGAGACGACCATGGGGAACCTTATCAAACGCCTTACTAAAATCCATGTATACGACATCAACTGCTCTACCTTCATCTACACACTTAGTTACCTCCTCAAAGAATTCAATCAAATTTGTTAGGCAAGACTTACCCTTCACGAATCCGTGTTGACTATCCCTGATTAAGTTGCCCCTTTCCAAATGGTCATAAATCCTATCCCTCAGGACCTTTTCCATTATCTTACCAACCACCGAAGTAAGACTAACCGGCCTATAATTACCAGGGTCATTCCTATTTCCTTTCTTGAAGAGAGGAACAACATTCGCCACTCTCCAGTCCTCTGGCACCATCCCCGTGGACAGTGAGGACCCAAAGATCAAAGCCAGAGGCTCTGCAATCTCCTCCCTTGCCTCCCAAAGAATCCTAGGATATATCCCATCTGGCCCAGGGGACTTATCGACCCTCAGGTTCTTCAAAATTGCTAAAACATCTTCCCTCAGAACATCTACCACCTCCAGCCTATCCACCTTTATCACACTCTCATCCTCAAGAACATGGCCCCTCTCCTCGATGAACACTGACGAAAAGTATTCATTCATCACCTCTCCTATCTCTTCTGACTCCATGCACAAGTTCCCACTACTGTCCTTGACCGGCCCTACCCTCACCCTGGTCATTCTTTTATTTCTCACATAAGAGTAAAAAGCCTTGGGGTTTTTCTTGATCCGACCCGCCAAGGACTTCTCATGCCCCCTCCTAGCTCTCCTAAGCTCTTTTTTTAGCTCATTCCTTGCTACCTTGTACCCCTCAATCGACCCAACTGAACCTTGTTTTCTCATCCTTACATACGCTTCCTTTTTCCTCTTGACTAGACATTCAACCTCTTTTGTGAACCATGGTTCTCTCACTCGGCCATTTCCTCCCTGCCTGACAGGGACATACCTATCAAGGACACGCAGTAATTGCTCCATGAAAAAGCTCCACTTTTCGTTTGTGCCTTTCCCTGATAGTTTCTGTTCCCATCTTATACTCCCTAATTCTTGCCTAATCGCATCATAATTACCCCTCCCCCAATTATAAACCCTGCCCTGCCGTATGGCCCTATCCCTCTCCATTGCAATAGTGAAAGTTACCGAATTGTGGTCACTATCTCCAAAGTGCTCTCCCACATACAAATCAAACACTTGGCCCGGTTCATTACCCAGTACCAAATCCAACGTGGCCCCACCTCTTGTCGGCCTATCCACATATTGTGTCAGGAAACCCTCCTGCACACACTGTGCAAAAACTATCCCATCCGAACTGTTTGACCTATAAAGGTTCCAATCAATATTTGGAAAGTTGAAGTCACCCATGACAACTACTCTGTGACCTCCACACCTATTCATAATCTGCTTTGCAATTTCTTCCTCCACATCTTTATTACTATTTGGGGGCCTGTAGAAAACTCCTAACAACGTGACCGCTCCTTTCCTATTTCTAACTTCAGCCCATATTACCTCAGACGGCAGATCCCCCTCGAACTGCCTTTCTGCCGCTGTTAAACTATCCTTGATTAACAATGCTACTCCTCCACCTTTCTTACCAACTTCCCTACTCTTACTGAAACATCTATACCCCGGAACTTCCAACAACCATTCCTGTCCCTGTTCTAACCATGTCTCCGTAATGGCCACCACATCGTAGTCCCAAGTACCAATCCACGCTCCAAGTTCTCCTACCTTATTCCGGATGCTCCTTGCATTGAAGTAGACACACTTCAAGCCATCTTCCTGTCTGCCGGTACATTCCTGCGACCTTGATACCCTCCTCAGTACCTCCCTACACTCACCACTGGCTCGTGGACTACAGCCCTTTTTCCCATCCCCCTGACAAATTAGTTTAAACCCCCCCGAAGAGCCGTAGCAAATTTCCCTCCCAGGATATTGGTGCCCCTCTGGTTCAGGTGCAAACCGTCCTGTTTGTACAGGTCCCACCTTCCCCAGAATGTGCTCCAATTATCCACATAACTGAAACCCTCCCCCCTACACCATCCCTGCAGCCACGTGTTTATCTGCACTCTCTCCCTGTTCCTCAACTCGCTAGCACGTGGCACCGGCAACAAACCAGAAATTACAACATGGTTTGTACTGGCTCTCAGCTTCCAACCTAGCTCCCTAAATTCCTGTTTTAAATCCCCGTCCCTTCTTCCTTTTAAGATTCCTTTCACTCAACAAATCTTGTATATTAGCTTTTATCTTGGCACAGACATTAATAACTTCCATGCCGGTAAAACTTTAAATTTCTTCTTTTTTTTTTAGATTCCTTTCAGATTTCAATGTCGGTAAATTCCTTCTACATACACCTGTAGTCCCTTTTCTGAACAAATTATTGTTGCTTGCATTTTGCATAGCAAATCTCTCCCTAAAAGGTTCATAGGGGCATTGTCTGATAGGAGAAAGGCATGTTGGCCAGAGAAATTGTCTGCTTGTATTGAATAAATAGTATTCTGGTCCGTCGGTGTTGCGGAAGCTGCTTGCTCCATTAAGAGGGAAACTTTATTCTTTTGGTCCCTATTTCTCTCCTGAATTCCTTTCAGAATTTGTGTCAATTCAGGAGCTGTTTTATGTCTCCAATCTAGGCAGACTAAAGTCAGTGGTTCTTTAAGTTCTGTTCTGAGACCATTTACGAGGGCATTGATTAAAGGAATCTGGTATTCTTCTTTGGTCAGAGGGAACGCTGCCCCATAATTGCTTCTATTCTTAAAGTCATTTGTCTAACTTCATCTTGTTTAGCAAATTTACTCACGGGGTCTTTTCTCTTATTTTTAATGTCAGATCTACTGGCTTTTATACTACAGTCCTTACACCTTTCTGCTTCCTTTTTCCAGTCTGAAAAGGCTGACCAATTTACTGACTTTTTACCTCTTCTTTGTGGGTCTCTATTTGCGAGACAGTCCTCTAGACATGTAATTCTGTCTAGGTTAAAAGTTCCATCAATAGGGAACGGGTGTTTGTCATTCTTGGTCCATTTAGACCAATCAGACAAATCCCTTGTGGATGTCCGACCACAGTTCTGGAAGATGTAAAAAGCTGGAGTTCCTTTTTCTGGGTCTTACTCTGTGAAGCTCCCATCTTAGTAAAGTTTTAATTATACTAGGCATTCTTCTTCTAAATCGCAAGTTTCACCCTTTACCCCCTTACGATTATTTCTGACCATCCAAAGTTCTACAAGACAATAACAAGAACTAACAACAATCAAGACAATTATAAGTAAGATGTAAAAGCCCAAACAGGCAAACAAATCAAGTAATCAAACATTTAACCTTATACTTTAAACTAAACAAATAGTCAATTCTCAGTTTTGCATTGTTCTCCACTACAAACTGAGTCCTTAACATTTAACTTATACTCTATACTCTGCCGCGAGATTCTTTTTTTTTCTTTCACGGCTCAAGGGACCCACCCTTGATACTGCAGTTTTAATTTCACGGCTCAAGGGACCCACCCTTGATACTGCAGTTTAAATCTTTTAGCGCTTTCTCATAACCTGGTACCTTTTATCAGTCCGGGATATAACCCTGTCGACTTTTTCCCTTGCCTCCTTTGCCCAATAGTTTTGAAACTTGAGCTGTCAGGATCCTGTCTTTTTTTAACGTTAAAAACCAAAAGCTACAAGATTCAACTCAAATCTAAAACACAAGTCTTAACAATCGCAGTGCTCCCATCGGAAGAAACAGACCACACCAATTCAGTATCTAATGAGAAATCCTTTTTATGTGATAAAACATCACTGTGGCCATTCAGGATTTGTCACTAGAAATTCATGGTGTCTTTTGTCCGTGACTTAACGAAAGGTAGCAAGCGATCTCGGTGGAACCTCCAAGAAATACTGTCGAAGTTTCGACTTCCGAGTAAGACTCTTTAAACAATATCGTCAAAGAAGGCTTTATTATTATATTTTACTTGCAAGGAGAATGCAACCATAGCCAAATAGCTACGACTACAGACTGAAGAATCACAGAAAATGGAAGATCTTATGCACTAAAAATACAAGCTTCCCATATCACATGACATGTTGTTTAAGGTAAGCTAAGTTACGAGTTAAAAGACACATAAGAAATGCCTTACAGTGAGACTAACTAATCTCTACAAAATGGAGTCTATCTATCTGTTCTTCTCTCACCAAGGCCAAGGCGCCTGGTTGTTTACTTCACTAGCCCTTGGTTATCTCAATTTAATTAGAAGAAGCCTGTTGTTTCTTTGTGCTGTCAGACTTTGCTGACAGCATAGTCTGAAACTTTAAATTCATTTTCATGAGAAACATAACAACGGATTCTTGCTTTCCAAACAAGTCAGAGTCGGCCATTTTGTATCATTCTTTGTTCAAGGAAGCCATTTTGTCCGAGACAAAAACTGCACTTCCACAGTATCCACAGAACAGATTCAAAAGCCCGCCAACAGACCTAGGACAATAGGGTGGAGATTTGGCGCGTAGATAAGGCTGTGTTTAAATCGGAAAACGATCAAGACATGTTTAACACTGAGCAAAAGCCATCGGAACTGGCAAGCCCGCCAAAACTAGACAATTGGACTAAGCAAGGTTCATTTGCAACCAAAAGGAATCCGTTTTAGTAAGGGTTTTTGGGCGCAAAAAAGAAACAGTATAATTTGAAAGCCTGTGCCATAATCTCTCTCTCTTTCGGACTGGCTGACGACGCGGACACAGCTCTCTCCCTGCTCCAGCAAAACCTACCACAAGCCACGAGGAAGAAGGCCAGAAGACCAGCACGCAAGAAGAAACCAGAGCGACTGCCTCAGTGACCATCGGACACCTCGCAGCAACAAGGGCCTTACGGAGTCTTTTTACAAAAGACTCTAATATCCTGTCAAGGATTCGTTGGTGAGCATTATCCCTGATCTCCTGAAACCAAAAACCTAGCCAGATAGTGGGATCTTTGGGAGGGATAAGGTTTTGTTTGATATATTGTCATTTCCCTCACTTGTACCGTGTGCTCCCCAAATCTGTGTTTAAGTAATAAGTGTGTTTCAAGTTTGTTACCTTTTTCTTTTAATAAAGTAAAATTTATTTCATCAGAACCTGTCGTTTACTGCAATTTTGTTCACAACCCCTAAATAAGTCCAAAGTCTCGGAACCGGAGGGGTGTGGGAGCGATTAAGATACCCCTTACACCAATCCATCATTCCTCTTGCCACAGCCGCTCCTTTGCTGCCTGTTGCAGTGCTTCTTCGTTGCATTAATAGTTTTTGATATTGTACCAGGGTTTATTCCCTCTGGCTAAATTTCAAGAAACAGTTTTGATGAGTGAAAGCTTTCAGAGAATTGAGAAAAGCTTCTGAAATAAATAGTTAACAAAAAGTCTGCTCCAAAACTTTGTTCCAGTTTGTATCAGCTTTTTTTGTTAACAGTATTTGGAAATTAAGTACTTAAAAAAAGTTTTGTGTTATGATTGAGGGATTTTGTGCAGATTCCAATGGTAACATTATTTTGCACAGAATTACTGCGTTTCTTTATAAGTCTAATTTTATACCACACTGTTTTCTGACGAGAAACTATTCAGACTAAGACTTCCATACTATGTTCTTCTCACGTGGCCACACCCGATGGGTACAAATCATATACTTCATTCATCAATGGATTACATATCCTAAAAAAGTACAGAATTGCAGATAAATTGCAGAAATCACCAGTACACAGAAATGCCTCATTAACCATAGTTCTGAACATGAGAATCTCTCTACAATACATTGTGGATCTTAATGAAAAGCTAATTCTGCTGGGAAATTCACCACTTTCAGAGACTGCAATGTGTATCGGTTTCTACATGATGCAGTCATGATTACGAGCATTATAAATTGTGGGTGTTAAGTATTAATCTCAATAACAATGATATTTTCTGCAGGTAAACCAGTGACATTCATTGCAGTTATTACTAAAATAACGTTCTGTAAATTAGAATGTAAATCGGCAGATCTTCAAGTTGGAATTGGTAAACTCCAAACATCCCAACAGGTATGACTAATGTTTATTGTAGAATAAATAGTTTCACAGTGAGACGCAATAGCATGGGGATTCCTGATGGCATCATTAACATCAAAATGGGATATGGGAACAATGAATGGACAAGAAGAAGAGCTAAGAGGGTATAGAATATTTAGTATAAAAACAGAAAATGCTGGAAATACTCAGCAGGTCAGGCAGCATCTGCGGATATCGAAGGTTATCGACCTGACACGTTAACTCTGTTCTCTCTCTACAGATGCTGCCTGACCTGCTGAGTATTTCCAGCATTTTCTGTTTTTATTTCAGATTTCCAGCATCCGCAGTATTTTGCTTTTGTAATAGAATATTTGGTAATAGGTCTATTTGCCTGGGGAGGAATTAGCATTATTCTCAAGACAGGAGACAAGGGCAAGTGGCGAATATATAGATAAATATTTCTTACATATTAATGAATAGACTCACACCACAGTGTTAATTAATTCAGTTTTAAATCGGCTGAAAATTATGAAAGGGGTTGAAGGTTATAGGCATAATATCGTAACGGTTACAATATAATACAGAGCATTAGGGTTCCAAATCTGTTAAGAACCTGGGAATCCAACTAGTCAGCATTGCATAACATATATTCTGATGTACGACATCCTGAATTTTTCAAGAAATAAATGTATAGAATTCCCCCATGAGCGGTATTGCTTGTGGTTATTAATTGAAAATGAAGACATTGTCGAGTGTCAGTGTCTGTACAAGTTATGTACGTCCCATTGGGAGCATTTGGCTTGATGAATAGATCATTCTCCTTCAGTCATTTCCTTCATTATTCCGTGGCCACTCCTAATGCGAGCTGCCAATCTATAGACAATGGTGAAGTGGATCACAATTCCACCCGAAGTATAAAATCGTGGATAATCATGGGAATCCCACAAGAAGTATGCAGAAAACATTCAATTTGATCATATTATGATCACTGTTAGTTAATAATCTAACAAATGGGAACATTTATCTAAGTCTGGCTTATTACTAAATCTGGTATGGTCTGCCATCTTGTTGGTTCCAGAACATATTAGAAACATAGAAACATAGAAGATAGGAGCAGGAGTAGGCCATTCGGCCCCTCGATCCTGCTTCACCATTTAATGAGATCATGCTCCAGTAAACTATCTTGAATGAACTCAAGAAATTCACTACCTTTCCAACTTGAGCTACTCTGCTCTTCCCAATCTATATGCAAATTAAAGTCTCCCATTACAACATGTTTCCTACATTACAACAGTGACTACACTTCAAAAGGAGTTCATTGGCTGTAAAGCAGACTTGTTGAAAAATTAATTTGTGTCAGTCTTCACAGTAAGGTCATGAAGGTGATATATAAATTCAAGTCAGTCTGTCTTTCCTTCTTTCTTTCTTTCCTTCCTTCTTTCTTTCCTTTTTTCTTTCCTTCTTTCTTTCTTCAACTCTGCTTTTGCTACAACTCTCTCTAATCTCTGAATTAATACATTCTACCACTTCATTGCTGCTATCAGGAGGCCTGTAGACAACTCTCATTACAGTTTTAAGTCCTCTCTTATTTCTCAATTCTAACCGTAGAGTCTCCACTGATTGGTTTCCCATACCTATATCCACTCTTACTAATGTTGTAATAATATCTTTAATCAATAAGGCTACCCCTCCTCCTCATCCAGTTTCCCTATCCGTTCTAAATACCGTATAACCTGGAATATTTAACTTCCAATCATGACCATCTTGCAGCCATGTCTTAGTAATGGCGACCATGACATACTCTCTAAGCTGTATTTGAGCCTCTAATTCACTCAATCTATTTCTTGAATTCCGTGTGTTAGTATATAAAGCTAAAGACCCTAACCTGTACCTCTGCCCTGTGCTGTCTTTCTCCCAGCGTTTAATTTAACATGTTTCTTATTTGTCACTTCTGCTGTATCTGCTTTAGTTATTTTAGTATTCCCTTCAACTGGAGTGTCTATATTAGGTTAAAGTCCTTTTTACCAGCCTATTTATCCTATCCGCTAGGATCCTTGTCCCAGCCTGGTTCAGGTGCAGCCCATCCCAACGGTACAACTTCCTCCTGTCCCAGTACTGGTACCAGTGTCCCATGAAATGGAACCTCTCCTTCCCACACCACTCCTTTAGCCACGTGTTCACTATCCTGATCTGTTTGACCCTACGCCAATTATCACGTGGCTCGGGTAATAATCCTGAGATGAGCACCCTTGAGGTCCTGCTTTTTAATTTAGCTCCTAACCCCTGATAGTCCCTCAGTAGAACCTCCTCCATTTTCTTCCCTATGTCATTGGTCCTAACATGGACCATGACAACTCGATCTTCCCCCTCCCTTTCCAAATTCCTTTCCAGCCATATCAAGATATCCCTCACCTTGGCACCAGGTAGGCAACACACCCTTCAGGATGCTAGATCATGGCTGCAAATGATGCTATCTATCCCCATAATTATTGAATCCCCTATAACTACTACATTTCTATTCTGCTTCTCCCTGCTTTGGACAGCCCTCTGCTCCATGATACCTCGGTCAGTATTGTGGCTGTCCTCCCCGTAGTCTTTCTCCTTATCTTCACAAGTATCAAGTACATTGTACCTGTTGGATAGGACCAGTGTCTGTGGGTCCTCTTCTATCTCCCTTCGGTTCCCTTTACCCTGCTGACTGACAATCACGCTCTCCCCTTCCTGTATCTGTGCTTTCCTCTGAGGCGTGACTGTACACTGGAGAAAATGATCCAGAAATTCCTCCCCCTCCCTTTTGTGTCGGAGTGTCTCTAACTTGCACTCCTAATGACGGACTCTGAGCTGCAGTATCTCAAGGCAGAGATATTTCCTGCAGTTGATTGACTGTTAACTTCCACTTATTGCAACATTTTTTAAGTTAGAAACTAAGTTAGATTTCAGTTTGATAACAACACGCTTTCTCTGTACTACTACTCACCCACTACTTACGAGTGGATTCCAACTCTCACCAAATTCCTGCTTTGACTCTGTTTAACAAGCCACAGCATTTAGCAGATTCACTCAACATTCATCAAGCTTTGTGCTTAAAGGTCTATGATGTGGAGCATTAGCTATGAACGGTTAGTAAGGCTTTCAGTTTAAATTCTATTATCACCACAGAAAACATCAAAATTCAAGCAATCCCCTGCACCTTTCCTATCCTGCACTCTGCCCAGTTTTTCCTTTGGGAACAAAGGGCTAGAAATTCATTATAGCCCAGGAATGGGCGGTATCATTAGAAAAGTTTGAGAATTAGCGCCAGGCGCCAATGCTTTAGACTGCATGCAAAATTCATTCTCACTGCTCAAAGAAATGATTAGAGTCCTAATTCAAGTCTTAAAGGCCTAGCGTTACACTTAAAGGGCGGACCAATATCAGGCGTGGTCTAATCACAACTCATCATTGCCACAGGCTTTTCCCAGTACTTAAAGGGGAGGTTCATTGATACTGCAGCACCGCATTCTCAGCATTGCTGGCTGTGCAGCTGCCTCAGCAAGGAGAAGCACAACAAGGAAAAGGAACCAGAGGACTGAAGCAGGTGTGCTCATGGCAGATCCACCTCAGTCAGGTGGTCAGGGTGATTGAATGCTTCAACAAATGCTACATACCACCAATCTGAACCATAAGCTTCACACACTGCCCAAAGCACCAGACCCCAGCACTCACCCACCAACAATCCCTACCTACCAACACTCACACCCACATCTTACACCTTGCACACAATGACAGCTATTCAACTATGGCAGGCACAAGAGTCTTTAGTTATTAGAATGAATGTGATATGTGTGATATGTTTATGCATAAATTTATTAATGAAGTTTGCAATATTTTGTGGTCTCTCTCATTTCACCTTTGCACCTTTGCAGGACGATGCTGCGATATGGCATGACACAGGGATGGTATGATGAGCATGTGGTGAGCAAAAGGGATCTGGGGTTTAAGTCATCCTGGTGTGAGGCTGGAGGTCTGTTTGGAGGAGGTGTCAGTGTTCTGTAACCACCACCTTGGTGATGCAGAGCCATCTAATACACTGCTTGTCACTTAATTGGAGGTAGGAGAAGTGCTGTCGGAATACCCTTAGAGGGTAAGGCCTCCTGGTGTGAGCCCTGATGTTCCTCCTCATCCCTCTGCGCACATGTTCCCATATTTCTCACTGCCTACGCTCCCTCTGCCGTAGATCATGGACATGCCAGTACAGCCCCCATTAATGTTGCCAAGTGTAGCTGTTTGAATCTTTGAACAATAAATGTAGTTACTTTGTAGTTGCCAGAAGACCGCTGATACAAAGGAAGCTTGAAATTACTCATAACAATTGTTCTACTGGATAAAACTGACAACAAACCATTGAAACTAACCTGCCCTGACAGCTGGGAGTGATTAATGCTGATGCTTTTAAATAATGTCGCTGGAGCCTGCTTCCTGGAGCTGCACGCCAGCTTTCCCTGTCGCTGTCTGGTCGAGGCACTAATGTAAGTGGTGACAATGAATTTTCCAGATTGGGCGGCTAGTGAGCATTGCATGCTTACTGACATCATGATCTGCCTGGCATTGAAGACCATGGCGGTACCTCGTACCAGCGGCGCAACAGGGGGCCGGATTTGCCATGCGTCGCTGGATTCGCCTCGCCCCAGCTCTACGGCATCAGCGCCCCATTACCGCCATCTTCTGGTGCTAATGGGAGGTGCTAAGGTACCGAATTTTTCCCCCAAAGTGTCAAAGTGAAGTTGAACCTCACATTACAGTCCAGCAAGTGGGTTTATCATGAGGCAGAGGCCAGAGTGATGCTGAGGTGCAGTTTGCTGGTACAGACAGTGGTTAATGCTCGTATGTTACACAGTACAATTCACCAGCTCTGAAATCTCATCAGAGTCACCTCAAAGTCTCTAATTTCATAGGGTCAAATGTAACAGCCCCACACATTGGCCTTGAAATTCCGTGGGGCTTCTTACAATGCTTCTGCCATAACTTCAGTGGGTGACTAGCAGAACCCCAAGGGAAATGGGGTAAATGGCTCTTTTCAGCTGTTCACACTATTGCTATAGAGGTCCCCGCCAGTCTCCCGCCTTGTGGAATTCCAGGGCCATTAAGTTTATCTCAAACTGCAGTGAAATTTACCTGGGCCATCCCAGCATTATGTCATCATATGGTTTATGTTGCTGGATGTGATAGGATGAATGCATTCATTGAAGATTCTGATTAAGGAAGTATAAAACACAAACTGGGTGGAACAGAGTACAGCTGGAGGGCTGTCTGGAAGAGTGCATTCTTGGGTGGCAGAGGATGTTCAAGCAAGAGGGCCAGGTCTCTCTGCATAGGCATGAAGTGCCACAGCATATAGGACAGGGGGATGATGTCTGAATGGGAATGGGGTGAATTGTTATGGCCCGGAATGCACTGCCTGACAGGGTGGTGGAAGCAGATTCAATAGTAACCTTCTATAGGCAATTTGATATATACCTGAAAAGGAAAAATTTGCAGGATGATGTGGAAAGAGCAGGGGAGTGGGACTAATTGGATAGCTCTACCAAAGAGCTGGCACAGGCACGATGGGACAAATAGTCCTTCTGTGCTGTATCATTGTCGTTGACAAGATGGCTCCTGGGCTGGCAGCTCCTTAGGGAGCTCCTTTGCCATCCTTGGCCATCCGTTGCCATCCTTTGCTCTTTCTCCCCCAGTCTCCTCTCTTCTGCTGTTTAAGTTCCCTGGCTCTTAATAGTGGGTGCATTTTTACCCTAACTGCAAGGTTAAAGTTACCTGAGCCCACTGCCCATCCCCCAACCATGCCTGTTCTTTGTTCTCATCAGTGAGCACTGGCTCTTCACTTAAACTTAGCTTCCAAATTCCCAGACCTCTCTGTCATCAAGACTACGCTTCTCCACTGGACTAGTGATCTAGTGACTAGTGGATTGCGAGCGGAGCTCGGGGGCAGGGATCGCGAGAATATCAGTGCTAATTTAATCCTGTGAGAGACAACATCATTCATGTCCGAGGCCGGGACCCAGGAGCGAGGACGAGCACAGCAGCGAGGTCAAGGCCCAGGAGTGGCGCAGCGTGGACCAGCAGCGGGGTCGGGGCCCAGGGAAGGTGTGGCATGGGCCAACAGCGAGGTCGGGAGACCACAATGCATCCTACGAAACCCAGGCAGAGAGGACAGTAGCAGTATGTTTGTGTGTGTGTGTGCTAGGCCGTTGCAGCAGAGCCTGGTCTCCAATCGTCTTGGATCCCCTTGCCATTGGACCAAGACCTTGCTCTGTCAAGCCTGTGTGGTAGCTGATGTGCAATGGCCACCCCACATTAAAAGAATTCACGCACAGGCATCTTCCACCCTTTAAAATGAAGTTCAGGACCTGGAACATCAGGACCCTCATGGACAACCCCAACAGTGACAGACCGGAACGCCGTACTGCTATCGTTGCCCGGGAGCTCTGACGTTTCGACATTGACATCGCTGCCCTAAGTGAGACCTGGCAGGCAGGGGAAGGCCAGCTCAAGGAGCAAGGTGGTGGCTACACCTTCTTCTGGAAAGGCAAACCTGAAGAAGAACACCGCCTCCATGGGGTAGGCTTCGCCATAAAAAATGAACTAGTTGGGCATCTCAGAGACTCCCCTAACAGTTTAAACGAGTGCCTCATGACTCTTCGGCTCACACTAGCCTGGAACCAGTGTGCTACGGTCATCAGTGCGTACACCCCAACACTGGAAGCTACAGAGGAGTCAAAAGAAGAATTCTACTCCAGCCTCGAACAATCCCTGTCCCAAGTCCCAACGGGTGACAAGCTGATCCTCCTTGGCGACTTTAATGCCAGAGTTGGAAAGGACACAGACCTCTGGGGAGGTGTGATCGGCAGAGAGGGGCTAGGGAAAGCCAACTCCAATGGTACCCTCCTCCTGACGAAATGCTTTGAACATGGCCTTGTCATAACCAATACCTAGTTCCATCAGAAAGACAAGTACAAGGCTTCATGGCAGCACCCTCGCTTCAAGCACTGGCATCTGCTGGACTACGTCATCGTCCGAGCGAGGGACTGCAAGGACGTCCGCATCACCCGCGCCATGACAGGAGCTGACAACTGCTGGACAGACCACCGCCTAATCCACTCTGTCATCTCCATCAATGTAGCCCTGAAACAGCGGCAGCAACAGAAACAATGCCGCAGGAAAATCAACACTGGAGCATTCAAAGATCCCAATAAGAAAGCCCTATTCAGCCTGCGCCTCACAAACAACCTGACAACTCCCACTGATTCAGAGACACAGAGTGTCCACAGCGCCTGGTCTGCACTCAAGGCCTCCATAATCAGCACCTGTGAAGAGACGCTCGGTCACTCGACCAGGAAACACCAAAACTGGTTCAATGAGAATAACCAGGAGATCCAGGAGCTAATAAGCCGCAAGCGCAAGGCATTCCTGATCTGGAAACAGCAACAGAACTCGAGAGCAAGAAAGCAGCTCTACAGATGCCTGAAGGCGGAGGTCCAACAAAAAACTCGTGACCTAAAGAACAGGTGGTGGGTGGAGAAAGCGCAGGAGATCCAGCAGCTAGCCGACAACCACGACGTGCGTGGATTCTTTAGCGCAGTCAAGACCGCCTACGGCCCAAGCACCCAAGGCCCTACCCCACTGCGGGCCAAGAACGGAGAGGTATTCATCAAGGACAGGGAGGCAGTCAGTGCCCGCTGGAAGGACCAGTTCGAAGATCTCCTTAACCGAGATTCTGTCTTTGACATGAGTGTCCTCAACTCCACCTCGCAGCATGCTACCCACCACCATCTCAGCACAACCCCAGCCTGGCATGAAGTTGAATAGGCCATCCGACAACTGAAGTAGAACAAGGCCTCAGGAGCAGATGGAATCCCTGCCAAGGCACTAAAGCATGGAGGAGAAGCACTACTGGTGCAAATTCATGAACTCATTTCTCTTATCTGGAAGGAGGAGAGCATGCCAGGGGATCTCAGAGATGCTGTAATCGTGACCATCTTCAAGAAAGGTGATAAGTTCGATTGCGGCAATTACAGAGGAGTTTCCCTGCTGTCTGCCACAGGGAAAGTCATCGCAAGAATCCTCCTCAATCACCTTCTCCCAGTGGCTGAAGAGCTCCTCCCAGAGTCGCAATGCGGATTCCGCCCACAAAGGGGCACAATGGACATGATCTTCACCGCGTGCCAATTACAAGAGAAATGCAGGGAACAGCACCAACCACTGTACAGGGCCTTCTTTGACCTCACAAAGGCCTTCAACACTGTCAACTGTGAGGGATTATGGAGTGTCCTCCTCAAATTCGGCTGCCCCCAAAAGTTTGTCACCATCCTCCGCCTGCTTCACGATGACATGCAAGCCGTGATCCTGACCAACAGTTCCACCACAGACCCAATTCACGTACAGACCGGGGTCAAGCAAGGCTGTGTCATTGCACCAATGCTCTTCTTGATCTTCCTTGCTGCAATGCTCCATCTCACCCTCAGTAAGTTCCCCGCTGGAGTGGAGCTAATTTACAGAACAAACGGGAAACTGTTCAGACTCCGTCGCCTCCAGTCCAGATCCAAGGTCGTCCCATCCTCTATTGTCAAATTACAGTATGCAGACGATGCTTGCGTCTTAGCACACTTGGAGGTCGAACTCCAAACTATCGTTAACACCTTCACTGAAGCGTAGGAGAGCATGGGTCTTACACTAAACATCCGTAAGACAAAAGTTCTCTACCAACCTGCCCCCGCCCACACAATACTGCCCCCTGATTATCAAAATCCACAACAAGGCCTTGGACAACATGGACCACTTTCCATACCTCGGGAGCCTACTGTCAACAAGGGCAGACGTCGATGATGAAGTCCAACACTGCCTTCAGTGTGCCAGTGCAGCCTTCAGTCGCCTGAGGAAGAGAGTGTTTGAAGACCAGGACCTCAAACCCGGCACCAAGCTCATGGTCTACAGAGCAGTAGTAATACCCGCCCTCCTGTATGCCTCAGAGACATGGACCATGTACAGCAAGCACCTCAAAGCACTAGAGAGGTACCACAAACGCTGCCTCCGCAAGATCCTGCAAATCCATTGACAGGATAGGTGCGCCAACGTCAGTGTTCTCGCTCAGGCCAACATCCCCAGCATCGAAGCTTTGACCATGCTTGATCAGCTCCGATGGACGGGCCACATCGTCCACATGCCCGATACAAGACTCCCAAAACAAGTGCTCTACTCGGAGCTCTGACACGGCAAGAGAGCCCCAGGTGGGCAGAGGAAACGCTTCAAGGATACCCTCAAAGCCTCCTTGAAAAAGTGCAACATCCCCACCGAAACCTGGAAATCCCTGGCCCAAGACCGCACAAAGTGGAGGAGAAGCATCCAGGAAGGCGCCAAACACCTCGAGTCTCTTCGCCGGGAGCAAGCGGAAGCCAAGCGCAAACAGCGCAAGTCAACCCAAGCACCCCACCCACCCGCCCCTTCAACCACTGTCTGCCCCACCTGTGACAGAGACTGTAGGTCCCGCATTGGACTCATCAGTCACCTGAGAACTCATTTTTAATGTGGAAGCAAGTCATCTTCGGTTCCGAGGGACTGCCTAAGAGCTGTATCATTCTATGGTTCTATGATTTTGTGACATAGTGGAGGTCATTTTCACCGTTAGTGATTGGGTGCTAACCTAGTGGAGCAGATTGCTCGCCCAGTTCTTGAAAGCTGTCCGATTGTTATCCTGTTGAAATCAATGGGATAAATATCAGATGTGTTCTACAATGGTCAGGCGATCCATTCTACTACATTAAGTCACAGGCGGTGAAGAGGAAAATCACCCCCGGTGTGTTAGAACAGGAGGATGCTCTCTGAACAGCCATGAGTTGAGACAGCATGTGGAACAGGAGGATGGTGTCTCTGGGCAATGGGGATGGAGTGTTAGTGGGGAATACATTCTAGGACAGGAGTTTTGCTTTTTTTTTGTAAACAGGGCATTCACACTGCAACTGGAAGAGTTTCGCTTTGCAGTTAATGGCGTACATTCTGCCTGAATCCAGAGTCAAGGCCTGATCTGAAAGAGATCGTCTCACTTTGGAGTTAGTTTGGGCCTTAATGCCCAATTTACACTACACATATTTAGCTTGTTGTGTAAAAGAAAGCAGCCAATGAAGTATTTTTGAAGTGTAGTCACTGTGTAGCGTTTCCAATCAAAATGTGGCTTGAATGGTACTGAAACTCTGCAGAGGTTCTTCTGGTCTGCTGCCATAGCTTTGGCAAGGAAACCGGTGGAACCCCTAGGGAAATGGTGCAAATGGATGTTTTGAACCAATTATATCATTTCCTGGGAGTTCTGCTGAAGTTACGAAGGGAGACCTGGAGAAGCCCTGTAGAATTTCAGGGCCTCTTGATAAACATCTCAGTGGACTAGAGGCAGAGTTCAGAGCGCAGAGCAGAGAAACATTCACCTGACACCAACCTGGAAACTTTTCTGTGAGAAGCCTTGTATAAAACCTAGAGTGTACGGCAAATAAAAAATCTTCATTATCATGCTAAATTCTGGTGCAGGAATGGTCAGAGTTCGGTGGCATGATGATGTCAGGGGTAGGTTCTGAGCTGTACCCGAGCTTTATCTAACTCTGTCCCGGGACAGCATTATGGCCCGGGCTTTTCCCGGTCTCCTGCTGTAAATTTGGTAGGAGGTCGGGCAGAACTCAGAAACAACGTAAGCAGCCATTTTTGCCGCTTCTCCACGGGTTCGCCAGAGAAACTCCACTCCCTTCTTACAGAAAATCCAGGCTTATGTCACTGGGTACAAAATGAATAATTGGCCAGCACTTGCACTCCTCGCCTTTAAATGAAGCCCACTGCCTGAAGTCAGACCCATTTGAAAACATTTATTAGTAAAGAGTATTTTCCACATAAGCATTCCGATGCAGATACGTTTCTGAATGGTCTTCAATTGTACTGACAAGATATTAAATACAAACCCAAACAAACAAGCAGGATATGTAAATGATATGGTGGCACTATACAGAGTAGGCTGGACACATGGTCACCCTCGAGCTGTCTCTAGAGTATAACAGGAAACACGTGACACGTTCTGTACAGTGCATTTCCCCCAGAGGCGTGGCCTGTGTCTTGCCCCGCCTTCTTCATTCCGATTTAATTTGGCTGAAGAGGTGAGTCTTTGTTCTTCACTCAGTTTCAGTCCGTCACTCACTGGTCCTGCATTTGCTGTTGCATTCGTTGCAACATTTCCTGCATTCGCCGCAGCTGCAGAAAGAAAGTCGCAATTACTGAGCACTGTCAGCTACTACTGCACATCAGCGACGAGCAGCAACTACGCTCTCCACTACTGACCACTACGCACTGACTCAATATCTATCAAGCTCCTACAGTAGGACAATATTTATCTAAAGAGTGTGGGAACATCCATATTCAGATAATGAATAATCCAGATAGGTTGACTGCATAATAATTGAATGTTATATAATATTAAATTATATTCATTTACTATGAAAATTGGCACTTAGTATGATGAAACGTTTTGGCATCCATGACATGGACGGTAGCGTAGTGGTAATGTCACTGGGCTAGTAATCCCGAGACCTGGACTAATGATCTAGAGACGTGAGTTCAAATCCCACCATGTGCAACTGGGGAATTTAAATTCAGTTAATTAAATAAATCTGCATAAAATGCCAGTAATAGTGACCATGAAACTATCAGATTGTTGTAAAAACCCATCTGGTTCACTAATGTCCTTAGGGAAGGAAATCTGGCTTGTATGTGACTCCAGACCCACAGCAATGTGGTTAACTCTTAACAGCACTGTGGGAGTACCTGCAGCGGTTCAAGAAGGCAGCTTACCACCACCTTCTCAACAGCAACTATGGATGGGCAATAAATGCTGGCCTTGCCAGTGATGCCCACGTCCCATAAACGAATAAAAAAAAACATGAAGGTGCAACTGGTTTGGCCACATAGTCAATTCAAAGATTTGGGGTGGATTTTCAACTTGCCACCTGGATGTAAAACAGGTGTTGCAGATCAGCTGCTTGTTATAGAAACTGCCAAATTTTAATTTCTAATGATTTTAATGGATCTGGAATTTTAATCACATCTGGGCAGCAAGTTGAAAGTGTAGTCCTTTGGTATTCGGTATACGAAGCCCACCGCTAGGAATGGCCAATAAATGTGGCATTGTCAACATTGGCCATGTCTTGAGAATTAATGCAACTGTACTGCTGATCATAATTGACTGGCACGACCTACCATCTATGAATCCATAGTTGTACTGCCCATCACTAGAACGATGAAATGTCTCGCCTGGCATAATTTGAAAATGGTCACCTCATGACATCTTTCAGAAACAATTCATTGCAAAAATATCACCGACAAAAGGGAAGACAGCAAACAAGATTAAAAGCTGAAGTCACAACAGCGAAGGAAACATTTACTGATGCGCCCACTCACACAGATGGTCAGCAGCACTACCAAACTTCACATAGTCACAGCCTATTCAACCACATGGCATGGCCTGCATACCCCAGATACTCACTCACCTCTTCATCCTTCATTTTGATGAGTTTCTCTGTCTCTGCATCTGGAGTTGGCACTGGCAGTATGGGGAGCGGACTTTCTGCTCGGTTATCCTGGGTCAATTTACTGTGAAGATTAAAGTAAAAAAAATTCAGTGGCTTTATTCTGCTCGCTTTGAGAATGACAAGGGCCCAATTTCAGAACGTCCCGTCAGGACGAATAAAGAAACTCAGAAATTCCGCAGGTTGGTTTTTTCGAGCTCCTGTCATAACCTCAGCACAAGACAATTGGAACTCCCTGAGAAACAACGCAAACAGCTTAAAATGGCTATTGACGTCATTTCCCCAAGGTTACGCCAGTCTCCCAAAAGAGTTACAGCAGGGGGCTCAGGAGACCCCCTCCACCCCATCACGGAATTTCAGGGCCACCCATGAGTCAATTTCCATTTATGATGGAAAAGCACAAGCTTTATGTCAGTAATTCCCGCAAGGGGTTCTCCCAATCGTGCACCGTAACCTCGCAAAGGATTGGTGGAAACTCGGGAGAAATGGCATAAATGGCTGTTACGACAGATGATGGTTTGAACCTCCATGGAAATTCTACCCATTTACACCTAACACTGCTAATTCTGTTAACGGGGTGCATGCTTTAACCAGCTTTTGCTTCTGTTCACTGCAGTGAGCCAAGTGATCTGAATCGTCCTGCGACTGACTCAACATTGATGGAATCTCAACAATGTGACGTAGAATTTGATCTAATTTAATCGATTAAATCAGATGCAGACGAATGCAAACTGCTTTTACATTGGGTGGAGCAATGTGTAGCTAAGTAAAACGTGAATGGAATAGAATTATGACATACTGCATCTGGGTCACTGCCAGTGTCTAGACTGTGCAGTGAGGCAGTTGAAACAGCTGACAAAATGCTAGGATCCTTTGTCAGAATGGTGGAATATAAATTAATTGAGGTTATGCTCAGGTTCTACAATGTGCTGGTCAGACTGCACTTGAACTATCATATACAGTTCCGCTTGCCACACAGCAAAAGAGATAAGAAACTATTGGTGTTTAGAGTGAAGAGCGAGAAGAACAATTGCTATGGTAAGGTGCATGACACATGAGGAAAGGTTTAATAACCCACAACTGCTTCAGCCTGCAAAGAAGATGGTTAAAGCGAGCCCTGCTGGACTGTATAAACTGATAAATACTTTAGGAATGGTAAACACTGAATATGACTCTATAATTAGGCAGATTAATGGGACCCGAGAATACAAGTATAACTCAATGAAGAGTAAATCAAATCACATAAATTAGGAAGTTCTTCACCCAAAGGGTGAAAAATAACTGGAATAATCTGCCAGAATTGGTCGTAAAGACACAGGCCTGGAGATTCCATGGGGGTTCTCCTGATCTTCTGCCATAACTTTTGTAGGAGATGGGTGGAACCCCTGGAGAAACAGCATCAATTACCATGTTCGGCCATTTCTCCAGGGTTTTTACTGATCTCCTGCCAATGTCATGACAGGAGATCAGGAGAACACCCATGCAATTTCAGGGCCACAGTTTTTATGCACATTGGATGCTAGGCTGGGAGAGTTGGAATACTGGAAGGACAAGTTTTAATGGGGCTGACTGGCCTTTGCTCATCCTTGAATTTTCTTATAAATGGTATAATTACAAAAAAATCAATTGCACTGTTAGAATTTGTTCCCCTCAAAGATATAGGCCTTGAAATTTTGTAGTAATTTAATAAGTAATGAATTTGTAATGTTGGACATGATTTGCATAATTGCATCACTGATCCATTTCTGCACACGGACTACAGCATCTTTGCCACCCTGTTACTATAGCAACAGAGGTGAGAGGACAGCTTCCAGGCTTTAGACAATTGCTGCCCATCAGCCAGCTGTCAGCAGGGATACAAAGCTGTCCAGCAACAACCCTCCCTCAGATTTTCCTTCCCTCATAATGGTCTTCATTTGACATCTCCACACAGAAATACTTCTGAGATCTGCAACACAGCAGAGTGATGGCAGCAGTTAACTGGGAGGTGGGATGCCTGCATCCTTCCATCAGACCTGCGCGCTGATGGTTGAATGTGCTTTGCCACCACAGTGCCTGCAATAGCACCCATTCAAATGGACAAGGCTTAGTTGTCTGGCAGATCTAGTTCCCCGCGGGAGGATGAGCGCAAGGGAGGAAAAAAACAGACCTGGTCATCTCCTGGATGCATCTGGCTCTGAAATTTTCGTAGTGAATGTCCCAGGTCACGTCCTTCAGGTCCTGCATGTGCGTCCGGATCAGCATATTCCGCAGTTTTACAAAGTCACAGTGTGCCTGATTCTCCACTATGAAAAAAAAGGAAACCTTCACTGATTGGCTGCATTCCCAAACTAGTTGTTGTTTTGGTATCTTCGCATTCTTCCCTCGGAGAACAGTGTGAAGTAGTGGAAGGATTCTCAGGCTGATTAACAGACTGACAGGCCGCAACATGAATGCACCTTCCATGGCTGTAACCGTCTTTATACCAGCCCATACGGTGGTTAGTCCTATACAGGGGGAGAGTTATATGGGCCCGCACAGCTCATATGATGAGTGATGGTCGGGGAGGGGGGGTGGGGAGAGGCATCCACGCCCATTGGACTCGTGTATCCCTCTGGATGTCAACTCAGAATTCAGAGCTGCGGAATTTTAAGCGCAAATTACGTTCAGCGCAAATCGAGTTTCCGCAATCTTTTGCGTTAGTTTAAAAAACATCGCGCTAGAAGCCAGCCCCAGCCACAAATGTGGCCATGCCCCCGATCGAATTAATCACCATTGGGAGATTCCGCTAATTGTGCCCGTTTGCCGGCCTTCGAGGAGGCTCTAAAAATTAAGTTGGTTCTTTTAAAGCTTTTGAATGGAATTTTTTTTAATTTACTAAGGAGCTGACTACTGTACCTCAATATAACTAGCAAATGGTGCTGTATATTTTTTTTAAAGTCATTTTTAGTAATTTAAAATCAGGTTACTCACAGATGGCAGATTGACACTGATTAAAAATGCTTATGTTTTTGTGATAAACCGATTTTCAGCTGAATTAATCAAACTGCACCAAGTTACCACTCTTAAATATATCAAGGAATATTTCTTTAAGCAATTTTTTTTTTATTCTATTGTAGAGCGCTGCCCAATCGGGCTGGTTCAGATCAGATTTTGCATTCGGCGATATGCAAATGCATTTGAGTGGAAACTCGAGCGAAAAGAAACTTCTCAAAACGGGCACAATTTTGGGTGCACTTTGCACTCGGGTCACCCATTGCACCCAAAGCAGAAACTCTACCCCTTGAACTTTAACCTAACCAGCACAATTTCAAGCGCATTTTGGACAGAATTTCTCGATTGCGCCCACACCGGAAACTTTACCCAATAATGTTTACAGTTGTCACTGAGTATTACAGTTGCTGCTCAATGGGAGCTCAATACTGCCTTGGGGGGCAATTGTGGCCAGTCACCCCATCACATGCGGCCATCAGCAAAACTGCAGCTCATGTATGTCCATCCGTTTCTTCAGAGTCCACATGTGGGATGTTGCTGGTGTTGGATTGGAAGCTTTTACCCCTCTTTCTCTTATTTTCCAGTTAGAGAGAAGCGATGGAATATTATTCAGAGGTGGCTATTATATAACTGAAAGGGGTATAGAATTATTTGCCCTTTTTTCAATTTTCTCCCTTCTCTCCTAACAGCCTGGTCCTTGTTGAGGTATTGTTCCACAAGCACCAGCAGCCCTTCAGTAACCTACACAAGTGACTAAACCGAATGTTGAAACCTATATATAGAGTGTCGATGGGCTATTTGACCCTGGGACATCACCATTGAGCTTGAGCTTGTCCTCAGCCAACATCCACACATGGGCATCTATCAGCAGGAGTTACTGGGTAGCAACAAGGAATCGGAATATTGGCTGATTTATATCCCTTCCCAAGTACATTTGCACTAAGACCAATTACACCACCCCAACAGTTGTCCCAGCTGAGATCAGCTAACTGAGCGGAAACCATATACTGAACTTGGGATCTTCTCATTTGTATATCTTAGTTCAACATCAGGCAGTGCCCTTACCTAGTTGGGTAGCAGATTAAGTGGAACATTTCCCTTCATCTATCTTTACATTCTGAGCCACGCCATACTGATGTCTATATATTTTTTCATCTCTAGAATAGTCAATGTTGTGTATTTACAGAATTCTGTTCAAGAAGGGAATGTTGTCCTTGCTAAAACACTCCTCTCCTCACAGGTTTAAAGTCTAATAAAAGTTGCCTCACATATCACAGCCATTTCTGAACACAGCCACTTGGAGGCAGGTTCCACTTGCTCTCTCAGAGAATGCTCACCTTCTACAATCCCCCAGGGGTACAGTCGGCCACGGACCCTCTGACCCCGCGCCTCCACCACTGTGTTGCTGCCGATGACTGCAAAGGGAATGCTCTCCTATAATCAATCAGAGGCAGAAAATGGCATTATGCAGGATCAATAGAACTGAAAGGCTAAAGAAAGGCAGTGGAACTCTTTACTGAAGGGTTTGTCTCATAATGTCTGACTAACATCTACTTAAAAAGTGACTTACTCCACTGATTGAAATTTAATCTGTTGAATTTGGAGTGAGTCAAAGTAAAGCCTCTCTATCGGGGATTAAGTAATAAAGATAACAGGAACAGGGAGAAAATAAAGGAAGACGATCCTGGGTTAATGCCCCACGCTGCCACTCTGCCGCAGTTAGAGGCTTCAGTCTCAGAACATTACCTCTCCCAATAACAATCAAGAGGGGAGCCAACACTTAAGTACAGAGTTTCTGAATAGATGAGCTAAAATGGACCAAATGGCCTTCGTCATCTGTATCTATGTGTAATGTTGTGATCTTTATTGATTTTAGGATACTTCAGTACAGTTGCGATCAGGTTCCGTTCCATTAATTTGCATTCTGAGTCCTGGTCAAGCTACTAGAGGATTGAAGTTAGGTCCTATTCAACTCAGTTGGGAGTTAGAATTGGGGAGGATCCCATTGTCTCCAGTCAGGGTTAGAATTAGATCACAGTCCATCAGGGTAGTGGTTAGAGTTGATGCTGGTGTTGGAGATAGCTCAGCTACAGTTATATTCATCTCAACTTTCTCCTTCACCAGGATTTGCTTCCCCTGTATCCCAATCCTGATTCTTTCCCAAAGCTCTGATCTCCTCTCTCCACTCCTTCCTTCCACTACTATCCTCCTTTTGCATCCCACATCCCTGGAATTCCATCTCACCTTTAGTTCCTTGTCTTGCTGTTTAAACTCGTCATCCTCATCCGAGTCACACTCTGGAAATTGATATATTTTAATTCCATAGTGTTCAATTTCGTCTCTAATCTACATTGGCACAAGGATAAACATGGCAAAGTTAGTGTTAATAGAAAAGTAGAACTAATTGAGAAACTATTCACATTGACAATAACAACAACAAATGGGTTTAACATAGTAAAGCATGCCAATCAGCTTTAGGGGAGGGGAGGAAACGGATACCGAATAAGAGTTAGAACAAAGGTAGAGAGTCGAACGAAGGTGTGATCAGGGAGATTGTTTTTGAAGGTGGGAAGAGATGGAGGAAACAAGGGAGTAGAGGAAGAGAATTAGAGAATGTCAGATTCTGGCGGGCGTGATGACCGAAGGCCCTGCCACCGATTGTGGGGCGGGGGGTGGGACCAACATACAGTACACCAGAGTCAGAGAAACCGAGGGTGTGAACTATGACACAGGAGTTGAAGATGTTGCAGAGGTGGTGGAAGGGGCAGGGGAGGGTGATGAGTCCATGAACAAATTTGTACAAAAGAATGAGAATTTCAAAATAATGGCTGCGCAACAGAGAGAGTGTGGAAGTTAGTGAGCCCTGGGGTAACAGGCTGGTACAGTATACAATGCCAGCAGGAGTTTTGGAGGAGTTGGAATTTGTGCAGGGTGGGGCTGAGGAAGCTGGGCAGGAGAACATTGGAGAAGGTTGAGCTTGGAGGTGACAGTGAGTGTGAGGTAGCGACAGGTGCCGGCGGAGACATATGGAGGTCGAAATAGTCGGCCTTGGTGATGGATAGGATGTGGGGGTTGAAGATCTGTTCAGGGTCAAACCAAGCCAGTGCACCATTGGGTTCAGCCTGAGCAAACAGCCAATGGGAACCATGGAATTGAAGGCTAGGGAGTAAAGATTTTCATCGAAGCCAAAAAGGGTACGGTAGCATCGTGGTTATGTTACTAGACTGGTATTGAGAGGTCTGGACTAACAATCCAGAGAATGCGAGTTCATGTCCCACCATGAATTCAGTTTAAAAATAAATCTGGAAACAAAAAGCTGGTATCAGTAAAAGTGAAACTGTCAGATTGTTGCAAAAACCTAAATGGTTCACTAATGCCCTTTAGGGAGAGAAACCTGCCGTCCTTTCCCAGTCTGGTTTATATGTGATTCCAGTACCAAACTAACGTGGTTAACTCTTAATTGCCCTCTGAAGTGATCTAACAAGTCACTCAGTCGTATCAAACCTCAGGGCAACTAGAGATGGGCAATAAATTCCAGCCTTGTCAGTGACACCCACATAATGAGAATTAATTAAAACAAGGATGGTTCTGATCTCGTCGGTATTAAGATGAAGAAAGTCCTGCATTTTCCACAGATGGGATGTTGGACAGGCAGCCAAATTGCACAGCAACAGTCCTGGAGTTGAAAGCGGTGGCAAGTGAGGTAATGCTGGGTGTCATCGGCTTACACGTAGAAACTGACCCCATGCTTAAGGATAATATCAAGAAGCAGCGTATAAATGAGAAAAAAGAAGGGGCTAAGGAGCTTGCCATGGGTGACCATGCTGGCACCATTGCAGAAGATGCACAGTTGAGTTTATACAGAACAGAGGCCATCAATATAAGATGGTCACCAAGAAATCCAATAGGGAATTCAGAAGAAACTTCTTTACCCAAAGAGTGGTGAGAATGTGGAGCTCGCTACCACAGGGAGTGGTTGAAGCGAAAAGTATAGATGCATTTAAGGGGAGGCTAGACAAGCATATGAGGGAGAAGGGAATAGAGGGTTACGCTGATACATTTAGATGAGGAAAGACGGGAGGAGACTCAAGTGGAGCATAAACGCCGGCATGGACTGGTTGGGCCGAATGGCCTGTTTCTGTGCCATATATCCGATGTAATCCTATGTCGGAAAGATTAGGACAGATCACAGTCCAAAATACTGCAGATGTGCACCTACGTAATGAGTGAGTGCTGCTCAATCCTAAACAGTTGATATTTTAAACCAGTCGTTAAGGCTAAAACCATGTGCCGTTATTACCACTATTTGGGTTTACAGTTAAATGTGTATCATGGTTCCTGGCACATTTCCCTGGTTATCAATGGGGACAACAGTATTGAGGCTGTGGTTTCGATCTGGAGGAGCTGAATTTCACAATCTCGTTTTTAGCTCAGAGGTGGTGTTATTTTATGAATGACGTTTCTCACCCTCTCTTTGAGTTTCTTCACCTCTATGGGTGTGAGGGAGTCGGCTTTTGCAATCACTGGCACGATGTTCACTTTCTGATGTAATGCCTTCATGAACTCTGTGTCCAGCGGCCGCAGCCTATACCCAAAGAGATGGAATAAATTACACCCTAGACGGACAAATTACCCCACCCCACAGAGAAAGACAGATCATCCCAAAGACATGTCACACCCGGAGACAAATCACCCCTCCCCACACAGAGAGACAAATCACCCCAAAGGAAAGACGCCCCAGAGATAGTTAAACCGAGGCCCCGTCTGCTCTCTCAGGTGGAATTGAAAGATCCCATGGCACTATTTCGAAGAAAAGCAGGGGAGTTATCCCCGTGGTCCTGGCCAATATTTATCCCTCAATCAAATCACAAAAATAGATTATCTGGTTATTATCACGTTGCTGTTTGTGGGAGCTTGCTGTGCACAAATTGACTGCCACGTTTCCTACATTACACTAGTGACTACACTTCAAAAGTACTTCATTGGCTGTAAAGCACTTTGGGACGTCAGTGGTCGTGAAAGGTGCTATACAAATGCAAGTATTTATTTTATTTCTTTCTTTAAGGACCAGTGGTTTGTCTGCCAAGCTCCTGCACAATCAAGGGGGCCTCAAACAGGCGTCAGACTCCCTATTGGCATATGCAAAGGACCAAGCGCCTGTTTCAGGTGAGCACACTGGATGCTTATAGGAGTCTTTACCAATATGATGGTTGGCGCACTTACGGCGTGAAATGAGTGTGTACATGGCACCTGCCATATTGGACCCTTAAGCAACATTCCCCTTGAGCTGTGCTGGAGGTCCCGGCCAGCCAGCTCACCGACTTTTAAATGGAAATTTGAATGGGCTGTGCAGCCCGTGAAAGGGGCCGCACACCCAAAAAAAAATTAGAGGAAACATTGCCCTTAGGCCCCTGTTTTACACCTGTAAAGCGATCACAGCACCATCCAATTTATAAACCATATAAACCCTCTCCCCAAGACACAGCAGAACAAGTTAATTGTAGAACCCGCCGCCCCATCCACACAGCCTAAAATGTGTTTACACAGATGGAGCAACCCAAACACAAACACTGATCTGCGAACAGAGAACTTAGGGGGAAAAATTCAGTTGGTTGCGCCTCCCATTAGCGCCTTAAGAGGGCGCTAATGGGGTGCAAAGCAACTAGCGCCCGGGCGCGGCGATGTTTGTGCCGCTCGCGAAATTAACTAGACATTTTGCAGCGGCGCTAAACACTACCGCCACAATCTCCTGCGCCGGCAGATCGTGACGTCAGTCGAGTGCGCAACGCCCCGGAGCCGATATTGAGTGGCGCCCCCTGCCTTACCGCCTGCCGTTAGCAACGACAGATTGAGGGGAGCGTTTTGCAGTCAGGAAGGGACTGGGGGAGCGCTATTTAAAGGCAAACGCTTCCTGCCTTTTTTTGTTGGTGACATTTTTGCACCACGCATTCTGAGAGAGAGAGAGAGAGAGAGACAGACTTCTGGAGAGATTCAATGCTGTGTGAAGGAGTTTTGGGTACTGAGCAGTACTTTGCAGGTTCATTTTGATTTGCCCTTCATTGCATCTATTTAGAAGAGACTGTGGGGGCTTCAGTCTGAGCTCTTTCCCTGGTTCTCTCCATTGTTCTTTCCAGCAGATTTGATGTACAGGTCTCTCCAGGCCGAGATTCAAGGCTGCAATGAGCAGGATGTGGATGGAGAGCAAGATCAACCCTCCCCTTTAAGAACTGGCCGGCGCCATTGTGTCTCTGTTCCATTGCTGACTGACATCACATGAGCTTCGCCAGCGCTCTGAGGTAGCGACTCGCTCCTCAGCCTTTGCGCCTTAAGACAGGTGTGAAGTGCCTGATTTAGCTCTCCAATCACCTCCAGGGGCGACAAAAGTCAAGTTTGCAGTTGGAGGCGATAATTAGCGCCAGGCGATAATCTTTGCGCCCGGCTGATAATTGCGCCCCAAATGGGGCGATACTGAATTTCGCCCCTTAAACTTTTAAGACGGCCCCGCCCCCAAGATACACAGTTAAATCCGACAGGAAGTTCAGCAATATCCTGCTAGCATCACGCTCCAAGAGATACACAACCTGCTCCCCCGCCCCTTCACTCCTAAAGAACAAATTGAGCACAGAGCTCAACAATGTCCTACAAACACACGGTCCCCTACAAACCAACTGATCATGGCTTCTCCCTGGATGAGTATCAACCCCTAAATTAACAGCAGGTCCTGGCATCTCCCTCCCCTAAATATCCAGGAATACCTTCACAGTCAGGTCCATATTTGATATCCAGCCACACTGATACTTCCTTCTCGCTCACCCGCCCCCCCAGCAATGTTGTTATGCTCCATTCCCTGCCTCACTTACTGAGTAACAGAAAGAACTGATAGAAAAACAATACAATTACCCTGCAGCCCAACTCTGCCTCTTACCCGTGTCCGTAGGGGGAGATAAAATACAGGCAGCAGTGCACTCGGTTATCCTGAATGTTCTTCCGGTTTAGGCCACTCTCATCTCGGAAATACTGTTCAAACTGTTGGTCGACGTAATCGGCTATGGGCTTCCAGCTGCAACAAAAGAGGGAGAGAGGCTGGGATCAAAGAGATCTCGTGCTGCGGGTCTTTTATTGCAAAGCGAGCCCGCAATAGTCAGCAAAGCAGCGTCACAGCTGTAATGTGATCTGCTCTTGGTCAATCAGAGATTGCTTTAAGAATATACAAAAGCATGGGAACAAGTCAACGCCATTCAGTCCACAGAGCCCATTCTATCCAAGCTTGTCCTGCCATCTACCTCTTTCAGCAGTGTTTGTTATTGTTCGTGCCCTCACATGTAGCGTTACAGCCTATGCAGTAGTATTTAGGAACCGAAGAGAATACAGAGTGGGACTACACCATCTGTTCCATCAAGCCTGCTCCATCCAGAGCATACGTATGATTATTCTACCATGACTCCCCTCACCCATCACCATCACCTGTCAATCCCCCAGCAGTGCTGTTGTGCTCCAGTCTCTGCCTCGTTCATTGTCCTACCTCCCCTGTCTCTCTCCAGCTCTTCGGTCTACAGGGCTAATCCGGATACTCTGTGCCCCTGGCAGGGTTACAGCAACCTGACTAGGTGTCTCAAACCAGTACAACAGACAAGGATTAGACTGGCGACTGTCACTGGAAAAAAATTAAATGTCGATTTGTCATTGCACGTGCACTTTAGACACAGGTAGCCCTGGAGAAGGAGCACACGGTGTCCGCCGGTATGTTTGAGGGCTTCCGCGACCAGTGGGCACCGAAGGGACTGGAGTGTGTGGTCGACACAGGAAATAATATTATTATTTAAATTGTTAAGTTCTTCTATACTTTTTTTCTGATTTGGGTTTTATTGTACGTAGTGTATTTAGACTTCCAAAAGGCATTTGACAAGGTGCCACACAAAAGATTATTGCTTAAGGTAAAAAATCACGGGATTGGGGGTAATATTCTGGCATGGATAGAGGATTGGCTATCTAACAGAAAGCAAAGAGTTGGGATAAATGGTTCATTCTCAGACTGGCAATCAGTAACTAGTGGTGTTCCACAGGGGTCAGTGCTGGGTCCCCAACTCTTCACAATCTATATTAACGATTTGGAGGAAGGGACCAAGTGTAACATATCAAAATTTGCAGATGATACAAAGATGGGAGGGAAAGTAGTGAGTGAGGAGGACATAAAAAACCTGCAAGGGGACATAGACAGGCTAAGTAAGTGGGCAGAGATTTGGCAGATGGAATACAACACTGGAAAGTGTGAGGTGATGCACTTTGGCAGGAAAAATCCTAGAGCAATTTATTATCTTAATGGCAAGAAACTGGAGAGTACTGAAGTGCAAAGGGATCTGGGGGTCCTGGTGCACGAAACTCAAAAGGTTAGTATGCAGGTGCAGCAAGTGATTAAGAAGGCAAATGGAATGTTGGCTTTCATTGCTAGGGGGATAGAATATAAAAATAGGGAGGTATTGCTTCAGTTGTACAAGGTATTGGTGAGACCGCACCTGGAATACTGCATACAGTTTTGGTGTCCTTACTTAAGGAAAGACATCCTTGCTCTCGAGGCAGTGCAAAAAAGGTTCACTCGGTTAATCCCAGGGATGAGGGGGTGGTCATATGAGGAGAGGTTGGGTAGATTGGGACTCTACTCATTGGAGTTCAGAAGAATGAGAGGCGATCTTATTGAAACATATAAGATTGTGAAGGGGTTGGATCGGGTGGATGCGGGGAGGATGTTCCCGATGACGGGTGAGACGAGAACTAGGGGACATAGTCTTAGAATAAGGGGCTGCTCTTTCAAAACTGAGATGAGGAGGAACTACTTCACTCAGAGGGTGGTAGGTCCATGGAATATGCTGCCACAAAAAGCTGTAGAAGCTACAACATTAATTAAATTTAAAACAGAAATAGACAGTTTCCTAGAAGTAAAGGGCATTAAGGGTTACGGGGAGCGGGCAGGAATTTGGACATGAGTCTAGGTTCGGATCGGTCATGGCCCTGTGGGTAGTGGAGCGGGCCCAGGGACTGTGTAGCCTGATTCTGCTCCTATTTCGTGTGTGCAATTCTGTTAGATGCAGGAGATGGTTCTGTGATAGATAGTAGATTGGCGGTTAGGATCAGATCAGCCATGATCTTATTGAATGGCGGAGCAGGCTCGAGGGGCCGATTGGCCTACTCCTGCTCCTATTTCTTATGTTCTTATGTTATGTTCTTATTAGTTGTGCCCCTCTAAAAAAGGAGCACTTTAGTTAGATCTTTTGTTTGATGACACTGGGGCATCCCAGTGTCTCCTTAAGGGTTTCAATTAAAAGAGTAGGCACATCAGCCAGAATTTTATCTTGGAGGCAGGTAGGAGCGGGATGGGGGCTGGAATGCGGACGGGAAACCCAGGAGAACAGGTTTCCCTCAGGCCCTGCCGAATTTAACGGGAGGGCCTGATTTAAATTTTTTTTACATGAGTCGAAATTTGTTTTAAATGGCCAACCGAGAGGAGCCACAAGTTCTCTGGAGCTGCCAGAGAATAAAGGGTTAATTCATGCTTCAGAACTCCGAGCTTGACAAGTGATAGTTCAGCTCTCCCTGCACACAAGACACAGCGGTCTAGGTGCTGACACTTTCTGCGCAAGAGCTCCACAAACAGAACAAGCTGTGCACCGAGTTTCACTGCTCGTATTCTGTGTGGACATTTCAAATCCAGAATGCTGATATACATCTGCAGCACTTCTTGTATAAATCCTGATATAAATATCGAGGCCTGTTTTATGTACTGTCAAATGTATATCTCTATAGTAACCATACTCCAGTAACATTGTATCTATTCCAATGATTAATTCTAATAACTAATAAATCCAATAGGGAATTCAGGAGAAACCTCTTTACTCACAGAGTGGTTAGAATGTAGAACTCGCTACCACATGGAGTAGTTGAGGCAAATGGAATAGATGCATTTAAGGGGAAGCTAGATAAGTACATGAGGGAGAAAGAAAGAAAATAATATGGTGATAGGGTAAGAAGAAGTAAGGTGGGAGGAGGCTCGTGTGGAGCATAAACACTGGCACAGATCTGTTCTCCCGAATGGCCTGGTTCTGTGCTGTAAATAGTATGTAATAGTCACTTACATAGGAAGGAACAGGAGGAGGCCATTCAGCCCCTCGAGCCTGTTTCGCCATTCAATTAGATCATGGCTGATCTGTACCTTAACTCCATCTACCCACCTTGGTTCTGTAACCCTCAATACCTTTGCTTAACAAAAATCTATCAATCTCAGTTTTGAAAGTTTCAATTGACCCCCCCAGCCTCAACAGCTTTTTGGAGATGAGTTCCAGATTTCCACTACCCTTTGTGTGAAGAAGTGCTTCTTGACAGCACCCCTGAACTCCCTAGCTCTAATCTTAAGATTATGCCCCCTTGTCCTGGACTCCCCCACCAGAGTAAATAGTTTTTCTTTATCTACCCTATCAACTCATTTGATCATCTTAAGCACCTCAATTAGATCGCCCCTTAATCTTCTACATTCAAGGGAATACAAGCCTAGTCTATGCAATCTGTCCTCATATTGTGACCTTTTTAGCCCCGGTATCATTCTGGTGAATCTGCACTGCACCCCCTCCAAGGCCAATATATCCTTCCTGAGGTGCGGTGCCCAGAACTGAACACAATACTCTAAATTGGGTCTCATCAGAGCTCAGTACAGGTGTAACATAACTTCCACCCCTTTGTATTCCAGCTTTCCTGAGATAAAGGCCAATATTCCATTAGCCTTTTAAATAATTTTTTGTACCTGTCCACTCGCTTTTAGTGATTTCAGTACCCGGACACCTAAATTCTCTGCTCATCTACAGTTCCTAGCTTCTCACCCTTTGGAAAATACTCTGAGCTATCTTTCTTAGGTCCAAAGTGATTGACGTCACACTTTCCCACATTGAACTCCATCTGCCACAGTTTTGCCCACTCACTTAATCTATCAGTGTCCCTTTGCAACTCTGTGCTCCCATCTACACTATTTACTCTGCCACCTAACTTAGTGTTGTTGTCACTTATTTATAGTAACTGTATCCTCAGTGATGTCAGATATCTGTTCACATCTCCATGGTAACCGAATCCTCAGTGATGTAATTATCTGTTCCCATCTCCATGGTAACCGAATCCTCAGTGATGTTCGATGTGTACACACCTTTGTATGTTGTTCACCGCATCTCCAAATCCAGGCGTGTCAACTATCGTCAACTTTAGTTTGACACCTTTCTCTTCAATGTCCACCGTGTGTTTTATAATCTCCACTGTTTGGTGAATCCTCTCTGTAAAAAGGTTGGGGAAAATGTGAGCAGCAAGCTCCTTCAAACCCAATTAATACATAAAGCTCTCCCCACCCCTCCTGACCTCCAAGTGTGATATCTGTATTTGGTGATCTCAATAAATCAGAGATAACATGTTCTATCTCCTTTCTTAAATATAGGTATAACGTTAGCTATCCACCTGTCCTCTGGCACTCCAGCTTTTTCTAATGAATTTTTAAATATGTGTAATATTGACAAGAACCTCCATCCGCTTCATACATGCTGCCCTACTTCAGAGGGGTTGCAGTGGTGGGGGGGCGGTGGGGGGAGCGGCAATCCTAGGCTGGTAGTGTCTTCAGCCGTGGCCTGAGATCCATCAGATCAGGAAGCCAGTGTTTTGGATGAAAGGAGGAGTACTGGTCTCACAGCCAGCAAAAGTAGGGACCACCTTAGGGGTCTAGCTCCTGGCCTAGACCCCCCAAAGAAAGACAACTGAACTGAATCAGCCCCCTTTACAAGAGGACGAGATATTAAAGATTTGTGGGGTGGGGCAGTGATCAATCAAACGAGCAGCTGCAGGCCACTGTCACTTCTATCACCCAGCCACACATGGAGGGCACCCATAGTGGCACAGGCACCCAACAAGGTGGAACCTCCCGCAACCCCGCATCCTCCGTTGAGGTCAGAGGTGAAGGTTCCCGGTAGGCATATCCTAACATTTAGTCTAAAATGGCAGGGCGTACTTTCACCTCCACCCACCCCACTGCAATGTCTATTATCCCTGCAAAAAGGCCTCAGCTCTTACCTTCAGCATTGAGAAGTTTCCTGTCTTTGTAAAGATCTGTAAGGAAGAGACTCTTGACCAAAGTGGACTTCCCCAGCCCTGACTCTCCTGTGAAGGGAAGAACAATGAATTTAAAACACATGCCTGGGGAGGGTTAATTTCCTCAAAAACATCTCACCATCAGCAAATTCCACTCGCACACCAGTCTGTCTATGTGAAACTCAGTGATTAACCATCATAACCCTTGCTTTATATAAAGCGCATCCACCTAAAACTTACTTTCTTTGTTACATGGCAGATGAAATTAACACAGTGAAGTGTGAAGTGATTAATTTTGGTAGGAAGAATGAGGAGAGGCAATATACTCAAAATGGTCCAATTTTAAATAGGCTGCAGGAACAGAGAGATCTGGGGGTGTACATACACAAATCTTTGAAGGTGACAGGATAAGTTGAGAAAGCAGTTAAAAATGAAAACCAGCACAGATTTGCTAAACGTAAATCGTGTTTCACTAACTTGATTGAGTTTTTTGATGAAGTAACAGGGAGGGTTGATAAGGGTAGTGGCTTTATAAATAGAGGCTTGGAGTACAAAGGCAGGGAGTTTGGCTAAACCTTTTTAAAACACTGGTTAGACCCCAGCTGGAGTATTGTGTCCAATTCTGGGCACCACACGTTCAAAAGGATGTCAAGGCCTTGGAGAGGGTGCAGAGGAGATTTACCAGAATGGTATCATGGATGAAAGACTTCAGTTATGTGGAGAGACTAGAAAAACGGAGATTGCTCTCCTTTACAGCAGAGAAGGTTAAGGAGAGATTTGATAGAGGTGTTCAAAATCATGAAGGGTTTTGATAGAGTAAAAAGAAAGAAAGACTTGCATTTATATAGCGCCGTTCACAACCTCAGGATGTCCCATAGTGCCTTACAGCCAATTAAGTACTTTTTGAAGTGTACTCACTGTTGTAATGTAGGAAACGCGGCAGCCAATTTGCGCACAGCAAGCTCCCACAAGCAGCAATGTGATAATGACCAGATAATCTGTTTTTGTGATGTTGACTGAGCGATAAATATTGGCCAGGACACCAGGGATAACTCCCCTGCTCTTCTTCAAAATAGTGCCATGGGATTCTTTACATCCACCTTAGAAAGCAGACGGGGCCTAGGTTTAACATCTCATCCAAAAGATGGCACCTCCGACAGTGCAGCACTCCGTCAGAACTGCACTTGAGTGTCAGCCTCAATTTTTGTGCTCAAGTCTCGTGGAGTGGGACTTGAACCCACAACCTTGTGACTTAGAGGCGAGGGTGCTACCCACTGAGCCACAGCTGCCAAACAGTAAGGAGAAACTGTTTCCAGTGGCTGAAAGGTCGGTATCTAGAGGACACAGATTTAAGGTGATTGGCAAAAAAAAAACAGAGACGACATGAGGATAAGAAAATTTACGCAGTGAATTTTTATGATCTGGAATGCACTGCCTGAAAGGGTGGAAGCAGATTCAACAATAACTTGCAAAAGGGAATAGGATAAATACTTGAAGTGGAAAAATGTGCATGTCTATGGGGAAAGAGCAGGGGCAGTGGGACTAACTGGACAGCTTTTTCAAAGAGCCAGCACAGGCACGATGGGCCGAACGGCCTCCTTCTCTGCTGTATCAATCTATGATTCTATTACAGTACAGTAGTTTAAAGTCAATTCTGATTTAAAAAATTAAAATCCAAATGATGCAGTAATTCAATATAAGCAGCTGTAATAAAACAGCACTGGAGGCTTCTTTAGAGCAAAATTGAATTATCTGGCAATTTAGATTAAACAAACTCAAATGAACAGCAATAGACTGTAGTCAATTTATGATCCGATTTACAGCTTCCTCCTTTGTGCCTTGAACTTTCAGATTGACCATAAACTTCGTGTGAAGGGTGTTATAAAAGTCTTTCGGCATGTCAAAATATAGGCTGAAGTTCTAAAGATGGTAATTCGATAATATCCAACAACATCACCAGCATTGCTCGGTGAAAGTGGGGGTGGAATTGGACATGGCGGGGACACATAACAGGCGGAATGGAAATTTGCTGACTGCTATACGACAGGCTGGATAGTCAGTTCTATTGAAGTGAATGGAAGTGAATATCAGGAGGAGCGTCTGACAGGTGATCGATTCGATACCGCCTGCTTCGTGTCCCCACCCATGTTCAATTTCACGGTCTTTATTATTCAGGTTACACAAAATGTGTCTTATGAATATAATTGAGTGTTCTCATGAAAGGTCCCACTCAAAGCGTTCTGGCCCTGAAATCCCATGGGAATTCTGTAACTACGGCAGGAGATCAGCAGAACCCCCATAGAAAGGGTAGAAATGGTTAAAAAGCGGGTGTTCATGCTGTTTCTCTGGCGGTTCCACCGATCTAACAAACTTACAGCAGGAGACTGGGAGAACCCCATGGGAGGTCCAGGCCTCTTGTCTTTTACTTTCAGATACTGGCTGGTCATCAGTTCATTTTCAGCACTTTCTGTTTCGAAATATAATCAACTTTGGGAGCAGTAGGTGACAGAAAATATTCTGATACAAGACCCGCGAAAAGCACGTAACCTTGAAGTGTTCACCGTTTCCCATCTGTCTGAGGTGGTTATGCAGCATCATCTGCATTCCTTTTTTTTAAAAAACCTCCTCCACCTTCTTCCCCACCATTTTCTTCCCTCCGCTCCTGAAGACACCCACTCATGTTGGGGTGCGAGCCAATGCCTGCTGGCATCTCTTCAGTACTTTGCCCGAGGGGCAATGACTGGTGAGCTATTGGCTATGGGCGGGGGTGGGGGTGGTATCACATATGGGGCTGCCACCCAACATCCAAACATATGGGAGGGGGGTGGATTTCCTCAGGGCTTCTCTCACTCCGTCACTGGAACTTCAGCGGACACCCCATTTACGCACATAAATAGGGTTTCCACCAAAGAAAGAACAAACCTGCATTTATATAGCGCCTTTCACAACCTCACGACGTCTCAAAGCACTTTACAGCCAATGAAGTACTTTTAAAGTATAGTCACTGCTCTAATGCAGGAAACACAGCAGCCAATTTACACACAGCAAGGTCCCACTAACAGCAATGTGATAAATGACTAGATGATCTGTTTTAGTGATGTTAATTGAGGAATAAATATTGGTTAGGACACCGGGGATAACTCCCTTATTCTTCTTCGAATAGCACCATGGGATCTATTACATCCACCTGAGAGGGGAGACAGGGCCTCAGTTTAACGTCTTATCCAAAAGGCGGCCCCTCCGACAGTGTCGCACTCCCTCAGTACTGCAAAGTTATGGTCATGCAGTGGGAGGAGCCCTGAGGAAATTCAGCATCATGCACTTACCACCGGGGTCATGAAATGACCGGCCAAGAGCAAAAACCCTGGTTTACTTTTGCACTCCCTAGCCCTGGGGTGCTGAGGCTAATTGTAGCACCCTTACTGCTGCCCCAGCTGAGGTCAGCTAATTCAGCACAGACCAGGAGCTGAACCCAGGATTTTTATGGTTCTATAATCAAGACCTTGCCTGGTGTTATATTTACCCACTGAGCCATAATTCCATGTTTGCTTGGAATCCACTCCCCTCCTCCACCGGTGTACCATGGCTGCAATGTGTACAATCTATAATCTATAGGATGCACTGCAGCAACTCGCAACATAGCCTCCTAAACACACAACCTCAACTACCTAGAAAGACAAGGGCAGTAGGTGCATGGGAACACCATCACCTCCAAGTTTCCCTCCAAGACACACACCATCCTAACATATATCGCCGTTCCTTCATCGTCACTGGGTCAAAATCCTGGAACTCCCTACCTAACAGCATTGTGGGAGTACCTTCACCACACGGACAGCAGCGGTTCAAGAAGGCGGCCAATCACCACCTTCTCAAGGGCCTCTAAGGACAGGCAATAAGTGTCAGATTTGCCAGCGATGCCCACATCCCGAGAATTAATTTATAAACAAAGTTTTTATTCTCATTTGGACCTCGTGAATTGCTTTCCTTTTAACAGAGTCCAATATTTTTCCAGCACAGATATTGACCAGAGCTATAGTTCTCGGGATCGTGCTTTGGAGTATTTCAAAAACTAGAACATCAACGATTTTCCATTTTATTTATAACATACCTGCTTCTCAGGAGCTACCCAGAAGTTATGACGTATTTTCCCCGGTTTCTACCCTTCATGCTCAGGGCTACGTCAAACAAACATGTAGATCAAAACAAATGAACTTTTACGTTAAACGGCCTCACCATGTTGGATTGTGCATAGTTATTTTGTTCTACAGGTTTCAAGCAGTGTGAGCAAGTAGCATTCTTACCCGCTACCATTAACGTGAAGTCAAAGCCTTTCTTCACTGATTTGCGGTGGACCTGGTTGGGAAGTGTGGCGAATCCCACGTATTCCTTTTCCACATCCTGAAACAAAAAAAATGCCTTTAGACATTGGAAAACCTCAAAGAGATAATATATGGGCAACACACAACAGAGACCAGAGAAAGCACCAGCTTTCTCCATTAGTAAGGAACTTTCACAACTCACCTACAGTAAACTATAGTTCCCACCATAATCTCCTTGTATAACACATGCTTTAAGTTCTTCTTTGGTGAATGTGTGTAGTCAACAGCATAAAGCAATGTGGGCCGGTAGTGTTGGGAATGGAGCACTTTCCCAATGTCAACAGCCAGCACTCCCAGTCAAGTATAGGACAGGCTAAAAACCCCAAAAATGTACCCCAATCAATACCTCAGAAGAGCATCCGCTACTGCACCAGCATGATGTTCTCTACTTCCCACAGCAGCCACCCTGTGGCCTCTCTAATTGGATTGCCAATTTAATCCCAAATGATGCTGTACAATTCTGACCAGTTGGAACGTTGGTTGTGCTGGTTTTTGCTGGGACAGACGGTGAGGTCAGTTAGAACACCCTATACAGGGTCTTTTAGTTAAATGTGATTCCTCACACACAGGTCCTAAGAAAGACCTCATGACTTCCCAGGGAAGGAAGGAGGGCTAAATTGGAGGGCCCGTCAACCCAAGACAGTCTGACACATCACCGAGTGTTCACTTGCTGCGCAGTATTGGCAGAGGCCTGGGAGTAGGCCTGCAGCCTGTCCTCTGAGTGAGGCACATTGTTTGGTGCAGGGAGACTAAGGAAAGGGAGAAAGATTTGAAAAACCAAACAGAAGTGTATTTTGTTCTAATGTGTGTGTGTAGGGGGTGGGCACAGTTCCCTCATTGGTTTTCACTTCTGTTGTAAATATATCCAAGAGGTTTGCTCCAGACGGCGTTTGTTTAATGTAACAGATGACCATCTTTTTCCAGAAGCTGACAGCCATTAAAACAAAACCCTGAATGTGTACAGCAAAAACAAACGGCCCCTGATCCTGTCATATGCTAACCCGTGGTTCCAGCTTCTCTTTGTAATAAACATTCCTTCTCATTTTACCAACCCTTGACCCCTCCGTCTTGCAAACTACTGCCCCATCTCCAAACTCCCTTTCCTCTCCAAAGTCCTTGAACGTGTTGTCGCCTCCCAAATCCATGCCCATCTTTCCCACAACGCCATGTTTGAATCCCTCCAATCAGGTTTCCGCCCCTGCCACAGTACCGAAACGGATCTCATCAAAGTCACAAATGACATCCTTTGTGACTGTAACAAAGGTAAACTATCCATCCTCGTCCTTCTCAACCTGTCTGCAGCCTTTGACATGGTTGACCACTCCATCCTTCTCCAACGCCACTCCACCGTCGTCCAGCTGGGTGGGACTGCACTTGCCTGGTTCCATTCTTATCTATCTAATCGTAGCCAGAGAATCACCTGCAATGTCTTCTCTTCCCGTTCCCACATCATTACCTCTGGTGTCCCCCAAGGATCTATCCTTGGTCCTCTCCTATTTCTCATCTACCTGCTGCCCCTTGGCGACATCATCCGAAAACACAGCATCAGTTTCCACATGTACACTGATGACACCCAGCTCTACCTCACCACCACTTCTCTCGACCCCTCCACACTCTCTAAATTGCCAGACTGCTTGTCCGACATCCAGTTCAGGATGAGCAGAAATTTTTTCCAATTAAATATCGGGAAGACCGAAGCCATTGTTTTCAGTCCCCGCCACAAACTCCGTTCCCTAGCCACTGACTCCATCCCTCTCCCTAACATCTGTCTGAGGCTGAACCACACTGTTCACAACCTTGGTTTCACATTTGACCCTGAAATGAGCTTCCAACCACATATCCGCAGCATAACTAAGACCGCCTATTTCCACCTCCGTAACATTGCCCGTCTCTGCCCTTGCCTCAGCTCATCCGCTGCTGAAACCCTCATCCATGCCTTTGTTACTTCTAGGCTTGACTATTCCAATGCACTCCTGGCTGGCCTCCCACGTTCTACACTACGTAAACTTGAGGTCATCCAAAACTCAACTGCCCGTGTCCTAACTCGCACCAAGTCTAGCTCACCCATCACCCCTGTGCTCACTGACCTACATTGGCTCACAGTTAAGCAACGCCTTGATTTCAAAAATTCTCATGCTTGTTTTCAAATCCCTCCATGGCCTCGCCCCTCCCTATCTCTGTAATCCCCTCCAGCACCTCAACCACCACCCCCACCCCCCCCCACCCCGAGATATCTGCGCTCCTCTAATTCTGCCCTCTTGAGCATCCCTGATTACAATCGCTCAAATCCCAGGTGAAATTATCCTTTTTTTGTGATCCTTTTTGCTGATTGAGGTGAGGGATGTTAGTTATAGAGGACTTAACCGTTTTCCATTTCAGACACTCTCAGATCCGGTACAATGTGGCTGCCCACGGACTAAAGCCCACTCCGCTCTGCCCCAACTTGTCCCTGCCAAAACATCGGAAGAGCACCACCTAGTTCAACAGTGTGGCATTTTTTACCCTTTCCATGACAACCATTCTGAGGCCTCTCTAAGTGAGATTGCCAATTTAGCATTGATGGGGTATAAATTCATCTCGAGCATATAAATTCATCATCATTTCAAATCGGCAGTCCATTCTGGCTGAGGCTTGAAGAGCCACTGAAGTGCACAGAATCAAAAGAGCTTCAAGGTCCATTGGGCTGTGTGATCTAATAAGTGACTGCTGGCGTGTTCAAACAACAATTTTAAACACATCTTTCCCTGTCGGGTCCCTGTTTCTCAGCCTTCCATCAGCACACCATTGTCTTTCAGCTGGGAGAAGATGTTGCTATGGTTACTGCAAAAAGTCAAACCAATGGGGTAAAGTGGGGTGGGTGATGCAGTTGAAAATGATCAACATCAACAAGGTAAGAGGAATGGGTTGACAGTTGAGGGTACGATTGTTTCTTCACAAGTGCAGGATTCCACGCTTACACAGTGCTCAGTTATTGAAAACGAGCAAACCCAGTCAAATAGGGTCTGGATGTAAGTCGAGGTTTCAACTCCAGCGATGGTCACCAAAGCTCAACAACCAGGGGAAACGATAAGGCAGCAACAGGCAACCAGATACGTCGGTCTGTCAAACAAGTGAATTGCGCACAATTCTCAGAAAAATAATGACCACAACAGGAAATATCAAAACTTCCTTCGCCAGTCCTTTTGTTACATATAATAAAGGTCCGAGACAGTGGAAAGAACATGTGCATATACAGATAGGGAGCGAGAGAATGCCTTATCATATCTCAGAAATGTCCCAGAGCATTTCACATACCAGGAATTACTTTGAAGCGCAGTCACTGTTGAGATGTAGGCCAACGAGGCAGCCATTTTGCACACAGCCAATTCCACAAATAGCAATGAGATAATGATGGTATGTCTGCTTTTTGGTGGTGCTGTTTGGGGGAAGAACGATGGGAGACACCTGGAGACCTCCCAGCTCCTCTTTACATAGTACCATGGGATTACTAACAGCTGCCTGAACCACCAGAACAGGCGGGTAGGGCTTCAGTTTAACGTCACGTCCAAAACACGGCACCTCCGACAATGCAGCACTCAGTACTGCACTGAAGCCTAGATTAGGTGCCACAGGACCGCTGCTTGAATGGCTCAGAGCCTAATTTATAAAACATGAAATGAACTAGTGCTCAGTCTATGGGGTGAGGGAGGCATCTCTCTTTGATAACACCTTGGGCTGCGATCTGATTTGCACTCTCCTGACGTGGGCATGGAGCAGGGTAAGGACCATACAACAAGTACAGTTGCACCAAGGCCCGAGCTGGTCAGAGATCCCGAGTCAGTCAGGGGAGCCGAGTCAGTCAGGGGAGCCGAGTCAGTCAGGGGAGCCGAGTCAGTCAGGGGTCTCGAGTCAGTCAGGGGTCCCGAGTCAGTCAGGGGTCCCGAGTCAGTCAGGGGTCCCGAGTCAGTCAGGGGTCCCGAGTCAGTCAGGGGAGCCGAGTCAGTCAGGGGTCCCGAGTCAGTCAGGGGTCCCGAGTCAGTCAGGGGTCTCGAGTCAGTCAGGGGTCCTGAGTCAGTCAGGGGTCCCGAGTCAGTCAGGGGTCCCGAGTCAGTCAGGGGAGCCGAGTCAGTCAGGGGTCCCGAGTCAGTCAGGGGTCTCGAGTCAGTCAGGGGTCTCGAGTCAGTCAGGGGTCCCGAGTCAGTCAGGGGAGCCGAGTCAGTCAGGGGTCCCGAGTCAGTCAGGGGAGCTGAGTCAGTCAGGGGTCCCGAGTCAGTCAGGGGTCTCGAGTCAGTCAGGGGTCCCGAGTCAGTCAGGGGTCTCGAGTCAGTCAGGGGTCCCGAGTCAGTCAGGGGAGCCGAGTCAGTCAGGGGTCCCGAGTCAGTCAGGGGTCTCGAGTCAGTCAGGGGTCTCGAGTCAGTCAGGGGTCTCGAGTCAGTCAGGGGTCCCGAGTCAGTCAGGGGTCCCGAGTCAGTCAGGGGTCTCGAGTCAGTCAGGGGTCTCGAGTCAGTCAGGGTTCATGAGCGGATCCCAGTGAAAGAACACCTGCGCAATAGTAATAGCTGATTCCTGATCATTTACCTAACCATTTTTATGTTACCTATTGAAAACATACCTTTATACAATGGTATATGTGAGGATTTGACACCAGATTAAGTAAGTATTTAGTACCATTGTCAAGTAAATTGTAGGGGCCCCAATTGAACCGTGGCATGGAGGCCCCCACAAGGAAAGCAGCACTCCTGACATATACAGGTCCTCTCCAATTGGATTAACAAGTCAGAGAATCTCATTCTCCCGGGATGTTGCGCAGGGCGAGTGTGGACTTCCCAGGCAGATTCCCCGCATCAGATTTACAAGGATGATACCAGAACGGAGAGGTTATAACTGGAACAACTGAACAGGCTGTGGCTCTTTTCTCTAAAAAAGAGAAGGCTGATATGTGACCTGATAAAGGTCTTTAAAATTATGAAGGGGTTTGATAGGGTAGACGTAGCAAAGATGATTCTACTTGTGGGGGACAACAAAACTAGGGGCCATAAATATGAGCTAGTCACTAATAACTCCAATAGGGAATTCAGGAGAAACTTCTTTACCCAGAGAGTGGTGAGAATGTGGAACATGCTACCACATGGAGTAGTTGAGGCGAATAGTATAAACTGCCTTTAAGGGGATGCTCGATATGTACACGAGGGTGAAAGTAGAAGAATATGCAGATAGGGTTAGTTGAAGTAGAGTGGGAGGAGGCTCGTGTGGAGCATAAACACCGGCATAGACCAGTTGGGGTGAATGGCCTGTCTCTGCGCTGTAAACTCTATGTCATGTAATTTGATGCAATATGTAATGCTGTTTGTGGGATCTTGCTGTGGGCAAAATGATAGCCACATTTGCCTACATTCAAAGAAAAGTCGCTGCCTTATAAAGTAATTTGTCGCATGGGAAGTGCTTTGAGATGTTTTTGAAAGATGATAAGGCGCACTATAAATACAAGGCTTTCCGTTAACCCTTTCATCAACCTCACTCCTGGTTTGTGGAAAAGCACAACCACCCTGATCCTTGCAGAGGGGGTGAACCTTTTAAACCTTTTTCGCAGTGAGATTGCGAGTCCCCACCGGACCGGATTAATTCTTTCATGCTGCTCTTCCCACAAGCGGTGGAGCACAGGGAAACAATATCAAAGCTGCCACACACCCTTGTTTATGCGGATGCCCCCATTCAGTTTACAGCCACAGTAACAGGGAATGGTGTCACAGAATCATGGAATCATGTAGCACACAAGGAGGCCATTCAGCTCTGTGAAAGAGTTATCCAATCAGTCCCACTCCCCTGCTCCTTCCCCACAGCCCCGCAAATTTCTCCTTTTCAGGTATTTATCCAACTCCCTTTTCAAAGTTACTATTGAATCTGCTTCCACCACCCTTTCAGGCAGTGCATCCCAGACCATAACAAAGCACTGCGTAAAAATTGAAACTATGAAAAATTCCTCTACAATTCCCTCAGGCGATCGAGACCAGCTCAGGAGATCGCATTGACCATTTTACCCACACACTTCAGATGGGTGAAAGTCCGAGTTGAACCCTGCCAGGATTTATACCCAGGTACCTCTGTCCCCGAGTTCAGTGCTCACCTTACTGAGCTGCCCACCCTTACCATGGAAGCAGGTGCCACCAGTTCCATTGTAGTTTTACTTGGATGAATTTTTCTCCACCTCTTTTCACAACAACAACAACAACAACTTGCATTCATATAGTGCCTTTAACGCAGAAAAACGTCCCATGGTGCTTCACAGAAGCGTAATCACACAAACTTTGACACCGAACCGCTTAAGGAGCTATTAGGACAGGTGACCAAAAGGTTGGTCAAAGACGTAGGTTGTAAGGAGGATAGAGGTCAAGAGGCGAAGAGGTTAAGGGAGGGAATTCCAGAGCTTGGGCCAAGGCAGCTGAAGACATGGCCGCCAATGGTGGAGAGATGAAAGTTGGGGATGCACAGGAGCACAGTATTGAACAACCACTTCAACAGCCTGCTTCATTATAATCAAACTGCAGCCCTAGACCATTCCCTGATGTGCAGCCCCTTTCTGGAAAACTGCATGTTTCCGCAAATATAAAAATGATGATGCAACTTCTCATACGATGGATATTCTACACAGTTCATACTGGACTGCAATGAACGTTCACTGCTCAGTAATGTCTTTGCGCACTCTGTATATCAATAAGTTCATCCTTATGTCTGTAATAGACACAGATCAAAAGGTAAACTGCTGTGTCAGGCTATATGATGGAAAGTCCATACTGTTCTCTGGGATCTGGAATTGCTCAGTGATAGAGCTGTGTGTCATGGATACAGCAGGACAGATGGGGGTGGGTTCGGGGGGTGGTAGGAGGGGATGGTGTGGAGGGAGACAGTCAGCAGCATTACCCTGTATCACTTATAGTACAATTGGGGGAGACATGATCAGCAACAGCGCTCTGGGACGCAAATTCAAATGCTCAGCTAGTACTCAGTAACAACACCCAGCATCACAGAGTGGAGATCCTGGGGGTTCTCAGCAAGAACACCCAGTGTCACTGAATGAAGGGACCCTGGGGGTTCTCAGTCAGAACACCCAGTGTCACTGAATGAAGGAACCCTGGGGGTTCTCAGTCAGAACACCCAGTGTCACTGAATGAAGGAACCCTGGGGGTTCTCAATCAGAACACCCAGCGTCACAGAATGAAGGGACCCTGGGGGTTCTCAGTCAGAACACCCAGTGTCACTGAATGAAGGGACCCTAGGGGATCTCGATTATAGCTCCTTGCATCACAGTTTCAGAAACTTCTTCCCAAAGTGTTTGACTGCGACATCTCAGATACTTTTATCCAGCGTGGCTCGCACAGAGATTCCAAACGAACCCCCGTGTCTTGTCTGATCAGAAGAATAGTGATCAGGCGAGACTTGTTTCCCAGCAGAAACCTCTGTGCCCTCATTCCATCGGGTGAGTCACCGAGGTCATTTGAACAGAAAGCACAAATGAATCAGCTCTACCGCTTCCTTCCACCCTCCCTTCTCCTGTCCAGTTTATCTGTCTTGCGAGCACCTTCCACTCCTTTCATTCTGCCTTTCTTCCGCAAGCTTCCCTGTCCCGAACCTCACTGTACCTTCAGCCGTGCGCGTCGGCACCTTTCCGATACAGTCCTGGGAGAGAGGAGTCGCTCCACCAAACGCTCCTGGATGATAATGGCATCCATGTCGGAGATCGGATTTCTCCCGGCCTGGCAGCGAGACCTCTCCACCCCCGACGGACTCCGCTGAAGCCCTTCTGCGGGAGCTGCTGATCGCAAATGAACTGCAGCAGCCTAGTGCTGGGGAAAGGCTGGACTAAGGAACAGAAACCTGGAATTTCCTGCTTCATGCACTGCATCAAGAGTGGGGGTGGGTCTGACAGCCACAGAGCCTCAACCAAACAGATTTCCTTAAGTCCGAGCTTCGAAGCTTTTAAAAGATGGCACTGTGACGGGTTCAGATTTTTAACTGTGATTTTTAACCTTCGTAAGTCTCTGCCATTAAACAGAAAACTCAGAAAATGCCCCCCAACAATCAAGACTGACACTCAATTCCAGGAAATGTCTTTGACAGGATAGTCAGTCCAACTGAAAACTGTCAGCTTATGAAAAATAATTCACCACCACCCCCCCCGCCGCCCCGCCCCCCTTCCCATTTACAATTAGTCATTGGGCAGCTCTCTCCAGCAGAGGGATTAACCCTTTCACCCTTCTCTGCCTGTCAATGTGGGATACGAGGGGATTAACCCTATCAGCGGCTTCTTCCCACTTCCACGGGACACTGGCCAGCCTCGCTGGAAAAGGGGATTAACCCTTTCACCAATCTCTTCCCATTCACAGAAGGGGAAATTTAGCCTTTCGCCACCTTCTTCTATTTACAGCAAGACACTGAAAGCACGTCCTTAGCAGAGGAAAGGAAAGAAAGAAAGACTTACATTTATATAGCGCTTTTCACGACTTCAGGACGTCCCAAAGCACTTTACAGCCAATGAAGTACTTTTGTTGAAGTGTAGTCACTGTTGTAATGTAGGAAAAATGGTAGCCAACTTACGCACAGCAAGGACCCACAAACAGCAAAGAGATAATGACCAGATAATCCTTTTTTTTTTCGGTCTTGATTGAGGGATAAATATTGGACCTCGGTTCAACATCTCATCCGAAAGACGGCACCTTCGACAGTGCTCAGTACTGCCTCCTTCAGTACTGGACTGGAGTGTCAACCGCGATTTTGTGCTCAAGTCTCTGGTGCACGACTTGAACCTACAACCTTCTGACTCAGAGGCGACAGCACTACCACTGAGCCACAGAAGACCGATTTATCCACCTCTGCCCACTTATTCCACCAACAAACCTGGCACCGAACAGCAGTGAGGTCAGATGTCAGACATATTGGCATACCGTCCAGAATAAGAGTCACTAAAGGGTTATGAATTCTGAATGGCAAAGCAGGCCCTGCGTGACCTCACTTTGCTTTGAACCAGATCGGCTGTGTTTCATGCAGCTAATCCCAAAGATACGGAATTTAAGTCACCCAGGCCCCAGTGGGATGAGGTCATTGGGATGAATGGCCTCCATTAAAGAGCAACTCTGATGTGGTTCTTGGTACCTCCCACTGAGGCTGAGCTTTCTCGCCAGAGCGAATCTGCACTGGCCTTGACCAACTCACGTTTACAGCAGATTAAAAGGCCCAAACGGGACCGTCAAAACCAATACCCTAAATCAACCTCACTATTCACGAAAATCCACCCAACACCAAGGTGCTCAGATACTAAGACGCTCACGTCAGATTTGTGATCTGGGTTGTCCCGAGCAAGAATGATACTAACCACTGAGTCCCGATCCAGGTATACCCGACTAACCATGGAGCTACACTGATACCCATAGGTGAGGAGAAGACTTTATGCCCTTAGGTCCCAATTGAACCATCTTTCAAGAAATTGAGCAAGGAATTGAGGAATTCTTTGCGTAAAATTAAGCAAAGCCCATAGAGAGATTTCTATTAGGTTCCCTCTCCCCACTCCTTCCACCCAAATATGTGCTCTTTCTCTGTCCTTTTCCTGAATGCGCTGACTCGTGCTGGTGCATGTTCCACTGATGCCAGGAGCCCTTTGAAACCTCTCCACGTGTCCTTTCTACATGTGTTGTCCTGGATAGTGAGTGTCAGCAGGTTATTTAACCGTTAGGGCACTGCAGCAAAGCCAGATCCTGTTCTCATCTGATATCCCCACAAGCACATACACATGCAGACACACGCACATGCATACGTACACACACTTATGCACACACACGTGCACACGCACAAACATGCAGACACGCACGCAGTCAAACAGGAGTCATAGCCCAATGATCATAAGCAGATACTTTGGCTCCCTTTGTAAACCAGGGATGCTGAGATCAACTGAACTAAACCTTAGATTAGATAACTTAGCACCGACCAGGGGTTGAATCTGAGGTTTCCCTTGTCCGCAGTGATCAATACTGCACTAGGTGTATTCCGTTTACCCACTACTACTGTACTGATTGAGACTGGGATTGTCATTGTGTTTTCAAATGAGGACTGCACCAATTGCCAGAGTGATGCAATCTAATAGATGATCCAGTCCAGACTGTTATCTTTGATTGAGATTTATCAGTTGTATCACAGCAAATAGCTGGCTCCACTGAGATGAAATGGCCTGGGGGGGGTTGGGCTGTTGCTCTGAGCAAATATTCATCCCCTCCAGAAGGTCTCAACTCCTTGACGATGGAGGCAAACAAGCGGAAGTGGCAGAACTTCACTCCAGGCTACAGTCCCAAGCTCATCATCTGGCACACCTAGAGAACTGCTCAATTGTGAGATTGGTAGGAGCTCATTCTACAACAACAACAACTTACACTTATATAGCACCTTTAACATAGTAAAACATCCAAGGCGCTTCACAGGAGTGTAATCAGACAAAAATTGACACAGAGCCAGAGAAGCAGGCATTAGGACAGGTGACCAAACGCTTGAGCAAAGAGGTAGGTTTTAAGCAGAGTCTTAAAGGAGGAGAAAGAGGTGGAGAGGCGAAGAGATTTGGGGAGGGTATTCCAGAGCTTTGTGTCCTAGGCAGCTGAATGCACAGCTGCCAATGGTGGAGTGATGAAAATCAGGAATGCACAAGAGGCCAGAGTTGGAGGAGCGTAGAATTCTTTGAGGTTGGGCTGGAGGAGGATACAGAGATAGGGAGGGGCAAGGCCATGGAAGGATTTGAACAAGAGGATGATCATTTTAAAATTGAGGCATTGCTGGACTATCTTTTGGATGAGACATTAAACCGAGGCCCCGTCTGCCCTCCCACGGCACCATTTCGAAGAAGAGCAGGGGAGTTCTGGCCAATATTTACCTCCTGACCAACATCAATAAAAACAGATTATCTGGTCATTATCACATTGCTGTTTGTGGGACTTTGCTGTGCGCAAATTGGTAGCCGCGTTTCTTATATTACAACTTCAAAAAGTACTTCATTGGCTGTAAAGCGCTTTGGGACATCCTGAGGTCATGAAAGGCTCTATATAAATGTAAGTCTTCTCATCCATTGGATAACATAGAAACATAGAAACATAGAAGATAGGAGCAGAAGTAGGCCATTCGGCCCCTCGAGCCTGCTCCGCCATTCGATGAGATCATGGCTGATCATCTAAACTCAGTACCCTGTACCTGCCTTCTCCCCATATCCCTTGATACCTTTAGCTTTAAGAAATATATCTAACTCATCCTTGAATATATTTAATGACTTCGCCTCAACTACCTTCTGTGGTAGAGAATTCCACAGGTTCACCACTCTCTGGGTGAAGAAATTCTTCCTCATTTCTGTCCTAAATGGTTTACCCGTTATCCGTAGATTATGACCCCTGGTTCTGGACTCTCCGACCATCGGGAACATTCTTCCTGCATCTAGTTTGTCCAGACCTGTCAGAATTTTATATGTTTCGATGAGATCCCCTCTCATTCTTCTATACTCCAGTGAGTATAAGCCCAATCGACCCAATCTCTCCTCATATGTCATTCCTGCCATCCCAGGTATCAGCCTTGTGAATCTTCGCTGAACTCCTTCCATGGCAAGAACATCCTTCCTCAGATAAGGCGACCAAAACTGCACACAGTACTCAAGGTGTGGTCTCACCAAGGCCCTGTACAACTGCAGCAGGACATCCCTGTTCCTATACTCAAACCCTTTCGCTATGAAGGCCAACATACCATTTGCCTTCTTCACCGCCTGCTGCACCTGCATGCTTACTTTCAGCGACTGGTGCACAAGGACACCCAGGTCTCGTTGCACTTCCCCTTCTCCCAATCTATTGCCATTCAGATAATAGTCTGCCTTTCTGTTTTTGACACCAAAGTGGATAACCTCGCACTTATCCACGTTATATTGCATCTGCCACGCTTCTGCCCACTCACCCAACCTGTCCAGATCATCCTGGAGTTTCTCGCTATTCTCCTCGCTGCACACACTCCCACCCAGCTTTGTGTCATCTGCAAACTTGGAGATATTACATTTAATTCCCTTATCTAGATCATTAATGTATATTGTGAATAGCTGGGGTCCAAGCACCGATCCCTGCGGTACCCCACTAGTCACTGCTTGCCACTCGGAAAAAGACCCATTAATTCCTACTCTCTGCTTTCTGTCCGCCAACCAGTTCTCTATCCAAGTCAATACCTTGCCCCCAATCCCATGTGCCTTAACTTTACCCGCTAATCTCTTATGCGGGACCTTATCGAAAGCCTTTTGAAAGTCCAAATACACCACATCTACTGGTTCTCCCTTATCTATTTTCCCAGTTACATCCTCAAATAATTCCAGTAGATTAGTCAAGCACGATTTACCTTTTGTAAATCCATGTTGACTTTGTCCGATCCTGTCACTGTTTTTCAAATGCTCAGCTATTACATCCTTTATAATGGACTCTAGCATTTTCCCCACTACCGATGTCAGGCTTACCGGTCTGTAATTCCCCGCTTTCTCTCTACCACCCTTTTTGATAAGTGGGGTAACATTAGCTACCCTCCAATCCATGGGTACAGTTCCAGATTCCATCGAATGTTGGAAGATGATCAGCAATGCATCTACTATTTCTAGGGCCACTTCCTTAAGTACCCTAGGATGTAGATTATCAGGCCCTGGGGATTTATCGGCCTTCAATCCCGTCAATTTCCCTAACACCATTTCCCTGCAAATACTGATTTCTTTCAGTTCCTCCCTTTCATCAGACCGTATGTTCTCCAACATCTCTGGGAGGTTATTTGTGTCCTCCTTTGTGAAGACAGAACCAAAATATGCATTTAATTGGGCTGCCATTTCTTTGTTCCCCATTATAACTTCCCCCGCTTCTGACTGCAAGGGCCCTACACTTGATTTCACTAATCTTTTTCTCTTCACATATCTATAAAAGCTCTTACAGTCAGTTTTTATGTTCCCAGCAAGCTTACTTTCATATTCTATTTTCCCCTTCTTAATTAATCCCTTTGTCCTCCTTTGTTGAATCCTAAACTGCTCCCAATCCTCAGGGCTACCGCTTTTTCTGGCCAATTTATATGCCCTCTCCTTGGATCTTATGCTATCCCTAATTTCCCTTGTTAGCCACGGTTGAGTCACCCTTTTTATTTTATTCTTATGCCACACTGGGATGTACAAATTCTGTAGTTCATCCATGCAGTCTTTGAATGTTTGCCATTGCCTATCCACCGTCAACCCCTTGAGTGACATTCCCCAATCAATCCTACCCAATAAGGCAGATACTCACACAGACCTTCCCAGTTCTACGCTGCCTGTCCTTTACGTGGAATATAATGGCCTCCGTTTCCAGAAATGCGAAAAAAGGCCTCAGACTGGAACGTTCTCGAAAGAGCATTTTTAGCAAAGAATCTGCGGCCTCCAGTGTTGTTTAGAAGTTGTTAATAGTTTGACCGGACATCTACTCGCTTAGTTTTATGGCACTTTCACAAAGATGGACGGTTTATTATTGAAGCTGGGAGGCTCCAGGTGTCTGGAATCACTCCCAAGCTGCCAAAAGGTTTCTCTGGAAAGATACACATCCGTGTGAAAATGAATGAAAGACTGCACTCATAGTACAACACTAACACCCTGTTAAGGGCAATCGTTGCGCTGGAGTGGTCGCCAGGACAGATGGCAAACAAAATAACTTTGGAATAAATTGAGAGGAGTTTAAAAAAAAAATCATCACCCAGCAATCCAACAAATAAGTTTAACTTGGCTCGAGGGACAGGGCACTGTTGTGTTGTATTAAAGTGGAGCTGCCCTAAGCATCACGGCAGCCAACACTAAAATGTGAAACAAAGAACTAGATTTCAGACAGGCAACGGTCAATCTGAATGGTTGAACAGTTTTCCTGAACACAAAACTCTTGCTTACTTGCTCCAGTTTTCTCCTCTCCTCTCCTGGAGCCGTTGCCTGACCCGCTGGGAGCTCCCGGCCAAAGTGCCCATTCTTCATGTGTGAGCCTTAATGGTGAGTGTTGGCATATTATTTGACCATGGAGGGCATCACCACTCACCGTAATCTTGTCCTGATTCAGTTTTGCACAGATGTGCACTTTCTATCAGGGAATCACCGAGTAGTGAACGGGAAACATGAACCACGGTGGCTTTTCCTCCTCCCTGACCCAGGGCCACTGTGGCCAATTGTAGCAGCCCCTAGTGCCACCATGGCTGAGGCAGACTATGGATCAAACCTGGCATGTTTTATGTTGTTGCATGGTTCCTTTCCAAACTGGGCCATGTTTTAACCATGAGGAGACCTCTACACAGTTATTATTTCTCTCCTCTTGCATTCCCAGGTGACCTGTTCCAAGGCGCCCACCAATGCTACACTGAAACTTGCATTTTCAACTTTCTTACCAAAGCAACATAATAAAAATAAGTATCACAAAAAACAAACTCTCATCTAAATGAGCAAATTTCTGATGAAGGATATCCCAGAGACAACCAATGGTTAATTGTGTAACACAAACATCTCAGCTCTTGATCCTAAACCAGGCTAAACTCCAGCATTTCTCACAGCAACCCCCGAGCCATTATTTTACAGGCTTCAAATAAGCCAATCCACCATAGCCAGGTACAAAGGAAGCCATTCCATCTTAACCAGCTGTTCCACCTTAACCAGGCACCAAACCAGCTGTTCCACCTTAACCAGGCACCAAACCAGCTGTTCCACCTTAACCAGGCACCAAATGATCGCGCGACCTCAAGCAGGCCCTAAACCAGCCGTGACATCTCAGCTAGGACCCTAACACGCCCTTACATTATTAGGACTTAAAAGGCTAGAAATAGATGATATTAGCAGACAAAACTGTAACACATTCGTAGGACATTCCTCTGTCCACTATTTTAATGGAAGCAATACTTAGGCCCCGATTTTAGCTCGGGATGGGTTTTGAGTGGGTGTTGGTCAGCTGCTGCAGCAGAAAACAGGCCCAGGCTATTTTAACTCTAGAACCTCATTAACATGCTGGCGGCTCACTTCATGCCCGTTCCAGGCAGGAGGTGAGTGGGAAGAGGCTCCTGACCTTCGGAAAATTGGACAGCCCACTGACATGAGGGTAGATGTGGGGAAAGGGCGTTCCGGAGGAGTCTCATGGGACACAAAGTGGGCAGTCTGGGCCAGGGAAGGCTGCGACTTTCCTTGTAGCACCCGGACTGGTTCTACAAAGGCAAGTAAAGAAAAAGGAAAGATAGACTTGCATTTATACAGTGCCTTCCATGACCTCAGGATGTCCCAAAGCATTTTACAGCCAATCGAGTGTTTTTTTGAAGTGTAGTCACTGTTGTAATGTAGGTAACACAGCAGCCAATATGTGCACAGCAAGCTCCCACAAGTAGCAATGTAATAATGACCAGATAATCTGGGGGGTTTTCGGTGTTGGTTGAGGGATAAATGTTGACCAGGACACCGGGGAGAACTCCCCTGCTGTTCTTTGAAATAGTGTCATGGGATTTTTTACATCCCTCTGATAGGGTCGATGGGACATCAGTTTAGCGTTCCATCCGAAAGACGGCACCTCTGACAGTGCAGCAGTCACTCAGCACTGCACTGGAGGGTCAGCCTGGATTATGCACTCAAGTCTCTGGAATGGGTCTTGAACCCACAACCTTCTGACTCAGGGGCAAGAGTGCTACCACTGAGCCCTGGCTGTCAGGTAAAAAACTTAAATAACAATAGAAAATGCTGGAAATACTCAGCCGGTCAGGCAGCATCTGTGGAGAGAGAAACAGAGTTAACACTTCAGGTCGAAGACTTTTCGTTAACTCTGTTTCTCTCTCCACAGATGCTGCCTGGTCTGCTGAGTGTTGCCAGCATTTTCTGGTTTTATTTCAGGTTTCCAACATCCGCAGTGTTTTGCTTTTGTTTTAAGTAAAAAACAACTTATCTGTTTGGGCTTCTTTTTCTTTCCAGCAGCTCCTGACTCTCTTCAGCCTGGCTCGAAAAACCACAGTGACTTCACCGCTCAGGCCCGAGTGAAAATCGCCATCGGGGACCAATGACATCATTGGAGCCCGATCTCCCTGTTTAAAGAAGGACCTTGTCAGCTTTGGGCAGGCGGCTTAGCTGCCCGTCTAGAAGCCCAGGTAACAAATGGCATAATTGAGTAAAAAATGGTACCGGTCCAGAAATTCCTCAGTGTTTCTCCCGGTCTGTCCACGGTAATTCCGGCAGGAGACCAGCAGAACTCCTAGGGAATCTGGCGTAAATGCCTGTTTTCCATCAGTTAGGTGTTTTTTTCACAGGTGCAGCTGAAATTACAGCGGGAGACCAGGGGAATCCTCATGGAATTTCAGGGCCGTCGTCTGCTTTCTTTCTCCATCAAAAAAGCTTTTCGTGCAGAGCTCTTGTCCAGCTATATAGCTGTTTGAGAGAGAGAGGCTCTAAAATCATTCACTCCTCAATGCCCAAGAAAACGCGATGGGGTAGATTTTCAACTTGCCACCCCCGGTATAACACTGGCATTTTGGATGGGCTGCCCGTTACAGAAATCGCCCAATTTCCATTTCCATTGAAATCAATGGGGATAAATATCAGGTGGTTTCTATAATGGACATCCCATGTAAAATGCCACCATTAGTTGAAGATCTATACGAATGTGCCTTAGCAGCACCATTATCTCAGTGAGGCTTCTGCCAAATTGGCAACAGTGAAGAGAGATCAAATCAGTAACAGTGAACAGAAATCAAATCATGCCTGAAGACACTGAGAGGCGAAGCGATCTCGAAATGTGTGTGAGCCATTCAAGAAGCTCCCTTACAATCCATGGGATCACCAATTAGGTTCCAACACTGTAGTTCCCTCCTATCACTAGTGCCAATAATTCAATATATAAGCCCGCATTCAGAGGCTGACAAACTCTGCAAAAGAGCAGCTTGAATTGAAGACTTTATGATAAAGGAGTTAATTGTTCATTCACATTTCGGTGTGAAACTTCAAGCTTCTCATTTCTGGTGACGTTATCTTGCATCAACCTATCTGAACAGGAGAGAGTCCGCCTGCCAGGCTGGGCCCTGATCCCAGACTCACTGCAGCTGGGAGGCTTTGTCAAGCATCCTGTTACTATAAATACAGGTTATTCAGCTCCTTTGTGTAGGGCCCCTGTGTACTGCTTCTGAATGAGACAGAGCAAGTGCCAAACTCTGACATCAGACAGGGTTGGAGCCAAAGAAATCATCACCAGCTGTGAACAAGGGAGCAAGGGAGCAAGAGAATAGAAAGAGAGAGGAAGCTGTGAAAGGGAGAGCTGAAAGAAAAATGGAATGACAGGCAAAAAAAGAAGAAATAGGAGCGGAGAAAAAAAAGGAAAGGAGAAGGAAGGCAAAGAGCATTTAGAAAAACATAGAAGGGAGACGTAACAGAGAGGCTCAACCAGGAAGTACAGCGATAGAGTAAGAGAGTGCACACTGTTGGAAGGCAGCAGTAATGGAAGAGGGCATAAGAACATAAGAAATAGGAGCAGGAGTAGGCCAATCGGCCCCTCGAGCCTGCTCCGCCATTCAATAAGATCATGGCTGATCTGATCCTAACCGCCAATCTACTATCACAGAACGATCTCCTGAACCTAACAGAATTGGACACACGAAATAGGAGCAGGATCAGGCTACACGGCCCCTGGGCCCACTACGCTACCCACAGGGCCATGACCGATCCGAACCTAGACTCATGTCCAAATTCCTGCCCGCTCCCCGTAACCCTTAATTCCCTTTACTTCTAGGAAACTGTCTATTTCTGTTTTAAATTTATGTAATGATGTAGCTTCTACAGCTTTTTGGGGCAGCATATTCCATGGACCTACCACCCTCTGAGTGAAGTAGTTCCTTCTCATCTCAGTTTTGAAAGAGCAGCCCCTTATTCTAAGACTATGCCCCTTAGTTCTAGTTTCACCCATCATCGGGAACATCCTCCCCGCATCCACCCGATCCAACCCCTTCACAATCTTATATGTTTCAATAAGATCGCCTCTCATTCTTCTGAACTCCAATGAGTAGAGTCCCAATCTACCCAACCTCTCCTCATATGTCCATCCCCTCATCCCCGGGATTAACCGAGTGAACCTTCTTTGTACTGACTCGAGAGCAAGTATGTCTTTTCTTAAGTATGGACACCAAAACTGTATGCAGTATTCCAGGTGCGGTCTCACCAATACCTTGCACAACTGAAGCAATACCTCCCTATTTTTATATTCTATCCCCCTAGCAATGAAAGCCAACATTCCATTGGCCTTCTTAATCACTTGCTGCACCTGCATACTAATCTTTTGAGTTTTGTGCACCAGGACCCCCAGATCCCTTTGTACTTCAGTACTTTCCAGTTTCTTGCCATTAAGATAATAACTTGCTCTACTATTTTTCCTGCCAAAGTGCATAACCTCACACTTTCCAGTATTGTATTCCATCTGCCAAATCTCTACCCACTTACTTAGCCTGTCTATGTCCCCTTGCAGATTTTTTATGTCCTCCTCACTCACTACTTTCCCTCCCATCTTAGTATCATCTGCAAACTTTGATATGTTACACTCGGTCCACTCCTCCAAATCGTTAATATAGATTGTAAAGAGTTGGGGACCCAGCACTGACCCCTGCGGAACACCACTAGTTACTGATTGCCAGTCTGAGAATGAACCATTTATCCCAACTCTCTGCCTTCTGTTAGATAGCCAATCCTCTATCCATGCCAGAATATTACCCCCAATCCCGTGATTTTTTTATCTTAAGCAATAATCTTTTGTGTGGCACCTTGTCAAATGCCTTTTGGAAGTCTAAACACACCACATCCACTGGTTCCCCTTTATCCACCCTGTATGTTACTTCCTCAAAGAACTCCAGCAAATTTGTCAAACATGACTTCCCCTTCATAAAACCATGCTGACTTTGTCCTATTAAATTATGATTATCCAAATGTCCCATTACTGTCTCCTTAATAATGGACTCCAAAATTTTACCTACCACAGATGTTAGGCTAACCGGTTTATAGTTTCCAGCCTTCTGTCTACTGCCCTTTTTAAATAAGGGTGTTACATTAGCAGTTTTCCAGTCTGCCGGGATCTTTGCTGAGTCCAGGGAGTTTTGGAAAATTATTACCAATGCATCCACAATCCCTACCGCCACTTCCCTCAAGACCCTAGGATGTAAGCCATCAGGTCCAGGTGATTTATCCGCCTTGAGTCCCATTATTTTACCGAGTACCACTTCCTTAGTGATTTTGATCATGTTGAGCTCCTCCCCCCCTATAGCCCCCTGTTTCTCCAGTGTTGGGATATTCTTAGTGTCCTCTACTGTAAAGACTGATACAAAATATCCATTTAGTGTAGCAACAAGAACTTGCATTTATATAGCGCCTTTAACGTAGTAAAAACATCTCAAGGCGCTTCACAGACAAAATTTGACCCCGAGCGACATAAAGAGAAAGAGGTAGGTTTTAAGGAGTGACTTAAAGGAGGAGAGAGCGGTGGAGAGTCGGAAAGGTTTAGGGAGGGAATTCCAGAGCTTCAGGCCTAGACAGCTGAAGACGTGGCCAGCAATAGTGGGGCGAAGGAAATCGGAGATGCACAAGAGGCCAGAATTGGAGGAGTAGAGAGTTCTCGGTGGGTTTTGGGCTGGAGGAGGTTACATGGATAGGGAGGTGCAAAGCCATGGAGGGATTTGAACACAAGGATGAGAATTTTAAATTGAGGCACTCCTGGACTGGAAGCCAATGTAGGGCAGTTGTTGTTGTTGTTGCTTCAGAGTAACATGAATTCAGCCAGTGATGCAATGTGACGCTCGCTGCTGTCGGTTCAGGACCTCCTGACTAAATGTACACATTGTGCGACAGCGACCTCTGTGCCCTGGTATGAACCTGGTGTCCGCCCCAGAGTCCCTGAATAACCTGCCAATCCACGGTGTTAGTGCTCCTTGCACCTGAGTCGTGACATTGGTCTTCCATTGCAAGTCAATGGAAAAGAAAATGGGGTGCGGTGTAAAATGGCAGCCGATTCGCTACGAGCTCCGTTCGCGCTATCCGCGAGCACCAATTTCAATCCCCTCATGTCGATGGCAACACATTATCAGGTAAAAAAAGTGAAACAGCAGCAACATGTTCTGCTCATCCCAGGAAAAGGTGCACCAGGCTGCAATGTCTAATGGTTTCCACAAGAGGAAGCCACAGGATAGCAAGAGCCTGTGCGAAACCTCTTCAGCACAAGTCCATCTGTTTACTGCAAGGATTTGCTGTTGTTCCAGTTTTTCTCCATTATTTGGCCCAGAATTTTCTGGAGCGGGACAGTCGCATTTGTTAGATTTTTATCCCCATCCTTCAGCTCAAAAAATTCTGCGCCGCAAATTGCTGGAAATGCGAGCTGATAACGGCACAGCGAGTTCAGTGGTGCATCTGGGACCTTGGTGAATGACGGGACCAACAGTGTGTCTCTTTAACCAATGAGATTTAAGGATAAAGAAACGGAGGAACGATGGAGAAAGAAACTGGATTGGATTAAGAGAGAGAGAAAAAGCGACAGAATGGAAAAGATAGCATTTTTAATTAAATATTTTAGATTTTAAAAACCTCTAGGAACAATTTATTACCCACAGGAATGTGACTCCACAGTTTCAATTGTTCCATTTCTGGGCCAGAGAGGTTGAGTGGCATTGCAGGAACATGAATCTCATCATTAAAAGAGTCCTTATGTCATTAATCTACCATCTACAAGGCACAAGTAAGTAGTGTGATGGAATACTCTCCAGTTGCCTGGATGAGTGCAGCTCCAACTACACTCAAGAAGCTCGACACCATCCAGGACAAAGCAGCCCGCTTGATTGGCACCCCATCCGCCTCCTTAAACATTCACTCCCTCCACCACCGGCGTACCGTGGCTGCAGTGTGTACCATCTACAAGATGCACTGCAGCAACTCGCCAAGGCTTCTTCGGCAGCAGCTCCTAAACCCGCAACCTTTTCCACCCAGAAGGACAAGGGCAGCAGGCGCATGGGAACACCACCACCTCCAAGTTCCCCTCTAAGTCACACACCATCCTGACTTGAAAGTTTATCGGCATTCCTTCATCGTCGCTGGGTCAAAATCCTGGAACTCCCTACCTAACAGCACTATGGGAGTACCTTCACCACACGGACTGCCGCGGTTCAGGAAGGCGACTCACCACCACCTTCTTAAGGGCAATTAGGGATGGGCGATAAATGCTGGCCTTGCCAGCGACGCCCACATCCCATAAACGAATAAAAAAAAAATCAGCCCCAACTTTCTGCAGCAAGCTTAATTTTTGTGAGTCTAACAGCAAATTGTAGCAACTCACGGCATATCTTTTCCTCGTCACAAATTGCTGAGTTATTTACACATTAATAATGGCGTGCGCATTAAACTCTCAGTTATTTTTCCATCAAATTTATGACCATTGTGTTTCCCCCACAATATCAACCGTGACTCAGTTGATAGCACTCTCACCTCTGAGTCAGAAGGTTGTAGGTTCAAGTCCGACCCCAGAGATTTGAACACATAATCTAGGCTGACTCTCCAGTGCAGTACTGAGGGAGCGCTGCACTCAGAGGTGCCATCTTTCAGATGAAACGTCTGCCCTCTCAGGTGGGGGTAAAAGATCCTGCGGCACTATTCGAAGAAGTGCTGGGGAATTCTCTTGGTGTCCTGGCCAACATTTATCTCTCAACAAACACCTATAACACATGATCTGGTCATTTATTTCATTACTGTTTATGGGACCTTGCTGTGCACAAATTGGCTGCTGCGTTTCCTACATTACAACAGTGAATACACTTCAAAATTGCTTTATGGGCTGTTTAGTGCTTTGGACTGTCCTGGGGTCGTGAAAGGTGCGATATAAATGCAATTCTTTCTTTTTCTTTATTTTATGGCCTAGATGATAGGTCAAAGCATAACCTGCTCCCAGGCTATCACCAAGAGGTAGCTGCCAGGAGACAGATGGGAATAGCCCAGTAAAGACAATCCCATTGGTTCTCTCCTCCCACCTGGCAGGGGCAAAATTGCCTGGCCTCCGCTGAGTGCCCTCCCCACAGGTACCCATCCACTCAATGACCGTGCACTGCAACAGTTTGGCCTGGACATTTAGTAGGGATTCTTCCGATCGTCTGGCTTAACTTCGCCAGGAGACTGACGGAAACCCCAGGAAGTAGCATAAACGGCTGCTTTCAGCCATTTATGCCATTTCTGTAGGAAAGGGGGGGGGGCGGCGGTCACCCTTGCTGAAGCTGCGACAAAATCAGGATAATCCCCTGCAAAATTTCAGGGCCTCTTATTTTTTAAGAGGCTCCTTTATGTGCTCACCCCTCCTCCCCTTGGAGGTGCTGGATCTGGCTGAGGTACGGTTCCATAAGCATCAGCAGCCCTCCACCACCTCACCAATGGGGCCACTCTTCATGCCTACACCTAGGCATTGAGTGTCAGCGGGCTATTCAACTATAGAGGGCAACACAGCTGAGGACCGGCCCCGAACTCAGCTGATTTCCCTGCGTGTCCTCTGTCCAGCAATGGTGACTGGATCGCATTCAGGAGCAGGATCCTAATTTTGCCCCTCCCCCTTAGCTAAGGGCTGCTGAGACTAACTGTAGCACCCCTAACCCTGCCCAGGTTGTGCTCAGCTATCTCAACACAAAATGAGAATGAAAGCTAGGTCCTTATGGTGGGTATGCTACGTTGGGCAGTCCCATTAATCACTCAGGCACTGGGGGAACTATTTGTTTCTTCATTTATAGGGAAAAGTTTCAAATAACTGAAAAATAGATTCCTTAACCCAATCATGACCCTTCTCCCAGCAATCAAAACAAGGCGATTGGGAATACATTGGCCCGTCCTGCTCTGCCCACCCTATAAAAAAAATTATGCATTTATATAGCACCTTTCATGATCTCCGGACGTCCCAAAGCGCATTACAGCCAATGATGTACTTTTGAAGTGTAGCCACTGTTATAATGTAGGAAATGTAGCAGCTATTTTGTACCCTCAACTGTGGTGCCCAATAGGATGCTACTTAGCACAAAGGAAGATGGTTGTAGTTGTTGGATGTCAATCATCTCAGCCCCAGGACATCGCTGCAGGAGTTCTTTAGGGCAGTGTCCGAGGCCCAACCATCTTCAGCTGCTTCATCAATGACCTTCCCTCCATCATAAGGTCAGAAGTGGGGATGTTCGCTGATGATTGCACAGTGTTCAGTTCCATTTGCAACTCCTCAGATAATGAAGCAGTCCGTGCCTGCATGCAGCAAGACCTGGATGACATTCAGGCTTGGGCTGATAAGTGGCAAGTAACATTTGCACCACACAAGTGCCAGGCAATGACTGTCTCCAACCAGAGAGCGTCTAACCACCTCCCCAGGACATTCAACAGCATTACCATCGCCGAATCCCCCACCATCAACATCCTGGGGTTACCATTGACCAGAAACTTAACTGAACTGGCCACATAAATACTGTGGCAACAAGAGCAGGTCAGAGGCTGGGTATTCTGCGGCGAGTGTCTCACCTCCTGACTCCCCAAAGCATTTCCATCATCTACAAGGCACAAATCAGCAGTGTGATGGAATACTCTCCACTCGCCTGGATGAGTGCAGCTCCAACAACAACAACAGCAACAACAACAACGTGTATTTATATAGCGCTTTTAACGTAGTAAAACATCCCAAGGCTCTTCACAGGAGTATTATAAGACAAAAAATTTGACACTGAGCCACATAAGGAGAAATTAGGGCAGGTGACCAAAAGCTTGGTCAAAGAGGTAGGTTTTAAGGAGTGTCTTAAAGGAGGAAAGAGAGGTAGCGAGGCGGAGAGGTTTAGGAAGAGAATGCCAGAGCTTAGGACCTAGGCAACAACACTCAAGAAGCTTGACACCATCCAGGAAAAAGCAGCTGACTTAATTGGCACCCCATCCACCACCTTAAACATTCACTCTCTCCACCACCGGCGTACCGTGGCTGCAGTGTTTACCATCTACAAGGTGCACTGCAGCAACTTGCCAAGTCTTCTTCGACAGCACCTCCCAAACCCGCGACCTCTTCCACCTAGAAGTGCAGCAGGTGCATGGGAACACCACCACCTCCAAGTTTCCCTCCAAGTCACACACCTTCCTGACTTGGAAATATATCGGCGTTCCTTCATCGTCGCTGGGTCAAAATCCTGGAACTCCCTCCCTGACAGCATTGTGGGAGTACCATCACCACCCAGACTGCAGCGGTTCAAGAAGGCGGCTCACCACCACCTTCTCAAGGGTAGTTAGGGATGGGCAATAAATGTTGGCCTTGCCAGCAATGCCCACATCCCACGTAAGAATAAAACAAACGTAAGGGCCAATGTTTTGAACGGATGTCCCAGGGAGGAGCCTAATCCATGGGAGCGCATTTGCATCCATTAAACAGTAAATTGTGGGGAGCGCCCCTCTCTAACTCCACTATACTCTCCCAGTAGGCAAGGTTCCATGCCAGGAGCATGAATTCAGAATAACAATCCTTTACTGTCCAGAGTCGTATGTGAAGAATGGACACGGGTGAGATTCTGGAGGGATGCTCGGGCTGATGGAACCATCTCTATGTATCATTCCTCGCCAAGGCCACTGTTTTATAGTCACTGAATAAGTCAAATTCCATTCTTTATGACACATGATTCCGGTATTTTAGAAAGAACAACTTTATATAGCACCTTTCCAAACCTCAGGACGTCCCAAAGCGCTTTACAGCCAATGAAGTATTGTTGTAATGTAGGAAACGTGGGAACCAATTTGCACACAGCAAGGTCCCACAAACAGCAACATGATAATGACCAATCTGTTTTTAGTGATGTTGGTTGAAGGATAAATATCAGCCAGGATGCCAGGAGGAACTCCCCTGCTCTTCTTCGAAATAGTGACGTGGGATCATTTACATCCACCCGACAAGGCAATAGGGACTCAGTTTAACGTTTCATCCGAAAGATGGCACCTCCGACAGTACAGCACAGCACTCCCTCAGTACTGCACTGAAGCGTTAGCCTAGATTATGTCAAGTCTCTAGAGTGGGACTTGAACCCACAACTTACCGACTCAGATGCGAGAGCGCTACCCACTGAACCACGGCTGACATCTTTTTTTCAAAGTAGTGTTTTGGGAATCTGTGAGAACAGGCAACTAATGGCTTTACCTAGAACATGTAAAAGGGCTGCTATTCCTTATAGTCAGGATCACTGGCTTATGGTGCCTGGATAAGTGGGATACTGGGATCCTTATTGGCTGGAGCTGTGAGTCTGTCTGCTGTTCCAGGGAAAAAGAATACTGTGTGGCCTAGCTCAATACCTTCAGCAGAAAACTGAAACAAAAACAGAAAAATAAACTGACTTCACTGGTGGCACGGAAGGCCTGTAAGTAAATTGGATCTGGGATTGGTGGCGATATGATTGCAATGTTGCTATCAGTGCCTCATTAATGGAGAAGGCTGTGGCCACAAGGTGGTGCCCATCTCCATCATCTCTGAGACTTTCCTTCGGGAATGGTACTGGGAGGAGCCGATGGATTTCCTTCATCAGAATTCAGCAGCTTGTATCATTGAAATACAAGGCAAGGATAGACACACCATGAATAATTCTGTGGGAAATGTGCTTGAGTTAGATACTGCCAGATCCACAGAGAGGCACACTCTCGCCCATCCTTCTGTATGATACAGTGATAGCGACTTGGCTTGAAAATAATAATTTAAATAAATGTCCTCAGGTCAAACCATCTGCAATGCACCTGGCCTTGTCGGCCTCAAAAGCATTTCCAATCTTGTAGAGGATTTCATGAATAATGAATTCATCAGAATCATTCTTTGTAATGACTGGAGGCAAAATTAATCTTGTAAATGCGACCAGGACTACCAAACCTTTTTTTGACTGCAGCCAAAGCCTCCTAGCAACTCAGACACTCTGCCTCCTCTTTCCCCAGATCCTGGGGACACTCCCTCATCCCACTTACTCATCTCCTCCAACCAGAGTTATCCCAACGTGGGCACTGCAACCTTTCTCTGACACCCTATTTCATCGTCGGGTTGCCAACATCCGGTTGGACGTGTTCCTGGAGGCTTCATCACATGACCTCCCGCCTCCAACTGCCCACCAAATAGCCTTGCCCCCACCCATCTCATGAACCAAAAGTGTTCAAAGAAAATGAAAAGAAATGCACAATTCTTCTTTTAACGCCCCTATAATTTTTGTCCGAGTTGCTCGCAGCAGTGAGATGAATCTTTAACATCAGATATCAGAATCCATCCACCCAGGATGCAGGAGCAACATCCACCTTGACCCCGTGTAACATTTCAAACCAGATGATCACCAGATGTTGCGCACAACTGGCTGTGGCACCAAGTAGGTGTAATTGCTTTCATTTGAGTTGTTAATAATATTTAGGTACTGTAACAACAACAGCTTGAATTGATATAGCGCCTTTAACATGGGGGGAAAACGAATCAACCAAGATGCTTCACGAAAAAATGAACACCGGGATATTGGAAGGGCTGACCTAAAGCTTGGTCAAAGAGGTGGGTTTTAAGGAGGGTCTTAAAGGAAATGGGGAGGTGGAGAGGCACAGGGGTTTAGAGAGAAAATTTCACGCATAGGGCCTAGACAGCTGAAAGCCCACAGCCGAAATGGTGGGGCTGATGCAAAAAAGGCCAGAGGCAGAGGAACAGAGCGATCTTGGAGGGGGCTGTAGGGCTGGAGGAGGTTACAGAGATAGGGAGGGGTTACAGAGATAGGGCGGGGTTACAGAGATAGGGAGGGGTTAGAGAGATAGGGAGGGGTTACAGAGATAGGGCGGGGTTACAGAGATAGCGCGGGGTTACAGAGCTAGGGAGGGGTTACAGAGCTAGGGAGGGGTTACAGAGATAGGGAGGGGTTACAGAGATAGGAAGGGGTTACAGAGATAGGGAGGGGTTACAGAGATAGGGAGGAGTTACAGAGATAGGGAGGTGCGAAGCCATGATGGGATTTAAACACAAGGAGGAAAATGTTAAAGTTGAGCTGCTGGGGGACCAGGAGCCAATGTATGTTGTAACAAAATTGGTTAAGGTCCAAAGTGCATTAGGAGGACAAGCTATAAACGCACCTCATTTCCCTAACTTAATATACGGATAAAGAGGCATTGTCTTAAAACCATATTACATAATATACAGGCCCTACTCTCAATAGCGAAACTGTGCGACCACAATTAGTTTTTGCCCTTTGCTGCAACATTGCCTTTGTGTGTGACTCCTCTGATCGGCCAGCAGCAGGCGCTCTTCACTGGGGAAATGCTGGCATAAGAACATAAGACATAGGAGCAAGAGTAGGTCATTTGGCCCCTCGAGCCTGCTCCGCCATTCAATAAGATCATGGCTGATCTGATCTTGGCCTCAACTCCACTTCCCTGCCCGCTCCCCATAACCCTTGACTCCCTTACCTTTCAAAAATTAGTCTATCTCCACCTTAAATATCTTCAATGACCCAGCCTCCACAGCTCTCTGGGGAAGAGAATTCCAAAGATTCACGGCCCTCTGAGAAAAAAAATTCCTCCTAATTTCCAATTTAAAAGGGTGCCCCCTTATTCTGAAATTATGCCCCCTAGTTCTAGATTCCCTCACAAGGGGAAACATCCTCTCTGCGTCTACTCTGTCAAGCCCCTTCAGAAGCTTATATGTTTCAATAAGATCCCCTCTCATTCTTCTAAACTCCAATGAGTATAGGCCCAACCTGCTCAACCTTTCCTCATAAGACAACCCCTTCATCTCCAGAATCAACCTTGTGAACCTTCTCTGAACTTCCTCCAATGCAAGTATATCCTTCCTTAAATAAGGAGACCAAAACTGTATGCAGTACTCCAGGTGTGGTCTCACCAATGCCCTGTACAGTTGTAACAGGACTTCCCTACTTTTATACTCCATTCCCTTTGCAATAAAGGCCAACATTCCATTTGCCTTCTTAATTACTTGCTGTACCTGCATGATAACTTCTTGTGATTCATGTACAAGGACCCCCAGATCCCTCTGTACCTCAGCATTTTGTAATCTCTCCCCATTTAAATAATAATTTGCTTTTTTATTTTTCCTACCAAAGTGGATAACCTCACATTTTCCCACATTATACTCCATCTGCCAGATTTTTGCCCACTCACTTAGCCTATCTATATCCCTTTGGAGATTGTTTGTGTCCTCCACACAATTTGCTTTCCCACCTATCTTTGTATCATCAGCAAATTTGGTTACATTACACTCAGTCCCCTCATCCAAGTCATTAATATAGATTGTAAATAGTTGAGGCCCCAGCACTGATCCCTGCGGCACCCCACTAGTTACAATTTGCCAACCTGAAAATGACCCATTTATCCTGACTCTCTGTTTTCTGTTAGTTAGCCAATCCTCTATCCATGCTAATATATTACCCCCAACCCCGTGAGCTCTTATCTTGTGTAGTAACTTTTTATGTGGCACCTTATCGAATGCCTTCTGGAAATCCAAATACACGACATCTACTGGTTCCCCTTTATCCACCCTGCTCGTTACATCCTCAAAGAATTCCAGCAAATTTGTCAAACATGATTTCCCTTTCATAAAACCATGCTGACTCTGCTTGACTATATTATGATTTTCTAAATGTCCTGCTACCACTTCCTTAATGATGGACTCCAGCATTTTCCCAATGACAGACGTTAGGCTAACTGGTCTATAGTTGCCTGCTTTCTGTCTCCCTCCTTTCTTAAATAGGGGCATTACATTTGCAGTTTTCCAGTCTGCTGGGACCTCTCCAGATCCAGGGAATTTTGGTAGATTACAACCAATGCATCCACTATCTCTGCAGCCACCTCTTTTAAGACCCGAGGATGCAGGCCATCGGGTCCAGGGGACTTGTCCACCTTTAGTCCCATTAGTTTGCCGAGTACTTTTTCTCATGATAGTGATTGTTTTAAGTTTCCCCACCCCAATAGCCCCTTGATTATCCATTATTGGGATGCTTTTAGTGTCTTCTACCGTGAAAACCAATACAAAATATTTGTTCAAAGTCTCCGCCATTTCCCTGTTTCCCATTATTAATTCCCCAGACTCATCCTCTAGGGGCCCAATGTTTACTTTAGCTACTCTCTTCCTTTTTATATACCTGTCTGTTTTTATATTTCTTGCTAGCTTACTCTCATAAGCTATCTTCTCTCTCTTTATCATTTTTTTAGTCATCCTTTGCTGGTTTTTAAAAATTTCCCAATCCTCTGGCCTTCCACTATTCTTCGCAACATTGTATGCCTTTTGTTTTCAATTTGATACCATCCTTTACTTCCTTAGTTAGCCACGGATGGTTCAGCCTTCTCTTAGAGTCTTTCTTTCTCACTGGAATATATCTTTGCTGAGAGTTATGAAATATCTCCTTAAAGATCTGTAATAATGTTGTATTCAAACACTCTTTTGTCAGTCCAGAATCTGATGGGGAAACCTGGTTTGAAATTTTGCCGCTACTTATCTAGACCCAACATGGCTGCCACAAAGAATCCAATTCATTAGTCAGCCTATTATAGGTCAGTGGATTGCCTAATAATTCATCAGGAGTTACTAAGGGGCAATGGCAATTGGGCAGCTCATCTACCCCAGCTAACCTCTTTTCATCTTCTACCCTCCGGTGTGCCACAGAGGAAGACTAGCAAGAGGAGCCTGGCCCCCTCTGCTTCAGCAACACCAAGCCCCTCTTCCCCAACTCCAGACACTAGAGTATAAAATCGAGGCTGGCACTCCAGTGCAGTACTGAGGGAGTACTGCACTGTCGGAGGTGCCATCTTTTGGATGAGACAAGTCCCATCTGCCCTTTCAGGTGGACCAAAAAGATCCCATGGCACTATTTCGAAGACGAGCAGGGGAGTTCTCCCGGTGTCCTGGCCAATATTTATCCCTCAACCAACATCATTAAAGAACAGATTATGTGGTCAATATCTCATTGCTGTTTGTGGGAGCTTGCTGTGAACAAATTGGCTGCCGCGTTTCCTACATTACAACAGTGACCACACTCCAAAAAGCGTGTCATTGGCTGCAAAGCGCTTTGGGACATCCTGAGGTTCTGAAAGGCGCTCTATAAATGCAAGTTATTCATTCATTCATCATTGCATCTCACCCACGCAAGCAGCAGTGCAGAGACACCTGTCGGAGGGAAGGGGGCTTAATGGTGAGACTGAGGGGAACTCACTTGGTGATGCACAGAGAAGGAGTGGTCAGGACAAGGTAGAGGTGAAGGATGAGGAGGCAGTCATTGCTGACTGGAGGGTAGGGAGATGGCCAGCATCATCTGAGGAGCCTGGGGGGCCCAGATCTCAAGGGGTCCAGCATCTAAAAAAAGGATGCTTGAAGATCAAGCATATGTAAAGGTAGTGGAGATAGTGCCCCAGAATGCGCAACAGATGGAGGCTCAGTTGAAGAAACCACTGCCCACATCTGTGACACCATGATACCATGCAGTCAACTGTGGAGTACGTGATAACTCTGGAACAATCTACAGCCGAGGCCCTCCAACAGAGGAACTCAGGTCAGATGTAGCCTCTAACACGGCAGCCACACTGCTACCATGGGCTGCAGAGTGGAGAGGGCCACCTCTCGGGGCTGCAGTAGTTTGATTGGGAAAGCTCAGTTTGCTTTCCTGCTGGTCAATAACCAAGAGCCCAATACGAGTGGCCCGGCAGGTTTGGGTTCCCATGGCGATGCTGTCTCTCAGGACGGCGCATGTGTCCCAACCCATCATTCCCTTTCAGATGCCCTGAGACGAGGGCTAACTCAGCTCCCTTGGCCCCTGCTAACAGCCCCAGCGAGCGACCTCAGAATCTCCTGCCACTGAGGGGGAAGTAGGAGGCTCGGTTTAAAGGGGCACTCAAGTGTTATGCACCAGGAGAGGGCAAAGTGGTACATTTTTCTATGGATTGAAGGATTGCAAGTACTGAAGTTATATGTGCAGGCCGATGGTGACAAGGTGATAGAATCTGGAAGAAAGAGGAGCAAAATATTTCACAACTGGTCGCAGTGGTAGTTGTGCAATAGACGGGAATGCCAGGATGCGAATGATTGGTGTCTGTTCATGGAGGCAGGGCTGGGCCAGTCTTAGGCATGGCAACGATTTAGCTGAAGATGCCCCTTATGAGTTCCGCAGATGTCTGGCAGCTGGCAAAGGTTCTCCTGCACGAGCTCTTCCACAGTCAAAGCTCCGGCTGCCCGCTGACCTTGGTCAGCTTCCAATTCCTACCACCATGCCATTTCTTGGTGCATCAGCTTCCTGCTCCATTGCCATGGCTCAGTTGGTAGCACCCTCATCTCTACGTCAGAAGGTTGTGAGTTCAAGTCTCACTCCAGAGACTTGAGCACAAAAATCTAGGCTTGACACTCCAGTGCAGTGCTGAGGGAGTGCTGCACTGTCGGAGGTGCCGTCTTTCGGATGAGACATTAAACCAAGGCCCCGTCTGCCCTCTCAGGTAGACGTAAAAGATCCCATGGCACTATTTCGAAGAAGAACAGGGGAGTTATCCCCGGTGTCCTGGCTAATATTTATCCCTCAATCAACATCACTAAAACAGATTATCTGGTTATTATCACACTGCTGTTTGTGGGACCTTGCTGTGCGCAAATTGGCTGCTGTGTTTCCTACATTACAGTAGTGACGACACTTCAAAAGTATTTAGTTGGCTGTGAAGCACTTTGGGACGTCATGAAAGACACTATACAAATGCAAGTCTTTCTTTCTTTAATCAATCGTCTTTTGCAGATGGCAACACAGTGCAGCCCAGAACAATCCGAGAGACCTCTAGCTGGACTGTACTGGAGCGTGCCCTTTCACCCACCACCAGATCTATCCTGGCACCTGAAGCGTACCTTCAGAATCCCTACAGTCTGCTCGATGTCAATCCTGGCACCATGAGCCTCACCAGGTCAGTGCTCCACGGGATCCGAACCAGCATCCTCAGCCATTGCTGCAGAACTGGCTGCCGCGTTTACTGGATTCCAACAGTGACCATACTTGGCTGTAAAGCGCCTTTGGTCATCCTGAGGTTGCGATAGGTGCTATAGAAATGCAAGGTCTTTCTAAATAAGTCCTCAGCAGCCAACCACAAGGTTACTGTTGAAGGCGGCTTCGAACTCCAACTCCACCGCCACCCAGCAATCCAACATGCCTCCACCCCTGAAATTCCGCAGGGGCTCCCCTGGGCTCCCGCCATAACTTTCGGAAAATGGCCGCTCAGAGCGTTTCTTGAGGGGGGGTTCCGCCAAGACCGAGAGGACTCCCCGTGGAATCTCAGGGCTGGCAATCTGAGGACCAGTGACATTTTCTAGTGCTGGCCAGTTCCGTTCATCATTCCTTTACAGGTGTCAGCAGTGACCCAAGTCCATAAGCAGCAGTTACCGACGGAACAGGCGGGACCAAATTAGCAATAATACTGTGGAGGATGAATTCCTGGAGTATGTACGAGATGGTTTTTTAGACCAGTACGTTGAGGAGCCAACTAGGTAACAGGCTATCCTAGATTGGGTATTGTGCAATGAGAAGGGGTTAATTAAAAATCTTGTTGTGCGGGGTCCTTTAGGGAAGAGTGGCCATAACATGATAGAATTCTTCATTAAGATGGAAAGAGAAGAAGTCCAATCTGAAACTAGGGTCCTAAATCTAAACAAAGGAAACTACGAAGGTATGAGGAATGAGTTGGCTATGATAGATTGGGGAGCTTCATTAAAAGGCATGACGGTGGATAGGCAATGGCTAACATTTAAGGAATGAATGCATGAATTGCAACAGTTATACATTCCTTTCTGGTGCAAAAACACAAAAGGAAAAGCGGCCCAACCATGGCTAACAAAAGAAATTAAGGATAGTATTAGATCCAAAGAGGAGTCATATAAAGTTGCCAGAAAAAGTAGCAAGCCTGAGGATTGGGAGCAGTTTAGAGTTCAGCAAAAAAAGGACCAAGAGATTGATTAGGAGGGGAAAAATAGAGTTTGAGAGTAAACTTGCAAGGAACATAAAAGCGGACTGTAAAAGCTTCTACAAGTATGTAAAAAGAAAAAGATTAGTGAAAACAAATGTAGGTCCCTTACAGTCAGAAACATGGAGAATTTATAATGGGGAACAAGGAAATGGCTCAGCAATTAAACAAATACTTTGGGCTGGATTTTCTCAGCCCCGAGGAGCCGGGCATGGAGGCGGAACTGCCGGTAAAGTAGCAGAAAGTGGAGGCGGATGGCAAACCCGCCCCCATCCCGCCTCCGTGCCCTTTTGCCAGGAGGCGGGAGGATGTGCTGCTTCAGATCCCGTCTCCTGGAGGCGGGAAAGGGATTAAATATTTTTAACTGCCTGTTAACAGGTAGTTAACAGGCAGAAAAAAGGATTAGTGCCATTTTGCCTTCTCAGGTGAAGGCTTCCCGACCTCGGAGAACCCCGCCGGGTTGGCGGAGACGTGGAGGAGGTCTGCGGGGGTCGCAGGCACCTGGAAGTAAGATGTAGAGGTGAGTGATGGGTGCAAGTGTGGAGTGGTATGTATGAAAGGTGAGTGATAAGTGTTTAAAAATGTTCACTTACTTTGTTTTCTTCCTACAGCCTTCATCCACCCTGGATCGGGAGACCCAACATCTTCCTTGTCGATTTCACAGACTGGCTGTTAGATCCACCGAACCAACAGCCATCTGAAATCGACAAAGTTGAAAGGTTTGATGAGTCCTGAACACAAGGTCTCATCAAACTACAGAGAATGTCAGTGTTTGACAGCTTCATAGAGCTGTCAAATGCTGACATTTCTTCTTTCAAGAAGTCTTGACAGATGGCACATCAGACGTTGACGTGCTCTGTCAGTGACTTCCTCCCTAATTGGCCTGCTGAGCCTGCAGGGCGGGCTTAACAAGGTCAATCAGGGGAAAATCCTTCTGGTTGGTCAGACAATGATGGAGACGGGACATTGACATGACAAGCAGCAGTCCCGCCTCCAACCCACCTCCATTGAGAAAATCCAGCCCTTTGGTTCTGTCTTCACGGAAGAGGACTCAAATAACTTCCCAGAAATGCTAGGGAACCCAGGGTCTAGTGAGAAGGAGGAATTAAAGGAAATTAGTATTAGTAAAAAAATAGTGCTGGAGAAATTAATGGGACTGAAAGCCGATAAATCCCAGGGCCTGAGACGAGGGCTAACTCAGCTCCCTAGACCCCTGCATCCCAGAGTACTAAAAAAGGTAGCCATGGAAATAGTGGATGCATTGGTTGTCATCTTCCAAAATTCTATAGATTATGGAACAGTTCCTGCAGATTGGAGGGTGGCATTTGATAAAGTCCCACTTAAGAGGTTAGTGTGCAAAATTAAAGCACATGGGATTGGGGGTAATATACTGGCATGGATTGAAAATTGGTTAACAGAGAGGAAACAGAGAGTAGGAATAAATGGGTCTTTTTCGGGGTGGCAGGTGGTGACTAGTGGGGTAGCGCAGGGATCAGTGCTTGGGCCCCAACTATTCACAATATATATCAATGAGATCCCCTCTCATTCCTCTAGACTCTAGTGAATACAGGCCTAGTCGACCCAATCTCTTCTCATACGACAGTCCCGCCATCCCAGGAATCAGTCTAGTGAACCTTCGTTGCACTCCCTCTATGGCAAGTATATCCTTCCTTAGGTAAGGAGACCAAAATTGTACACAGTACTCCAGGTGTGGTCTCACCAAGGCCCTATATAATTGGAGTAAGACTTCTTTACTCCTGTACTCAAATCCTCTTGTAATGCATTGGGACACAGGGCAGTGGGTCACTGACGCTTAGGGTGCTGGGTGAGGAGGACTTAGTGCAGGACAGGCTTCAGGTGGCTGAGGGTGGGACAAGTCAGAATTTGTGGAGGAGAGGAAGAGGGCATGGAGAAAGCAAGTCTTGAGTTGGCAAATAATTAAGCCTCGTTCAGTCACTGGCAGATCAAGGCTCCCTATGCGGCCCGGTGGGTAAAGAAACTGTCCTTGTGTGGTACTGATAACCTAGAACAGAAGGATCCCAGATTCACTCTATGATCTCAGTTGAATTAACACTGGTCACTGTTCCTGGTCACTTCACTACGACTCCTGGTAGAAACTGCAAATGTGGTAACAGCCTGCCCACATTAACTGTCCAGGCTCACTAATGAAACACTACAACTAGTAATTTTTATGACAATCCAGCAGACTTCACAGTCATTTTCTGGTCACATAAATTATCTGATTTATTGAATTCAATTTCACAACCTGCCAAGCTGGGATTTGAACTTGCGACCTCTGGCTCTCTGATCTAATACAATAATCACAACATTACTGTGCACAGTTTCAGAGCGTCCACCATCATTCAGGAAACCACCAACGAGAACAATAGCGCCTTTAACGCAGTAAAACGTCCCAAGGCGCTTCACAGGAGCGTTATCAAACGAAATTTGACACCGAGCCACATAAGGACCTTTTAGGACAGGTGATCAAAGCTTGGTCAGAGAGGTAGCTTTGAAGGAGCGTCTTCAAGGAGGGGAGAGGTAGAGAGCAATGTCTCCGCTAAGCTGCGCGGCCACGCAGCCATCTGCAAGGTTCCGCGCAGGCCGCTCACCGGTTTTTCCACTGTAGATACCGCGCATGCGCAAAAATTTGAATGGGCCGCGCATTGCGGGAGGCAGGCCGCGCAGGAGGCAGTGCAGAGAGAGGCGGAGAGGTTTAGGGAGGGAATTCCAGAGCTTAGGGTCTAGGCCGCCAATGGCAGGGTGATAACAATCGGGGATGCTCAAGAGGCCAGAATTGGAGGAGCGCAGAGATCTCGGAATGTTGTAAGGCTGGAGGAGATTACAGAGATAGGGAGGGGGCGAGGCCATGGAGGGATTTGAAAACAAGAATGAGAATTTTAAAATCAAGGTGTTGCTGGACCGGGAGCCAAGGTCAGTCAGCGAGCACAGATGCAATGGGTGAACGAGCTCAAGTTTACGGAGAGTGCAAGGTGAGAGGCCGGCCAGCAGAGCATTGGAATAATTGAAACCATGCCTCAACGCAACTGATCTATTAGCAGATCAGGCTGAGAGACGGAGAAAAAATAGGAAAATGTGTGTGGCCCCACAGACAGGAGGGTGAGAAGAGGGAGGAACTACAAAATACAAAAAAAAATACACAGATTCAAATCACATTCTACATCGTCGATTCTGAAGCCATTAGCATTACACGTGCCAAACAGATGCTCCATCTTCTAGTAAAACTCGCAGACAGACGAGTCATAAAAGATCAGAAATCTGTCTCCTGCACTACACAAAACCTCCATCTGCAGAGGAAACTGTGTCAGGCCCCCCAGACCCTTTCTCAGCCAACAAACCGACTCACAGCAACACGCCCTGGAAGCTGTAAACACGGCTAATCCACAGCTGCCGATCAGCTATTGAAAAGGTTCCAGCAGATATTCCAAACTCCCACAACATCAGGTACATGTAAAGCCTGCCTCCAACCATCGGCAGATCAAAGGGATCCTCCTGTTCAGTCGATAAATGAATGACCAGTCGTGACATTCAGTCACACAGACCAGCAAGGTGCCAGGTTTGATCTCCAGTTAGATGATCTCAGCTGACTCAACTTGAGCTACATACAACAACAAGAAATTGCCTTTAAAAAGCGCCTTTAATGTAATAAAACATTCCAAGGCGCTTCTCAGGAGCGTTATCAAACAAAATTTGACACCGAGCCACATACGGAGATATTCGGACAGGTGACCAAAAGCTTGGTCAAAGAGGTAGGTTTTAAGGAGCGCCTTAAAGGAGGAGAGACAGGTAGAGAGGCGGAGAAGTTTAGGGAGTGAATTCCAGTGCTTGGGGCCTAGACAGCTGAAGGCACGGCCACCAATGGTGGAGCGATGAAAATCAGGAATGCGCAAGAGGCCAGAATTGGAGGAGCGTAGAGTTCTCAACAACAACAACTTGTATTTATATAGCACCTTTAACGTAGTAAAACATCCCAAGGTGCTTCACAGGAGTATTATAAGACAAAAAATTGATGCCGAGCCACATAAGGAGAAATTAGGGCAGGTGACCAAAAGCTTGGTGAAAGTGGTAGGTATTAAGGAGCGTCTTAAAGGAGGAAAGAGAGTTAGAGAGGCGGAGAGGATTAGACAGGGAATTCCAAGCTTAGGGCCCAGGCAACAGAAGGCATGGCCACCAATGGCTGAGTGATTATAATCAGGGATACTCAAGAGGGCAGAATTAGAGGAGCGCAGATATCTCGGGGGGGTTGTGGGGCTGAAGGAGATTACAGAGATAGGGAGGGGCGAGGCCATTGAGGGATTTGAAAACAAGGATGAGAATTTTGAAATCGAGGCGTTGCTTAACCAGGAGCCAATGTAGGTCAGCAAGCACAGGGGTGATGGGTGAACGGAACTTCGCCCAGAGGGTTGTAGGGCTGGAGAAGGTTACAGAGATAGGGAGGGCCAAGGCCATGAAAGGATTTGAATAAAAGGATGAGAATTTTTTAAAATCGAGGTGTTGCCGGACCGGGAGCCAGTGTAGGTCAACGAGCACAGGGGTGATAGATGATATGGTTACATGAGTAACCCTTACCCGGCTGAGTAAACAGGAACTCCATGCAGTTATATAATGAATAACCCTTGCACTGCTAAAGAAACATAACTCCATACAGTTACACAGTGAGTAACCCTTACCCTGCTGAATAAATAACTACTCTGTACAGCTACACAACAAACCATTGATGCTTTAAGTCTTAACCCACTTCCCCACAGGGAACGACATCAATCAGCTGGTCAAACCCACGTCCCTTGTACCTGCAGGTGATTGGAGGTCTAGGAGTGGGTTGTCTTTTCACCCTCTTTGCCTGTGAAAGGTATGGAACATGGGGTAAGGGAAGAGAGATTAATATAAATTTTAAATGAGTGACTAATGGAAGCTGGGTGGTAAAGTGGGTTAGACACAGGCCTATTATATCTGGGACCTAGATTCAACTTCAGCCCAAACTGATGGGATAACAGTCTCCTCCTCCTGTTGACTGCAAATACGTGGTTGCCTTGCGCAGTCTCAACCTCCTGCCACAAAACTGCCCCTAATTGACAATGTCACTCAGAAAGGCCACGAGATGGAGGGTGCAGCAGATGCTCTTCTGACCTTGGGACAGAATAGTGAAAGAAAGACTTGCATTTATATAGTGCCTTTCACAACCTCCGAACTTCCCAAAGCACTTCACAGTACTTTTGAAGCAAAGTCACTGTTGTAATGTGGAGAAACACAGCTGCCAACTTGTGCACAACAAGGTCCCAAAAACAGCAATGTGATAATGACCAGATCATCTGTTTTTAGGTGTTGGTTGAGGGATAAATATTGGCCAGGACGCTGGGAGAACTCCCCTGCTCTTCTACGAATAGTGTCATGAGATGATTCCGGTCCAGCTGAGAGGGCAAATGGGGCCTCGGTTTAACATCTCATTCAACAGCCGTCTCCTCCGACAGTGCAGCGTTCCCTCAGCCCTGCACTGGAGCGTCAGCCTAGATTTTATGCCCAAGTTTCTTGGAGTGGGACTTGAACCTGCAACCTCTGCTGACTCAGAGGTGAGAGTGCTTCCCACTGAGCCAGGCCTGACAAGGGAACATGATAGGTAGAAAGCTTCAGATAGGTGTCCCAAATTGGAGAAACAACCCTCACCTGGAGCACAAGATTCTCAAAGAAGCCGCAAACAAAATAAATAATTATTACTTTTTTAATGGAAATGCCGTTAAACTGTTCCACAACCTCTGCCAGGAAGGATGAGTGTGTAGTCATGGAAACCAATTACTGGAAGGGTTGAGCAGTTCCCAGATGTGAAGCCATTATGGGTTCCAAGCAGTAAAACAGCACTGCGTGACATCATCAGAATTTAGTCCAACTGGCCATTAAATAAATGTGTTAGGTAGTGACTCAAAGTGCCATTCCCTCTCACCAGTAACCACGGAAACTGTGGATCAATGACAAGGACCAAGCTCAAGAGTGATTCAATATTCTGTATAAATATCCAACATTAAAGCTACAGCACAACACAGGAGAGGGAGGTGCTTCAAGAGAAATGATTTTTGATTTTTGACCCTCTGTATTTCTCCCCTCCTCTTCTACTGTTGCAGTCTAAAGTGGGAGTCTGGTTCCATAAGCACTGACGCCCTTCAGTACCCATTCCAAGTTATCATGCTTCTGTTCTCAATGTGCAAGTCTAGACGGCTATTTTACCATAAGGTCCCTCCCAGCTGAGACCAATCTTACCCTCAACCAAAGTCCACACAGGCACACACACAGACACCCAACAGGAGCCACTGGATAGTGATCAAGAAGGGGAACCCTAAGGGGGCAAAATTGGCTCACGCCCCCTTTGGGGCGCTGACTTCGCCCCAGCGCCCGAAATTCACTGGTATCGCCCCAAGAGGGAGGCGGAGCGCTACTCGAAGCACCCCGCCTCCCTCTTGAAGCGCTGCGAGTGAATATCGCGGCGCTACGTGACGCGGTACTGCAGGTCTTCCTCCCCTTATTAAAGGGGTTGGGCCTAGTGCAGTACAACCCGGGGCCCAGCTGGGCCACCATGGCTCGAGGGGGGCTTCAAAGGAGGCCGGGGACAGCAACGGGGGCAGGTGCTGGCAGGCGGCCAGCAACAAAAATGGCCGCCCAGCACCTCCCCTTTAATTTGTGCCGCCCCGGCCGCAGGAAGGCCCCCCTGATCCTGTCGGACATCGCGTCTGGCGGTAAGTCAGGGGGCACTACCAAAGATCGCAGCCAGGCGTAAGCGGGGCGCTGCACACGGTGATGACGTCATCGCCGGAGGCACAGAGCTGTGGGGTGCTGAATTTCGCAGGAGGCATTAGCGGCGTCGCGCCCGGGCGCTAGTTGATTTGCACCTCGTTAAACAGGAGGCGTAAATCAACCGAATTTTTCCCCCTAACTGTTTTTTCACCTCCCTAGCCCAGGAACAAGAAAGCCAATTTTAGCTCACATACATCATCCCAGGTGAGACCAGCTAACTCAGCAGAGACTGAGTCGTGATCCTAGCTCCTTCCTGGGCTGTATGACTCAGTTGAGCCCTGGATAGTGAGCTGACCAGCTAAGCCATGGAAGAAGCACCCAATTCCCCCTTACTTACACTATAGCTAATCGCAAGCACTAACCAGCCTGTAGGAGAGGCAGAAAACAGAAAAAATGTTTTACCATGGTTGTACTACAGGAGAGAATGGGCCTGTCGACTTATGACTTGACCAGTCAAAGTAAAGGAATTTAGGCTTCCGTGGTGGACTAGTGAGTAAAGCCCATTGCCCAGTTTAGTATGAAGCCAGAAGTTCCACGTTTAATTCCTTGTCTGTGCTGAGTTAGGTGACCTAAGTAGGGGTGGAAGCAATTACTCAGAGAACATTTTTCTCTGGAGTCCATGGGCAGGGGTGGGGTGGTTGGACCAGGACAAGGTTGGTAGATCTCAACCCCATCTGCGTAGCCCATTGGCAGTTTCGCGTACGCGCGATATTTAACATTGAAAACGCTGGCCCCGGGCTGCGTGGGACCAGCAGAGAACTGAGCGGCCACACAGCCCCACAGCATAGAGGGAGCGTTGAGTGGGATCAACTGGATTTCCCTTTGAAAGAGCCAGCGCAGACTCGATGGGCCGAATGGCCTCCTTCTGTGCTGCATGATTCTATGATTCTATATTCCACAGCTCCGTCATTACCCTTTAGGTAAAAATGCTTTGTCTGACTTCCCATCTGACTCCCAACATTTTAATGTTTAAACTTGCGACCCTTGGTATTTGATCCTTTCACCATGGCAAACAATTTGCCTGGATCGATTTTCTGAATCCCTTTTGAAACCTTCAATAAGTCACTTCAAAGTCATTTCTCTTCCAAAGAAAACAAGCTCAACTTCTTTAACCTTTCCTCACAACTTAATTTCCTGACATCTGGAAACACATCCTTGCGTCTCTCTCTATTCTTTCAAAGGCAATTTTATGTTGCTTGCAAATAGGTGACCAGAACTGCACGTAATACTTCTGATAGTGTCTTACCACTATCTTCTACACCATACTCTTGGGACTTTCCATCAACTTTCATCACAAAGCAAACTTTAGAATATTCAGAATATAAAGAATACATTTATTTTGTCCTGGCCGACATTTGTCTCTCAGCCAACACCACTAAAACAGACTAGCTGGTCATTTAACTCATTGCTGTTTGTGGTACCTTGCTGTGCACAAAATGGCTGCCTCATTTCCCTACATTACAACAACGACTATATTTCGAAAGTACTTCATTGGCTGTGAAGTGCTTTGGGACGTTCTGAGGTTGTGAAACGCGCTATATAAATGCAAGACCTACCTTTGTATATTTGTGTATGATGATTTTGCATTCTTGTGTGTGGGACCTCAGAAATTCTGAGTATAGCGGCTTGGATGTTTGTTTATGCAGTGGCCCCTTTTTTGTGTATAGGGGGCTTGTTTTTTTAATTAATGGGGACTCGGATTTCAGTGTAACCATAGGCAGCCCACTCACCAGCTCCAACATGTGCCTTTGGTTCCCAGCACCAAAGTTTGGGCATCCTCACTTGAGGGCATCAAAAGGCTGGCATGTGATCAGCCCCCCCAATGCTGTGGCCTGGAAATTCCATGGGGGTTCTCCCAATTTCCTGCCGTAACAACCCCCACAGGGAAACGGTACCAACAGGAGATTGGTAGATCCCCCTCCCCCTCCATGGGATTTCAGGTCCAGAATCCCCGCTGATCTCATTGCGGAGGTTGTGAGGGTGGGGGCTGGGGTGACAGTAACAATGATGGGGGTAAAGGGGCTGAAAATCAGGCAGATGCTTACATAGGAATTGCAAGACGAGAAAAGACCAAAATGCATCTGGTTCGCCTTCCACCATGCTGGTAGTCACATGATACACCAATACTGGAGTTATTGACTAATCACGGCAATCAATCTCCTATCAATTAGTCTACAACAGACCCAGACATGAGGCCAGGAAAACCCCAGTGGTGGAGAGCTTTGGCAACCATAGTTTGTTGACGATGCAAAGCTAGGTGGGACAGTAAGCTGTGAGGAGAACACAAAGGGCTGGATTTTCCAAGCCCCGAGGAGGCGGGCATGGAGGCGGGACAGCCCGTAAAATCGGAGAAAGTGGGGGCGGAAGATGTGCAGCTTCAGGTCCCATCTCCTGGAGGCGGGAAAGGCTTTTAATCCTTTTAACTGCCTGTTAACAGGTAGTTAACAGGCAGAAAAAAGGATTAGTGCCATTTTACCTTCACAGGTGAAGGCTTCCCGACCTCGGAGAACCCCGTCGGGTTGGCGGAGACGTGGAGGAGGTCTGCGGGGGTCGGAGGCACCTGGAAGTAAGGTGTAGAGGTGAGTGATGGGTGCAAGTGTGGAGTGGTAAGTATGCAAGGTGAGTGATTAGTTTAAAAAAGTGTTCACTTACCTTTATTTCCTTCTATAGCCGCGCTGGATCGGGAGAGCGGACATCCACCTCGTCAATTTCAGGTAATGGCTGATGGACCCTCCGATCCATCAGACTTCTGAAATTTACTTATTTTCAATGTTTGTTCAGTCCTCACCACAAAGACTCATCAAACTAAAGAGAATGTCAGTGTTTGACAGCTTCACAGAGCTGTCAAACGCTGTCATTTCTTCTTTCAAGAAGTCTTGACAGATAGCATGTCTGACGTTGACGTGATCTGTCAGTGACTTCTTCCCTAATTGGACTGCTGAGCCCACAGGGCGGGCTTAACAAGCTCAATCAGGGGAAAATCCCTCTGGTTGGTCAGGCAAGGATGGAGGCGGGACATTGACACGACAAGCAGCAGTCCCGCCTCCAACTCGCCTCCATTCACAAAATCCAGCCCAAAGAGTCTGCAAAGGGATATAGATAGACTAAGTGAGTGGGCAGTAAGGTGGCAGATGGAGTATAATGTACGGAAATATGTGGTTATTCACTTTGGTAGGAAGAATAGAAAAACAGAATATTTTTTAAATGGTGAGAAACCTTCAAATGTTGGTGTTCAGAGAGATTTGGGTGTCCTCGTGCAAGAAACACAGAAAGCTAGCATGCAGGTACAGCAAGCAATAAAGAAGGCAAATGGCATGTTGGTCTTTATTGCAAGGGGGTTGGAGTATAAGAGTAAGGAAGTCTTGCTACAATTGTACAGGGCCTTGGTGAGACCACACCTGGAGTACTGTGCACAGTTTTGGTCTCCTTAGCTAAGGAAGGATATACTTGCCTTGGAGACAGTGCAACGAAGGTTCACTAGATTGATTCCTGGGACGAGAGGGCTGTCCTATGATGAGAGATTGTGTAGAATGGGCCTATACTCTCTGGAGTTTAAAACAATGAGAGGTGATCTCATTGAAACATACAAGATTCTGAAGGGGATTGACAGGGTAGATGCTGAGAGGTTGTTTCCCCTGACTGGAGTGTCTAGAACTAGGGACATAGGGCTGGATTTTCTCAATGGAGACGAGTTGGAGGCGGGACTGCTGATTGTCGTGTCAATGTCCCGCCTCCATCATCGTCTGACCAACGAGAGGGATTTTCCCCTGATTGACCTTGTTAAGCCCGCCCTGCAGGCTCAGCAGGCCAATTAGGGAGGAAGTCACTGACAGAGCACGTCAACGTCTGACATGCTATCTGTCAAGACTTCTTGAAAGAAGAAATGTCTGCGTTTGACAGCTCTGTGAAGCTGTCAAACACTGACATTCTCTGTAGTTTGATGAGAGGATCCAACAGCCAGTCTGTGAAATCGACAAGGAAGATGTCGGGTCTCCCGATCCAGAGAGGATGAAGGCTGTAAGAAGAAAACAAGGTAATTGAACATTCTTTTACACTTATCACTCACCTTACATACTTACCACTCCACACTTGCACCCATCACTCACCTCTACACCTTACTTCCAGGTGCCTCCGACCCCCGCAGACCTCCTTCACGTCTCCTCCAAACCGGCGGGGTTCTCCGAGGTCGGGAAGCCTTCACCTGAGAAGGTAAAATGGCACTAATCCTTTTTCCTGCCTGTTAACTACCTGTTAACAGGCAGTTAAAAGTATTTAATGCCTTTCCCGCCTCCAGGAGACGGGACCCGAAGCAACACATCTTCCCGCCTCCTGGCAAAAGGGCACGGAGGCGGGATGGGGGCGGGTTTGCCATCCGCCCCCACTTTCTGCTACTTTACCGGCAATCTCGCCTCCATGCCTGCCTCCTTGGGGCTGAGAAAATCCAGCCCATAGTCTCAGGATAAGGGGTAGGCCATTTAAGATCAAGATGAGGAGGAATTTCTTCACTCAGATGATTGTGAATCTTTGGAATTCTCTGCACCAGAGGGCTGTGAATGCTGAGTCTTTGAGTATAGTCAAGGCTGAGATAGATAGAGTTTTGGACTCTAAGGGAATCAAAGGATATGGAGATCGGGCGGGAAAATGGAGTTGAGGTCGATGATCAGCCATGATCTTAGTGAATGGCGGAGCAGGCTCGAGGGGCCGTATGGCCGACTCCTGCTCCTATTTCTTATGTTCTTAACCATAGGCCTACCTGTTCCTCCCAAGCATGCTACACTTAATGCATGTCATATCTCAAATTACTCACACACCGTATTACAAGGTGATCACTCCTAGTCGCTGTCCAGTGGCCCCTGATGGAAGGCATGGGGGGTAGTTTCTGCTTGTTCCCGCTAGTTTTGCGCCCAGATTCCAGCGATCCTGATCCCAGAATCAGCCGAACCAGCACCAAAGATCGGGGAATTTAAAATGTACATGAGTGACGCCCAAAACCACTTATACCCATGTATTCCGTGATCTTTTACACTGGTTCAAGATTCAATACGCCCAAAACTGGCCAGGCCCCCAGCTCAAAATCGTGAGATTCCGTGAATTGCGCTGGTTCAGTAAGGCTCCTCAAATAGTGTTCGTTTTCTTAGGCACATATCAAAAAATATTTAATTTACTAAGAAACTGTCTAGTGTTTACCAATGAAACTATGAAATGGTTTAGTATAGGGTTTTTTTAAAGCAATTTTCAGTGATTTTAAATCAGGTTACTCAGAGGTGGAGGACAGGCCACCCTTATTAAAAATGCTTATTTTTGGCGATAAACCCATTCCCAGCTGTATTAATAAAATCACACCAGGTTACTACACTTAAATACATCAAGTAATACTTTTTAATGGAAAGCAAAAAAGAAACAATTACGTTCTATTACGCTGCGCAATTTCAAGAGCTAGTTCATGGCAGATTTTACGTTTGTGATTATGCAAGTGAATTTTAGCGGAAACCTAGAGACTAACCTAACCAGCGCAATTTCAAGAGCATTTGGGCGCAATTTTCCGATTGCGCCCAAAACGGAAACTCTGCCCCATTTTGACATTGGGTGAGTCCAGGATCGTGTTGCGAGATAACCCGGCCGAAACTCACTGTTCAGGCCTGTGCGTGTAGAATGGACGGCAAACATCGGCCGACCCCTCAAGAGTCGGCGCACTCAGGAGAGCAGAGAGCTGCACAGCCAGCATTCCTTCTCATAATTGGTTAGTTACAAATAATTAACACTAACATCCTTTTGTTTGCTGCTTGTCTCGCTGCTGATTTTATTTCGGGGTCGGCAAAGATACAGAATCTAACAGCTTGAAGAAGCTGAATCAGCCTAGGAGAGACATAGTGAGGTTGAACTTCACGCTGTGCATATTAATCCAGCTGCTGTCATGGTCAGGCTCCACCCACTGAATCAGGACCCAATACATCAACCAGCCCTCAGGGACCAGACAGATTCTGCAGCTATGCTCAACAATACCAGGGATCTACTGCAGCGATTCCTTAGGAAAAACAACATCAGAACGGGACTTGCCATGTAGATTATGATAGAAAATATAACTGAATATTGGGCACAGTCACGGCCCAAGGACTTGACAACGTCCTCAGTGTAGTGGGTAGTTAAAGAAAAGGACGTTCATCAGACCCAGCATCTCACCAGAGAGAGATAACAGGGCCCACGATACTGAGAGTACCAGAGTCACAGCCCCACTGTATCACAGCCCCAACACCAAACCCCACACCGTATCACTCCCCCCGACGCACCGTATCACCCCCACACCGTATAACTCACCCCCACACACCGTATCACTCCCCCCACACACCGTATCACCCCCCCCACACCATATCATCCCCACACACACCGTATCACTCCCCCCACACCATATCACTCCCCCCACACACACCGAATCACCCCCCCCACACAGCGTATCACCCCCCCCACACCATATCACTCCCCACACACACCGTATCACCCCCCCCACACCATATCACTCCCCACACACACCGTATCACTCCCCCCCCACACACCGAATCACCCCCCCCACACAGCGTATCACCCCCCACACACAATATCACTCCCCCCACACACCGTATCACCCCCCCCCACACACCGTATCACCCCCCCCCACACACCGTATCACCCCCCCCCACACACCGTATCACCCCCCCCCACACACCGTATCACACCCCCACACCATATCACTCCCCACACACACCGTATCACCCCCCCCACACATCGTATCACCCCCCCACACCATATCACTCCCCACACACACCGTATCACTCCCACCCCACACACCGAATCACCCCCCCCCACACAGCGTATCACTCCCCCCCACAGACCGTATCACCCCCCACACACAGTACCACTCCCCCACACTCACCGTATCACCCCCCCCACACACAGACCGTATCACTCCCCCGCATACCGTATCACCCCCCACACACCGTATCACCCCCCACACACTGTATCACTCCCCCACACACACCGTATCACTCCCCCCACACACCGTATCACTCCCCCACACACACCGTATCACTCCCCACACACACTCTATCACCCCCCACACACCGTATCACTCCCCCCCCACACACCGTATCACCCCCCACACACCGTATCACTCCCCCCCACACACCGTATCACCCCCCACACACCGTATCACTCCCCCCCCACACACCGTATCACCCCCCACACACCGTATCACTCCCCCCCCACACACCGTATCACTCCCCCACATACCGTATCACTCCCCCAACACACCGTATCACTCCCCCACACACACCGTATCACTCCCCCCACACACCGTATCACCCCCCACACACCGTATCACCCCCCACACACACCGTATCACTCCCCCACACAACGTATCACTCCCCCACACACACCGTATCACTCCCCCACACACACCGTATCACTCCCCACACACACCGTATCACTCCCCACACACACCGTATCACCCCCCCCACACACCATATCACTTCACCCACACACAACGTATCACCCCCCCACACACCGTATCACTCCCCCCACACGGTGTCACTCCCCCACACACCATATCACTCCCCCACACACCGTATCACCCCCCACACACCGTATCACTCCCCCACACACCGTATCACTCCCCCACACACACCGTATCACTCCCCCCACACACACCGTGTCACTCCCCACACACACACCGTATCACCCCCCCACACACCGTATCACTCCCCCACACACACCGTATCACTCCCCCACACACACCGTATCACCCCGCACACACACCGTATCACTCCCCCACACAACGTATCACTCCCCCTCACACACCGTATCACTCCCCCACACACACCGTATCACTCCCCCACACATACCGTATCACTCCCCCCACACACTGTATCACTCCCCCATACACCGTATCACTCCCCCCACACACCGTATCACTCCCCCACACAACGTATCACCCCCACACACACCGTATCACTCCCCCACACATACCGTATCACTCCCCCCACACACTGTATCACTCCCCCATACACCGTATCACTCCCCCACACATACCGTATCACTCCCCCCACACACTGTATCACTCCCCCATACACCGTATCACTCCCCACACACACCGTATCACTCCCCACACACACCGTATCACTCCCCACACACACCGTATCACCCCCCCCACACACCGTATCACCCCCCCCACACACCGTATCACTTCACCCACACACAACGTATCACCCCCCACACACCGTATCACTCCCCCCACACACCGTGTCACTCCCCCACACACTGTGTCACTCCCCCACACACCGTATCACTCCCCCACACACCGTATCACCCCCCACACACCGTATCACTCCCCCACACACCGTATCACTCCCCCACACACACCGTATCACTCCCCCCCACACACACCGTATCACTCCCCACACACACACCGTATCACTCCCCACACACACACCGTATCACCCCCCCCACACACCGTATCACTCACCCCCACACACACCGTATCACTCCCCACACACACCGTATCACCCCCCCACACACCGTATCACTCCCCCCCCACACACCGTATCACTCCCCCACACACCGTATCACTCCCCCCCACACACCGTATCACTCCCCCACACACACCATATCACTCCCCCACACACCGTATCACTCCCCCACACACCGTATCACTCCCCAATAAACACCGTATCACTCCCCCTCCACACCGTATCACCCCCCACACACCGTATCACTCCCCACACACACCGTATCACCCCCCCCACACATCGTATCACCCCCCCACACCATATCACTCCCCACACACATCGTATCTCTCCCCCCCCACACACACCGTATCACTCCCCACACACACACCGTATCACCCCCCCACACACCGTATCACTCCCCCACACACACCGTATCACTCCGCCACACACACCGTGTCACCCCCCACACACACCGTATCACCCCCCACACACACCGTATCACTCCCCACACACACCGTATCACTCTCCCACACATACCGTATCACTCCCCCCACACACTGTATCACTCCCCCATACACCGTATCACTCCCCCCACACACCGTATCACTCCCCCACACAACGTATCACCCCCCCACACACCGTATCACTCCCCACACACACCGTATCACTCCCCACACACACCGTATCACTCCCCAAACACACCGTATCACCCCCCACACACCGTATCACTTCACCCACACACAACGTATCACCCCCCACACACCGTGTCACTCCCCCACACACCGTGTCACTCCCCCACACACCGTATCACTCCCCCACACACCGTATCACCCCCCACACACCGTATCACTCCCCCACACACACCGTATCTCTCCCCCCCACACACACCGTATCACTCCCCACACACACACCGTATCACCCCCCCCACACACCGTATCACTCCCCCACACACACCGTATCACTCCGCCACACACACCGTATCACCCCCCACACACACCGTATCACCCCCCACACACACCGTATCACTCCCCACACACACCGTATCACTCCCCCACACAACGTATCACTCCCCCACACACACCGTATCACTCCCCCACACACACCGTATCACTCTCCCACACATACCGTATCACTCCCCCCACACACTGTATCACTCCCCCATACACCGTATCACTCCCCCCCACACACCGTATCACTCCCCACACACACCGTATCACTCCCCACACACACCGTATCACTCCCCACACACAACGTATCACCCCCCACACACCGTATCACTCCCCCCACACACCGTGTCACTCCCCCACACACCGTATCACTCCCCCACACACCGTATCACCCCCCACACACCGTATCACTCCCCCACACACCGTATCACTCCCCCACACACACCGTATCACTCCCCCCCACACACATCGTATCACTCCCCACACACACACCGTATCACCCCCCCCCACACACCGTATCACTCCCCCCCCACACACCGTATCACTCCCCACACACACCGTATCACTCCCCACACACAACGTATCACCCCCACACACCGTATCACTCCCCCCACACACCGTGTCACTCCCCCACACACCGTATCACTCCCCCACACACCGTATCACCCCCCACACACCGTATCACTCCCCCACACACCGTATCACTCCCCCACACACACCGTATCACTCCCCCCCACACACACCGTATCACTCCCCACACACACACCGTATCACCCCCCCCCACACACCGTATCACTCCCCCCCACACACACCGTATCACTCCCCCCCACACACACCGTATCACTCCCCCCCACACACACCGTATCACTCCCCCCCACACACACCGTATCACTCCCCACACACACCGTATCACTCCCCACACACACCGTATCACCCCCCCACACACCGTATCACTCCCCCCCACACACCGTATCACTCCCCCACACACCGTATCACTCCCCCCCACACACCGTATCACTCCCCCACACACACCATATCACTCCCCCACACACCGTATCACTCCCCCACACACCGTATCACTCCCCCACACACCGTATCACTCGCCCACACACCGTATCACCCCCCCCACACACCGTATCACCCCCCACACACCGTATCACTACCCCCACACACCGTATCACTCCCCCACACAACGTATCACTCCCCCACACACACCGTATCACTCCCCCACACACACCGTATCACTACCCCCCACACACCGTATTACCCCCCACACACCGTATCACTCCCCCACACACATCGTATCACCCCACACACACCGTATCACCCCACACACACCGTATCACTTACCACACACACCGTATCACTCCCCCACACACCTTATCACTCCCCCACACATTGTATCACTCCCCACACACACCGTATCACCCCACACACATCGTATCACTCCCCCACACATCGTATCACTCCCCACACACACCGTATCATTCCCCCACAAACACCGTATCACCCCCCCCCCACAGACACCGTATCACTCCCCAGTTTGATTTGATTTGCTTAAATGAGAAAAACTAATTTTTCTCCAGTTATATTCAATGTTTTTACAGTATTTTAGTAAGACATCTGAAGAAAGGACAGTAAGAAATATAACGTAATTTACTGGTTCTGCAAGCATGTGCTAGTTTGTTTTGTTTTATCTGTTCTGTTCGTGTTTAGTTAAAGTGTGAAAACACAACTGTCTTTTTCGATCGGGAAAATTTTTTTAAATTTAAGTGAAGTGACGTAATTGCGTGCGCCTGACAATGTTTCGCTCCACCTTCTTAAAAACCTGCAAAGGAGTTAACCCTTTCCACTGACAGCTGTTTAAGTTCACCAAGCAACAACTTTAGTATGAAATTTAAAGATATTGAACATTATTAAATTCAAGTTTCTTAATTTTAAGTTAATATTTCCCCACAGTGACAGAAGGAAAATTATGATTTGATAAATTAACCCATTGGGCTCTAAGTAGAGTCACAATGGAATCTCTTCTTTCTTTTGTTATATGGAAGTTACCTTGTAAACTAATTGCAGCACTTCTGTCTCTAATGTTAAAACACTGTGTAAGCCACCTAGCCTGGGAATCACTTGTTTCTGAAATTGGAAATGGAGGATAAATTGATAGAAATGAAATTGAACATTGACAAAACCTGTCAGTTCAATAATACTGCTGTTTGGATTTTGGGATAATTTTGTAATAACAAAATGGACTCAGGCACTATATATTGGGTTACTTTTGGGAAAATAAAAGATCCTCTAAAATAATGATAAATAAAAAGTGTTAATAACTTGGACCAAGTGAGAATGTTTGATCTATGTTTTCAATCTTAAATATTGTACTGGACAGTAAAGTTCCTCCAGAGCTCATGAATGAGATATGAATAGTAATTAATAGGACGTGTAAAATGGAGAGAGGAAGTGACTGAGGGTGTGAGATAGAAACAGGAGAATTACACCACCAATTGAGAATTTTCCAAACTTTCTAGTGAAAGTCAGGAAAGTGTAGTTAAGAATAATAAATTGATAGCTTTCTCTTGGAGACATTTGTGTCCCTGCCTATAATGAACTTTTTAAGAAAACTGAATTTGATAGCCTGGCCACTACCCAAGACATCAGAACCATGCGGTGGAAGATGAACAAAGACCTCCAGACAATCTTTTGATAAGATCACCTGAAAGCCCGAGAAAGACTTGTATCGGATGGCACATGTGGCACGATATTGAGATACCGATGTGAGTGTGCAAATGTGATTCGTTACGTATGAGGCAATTACCATCCGGGAATGTATGGTGAATCTGCACTGAAGAATGGGTCTCAGTCTGCTCAGTTACTTGACAACAGCAAAACATGAAATGGTTAATGTGGTTCAGGAGAGCGAGACAACCTTTAAAGCATTGACACATACTCCATCGAGAAAGTATCTAATTAATGAAACAATCAGAATAGAGTTAAACACACTGGTACCTGTTAGAGGGATTGAAATTGAAGTTGAAGTGGAGAGTTACATGGAATCTGGATTGGGACAATTGAGGGCTAAGGAGAAATCATGTTTAGTAAGAATTATCCACAAGATGGATATGAGTAAAAGAGAGATCTGGAGAATCTTTTAAGTCCATGATTTGTTGATTAGATGTTAAACTGTAATGGTCGCTTGAAATGATTGTAAGACTGAATTTAACTGTGACTGTAATAATTGTGTTTTGTAGTTAACAGAGCATGGGAAAAACCAGTGCGAATCCAGTATGAGGTGGTTTTGGTGGTGCCTCCTGTGTCACTACTACCGCAACTACCATGCTTTACGGGTCTAACAGGACCTGTCCCATCAATCAACACATTTTACATAACATCGAAACCTTTGCTCAAGTGAAACTGACAGTAAATGAGATACTTAAGTATGAGCTGCACAATTAGGTGGCACAATTCGGATACTACATTCCCCTATTGTCTGAGGGCTTCAGTGAGTTTGTGATGCGACTGAACTCCTCCCTAAAGCATTTTTTATGTTTTGGAGCAAGACCACTCGAGAATAGATATTGAAATTGACAGCATAGGGGACAACTCACACTGGTGGGATATTGGGCTTAATACATCAGCACACCCTTACGTCCGTATTATTTCACACGCTCTGGTAGTTATCCAACTTGTAATGATAGTGTATTTGATATATGTAACGTGTAGAGTAAGACTTTGATACATACACCAATTGGGTACTCATGCCCATGACTAACCAGCAATAACAAATTAATTGAGCACACCGAAAGAGAAGATCCGAAGCAATGTAGAGGAGACCCCAGGTGGGGTAACATCAGGAAAGATAGAAGAAACAGAGGATACCCCAGGCGGGGCAGAATTGGAACACTGGAACAGTGAATTGAATTTGAGTAAGGGGTCAGAGGTTGCTCCTTCTCCTCAAAGGAATGGACTGTAAGGAAGGGAGAAATCTTCAAGACTCCCTACTAACTAACGCCCAAGTTGAGAGAGCAATAAGAACTAGCTAGAGTAGTCAAGAGCCAATTGTGAGAAGTCAATAAGGATATTTCCTTCTCAAAGAAGGGAATTGTAAGAAATAGCTGTTAGATTTAAAGATGGGTTTTAATTCTTAGAACAGAGACTGACAACATGCAGCCGGGAACAGATAGCAGAAATGCCAGCAAGGTCGAATATCAAGCATCAAAAGACAAATAGAAGTGATAAGGGAATCGTAAAATGCAAAACAACACAGGGTGGGGGATAATAGACAAAAATGGAGCCGAAAAGTCATAAAATGTCCTTAAAGAAACATAACAAAACATTCCTCAGAAAGATAAGAGGGAGGCCTTGTCAGTCATGCAGAAAGGGACGGCGAGGGATGCCTTCCCGCTTCACAATTGGACAATAGGATGGGGGATCAAATGATTGACACCAGGTGATTACCAGCCCACCGAAATAACTATAAATATAGACGACCGAGAGAGGAAATCAGGCAGTTAGGGGTGAAGGCTTCCCCAAGGTGGCTACAGCCTAACACCTTGGTCAAGTTTAGCCTCTGAGGTGGCTGACGGCCTAATACCTCCAACAGCTCGAGAGATGACCCAACGGAAGTGACCACTGCAGCAGACTGCAGGAATCCACCCAATCCGAGACCACCGTACTGCCACCCCGTCCGTCCGGTCGTGGCATTCCAATTCGGGAGTCGTAGATCGCTCCTACTGTCACGGGTTGTATGTCTATTATACTCGGCTTAGACCATATGTAATACCTGATTATGCTTTAAAACTGTAGCTCTTTAATAAAAGCCTTACAACTTCTAAAACCCTTTTGGGTAATCTGTGTGTGGCCTGTGATCCGGATATTAGACACCGTATCACTCCCCCCCACACACCGTATCACTCCCCCCCACACACCGTATCACTCCCCCACACACTGTATCACCCCCCCCCACACACCGTATCACTCCCCCACACCGTATCACTCCCCCCACACACCGTATCACTCCCCCCCCACACACCGTATCACTTCCCCCCACACACCGTATCACTCCCCCCACACACTGTATCACTCCCCCCACACACTGTATCACTCCCCCCCACACACCGTATCACTCCCCACACACACCGTATCACTCCCCCCCACACACCGTATCACTCCCGCCCCACACCGTATCACTCCCCCACACACCGTATCACTCCCCCACACACCGTACCACCCCCCCACACACCGTATCACTCCCCCACACACCGTATCACCCCCCCTACACACCGTATCACTCCCCCACACACCGTATCACTCCCCCCCACACACACCGTATCACTCACCCCCACACACCGTATCACCACCCCCCACGCAGCGTATCACTCCCCCACACACCGTATCACCCCCCCCCCCACACACCGTATCACTCCCCCACACACCGTATCACCCCCCACACACCATATCACAATCCCACAGCCCCACCAGTTCTGAGCCACCCCCCCCCCCCCCCCCCCCCCGCCCCGGGGCACACCAACTTAGCACGGACGGTACACTGGTCAGCAGCTGCATGTGCCTCAGGCCAATCCCGTCTGACTGGAAAATATTGGCTTGAGTCTCACTGTGAAAGGAGGGAAGAGTATTAAAGGATTAATCCCCTACACTGCAGGACAGGCTGCAGCACAGCTAACTCTGAGGTGATGAGGGGGTTAACACCAAGTATTTTTAGGAAGCACTGAGTGTGAGAATGAAGCCTTGCTCCCGTGGGCCGTTAATGTGTTTTTCTCGCTCTGTGGTCATTGTTGGTTTCTTTTTCCTCAATTGTCCTCTGCTGACAAATAAACACTTCTCTTCCTGTAAACATGGCTCTCCTCGAAAACTACACTTAAAGTTCCTTTGCGTCTATTTGTTAAAACACACAACTGTAATCTGCCAAACATTCGGCGTTTGCACGAACCCTCACAGCCGCAGATGAATTCTCCTGTCCACCGTGGGCACTCGCCCCCCTCGCCCCCAGCGCCAGCGGACAGCCCCATCTGAGGTTGGCAGCGACCACGCTTTCAGTAGCAAAGTTCTCCCTCCACTGCTCGGGGGAGTGTGTCGACTTGGGTAACCACAGACTGCAATAATATTTAGAGAAAAGTGTCAATCCCAGCCAGCATGTGCAGGGCAGACACTAGCCCATTCTTGAGGCTGCCAAGTCATCACCAGTCACGTGCCTGCTGCTGGCCGAGAATCATAGAATCATACAGCACAGAGGTGGCCATTCGGCCCTTCGTGCTTCTGCCAGAGCTGTCCAATTAGTCCCACTCCCCTGCTCTTTCCCCAGAGCTCTGCAAATGTCTCCTTTTTAAGTAGAGACCCAATTTACTTTTGAAAGTTACAACTGAATCTGCTTCCTCCATCCTTTCAGGCAGTGCATTCCACATCATAACTCACAGCATAAAAGAGATTGCTCCTCATCTCCCCTCTGGCTTTTTTGCCAATTATTTTCAATCTGTGTCCTGTGCTTACTGACCCCCATGCCAGTAGAAACAGTTTCTCCCTATCTATTGTATCAAAACCCCTCATGATTTTGAACACCTCTATTAAATCTCCCCTTAACCTTCTCTGCTCTAAGGAGAACAGCCCCAGCTTCTACATTCTCTCCAAAAAATTGAAACCCCTCATCCCAGGTACCATTCTAGGTAAATCTCCTCTGCACTCTCTCCATGGCCTCAGCATCCTTCCTAAAGCGTGATTTGACACAGTACTCTAGCTCGTGGATTTCTTTTAAGAGAGGGGTAGTTAGTCCGGTATTGATGACTGACTTTTAGCTGAGGGCTACATCTCCCACCAGCCTCTTGCCTGCGGGCCATACCCAGCAGTGCTGCCCCATGGAATGATGGGATACAGGTCTGTCCCTGTAATTCCCCCACACAGTTTCAATCATGTTACTTTGGGTTGTTGCCAAGTGGAAGCTAAACACAGCAATACAAAGAAAATATACAATGATAGGACCAACCGTTCTAATTTAATAGGGTCCTTTTACTTGCTGCAATGGAAACAGGGATAGCTCTGTCTACCAAGAGTGTTCCTTGTAACAATGCACCATGTCTCAATGTCAGGGTTGCCACCTAGTGCCAGATCCAAAAACCATACGGTAGTGGGATGGGCCCAGGAGAGCAGGATTAACTATTTGAATTCTGAGATCTGCTTTGTTGAAAATCTTAATATCTCCACGTCATAGCAGAAACCACTGTGTGTGTGTGTGTGGGTGTGGGTGTGTGGGGGGGGGGGGAGGAGAAGGATGAGAAGATTTGTCCCCCCCAAATGTTTGTCCTCCTAGATTGTCTACTTTCTGTGTTTGATGTATCTCCAAACACTGAGCGTTGATGGTGTTTCAAAGATCGGTTTGTTAATTTGCTGAGATGCAGTGTCAAATGATTTTGCAATCCATGTCGGTTGGGCTGGCTCCTTCCCGTCTAACTTAAAGTGAGAAATTCAAAATCAAAAGTCGTTATGCTTTGGACAGCAAGCGTTTGTGGACAGATTGATATGTGAGCTTGCGTTACATAAAGGAAGTTTCTTTTTTCTTATGCAATGTGGAACTGAACCACATCCGTAAGGAATCCCACCCAATTTTCCATCCAAAATGCCAGACTTCTCCCTACATGGTTGTTTTTTTAATCCAAAATGGCATGTGCTGCTCCCTGCCTGATTTTCCTATATTCACTATGCCCAGGTGCAGGACCACGAAATTCTGCCCACCAGGACTTTCCCGGGTTGGACCCCAGTCTTTTGGTGGAGGTACACACTTGGCTTCGGTGGTGCTGGGCTAAAAAGGGGGGAAACAGATCTGCCCACGTTACCGTTCCTAATCTCCATCCGGTGATTCCTGTCGGAAAGCCAAGGAGGGTGAATTTTGGGAGAGGACGGGATAGGGCTCGGCTGCCATGGTCTCCTGTTTGGAATAGTCTGCTGACACTGACTGTACTTTGCACGTGAAGAACAGGCACATGTGAAGAGCTGAGGGGGAGACGGGTGTGAGTCAAGGCCTCGCGGAGAGGAGGGACAGGAAAAGGAAGCGGGACTGCATTTAACTAACCAGTCGGAAAGGTGCAGAAATAGAGGACGTTGCCACGGAAAAGGTCCAGGTAACCACACGGCTAAGAGGAGGAGCCATCGCACTATACCGCTAACCCTTCACCACTTCACCAGAGGGCTGTATATCCCAGGGATTGGCTCTATTTAGCTTGAGAACAAGTGGCTGTTTAATATCAGTAGAGAGAGGTTATTCCTCTATGTTGATATCTCCTTATGCAAGGATGTGAGTGCACTGACTGTGAGAGAGCTCAGTCACACCCCCTCTACTGTAAGAAGCTGGGCTGAAAATCCATTTCAAAGATACAGGTCTGCTATTTTCTCTCTCCTGTCATCACAACCACTTTGCCTTTAGTGCACTTCACCCGTAAATTGGATTACGTATTCCTCTGCCAAATGAAAGTGCCTCATTCTCTCAGAGTGCTGCTTCTCCTGTGGGAACTCTAGTCTTTACCTCCCTCTCCTGTTTACGATGGAGATGGATGGATTTTCGGTTAATTTCTACTTCATCCCATTTGTGTCGTAAAACAAGGGCTCCTTGTAACAAAAGATATCAGAACTCACCTTTCTGTTATTAAAGTCACTCTGTGTTCCATCAATAGAAATACTCCAGGCAGATTCCGCTCTCTCTGATCAGCTTCATATTCCTCGTGGGCCAATTCCACCCCCACCCCCACTGTGCCCTAATGCTTAACTGAACTGGGGTGTAAATTCGCAGGCAGCCCGCAATGGGGAGCCCCATCACAGGATGGTAACTCCTTCCATGAAAGGAATGGGGTGAGGAACACTGACCCCTTGAACCATGACAGGTGCATCACTTGCCCCATTATCACCTCCTTTTGCCTTGCACCATCATCACTTTTGTCATTTGTCGAAGGGTATGGTCGCATAGTGGTTATGTTACTGGGCTAGTAATCCAGAGGCATGGACTATTGATCCAGAGACGTGAGTTCAAATCCCACCACAGCAGCTGGGGAATTTAAATTCAGTTAATTAAATAAATCTGGAATTAAAAAGCTAGTGTCAGTAATGGTGACCATGAAACTATTGGATTGTCATTAAGAAACCCATCTGGTTCACTAATGCCCTTTACGGAAGGAAATCTGCTGTCCTTACCTGGTCTGGCCTTGATGTGACTCCAGACTCACAGCAATGTTGGTTGACTCTTAACTGCCCTCTGAAATGGCCTAGCAAGTCACTCAATTTGTACCAAACTGCTACAAAGAAGTGCTGTGGTGATTCAAGAAGGTGGCTCACCACCACCTTCTCAAGGGCAATTAGGGATGGGCAATAAATGCTGGCTGTGATGACAGGAAAGAGAAAATGGCAGGCCTGTATCTTTGAAATGGAATTTCAGCCCAGCTCCTTAAAGGAAAACAAAATAATCATGCCTGCCACCCTTGATCTTTCCCTGCCACCTTTATTCTTTCCCTGAAGCTGTTCATCTCTAACATCTTCCAGTTCTGATGGAAGACTCTGTTTCTCACTCCACAGATACTACCTGACCCACTGAGGGTTTCCAGCAATTTCTGGATTTATAACTGGTGCATCACCTATTGGCTAATTGTGGAGTGACAAATACAGAAAGGGCTGGGGTGGCCTTCCCTATTCTTTGGAGGCAGGAGTTCCTGACCCACCTTCCTAGGCCCCAGACACTTGGTCAAAATCAATCTCTAAGAATTGGACAGAAAGTAGCTAAAATCCAAATTCATCAAACACAAATGCACCAAGACCAGGACTGTGGCACACCAACAGTACAGGCTACAGATAAACCAGTCCCAGGGCTTCATTTAACTCACTAATAAAAAAAAATAAGAAGTTAAGATTTTCCACACTTGAAACTGTCATCTACCAGTTTACTTTTGTGATCACCATCCCCGAGCCATTAACCCAATAAACTACACCCTCACTCTATCAACTGTTCCATGCTGTTACATTTTGGGTCTTTCTAATCTTCTTACCCCAGATTATTTCGGTTCTCATCTTAGGTCATGCTTCTGGGTGAGTCCAAGCTCCCCAAACCTTTGACAGTGTCCGTCCTTGCCTTGAGATCTAGGTAACGCACCCAGGCAACTGAACAACAAACACTGTTTGCTAATCGTTTTTAGCTATCGAACTGTCTTACATACAGCCCCATAAGATTCCATTCCCGGTCTTCAGGAGCGGCAGAGTCTCACAGCAAACTTGGATCCTGAAACTCTGCCGGGGTTCTCCTGGCTTCCGGCATAACGTCAGCCAGTGACCGGCTGAACCCTTAGGGAGACTGGGTATCGGCTCTTTTTAACTGTTTGCACTGTTTCCCTGGAGGTTCTGTCAGTCTCCCGCTGAAGCTCTGGCTGGAGATTGGGAGAACCCCCGTGGTCTTCATCCTTAAGTTTAAAATACCAAATTAATTTATTAAACAAACAATGAACAAGCAAATAATTTTAACGCTTCTTCTCATTCATTCCGGGGATATGTGTGTCGCTGGCAAGGCCAGCATTTATTGTCCATCCCTAGTTGCCCTTGAGAAGGTGGTGGTGGGCCTTCTTCTTGAACTGCTGTAGTCCATGTGGTGAAGGTACTCCCACAATGCTGTTAAGTAGGGAGTTCCAGGATTTTGACTAGGCAATGATGAAGGAACAGCGATATATGCCCAAGACGGAATAATGTGTGACTTGGAGGGGCACTTGGAGGTGATGGTGTTCCCATGCACCTGCTGCCTTGTCGTTCTAGGTGTTGGAGGTCAAAGATTTAGGAGATGCTTTCATAGAAGACTTGGTAAGTTGCTGCAGTGCATGCTATGGATAGTACACACTGACGTAAGAAAACTACTAGGCACTTGGTCTAAGCGTTAAACAAAGCTTTAATCAACTGTTTTTCAACATGGAGATCTAGTTGTGGCCTTCACTAGTTCCTGTTGAGGAATGTCCTAAGCAAGCTGGGCCCATGCCCGAGTATTTATACTCTCCCTGGACACCGCCAACAGCAGGCCGCCCAGTATTACTTCATACATGAATGACAAGATTCATGTCACACACTGCATGCACGGTACACCGGTGGTGGAGGGAGTGGATGTTTAGTTACAATAAAGTTATAATGCAGTTATAAATTTACAGTAGCCTAACTCCTCGAGTAGACAAAATAATAAAAAAGATCTCAACTCTAAGAACTAATCTAATGTTCATAAGTTACTTTTAAGCACACACAGTATTTCTTCTTCCTCTTCCAAGAATATAAACTTTTCTCCTTTGAGGTTTTCGAACTGCCTCTTCTCATGAGATTCTCCAATTAACTGCCTCTCTCATATGATCATAAAACTGCCCTTTGTTGACGAGATTTCCTGTAAGACAGAGTCATGGGATGTTCTGCATTTGGAAAATCGCACCTCTCAAATTCAAAAGAGAACAATCAGTCAAATACAAACTGAACCAATCGCAAAGTCTATAGAATTTTGAAAATGTGTGTTAGACTCCCTTGCTCATTTCATAACTCCATATATTGGGCTTGGCATTGAGCGCACACCAGTGGAAGGCAGGACATCATATATAAGCAGCCCTTAAAGATTATGTGTAAATTTAAAGGGATGTGGCCACTTAAAGATGAACAGTCACGTGTGGGAATAAGGGAAAATTGATGATAGCATTTACAAAGGTTGCTAATGTTTTTAATGTATATTTCAGTCTTTGCAAAGGTTTCTTGAATTACAAAAGTGCCTTGCACAATAAATGTGAGGGCAAAAAAATTAGCAATGGAATGACGCAACACCCCAATCCCTGTTTGATGGCTTGTGAAGTCGAGAGGTTCAGATGGTAGCAAAGTGTATGGCCCTGTCTGCCACTCCATGGTACTCTCCCAGTAAGGCAACATTATAGCATGCCTGGGTGAATAAGGAGTGGCAATATAAACTAAATGGGAGCATTTTAAAGGAGATGCAGGAACAGAGAGACCTGGGGGTGTACGTACATAAATCTTTGAAAGTGGCAGGACAAGTTGAGAAAGCTGTTAAAAAAGCACACAATCACGTTGGCTTTATAAATAGAGGCATAGAGTACAAAAGCAAGGAAGTTATGCTAAACCTATATAAAGCACTGGTTATGTCCCAGCTGGAGTATTGTGTCCAATTCTGGGCACCACACTTTAGGAAGGATGTCAAGGCCTTAGAGAGGGTGCAGAGGTGATTTACTAGAATGGTACCAGGAATGCGGGACTTTAGTTACGTGGAGAGACTGGAGGAACTGAGGTTATTCTCCTTAGAGCAAAGACGGTTAAGGGGAGATTTAATCGTGCAGTTCAAAATCATGAAGGGTTTTGTTAGAGTAAATAAGGAGAAACTGTTTCCAGAGGCAGAAGGGTCAGTAACCAGAGGACACAGATTTAAAGTAATTGGCAAAAGAACCAAAGGCGACATGAGGAGAATTTACACAGTTAGTTTCTGCTCAGTCAGTGTCAGGTAGGTGAACCTCTGCCCGTAAATATGGATAGGATGGTACTGGTGGGTGGGCACAGATGGCATCTGGAGCAGCTTGGCCTGCCTGGCATCCCTCTTCCTCCAAGATAGAGGGGTTCCTATTGGGAAACCCATTGTACCAAAATAATATCAATACCAGAGAAACTTGGCACAAAGCCTCCTGACCAACAAAGGAACAGAGCAAGAAAGAAAAGTTCAGAAATAGACTCGAAATGCTGCTACAAATCTTTAAATTTACTTCCATAACCCTGGCTGCCCATTTTATATGGGACGCAATGAATGATAGTGCTGGGAAATTGAACTGCAGTTTAAATGACATTATTGGGGTCTCATTTTAGTAAAATTAACAGTAATCTGGCGGGCACTACAGAATCTGAAAAGATAAATCGGATGGTTAATCTGGTGCAACAGATCTCCACGCATTCTTTCAGTTGGTTATACCCATGTTACCTCTGTGAATCATGCATAATCCGTGGGCAAATCCATCCCCTTACTAAGTCATCATACAATAAATCAAATACAGCGTATCACCACAAGAGCAATCTTCTTCTTCTTAGGCAGTCCCTCGGAACCGAGGATGACTTGCTTCCACATTAAAAATGTGTTCTCAGGTGACTGATGAGTCCAATGCGGGACCTACAGTCTCTGTCACAGGTGGGGCAGACGGTGGTTGAAGGGGCGGGTGGGTGGGGTGCTTGGGTTGACGTGCGCTCCTTCTGCTGTTTGCACTTGACTTCCGCTTGCTCCCGGCGAAGAGACTCGAGGTGTTCAGCGCCTTCCCGGATGCTTCTCCTCCACGTTGTGCGGTCTTGGGCCAGGGATTCCCAGGTGTCGGTGGGGATGTTGCACTTTTTCAAGGAGGCTTTGAGGGTGTCCTTGAAGCGTTTCCTCTGCCCACCTGGGGCTCTCTTGCCGTGTCAGAGCTCCGAGTAGAGCGCTTGTTTTGGGAGTCTCGTATCGGGCATGCGGACGATGTGGCCCGTCTATCGGAGCTGATCGAGCGTGGTCAAAGCTTCGATGCTGGGGATGTTGGCCTGAGCGAGAACACTGACGTTGGTGCGCCTATCCTACCAATGGATTTGCAGGATCTTGCGAAGGCAGTGTTGGTGGTACCTCTCCAGTGCTTTGAGGTGCCTGCTGTACATGGTCCATGTCTCTGAAGCATACAGGAGGGCGGGTATTACTACTGCTCTATAGACCATGAGCTTGGTGCTGGGTTTGAGGTCCTGGTCTTCAAACACTCTCTTCAAACAATCACCCCACACCCATTATCCCAATACTGCATCATCAGACAACCAATTGCTCAATCCACATTAATCCAGCCCACAGTCAATTATTCAACACCCATCGAGCCAGCACACAACTGTTCACACCAGCACACAACTGTTCACACCCATCGAGCCAGCACACAACTGTTCACACCCATCGAGCCAGCACACAGCTGTTCACACCAGCACACAACTGTTCACACCCATCACAACAGCACACAACTGTTCACACCCATCACATCAGCACACAACTGTTCACACCCATCACATCAACACATAAATGTTCACACCCATCACACCAGCACACAACCACGCATCAACCCAGCACACAGTTAACTGTCCCAAACCCATTACTGCATCAAATTAACTGCCCCATACAGATTCTGCCAATACAGGTTGAGCGTCCTGAATCTGGCAACCTCGGGACCGGGACCGAGACCGAGCCGGTTTTCGTGTTTTTCCAGACTTCGGAACGTGTTTCTGATGTCTGAAATCCGGAAATATCGTAACCTGGGCTCAGGCGTTTCCGGACTTCGGACATCAGAAACACGTTCCGAGTCCGGAAATGCCTGGGCCCAGGTTGCGATATTTCCGGTTTTTGGACGTCACCTTGTAGTTCTTCTCCTCGCAGGCCTTGTAGTCCTCGCTTCTTTCGAAACGGTTTGACAGGGTGTCCGGATTCCGGAACATTTTACGGATTCCGGACGACCCTGCCACCAATCGTTCCGGAGTCCGGATTCCGGAACATTCCGGATTCTGGAACTCCGGATTTTGGACGCTCAACCTGTACACTCTTCTTGTCATATGATCGATCAACCAATCCAAGCCCATTAACGCATGACGGAATGAACAGAATAACCTAACACACTGAACCATCACAGCAAAGCACAAGATCAGTCATCTCACAGTTATTTACTGTTTACCCGTTCAATGCTATTGCGTCCGACACTTCAACAAATAGCACCAGATGGGTTTATGTGGACAGGACTTGGGTTAATGAAATCTTCCGGCCCACACACGGTGTTTGAAGTGTATTCGGATTCAAAGAACAATCAAAATGGCATTCTTCATTCATTGAGGCTAAGAAAGTGTTGACTTGATCATTTATTTTGGTGTTAGATTTGAGGACTGATTTTCCATATTACACTGTCAGCAAATTCCAAGCACTGCCTCCAACAAGAGGTAAACATCTCATTTGGGGGAAAAACGAAAGCATTTCTCCAATGTTCCTACACCTTACATTTCACTGAAGAAGCGCAGTTTTGTTTCCATTGAATCTTCTCCCCTCCTGTTCAGTAGGCTGGTCTCGTGGTCCTAGGGCCTACAGATCATGAGGAGAGTTTGAAGGGCCTGACTGCCCACCAATATCTCAGACAAGTGGCCATTCTTAGTCTAGGAGCCTGGATGGAAACAGTTAGCAGGGTTTTCAACCGATAAGGGCATCATACCTAAGCCCATCCTGTCCTCATCTGAGGTATTATATATATACACACACACAAATCCAGCTCTCCACTCTTCAATGTGCATACCTGTACCCTTGAAACAAATTTACAGTTAAAACTCGCAACTTCATTGAAATGAGTGGATGTTTACTCAACACAGAAATCATTCATTGCTAGATCCTTATCTTTAACACCACATACAAGTTGCACCAGGTTAAAAGTATCCTAATTAATTCTGAGAATACACCCTGCCAAAGCACCCAAACTTAAGGTAAGGCTGTTATTAAGAAGTGAGAGATGGAAATTCCACCCTCCCCTCCCTCCCCATGCACCAGCAGAACAGTTTCATGCCCGGATGTGCGCGTCCCCTGGGCTTTCCGGTGTATTGTGAATGCGCGACAACTATGTAAACGAGGAGATGGGGGGTGGGGGGGTTGAACCCTGGAATAGTCCCCTCAATTCAGCAGCAAAATGAAATGTTCCAAGGCAACTGCACTAGTGACACCAATGAGCCCAAAGCAGAAATTCAGCCCCTAGAAATACCTGTTCCAGGTACAGGGAGAACCTCACGCACCATTCATGGATGTAATAACAGCAACTTGTATTTATGTATGGCCTTTAACATAGTAAAAACATCCCAAGGCGCTTCACAGCAGCATAATCAGACAAAATTTGAAAACAGACAGGAAAAATATATACATATGTCCCCATATACAATTCCCTCCACACCCTCCTATCAGGTCAAACAGGTTTAAGAGCCAGTTCGGAGCAGGCATCTCCTCTGCTTTCGTCACGCTATTTGTGTATTACGTTCTATATTTAAACATTCACTCCTCTGTGGAGCATGCAGAAGCTTTGAACCATACTTTGATCTTTGTGTATGCTAAGCCTCACCCTTGCTGTATTGCTGCAGGCCAAACTCCTCCTCGTCTCGCTGGTGGGTGACTCAGTCCGTTCAGCAGCCGAGAAAATGCCTGTCTTTACCTGTGTGTATAGAATTCTTGAGTCAGACAGCCATTCAGATGAAGTTGTCACATACAATTTGGACAGAGCTCGGGAGGCCCCAAGCATCCTCACTATGTTACCCTTATGTTATTGCTAATATAAGCTGGGACACCTCATTCTATTGTCCTGCAGACAGTTGCAGAGACCTTCATCCTAACCACCAGGGTCGTTAGACCTGCTTCCTACCCTGCTACCGACACCGACACCTAAAGTGGAGGTCTAAGGGAAAGGCAAATCAGACCTTGTAACATCTATTGATATTCTACAGGAAATTCCCCCCATTCAACATTGGGGAGCAGATGGGAGTCTGACCCCAGAGCTGCAGTAAATGGGAGATGAGAGTAAAACAGTGCCATTAAACTCATCACGAAGACTGGAAGGCAAGTCCAGTTTACTGCTTGGTAGCTGGGTGTCTGGCACGCATGGAAACCCATCACCATGTTTAAGACTCTACAAACCAAGCTACTGGGGAATCCACTCAGGTAGCGTTTCCCTTCGCCCAAAATGGAGTGTACACACTCTCCCCTTAGGGGCATATCACACCTATGTAAGACCAAACAGCTTAAGCTAGAAGAGCCAGAGCTTAGTGACCACAAGTAAAACTATGGACCCTAAAATTCTGCAGGTCTCCCGCTGTAATTTTGGTGGAATATGGATGGAAATCCCAGAGAAACGGCACAAGTTTTCAGTCATTTATTCCATTTCTCTGGAGGTTCCTGTGGAGAACTCCTTGCCCCCCCCCCCCCACCACCACCAACCCCAGTAGAATTCCCAGTTGGTGCAGACTACCAGCAGAGAGCACTTATAGACATCCCGCAGCTTGTGTTGCCAGACCACCCTACCCATTAGGGCACTTGCTTGCAATGTTATCTGGAGCCAAACAGGAATAATCTCTGCCCCAGTAACATGTCTGCCCTCCAGGTTTCATTGAGTGAGGCAGGCTGGCCGTCAATCATTTACAGTAATCTGGGCTACTGTGGGCCCATTTGGCTCAGGTACCAGATTATCAAGTCTACCTTGGTTCCAAATTTTCCATCACCAGAAATGCCACCTTGGAGCCACCTTGACCTGAAACGGAAGCCACTTACTTTCCCGAGGAGGATAGTCACAAGTTGGTCAGCAGAAAACCCAAGAGAGCTGGTTTGAACCCTCATTAAGTTGACAGCAGGTATAGAGAACTCCTCACAAGGGGCCCAGTAAGCAACTCAACTCACTGTTAAATCTGTCAGTGTGTTACCACCAACCTCCTCACCACAGCATGGACACACACTATATCTCATTGACTAGCAGTTCCACTAGTTACAGATATGAATCAGTCATTGGAACAAGCTACCCCTGCATCTACAGGTCAATACCTTTGAGAACCCAAAAAAAGTACAAGACAGCCAGGTACCAAGTGGGATATCAATGCTCTACAATTTTTGCCATGATTCAAGTATCTATTTTCAATGTGGTATTTGTGCAAAGAGGGGACAGAGGCTGTATTAATGATGTACCAGTCCAGTGAACCATCACTGGCAGCATAATAATATAGAATCATAGAATCTTACAGCACAGAAGGAGACCATTTGGCCCATCGTGTCTGTGCTGGCTCTTTGAAAGAGCTCTCCAATTACTCCCACTCCCCTGCTCTTTCCCCATAGCCTTGCAATTTTCTTTCCTTTTCAATTATTTATCGAATTCCTTTTAAAAGTTAATACTGAATCTGCTTCCGTCACCATTTCAGGCAGTGCATTCCAGATCATAACAACTCGCCGGCTAAAAAAAATTCTCCTCATCTCCCTCTGGTTCTTTTGCCAATCATTTTCAATCTGTGTCCTCTGGTTACCAACCCTCCTGCCAGTGGAAACAGTTTCTCCTTATTTACTCTATCAAAACCCCTCTTGATTTCTATTAAATCTCACCTTAACCTTTTCTGCTCTAAGGAGAACAATCCCAGCTTCTCTAGTCTCTCCATATAACTGAAGACCCTCATCCCTAGTATTATTCCAGCAAATCTCCTTCATACCGAATCCAAAGCTTTGACATCCTGCCTAAAGTGGTGCCTAGAATTGGACACAATACTCCTGCTGAGGCCTAGCCAGACATTTATAAAGGTTTAGCATAACTTCCTTGCTAATAGAGTGCCAGGTCTGCCACAAAGCACACAGATGAGCAATACTCCAGCTCTGACTGGCATGGAAGAATATTACAGCTGCTCCATTATATATTTATAATCTTTTCTGCAGTTCCTCTTTTCTTGATCCTAAAAAAGGGAATGGGTCTCTGTTAATGCCAAGAGTAGGGAAGGGAGAAAGCCTCTGCTAGCGTCCACCATTCGATCTGTTTATTTTTCAGAGGTTACATTTTTAAACCAAAATGAATGCCTGTCACTACCAATGAGCAACACCGGAAAGATTTATTTAAGCTCGGTTTATGCAGGTTATGTTCTTCCCCTGAGATCCAATCAATTAAATACATTACTCTAATGAGAGAAAGCTGGATGACCAGGAGCGAACGTAAAAAATAAAAAAAATAAAAGATTTGCATTTATAGAGTGGCTTTCATGACCTCAGGACGTCTCAAAGCGCTTTACAGCCAATGAAGTTCTTTTGAAGTGTAGTCACTGTTGTAATGTAAGAAATGTGGCAGCAACTTTGTGCACAGCAGGATCCCACAAACAACAATGTGATCATGACCAGAAAATGCTTTTTGTAGTGATGTTGGTTGAGGGATAAATATTGGCCAGGGCACCAGGGAGAACTCCCATGATCTTCTTCAAATTAGTGCCATGGGATCTTTTATGTCCACCTAAGAGGACAGACGGGGCCTAGATTTAATGTCTCGTTGGAAGGACAGCACCTCCGACAGTGCATCACTCCCTCAGTACTGTACTGAAGTGTCAGGCTAGATTATGTGCTTAAGTCTCTGGAGTGGGGCTTGAACCCACAACTTTCTGACTCAGAGGCAGGAGGGCTACCACTGAGCTACCACTAGCTTAGACTGGGATCTAGTCAAGGTGTCCGTATGGGTTATAATGGATACTTAGGAGTGAAATACCATCTTCAATCTAATCGATAGGGGTTCGGATCATTCATATATATATAAGAGTAAATGTATTAAGCCTGCACCTGGCATAGAGCTTCACTTGATGAGAGCATGGATCTGAGAATCGGCACACAGTCCAGCATGCCCAACTCATAACCCTTCCAATCTTCCAGTGATTCATTTTAATCACCTGTAAATCGGAAGTATGTGAATCTGAGAGCAACTAAATTAGGGAGGAGCTGGAAACAAACCTGGGACTTCTGGTCTGTATGGGTCAGTTATACATTGTTATTAACAGCTGAGCCATTGGCGAAGTTCTCAATATATAGAATACAACATTTCTTCAGTGTTCCTCACATTTAGCAAGATGGGTAAAAATGCTTTACATTAAAGAGGAAAAACAGTAGATATCATGCAGGAGGGAAAAACTGAGAACATAACGAGATGAGGAGCACGAGCAAAGGGGGTGTTGCAATATTAATCAAGGAGTCAATTATTGCTGTAAGGAGGGATGATATCTCAGCAGGTGCCTCTAATGAGGTCATATGGGTAGAACTTAAAAACAAAAAGGGGGCAAGCACTTTGCTGGGAGTGTACTATAGGCCCCCAAACAGTCAGGGGGAGATAGAGGAACAGATATGTAGGCAAATCTCAGAGAAGTGTAGAAATAATAGGGTAATAATAGTAGGGGATTTCAACTTCCCCAATAATAACTGAGATAGTCAGAGTGTGAAAGGCTTAGAGGGTGCGGAATTCTTAAAGTGCATCCAGGAGAGCTTTTTGAGCCAGCATGTAGAAAGTCCTACAAGAGAGGGGGCAGTACTGGACCTAATTCTAGGGAATGTAGCCGGGCAAGTGGTAGAAGTGTCAGTAGGAGAGCATTTTGGTGACAGTGACCATAATTCAGTGAGATTTAAGGTAGTCATGGAAAAGAACAAAGATGGACCGGAAATAAAGGTTCTAAATTGGGGGAAGGCCGATTTTAATATGATAAGGCAGGATCTGGCCAAAGTGGACTGGGATCAGCTACTTGTAGGAAAATCCACATCAGAGCAGTGGGAGTCTTTCAGAAAGGAAATAGAAAGAGTACAACGTCAACATGTTCCCGTAAAGGTCAAGGGTGGGACCAACAATCCCAGGGAACCCTGGATGTCAAGGGATATACAAGAATGGATTAGGAAAAAAAGGGAGGCTTTTGGCAGATACAAAGGACTAAAAACAGTGGAAGCCCTAGAGGAGTATGGAAAGTGCAGGGGGGTATTAAAAAAGAAATTAGGAGAGCGAAGAGGGGGCATGAAAAAACACTGGTGGGCAAAATAAAGGAAAATCCCAAGGTGTTATATAAGTATATTAAGGGCAAGAGGATAACCAGGGAAAGAGTAGGGCCCATTAGGGACCAAAGTGGCAATCTGTGTGTAGAGCCGGAAGACATGGGTGAGGTTTTAAATGAATATTTTGCATCTGTGTTCACTATGGAGAAGGATGATGTAGTCATAGAAATCAGGCAGGGGGATTGTGATATACTTGAACAAATTAGTATTGAGAGGGAGGAGGTACTAGCGGTTTTAGCGGACTTAAAAGTAGATAAATCCCCAGGCCCAGACGAGATGTATCCCAGGCTGCTGTGTGAGGCAAGGGAGGAGATTGCAGGGGCTCTGACACAAATTTTCAGATTCTCTCTGGCCACAGGGGAGGTGCCAGAGGACTGGAGAACAGCTAACGTAGTACCATTATTCAAGAAGGGTAGTAGGGATAAACCAGGGAATTACAGGCCAGTGAGCCTAACATCAGTGGTAGGGAAATTATTGGAAAAATTCTGAGGGACAGAATTAGTCTCCACTTGGAGAGGCAAGGATTAATCAAGGATAGTCAGCATGGCTTTATCAGGGGGAGATCATGTCTAACCAATTTGATTGAATTTTTCGAAGGGGTGACTAGGTGTGTGGATGAAGGTAGTGCAGTTGATGTAGTCTACATGGACTTCAGTAAGGCTTTTGACAAAGTCCCGCATGGGAGACTGGTCAAGAAGGTAAGAGCCCATGGGATCCAGGGCAATTTGGCACATTGGATCCAAAATTGGCTTAGTGGCAGGAGGCAGAGGGTGATGGTCGAAGGTTGTTTTTGTGACTGGAAGCCTGTGTCCAGTGGTGTACCGCAGGGATCGGTACTGGGTCCTTTGCTGTTTGTAGTGTACATTAATGATTTAGATATGAATGTAGGAGGTATGATCAGTAAGTTTGCAGATGACACGAAAATTGGTGGAGTTGTAAATAGCGAGGAGGGAAGCCTCAGGCTACAGGATGATATAGGTGGGTTGGTCAGATGGGCAGAACAGTGGCAAATTGAATTTAACCCTGAAAAGTGTGAGGTGATGCATTTTGGGAGGACTAACAAGGCAAGGGAATACACAATGAATGCTAGGACCCTAGGAAGGACAGAGGATCAGAGGGACTTTGGTGTGCATGTACATAGATCCCTGAAGGCAGTAGGACAGGTAGATAAGGTGGTTAAAAAGGCATATGGGATACTTGCCTTCATTAGCCGAGGCATAGAATATAAGAGCAGGGAGGTTATGATGGAGCTGTACAAAACGCTAGTTAGGCCACAGCTGGAATACTGTGTGCAGTTCTGGTCGCCACACTATAGGAAGGATGTGATTGCATTGGAGAGGGTGCAGAGGAGATTCACCAGGATGTTACCTGGGCTGGAGCACTTCAGCTATGAAGAGAGACTGGACAGGCTGGGGTTGTTTTACTTAGAGCAGAGAAGGCTGAGGGGGGACCTGATTGAGGTATACAAAATTATGAGGGTCATAGATAGGGTAGATAGAGGGGAACTTTTCCCCTTAGTAGAGGGGTTAATAACCAGGGGGCATAGTTTCAAGATAAGGGGCAGGAGGTTCAGAGGGGATTTGAGGAAAAACTTTTTCACCCAGAGGGTGGTTGGAATCTGGAACTCACTGCCTGAAAGGGTGGTAGAGGCAGGATCCCTCACAACATTCAAGAAGCATTTAGATGAGCACTTGAAACGCCACAGCATACAAGGCTATGGACCAAGTGCTGGTAAATGGGATTAGAATAGACAGGGCTTGATGGCCGGCGCGGACACGATGGGCCGAAGGGCCTCTTTCTGTGCTGTATAACTCTATGGGGTAAAAATTAGGTCGCGCCCCATTTGGGGCGCAAATATCGTCTGGACGCAAATATTAGCGCCTGGCGCTAATTATCGGCACTGACTGGAAACTTCACTTTTACCGCCCCGGGAGGTGAGTGGAGCGCTAAATCAGGCGCTGCACACCTGTCTTAAGGCGCAAAGGCCAAGGAGTGAGGCGCTACCTCAGAGCGCTGGCGAAGCTCATGTAATGTCAGTCAGCAATGGAACACACACACAATGGCACGGGCCAGTTCTTAAAGGGGATGGTTAATCTTGCTTTCCATCCACATCCTGTTCATTGCAGCCTTGAATCTCGGCCTGGAGAGACTTGCACATCAAATGTGCTGGAAAGAACAATGGAGAGTACCAGGCAAAGAGCTCAGAGTGCAACTCCCACAGTCTCTGCTAAATCGATACAAGGAATGGCAAATCAAAATGAACCTGCAAAGTGCTGCTCAGTACCCAAAACTCCTTCACACAACGTTGAATCTCTCCAGAAGTCTCTCCCTCTCTCTCTCAGAATGCGTAGTTCAAAAATGCCACCAACAATAAAAGACAGGAAGAGGCCCCCTTTAAATAGCGCCCCCCCCAGCCCCACAGCGATTGATAGCGTTCCAGTCTTCCGGTCGTTGGATGCGCCAGGCGGTAAGGCAGGGGGCGCCACTCAATTTCCGCTCCGGGGCGCCACAAGGGCGTTGCACCATGGAATGACGTCATAATCTGCGCGCGCAGGTGGTCGCAGCGGTAAGTTTTAGCGCCGCCGCACAATCTCTAGTTAAGTTCCCGAGCGGCGCAAACATCGCTGCGCCCAGGCGTTAGCGGCTTTGCGCCCCATTAGCGCCCTCTTAAGGCGCTAACGGGAGGCGCAACCAACTGAATTTTTACCCCTATGACTCTAAAGAGAAGAGTCACCAGCAGTTATTTGAAAACAAGAGCGAAGTTGCAAGCTGGAGGGAACCAGGAAGAGATGTTGAGAAGACTGGGCCGTGGTGACTGACAGAGGTGTGGGAGAGGGATTGGGAAAGAGTGCAGGCACAGAGGTTGCGTGAAGGGACTTTTAATGGAGGAATTTACTAAGGGAAAGGTGTGGTGAGGATTTAAGAATGAGGATGAAGACAGAGCAGTCAATTTGTTGCAACACAGAAGGCCCAGGTTTATTTCCAACTCCATGCTTAGAGAGGTTGGATGAGACAGCATGGGGTGGTGATGAGACTGCGAGGATGAGTGCATGGGCTGCAGCAGTCTGAATGAGCTGTGATTTGTGAAGGGTTAAGATGAGGATTGTTGAAGGGGAGGTAGGTTCACAAAGCCTAGCTTTGAGGTGATAAAGGCATGAGCTGGGATTTTGGCGACAGTGGGGGATAAAATAGGGGCCGTGGCGAGCAATGTTACAAGGGTGTCATGGCATCAGCAGAGATGTGAGGAAGGCAGCTCGGCTTTAGGTCAACCTTATCCGCCGGGAGTACAAGTCAGTAATTCAGGGGCGTATTGTGCATGATTTTCTGACCAATTTGGTGCCCCAGAATCTCCAGTCTGACGCTCCTCACTCATAGCGCAAACTCGTAAAATGATTCCTCTGGCAAATTAGCCTGAGGTGGCAGCTGGGGTGTTGACGGAATTGAGGCCAGAAGCAGGTAAGGGCTGGCAGGGGCTGACGACAATGGCTTCCATTTTGTCAGCATTCAGCTGGACGAAATTTTGAATTAATTTGGGTCTTGATGTCAGGCGGGCAGCTGGAAAGTGTAACCAAGCTTGAGGGAAGAGGCAAATAATTAGAGCTGGGCATCGTTGGCGTACATGAGGAAGCTAACTCCATGCTTCCAGATGATGCCAACATTGAATAACATAGGGATACTTGGAACTGTGTTACAGTTTGGAATACAGCGTAGGGTTCAATCTACTGTGTAAGAATCACACTCCAAAAACAACAAAAAGGTGCATTTATATCGTGCAGAAAAACATTTAATTGGGTAGATTTTGATATTGTGCAATAGTGTAAAATGGGCAATAGCGAGTCGGCAGCTCCTTTTAGATCTCTACCCACAGACTTCAATAAAAATTAAAATGGGGAGAGATGTAAAAGGGCTGCCGACTTGCTAACACCCCAATCAGCCAACAAGGTCACAAGATTAGATTACTGCCTTAAAATTACTTTTATTATACATAATATTTGTAATGTACATGATTAATATGATGCACAATTTCAGTTCACTTTTGAGCCCATCCAACAGCATCATTTGTTGTCAACACTGATATGCAGTGGCATTCACACTGACTGATTTAATGATTGTGATTTAATTTCTGCAAGTTTATTGATTTCACTGCTGATTACTGTTCATACTCACAAGAGGAAGGGAAGAATTCCCATTTATACAGAGCCTTTCACAACCTCAGGACATCCCAAAGTGCTTCACAGCCAATGAAGTACTTTTGCAGGGTAGTCACAGCAGGCAAAATGCGACGACCAGGTTGTGCACAGCAAGATCCCTACTGTAGTATTCATCCTCCAGTGTCAGCTGTGGCTCAGTGGGTAGCACACTCGCCTCTGAGTCAGAAGGTTATGGGTTCAAGTCCCACTCCAGGGACTTGAGCACATAAAGCTAGGCTGGCACTCCAGTGCAGTGCTGAGGGAGTGCTGCACTGTCGGGGGGTGCTGTCGTTCGGATGAGACGTTAAACCAAGGCCCCGTCTGATCTCTCAGGTGGACGTAAAAGATCCCATGGCACTATTTCGAAGAAGAGCAGCGGAGTTATCCCCGGTGTCCTGGCCAATATTTATCCCTCAATCAACATCTAAAACTGATTATCTGGTCATTATCACATTGTTGTTTGTGGGACCTTGCTGTGCGCAAATTGGCTGCCGCGTTTCCCACATTACAACAGTGACTCCACTTCAAATAGTACTTCATTGACTGTAAAGCGCTTTGAGACGTCTGGTGGTCGTGAAAGGCGCTATATAAATGCAAGTCTTTCTTTCTTTTTCACTGTAAACAGAGTATCTGCTAGGAGGCTGTACACCAAGTATCTGTCAGGAGTCTGCACTCCACTGTACATAGAGCATCTGTCAGGATTCTGCACTCCACTGTACATAGAGCATCTGTCAGGAGTCTGCACTCCACTGTACGCAAAGCATCTATCAGGAGTCTGCACTCCACTGTACACCAAGCATCTATCAGGAGTCTGCACTCCACTGTACACAGAGCATCTGTCAGGAGTCTGCACTCCACTGTATGCAAAGCATCTATCAGGAGTCTGCACTCCACTGTACACCAAGCATCTGTCAGGAGTCTGCACTCCACTGTACACCAAGCATCTGTCAGGAGTCTGCACTCCACTGTACACCAAGCATCTGTCAGGAGTCTGCACTCCACTGTACACCAAGCATCTATCAGGAGTCTGCACTCCACTGTACACCAAGCATCTATCAAGAGTCTGCACTCCACTGTACACCAAGCATCTGTCAGGAGTCTGCACTCCACTGTACATAGAGCATCTGTCAGGAGTCTGCACTCCACTGTACACCAAGCATCTATCAGGAGTCTGCACTCCACTGTACATAGAGCATCTGTCAGGAGTCTGCACTCCACTCTACGCAAAGCATCTATCAGGAGTCTGCACTCCACTGTACACCAAGCATCTATCAGGAGTCTGCACTCCACTGTACACAGAGCATCTGTCAGGAGTCTGCACTCCACTGTACGCAAAGCATCTATCAGGAGTCTGCACTCCACTGTACACCAAGCATCTATCAGGAGTCTGCACTCCACTATACACTAAGCATCTATCAGGAGTCTGCACTCCACTGTAAACCAAGCATCTATCAGGAGTCTGCACTCCACTGTACACCAAGCATCTGTCAGGAGTCTGCACTCCACTGTACACAGAGCATCTGTCAGGAGTCTGCACTCCACTGTACACCAAGCATCTGTCAGGAGTCTGCACTCCACTGTACGCAGAGCATCTGTCATGAGTCTGCACTCCACTGTACACAGAGCATCTGTCAGGAGTCTGCACTCCACTGTACACCAAGCATCTGTCAGGAGTCTGCACTCCACTGTACGCAGAGCATCTGTCAGGAGTCTGCACTCCACTGTACACAGAGCATCTGTCAGGAGTCTGCACTCCACTGTACACAGAGCATCTGTCAGGTGTCTGCACTCCACAGTACACAGAGCATCTGTCAGGCATGTGCTCCCCTGTACACAGAGAATCTGCCAAAAGTGTACATCACCCACTGTGCACTGATCCCGTGTGGAGCATGCACTTTAAATGTACCTTCAACAAATGCGAGGCGTTTGCCCCTCCACGGTACCCATAGCACGCAATAGGGGGCTCCACCTTCACTATATCCGATGCAGGCATTTTCAGCCTCACCAGTGCATGCACTCCCACAGTACAGGGAACATGCGGCGGGAGCGCTCTAGCTATGGAGTGCACCACATCTGGAGCATTGTACATGAACCCCCACTGTATGCGAAGCACACACCGGGGGGAGGGGGGGCATGTATCTCCAGACTACTCAGAGCACATGCAGCGAATGCACATTCCTAATGTACACAGACCAGTGCACAGAGTACACACCAGCAGCATGTACCTTCATAGAATCATAGATTAATACAGCACAGAAGGAGGCCATTTGGCCCATCGTGCCTGTGCCAGCTCTTTGAAAGAGTTGTCCAATTAGTCCCACTCCCCCTGCTCTTTCCCCATAGCCCTGCAAAATTTCCCCCTTAAGTATTTATCCAATTCTCTCTTGAAAGTTATTATTGAATCTGCTTCCACCACCCTTTCAGGCAATGCATCCCACGTCATAACAACTCGCTGCTTAAAAAAAATTCTCCTCCTCTTGCCTCCGGTTCTTTTGCCAATTACCTTAAATCTGTGTCCTCTGGTTACTGACCCTTCTGCCACTGAAAACAGTTTCTCCTTCTTCACTCTATCAAACCCCTGCATGATTTTGAATACCTCTATCAAATCTTCCCTTAACCTCAGAACAGCCCAGTTTCTCCAGTCTCTCCAGATAACTGAAATATTTCATCCCTAGTACCATTCTGGTAAATCTCCCCTGTACCCTCTCTAAGGCCTTGACATCCTTCCCAAAGTGTGATTTCCAGAATTGGCAACAATACCCCAGCTGGGGCCTAACCAGTGTTTTCTAAAGGTTTAGCATAACTTCCTTGCTTTTGTACTCTATGCCTCTGTTTATAAAAATGAGAAGTCACACAACACCAGGTTATAGTCCAACAGTTTTATTTGAAATTACGAGCTTTCGGAGCTCTGCCAAGGATCCCGTGTGCCTTTTTAACAGCCTTCTCAACTTGTCCTGCCACCTTCAAAGATTTGTGTATATACACCCCCAGGTCTCTCTGTTCCTGCACCCCCTTTAAAATTGCACCATTTAGTTGATATTGCTTCTCCTCATTCTTCCTACCAAAATGAATGACTTCACACATCTCTGCATTAAATTTCATCTGTGATATGTTTGCCCATTTCACCAGTCTGTCTATGCCCTCCTGGAGTCTGTTACTATCCTCCTCACTGTTTATTACATTTCTGAGTTTCGTGTCATCTGCAAACTTTGAAATTATGCCCTGTATACCCAAGTCCAGGTCATTAATTTATATGAAAAAGAGCAGTGGTCCTAATACCAACCCCTGGGGGACACCACGGCACACTTCTCTCCAGCTCACCACTATTCCTTGCTTTCTGTCCCTTAGCTAATTACATATCTACGTAGCCACTGCCCCTTTAATCCCATGGCTTCATTGGATTACTCAGAGTACACCGAGAATATGGAATGAACGCATGTCCCTAATGTACACAGAGTGTGCACAACAACAACTTGCATTTATGTAGCACCTTTAACATAGTCAAACATCCCAAAGCGCTTTTACAGGATCACAATCAGACAAAGATTGACACTGAGCCAAAGAAGGACATATTTGGATAGCATGTAGTTCCGCACTGCCTAGAGCCCACAGAGTGAATGTGCGTCTTCACTATACTCAGAGCACCACAGAGATGAGAGGTATCTCCTTAGCACTCAGAGCACCGTGCACTGAACGCACATCCCTAATGCAACCAGAGCAGGCACCCCACAGTATACACCAAGAGCATGAATCACCTCCCGGGTCAGAGCACGTACCATGCGTGCGGCCCAATTGAACTGACCCATGAGGGGGAAAAGGAAGAACAAACTCTTCCATGAGTGTTGAGAGGTAGAATTTTTTGAAGATTTTTTTTCACTTCATTGAATTGAGAGAAGCAGGTGAATTATGGAAGGGTTTAAAGTAGCTCAGAGATGGGGGGGGGGGGAATCTTCCAATACCGATGGGGAGGGTGGGCAACACTGAACTGACTGCACATATTACAACAACTTGCATTTACATAGCGCCTCTATCAAAAGATAACGTCCCAAGGTGCTTCACAGGAGCGTTATCAGACAAAAACTGACACCAAGCCAAAGAAGGAGGTGACTAAAAGCTTGGTCCAAGGTTTTATTTATTTTTTATTCATTCCTGGGATGTGGGCGTCGCTGGCAAGGCCAGCATTTATTGCCCATCCCTAATTCCCCTTGAGAAGGTGGTGGTGAGCCGCCGCCTTGAACCGCTGTATACTTCTTTGTAGCGGTTTGGTACAACTGAGTGGTTTGCTAGGCCATTTCAGAGGGCAGTTAAGAGTCAGCCACATTTAAGGGGGGTCTTGAAGGAGAGAGAGGCGGAGGCGTTTAGGGAGGGAATTCCAGAGCTTAGGCTCGAGATGGCTGAAGGCACGGCCGCCAATGGCAGGTCGAAGGGGGGCGGGCGGCTGCACAAGAGGCCAGAATCAGAGGAACGCAGAGTTCTCGGAGGGTTGTAGGGCTGGTGGAGGTCACAGAGATAGGGAGGGGTCCAGGCCGTGGAGGGATTTGAACATGAGGATGAGAATTTGAAAACCGAGGCATTAAAGCAGAGTGATCCTTGTTTTTTTTTTATAGTTTTCGACCCTCTCTGCATGGAAAAAAAATGAATGGAGTAGGCACAGAGAAATGGTGCAGAGCAGGCTTTGTGAACCCGACCATTCCGATTATTTCAGTCCGCCCACGCCTAGTCCCATGTGATCCAGGCTGCAGGAGCAGTCAATGGTGCAGTGTGCCCTTTAGCAACTAGCAATGCAACACGGTACAGCTAAGGTGATTTTATATTTTTTTGACACCGTTTCATCTGTTAGTTAATATGTTAGAAAACACAACTGCAGCGGCACAGTGTAGCTGCAGAGACTGTCAATCAAACCCGCCTGTTTATGAAAGACTGGGAATTGGGATCACAGCGGGATGTGAAATCGCTGCTCTGCAGCGGCAGGCCGTGAGAGCCTGTCCCGGTTCTGAGACCCTTCAGTCACTCGCCCACCACTGCACCGTCCAGTTAATGCAGAGTGAGCTGCGGACGCGCAGTGATGCACTGGATGTTTGCACAGATTGAAGCCTGGGTTTGATCTGTGTGTCGGTGTTGTCACTGCTGCAGATGCGGCTCTTCCAAAGGGAACGCTTACTTATTTTTTTTAACAGTAATCTCCGAATCCAGGGGGAGATCTTCAGCAGCAAACTGCGACATTTAAAAAGAGGCGACGGTGCTGGAGAGAGCACACAGAGAAAGCACCGCGCCGTGTTTACCAGGGGATACTGCAATCCTCAGCACAAACAAAGCAGGGAGATGTCAAAATGGCTTGAGACCCACCCCCGCCCCTTTTGCCTTGCACCATCATCCCTGTTGTCATTTAATCACTCCTGCCCTCCATCCTATCACAGACCTTTCCCTTTTGTTCGCTCCCCCTTTCCCCTGGCTCTCTACCTACTTAAAAGCTATTAATCTTTAACTTCTTCCAGTTTGTGACTCAATAGGTAGCACTCAGCTCTGAGTCAGAAAGTCCTGGGTTCATAGTACCCACTCCAGAGACTTGAGCATAAAAATCTAAGCTGACACTCCAGTGCTGCACCATTGGAGGTGCTGTCTTTCAGATGAGACGCTAAACCAAGGCCTGTCTGCTCTCTCAGGTGGATGTAAAAGATCGAATGGCACTAATTCGAAGAAGAGCAGGAGAGTTATCCCTGGTTGTCCTGGCTAATATTTATCCCTCAATCAAGATAACATTGCTGTTTGTGGGAGCTGGCTGTGCGCAACTGGCTGCCGCATTTCCTACACTACAACAGTGACTACACTTCAAAAGTACTTCATTGGCTGTGAAGCGTTTTGGGATGTCCTGAGGTTGTGAAAGGCGCTATATAAATGCAAGTCTTTTTTAATCGACCTGAAACGTTAACTCTGTTTCTCTCTCCACAGATGCTGCCTGACCTGCTGAGTATTTCCAGCATTTTCTGTTTTTATTTCAGATTTCCAGCATCCGCTGTATTTTGCTTTTGCTGGAGATTAATACCTACGCCTGCCCCATCCCTCATCCGCATGCCCAGTCTCTGTCTCCTAGTCCCCGCCCAACAATCAATGTATTAGATCGTGCGATGTACAGGGAATCCCCATTATACTCAGTGAGATTACAAATACTCAATATGTCCCAGTTTATCGCATTAACCGGGTAAAATACTGATGTGCTTATCACGCATGAGCCTCAATTAACGCCAATGACTATTAAAATGGCCTTTGCCAGCTCCCCCAATGACCTAGTGTGTAACGGTATCGCTCAGGCAGTCCGAGGTCCAATTCCCAGTCAGCGCTGAATTTGGTGATCTCAGATGTGGCACAGTTTGGATGCCACGGTTGCCTTCAGTGCCCCAGCCTAGGAAGCCGAGGGCTATGACTCTGATCACTGGTGACGCCCGCTGGGAAGTGCGCATGTGCGAACATTGAGTGAGAAGCGGGATCAGGCTCAACTGCGTGCCCCCCTCCCCCCATGGCCAAATAGCCTACCGACACTCACCGTCTAGGCTCAGATATGAGGAACTTGGCCAAGGCACCAAAAGGTTGCTGTTACCCGTGGACCTGTATACAGCAAGAATTCGTTCCTTTGAGAGGAGGAGCAGAAAATTGGGAGGAAATATTTGCTGTTGTGAACTTCAGAGAGTAATTTTTTGTGATTTTTCTTTTCCAGTCAGGTTACCAAGCAAATAACCGACTGATGAAGTTGGTGTTGCTAAGCAACCCTGCTGAACTGGAGAATGCAAACTCAGTGTTTCCAGTCTTGCAATTATGATCAGGGCCACTAACCCCCGATTAATCAGATTAACTGCACGTACCATCCTAATACCCAGTCCATTGCCACTGATCTCATACCTATGCTTACACAGAGGGAGAGACATACACATTAGTGGTGTAACCTATTCACACCAAGCATCTCCTCTGTTGCACAGATGCGATCAGGTCGGCAGGCTGTCAGCCTGAGCAAAGCCGCTTTCAATAACTCAGTCGGATTTGATCATGGAAATGAGAAGTTTTATGGAAATCATTCCTCGTGTTCTAATAGCTTGCTTTTTTAATTGGTCATCCTCTTTTTTATATTAACCTTTGCTCTTTCACCTCATCCCGGCACTGGCCTTTTTAATCTACAAGAGCAGCTCATTGCAATTGGACTCCTCATCACCCTCCCCAGGAATTCCATCAGACCACCAGGTTCCAATAGAAGAAACCAGCAGAAAGGAAACCAACTCAACCTCATGCAGATAAATTTGTCAGCCGCTCAGCATCCATTATCCGATTACCTGGGGGAATCATATGGAAAATCGCTTGTAAAAATATTTTCCACACAAAAGGTAGTAGAAATCTGGAACTCTTTCCCCCAAAAGGCTGTGGATGCTGGGTCATTTGGAGCCGTCAAGACTGAGATCGACAGAATTTTGTCAGGTAAGGGTATCAAAGGAGCAATGGAGTTGATGTGCCGATTAGCCATGATCTAATTAAATGGCGGAACCGGCTCGAGGGGCTGGATGGCCGACTCCTGTTCCTAATATTCCTTTGATAACTCCAGTCAGACCGCACAGGGTGTGATATCCCAATAGTTCTTGCATTAGGGTGACAATCACTCATCTGAGTTTCATAATGTGACATATTCTGAGGTATAGCACTTTTAAAAATAAACATAGTTCAGCGAATTTATCCAGTGGGCAGCTGAGTCATATCGATCAGAAAGGTCCCAGGTTTCGTCTCTGGTCTGTGCTGATCTCAGATGGGGCAGAAGGAAGGGGGCTACCATTCGCCTCAGCATTCCTCAGTAAAAGAGCAGAAAATCAGCCAAGACACCCACTCCCGATCACGATCCAGTGACCGCTGCCGGAAGTCAACGTGTGTGAACGCTGGGTGAGGATAGGATTGGACTTGGCTCTGATGGCGACCACATTTGAATTGCCTCCTGATTCACTGTCGAGAATCACATATGAATAATGGCCCCTCGCGAGTGGTACGGAGAGGGTGATTGCTTCCCGTGTAAATCTATTCCAGCATGGAGTCAACCCCTTCAGGAAAGGGGAGATTATAAAATTAGGAGTGAAGAAACAAAAAAATCTTTTACCACGACAATAAACCCATTTGTTTTGAACGAAGGTTAAATAAATGTCTAGAAGATTTTCTATTTCCTGCGTCTTCAGGTTGTGAGTTTGATCTGAAACTGGCTTCATAAGTGTGGTCCTGAGCCGCTTCCTGCTGATGAACTGGAATGAGTGCTGTTCATAGGTTTAATTAAATGATTGCACAAACTGAGCTAAACTACCTTAAGTCAGGAGACATTGATTTCCATTGTTCTGTGAGATACTTTCCACTGTTCCTTAAGGGGTAGATAATGGAGAATTAATGGGTGAAATATCCAGTTTGTCTGGGGATGGAATTTAACATTGAAAGTCTTTTTCGCTTCAGTAATATAATCCTCTGAACTATAGAGAAACGGGCTTCAACATCTACTTTTTGGACAATCCAAAATCCCTCTAAAACCAGGGAATACTGGGATTTGACCATTTTGCTGTGCTTCAGATCTTCCCAACATGAAAAGAACAGCTCTTTAAAAGGGTCCAAAATGAGTCAAGTTCTGTTTCCCCTCTTCTGATAAGTAATCTCGTATCTCATTTAAACAGCAGATTAAATTCAGTCCCAATCCGTTCATCCAAACATAATTTAATCATCCCTCATTTTAGCAGGATATCTCACATCTGATTAGAATCCAGCAGAAAAAAACATCACAAATCAAAATGGGAAGCCTGCGGGAAATTGGCGGGTGCACGTTACTGTCATGTGACTAAACAACAATAAGCCCAAGGAATGTTGTGCTAAGATGTCGATTGGCACCAATACAGGCTCAGCAACACCACAGTTTCAGTCAGTGCCAATACAATCTACATGAACATACTGGTATAGCTTAGCCTATTGTGGTGGCAATAGGGCAAATCAGGTGCAATTTGCACTAATGCATTGATCAGTGTTGAGCCAAGCACCAACTGGACTTATGTGCCAGTTAACATTAATAATGACACAGCCCACACTCAGGTAACTGGTCGGCTGCAATACAGACACATGCTATTCTAAGAAACTTAATATTAATCAACACCAATAGAGGCACTGCCACCATTCCAGTCAGTGCTAATGTAGACACAGCTCATACTAACCCTATAATAATGCATGAAACATGGAATATCCATTTGGACCGTGAAGACTGTTTCTTCCAACAGTCAGGTCTGTTTTACAACAGTGATGGACTCTCCTCAGCTCATTCAGTCTCATCAGGTAAGTGATTAACCACAACTTAAACTTCCGAGAAGATGAAGAAATGTGAAGTTTCTCCATCCCGAAAGCCAATCAAGTGAAACCTCTAAGATATCAATCTAACATAACAATATTCATTACTCAACCCAGACTTCTCGTATTCAGTCCCATAATTCCACCAGCACCTTAGCATGGGCTGTCCCTGTACCAGTGCTGACCAGTACCTTAGCATGGGCTGTCCCTGTACCAGTGCTGACCAGTACCTTAGCATGGGCTGTCCCTGTACCAGTGCTGACCAGTACCGTAGCATGGGCTGTCCCTGTACCAGTGCTGACCAGTACCTTAGCATAGGCTGTCCCTGTACCAGTGCTGACCAGTACCTTAGCATGGGCTGTCCCTGTACCAGTGCTGACCAGTACCTTAGCATGGGCTGTCCCTGTACCAGTGCTGTCCTGTACCTTAGCATGGGCTGTCCCTGTACCAGTGCTGACCAGTACCTTAGCATGGGCTGTCCCTGTACCAGTGCTGACCAGTACCTTAGCATGTGCTGTCCCTGTACCAGTGCTGACCAGTACCGTAGCATGGGCTGTCCCTGTATCAGTGCTGTCCTGTACCTTAGCATAGGCTGTCCCTGTACCAGTGCTGACCAGTACCTTAGCATGGGCTGTCCCTGTACCAGTGTTGTCCAGTACCTTAATGTTGAACCAATCAGACTGTAACCATACTTTAGTATGGGTTGTACCTGCATTGGCGTTGACCAGACAGGAACTATATGATTTCAAAAAGTAACTCATTATCTTTGTCTAAACTAATCTTTGTCTAAACTAATCTTTGATCCCTTTATTAAAAAACTATTCAGCTTTCTTTTAAAGGAGTTGATTGATAATATTAACTGCTTTTGATGGACATGTTCACGACACTGTGATGATGAGGAGAGCATTCCATCTAACCTCTACTCTTGCCCTACAGTTACACAATTACAAGTTAAATAACCTGCTGATATCTACTTATGTGCACTTTTAATATTTTGTAGAGCTACATTATGTTCCCTCCTGATGTTCCTTTCTGCAGTGGGAACAGTCTATTATCGTCCTTGCTCCTTTTCTCTTAACTATCTCCAATCAGCCATGTCTCTTTGAAGATCAGGTGACCAAAATTACACAAGTGTTCCAAACGTGAGATTACTGGTGAGTTTCAAAATGCTAAAATAACCTGGAAACAAATTTTCTCCAGCTGCATCTCACTACTAATTATCTTTGCCATTGCTAACAGCCTCACAGGGAAAGGTAATTGCAGTGAATGCTCAATAATGACACCTAAAGCTACTTTGTTTTCCATCTTTCCTTACAAGCACTCATCCATTGTGTGCTGGCAGCTTGTCCATGTTCAATGCCAGAATGTTTTGTCTGCTGGTTCACTGGATGATCCCTGTGACCAGAAGACACTGAATGGAATGTTTGTTTTAGCCTGAATTCATTGTTTTGATTTGATGTTGTTGTTTTAGTTACTTGTGTTATTTTTCTTTTGAAATCAGTCTAGGTGAGCTATCCTCCCTGGAAATGGTCTTGCCCCTTTAAGGAGATGCACTTGTTCCATCCTAGTGGGATTGGGATTAGCTTAATCTAACATTGACCTCTCTAAAGTAGGACCCACCCATTATGTTCCGGTGCTTTGTCCATAGTTCGTGACTGGGCGACTGTTCAACACCCAAATGTGGTGTCTGTCAGCTCATAGATACCTTCTGTGATCGGTAAGCACCCTTTGACAATTTTGTTTTGATTTCCACCTTTTACTTGCTTTTGTTATATTAGATACTTTTGTTTATATGATTTGTTTCAGATCCAGTTTGAGTGGGTCACCCCTCACTTAAATTTTAGTGTTCTCAGCGCTTTAAGGAAATTATTTGTGAAATCCTAGTAGGATTAGTATTACTGGCCTAATTTATCATAGGATCCATGCATTGTGTTCTAACAATTTCCCCTGTTCACGGCTTTAGTTTGGTTACCCTAGAATACCAGAATCTGGTGTCTACCAGCTCACTGGATGCCTTCCATGCCTGATGAACAATGCACGGTTTTGATTACCCCTGGTTTTGCCCCTTTAGTTTTTTTTTAATGTTTGTTTTGTTATGTTTCAAACCAGTTTGGGCGAGCCACTCGGAAATTTTAGTGGGGTTGCCCCTTTAAAGGGAAGCATTTGACGTATTCTGGGACAGTTGCGTTTTCCCAAATCCCACTGTTCCACCAGTCTGCTTTAAAATGGGATCCATCCATTTGGTTCTGACTGTTTGTCTCTGTTCATAGCTTTAATTTGGGCTTAGATAACTATGTGTTGACAGCGAGAAGTGTCTACTGAAGTGCCTTTTGTTTAATACACCCCAAACTTCTCATTTTAATTTAATTTTGTTTAAAAAATGAATTTGAGTGTGCCACCCCACCCTGAAGCATTGGTGACACACTCTCTTTAAGCAGAAGTGCTTGACACTAGCTTTAATCCAAAATGGGACCTATCTATTGTATTCCAATGAGTTACCAGTGTTTAATTTACCCCCAGCTGATCATTGAATACCACGGGATGGTGTCTATTGGCTCACTGCCTGGTACTGTACCTTTGGGTTCCCTTGATTTGTTTGAACAGGACAACTCTCCCTGAACCTTTGATGGTTTCCACTTTTTCAGGCAAGGTATTTAACCTATTACTATGGAGATGGGCTTTACCCAATCTCATAATTCTGGCCTATCACAAAATGGGGACCTTACATTGTCTTCCATCTGCGTGCCTATGTTTAGAGCTTCAGTTTATGCTTGAATGAGTTTTGAACACCAATAAGTAGTGTCTGCAGCTCACTGGATGCCAATCATGTTCGGTTGACATTGCATCAAACCCTTTGTTTGATTTCTCCTGGTTTTACCACTTGAGTTTGTTTTGTTAAAGTCAGTTTGGGTGAATTCCACTCCCCGAATTTTTTATGTGCCCTCCCTGTGAGTGGAGGCAGCTGATGATATTTGCCAATGGGATTGGGCTTACCCCAATCCTGCAGCTCACCAGGCCAATAGAACACAGAACCCATCCATTGTATTCCAACTGCTTGTCTTTGTTTACAACAACAACAACTTGTATTTATATAGCGCCTTTAACGTAATAAAATGTCCCAAGGCGCTTCACAGGAGTATTATAAGACAAAAATTTTGACTTTGTTTACATAGAATTACATAGAATTTACAGCACAGAAACAGGCCATTCAGCCCTACTGGTCTATGCTGGCATTTAGGCTCCACACGAGTTTACAGCATCAGTTTGCACCTAGGCGACTCCTGAGTTGCAACAATCTAGCTTGGAAATTCCATGGAGCTTCTGCCAGTTTCCTGCTGTATCTTTGACAGGAGATCAATGATCAAAGTCTGACTGAATTTCTAGTGCTGTCCTCCCTGTATACAGAGGCAACTGATAATGTATTCTGTGCAATAGGCCCTCATCCAAACCCACAATCCACCAGCCTCCTTCAAAATAGGACACATGCATTCTGTCCATATGTTTTATGTTCGCTGTCCCAGTACCTTACATTGATCCCCATTTATTACCATCTGCCATTTCCATAATCTATTATACATCTGTTTACTCTGTCTGGATTGCTTTGAATAGTTTCAATTTACCAAGATCATAGAGTTTGATATGTTCAGCAAATCTAATGTTTTTTCTAATCATTCTTCAGGATATGGGCGTCGCTAGCAAGGCCTGAATTTATTCCCCATACCTAGTTTCCTTTGAGAAGGTGGTGGACAGTCTGCCTCTTGAACTGCTGCAGTCCATGTGGTGAAGGTGCTCCCACAATGCTGTTAGGCAAGGAGATCCAGGATTATGACCCAGCAACAATGAAGGAACGGTGATATATGTCTAAGTCAGGATGGTGTGTGACTTGGAGGTGATGGTGTTCCCATGCACCTGCTGCCCTTGTCCTTCTAGGTGGTGGAGATCGCAGGTTTTGGAGGAGCTGCTGAAGAAGCCTTGGTGAGTTGCTGCAGTGTACTCTACAGATGGTGCACACTTGCAGCCATGGTATGCCGGTGGTGGAGGGAGTAGTTGTCTAAGTTGATGGATGGAGTGCTGATGAAGTGGACGGCTTTGTCCTGCAAAGTGCCAAGTTTCTTGAGTGTTGTTGCAGCTGCACCCAGGCAATTGGAGAATACTCCATCACACTCCTGACTTACGCCTTATAGGTGGTGAAAAGGCTTTGGTGAGTCAGGAGGTGAGCCAATCGCCACAGAATACTCAGCCTCTGACCTGCTCTAGTAGCCATGGCATTTATGTGGCTGTTCCATTTGCGTTTCTGGTCAGTAGTGACCCCCCAGGATGTTGATGGTGGGAGACTTGGCAATGGTAATGCCATTGAATGTCAAGGGGAGGTGGTTAGACTCTCTCTTGTTGGAGGTGGTCATTGCCTGACACTTGTGTGGTGTGAATGTAACTTGCCACTTATTAGCCCAAGCTTGGAAGTTGTCCAGGTCTTGCTGCATGTGGGCATGGACTGCTTCATTATCTGAGGAGTTGCGAATGGAACTGAACACTGTGCAATCATCAGTGAACATCCTCACTTCTGACCTTATGGTGGAGGGAAGGTCATTGATGAAGCAACTGAAGATATTTGAGCCTAGGACACTGCCCTGAGGAATTCCTGCTGCAATATCCCAGGGCTGAGATGATTGGCCTCCACCAACTACAACTATCTTCCTTTTTGCCAGGTATCACTCCAGCCATTGGAAAGTTTACCCCCTATTGCCAGTGACTTCAGTTTTACTCAAGCTCCATGGTGCCACATTTGGACGAATGCTGCCTTGATGTCAAGGGCAGTCACTCTCACTTCACCTCTGGAATTCAACTCTTCTGTACATGTTTGGACCAAGGCTGGAAGGAGGTCTGGAGCTGAATGGTCCTTGCAGAACCCAAACTGAGTACTGGTGTTATTAGAAGTACCGTACTATCAAAAGCAGCATAACAAATCCAAGCAGTACTCCACTCATCATTGCCACCGTATAGAGCTTCATATCACCAAGACAATATTCCAATCTAAATAGCTAATTTCCATTAATTCTATGATCGTTAATATTTTTTTTTTAAAACAGGTCTTACATGTGGAACTTTATCAAATGCTTTCTGAAAATCTAAACAATTTATGTTGAATGAAATAAAATGATTGTCAACCAATTTAGTTACCTTAAAGAATTCCAAGTAAATATGCATACTGACATGGGCACAGGCCAAGATAGAGTACACAATACCAGGCCGCAATAGCAGGGGCCCTCCCCAAGCTAAGGTGCGCATTCCCAAACTGCACTGATACTGCACTATCACACTATGTTACACAGTACCTGCCAGCACTAATTGCAGGCATTCCTGCACTAAGATACATGATAGTGATCAGTATGTTACAGACATTCCCCAGGTAAGGTTACACAGTGTCAACCAGCACTCAATCTGCTGATACAGGCATCGCATAAAGCATGATATGTCGTGATTGGGGTACCTTTGTAGAACCATCCAGCATAATAGTCAGGCATTCATACATATCTGTGCCAATGGGGTCTGTTGTCACAAACTACCTTGAGAGTTGGCGCCTCCTTATCTATTAGTCATCTGCCAACGCACGGTATGTTCACCTCTGTCTACAGATGCAGGTGTGCAGGTACAAATGGGCGGGCACAGTACATATCTCATGCAGCTTGACCTGTCTGGTATCCCTTTGGCAGTCCTCCTCTTCTTCCAAGCACCTCAGATAGCGGGATTTCCATTGAGAAACCCCATTGTTGCCAATATGGTACTGGGGGCAAAGGAAATTAAAACAATTGGCGCGAAGGCTCATGAGAACCTAGGTTTCTGCAGAAAAAGGAAAAGAAGAAAATAATGGCCCAGAAAAGGCCTAGAAACTATTGAATGAATTTTCTTCCTGGCCCTTGAAACTTACTTCCAGGTACGGCTCAGCCCCTAACAACCCCGGACGGCCATTTTTATGGGCATGATTTGGAAATGCTGTGAAAACTGGATAAAGACATAAGAGCTTTTATAATGTAGCTCCAGCATCACTTGAATTCAATAACAAAGGTCCCACCTATTGCAGGTGGTAGTTTCTTCCACCCACCTCGCCCTTCTAGAGATGGAGCAGAGACCAAGCGTTATGGGTCTTCCCTCCTTTTTCCATGCAGTAGTGCCCCATGGACTTATGCACATACACAACAAAAACTGGCCCTTACTGTCTCAATATATATACCTGGAGATTCTGCGCAAACAAATGTACAATGGCTGCACCAATATGCAAACCAGTGTATGACTTTTCTAATGGAAAAAGAGAGAACTTGCATTTATATAGCGCCTTTCACAACATCCCAAAGTGCTTCACAGCCAATGAATTGATTTTGAAGTGTAGTTGCCGTTGTAATGTAGGGAAACAAGGCTGCCAAATCGCTCAGAACAAGGTCCCACAATCAGCAATGAGATAAATAACCAGATAATTTTTTTTAGTGAAGTTGATTGTGGGCTAAGTGTTGGCCAGGACACCGGGAGAAGTCCCCTGCTCTTCTTCGAATAGTGCCATGGGATCTTTTACATCCACCTGAGAAGGAAAGATGGAGCCTAAATTTAACATCTCATCCAAAAGACAGCACCTCTGACAGTGCAGCACTGCAGCGGCAGACGAGATTATGTGCTCAAGTGGCTGGAGTGGAGCTTGGAACCCACAAACTTCTGACTCCGAGGTGAGCGTGTTACCACTGAGCCAAGGCTGACACAAAGCAGGGAAAAGAGGCTAAGAAAGAGAAGACTATGTGAATGCCAATTGGTCTTCCCCTGCAGCCATGAGATGGATGCAGCTTGTGGTTTTAACCACTATTAAATATTCAGCAAAGATAAGGCCTCAAGTATTTATAGTTCATGACTGAAAATCTCCCACCCTGGGTTTTGAAAGCTCTGGTTCACTTCACATCCGAGGCCCAGGGCATGGTGTGTACTGCGCCACGGGTCAGAAAGGCAACACACTGAATCAGGCCGATCACAAGCAAACGGCCCTCGACACGGGCCCAGTTTACATCTTGTTGTATGGGTGTAATAGCACGCTCCCAGACAACGTGTTCTGAACAGTCAGCGTATTTTTCCTATTTCCTATTACTTGCCAAAGGCAGCAAATACAGTGCCCCCTCCCCCATCCAATCTGCTGCACTCGTGTATATAAATGAGCCAAACTTCCTTGTTGTCACGACCTGTCTCTCAAGCTGCCATTGCCAGTTACAAATAAAAGCACGTGGAGCCGGAACCCCTCCCGTTTAGTGATGGGTTTCACCTCTCATGCTTTCAACGGGCCCTTCCTTAGCTGATGAGGCACCAGGTCAGATACACAGGGGAACGTATTATTCAGGGATCATGGGTCTCCCCCCACCCCCAACCCCTTGGAAAATATAGAAGTACCATAAACACCTTCCAGTGTCACTGTGCGGAGCTGGGCTGCTAAGTCAGGTTTTTTTAAATATATAATTCAATGTCAACTTCAAACCTGATGCAACCTAGAAAAATTAGCAGCTAGATACACTGTGCCCTGTGGACAGATTTCAGGGGCGGAGTAAAAGAGAGTGGGCACGGCATAAACCCTGAAGAATAAATAGTATCTAGTGCTAAGGTTAGGGTGATTCCAAACCAAATGCACAACCGTCAGTGTTTATTGCCTTTACAGTAAGATACATTCGCACACCAACACCCATCTCACTGAGAGATACAAGATCATTCGGGGCAAGCCGTCTCAAACTGCAGCCAAAGTATGGGATCTGACAGCCAGACATGGTCCCAACCGAATAATGGAGGTGGCATTGCTATGGGATCGTTCCCACTGGATTCCTGCATGTTGAACTCATCCCAGCTCGACTCCCCAGCCCTTACTCTAGACTGCAATCTGCTGTTGCCGGCTCCAAGCAGCTCGGCCTCATTTGCTTTGCACAAAGATGAACCGAGATGTTTAAATGGGCTGGGGTTTTGGGGGGGGGGGGGGGGAGAAAATAACAAGGGGAGTGAACGCAGTCCTCTGGGAATAGCGCTGCCAAGTGGATCGCGGGGACAGACACGGGTCCGGGCAGGGATCCTGAGACCCCAGCTCGGTCAATGCGGTATGAAAATTTAAACTCTCCGATCGGGACGCAATAATACGAAAAATTACCCGTCAGATCCGACGCAGCCCATTTCCATTTCAGAGCGCACGGCCACTGAGCGTATTTACACGCGGAAAGAGGGCGCATCGCAAACGCACCGAAGCCGGCTCGATACCATTAAATAAAGGAATGTCTGGGACTCACCTCCTTCTCCTCTGGATCCCGCAAGAGCAGCGAGCAGAAAGCGGCACCGGTCGCAGGTCGGTGAAATACGGCAGGTTCAGTATCCCAGCGACGCCCATCGGCAGCCGGCGTACCGTGCAGAGAAAGGAGAGGCAGTGAATGGGAAGGTTCATTCAGTAACACAACAAGAGACCGAGGGCAATCGTCAATCGGTTTTTATTTGTGTTGCAATAAATGGGACTTACCCGATTTCAGCATTCGGCTTTTAAACCTGACGTTGCTGACCATTGTGACAGATTTAAATCCCTCCGACACTGGGGAACACGGAGCCTGATTCACCGAGAGAGCCAGGATTACTGACACAGTGAAACTGGTACCCAGCGCAAGCAGCGAGCCAATCACCTGCACCAGGGCGGCGCACAGAGCCAATCACATATAGGAAACAGACAGGGAGCCAATCGCGTGCAAGCACTGGAAACAGGGAACCAATCGGGCGCATGACATAGCCTGGATCAGCCAATCCCAGGTGTGATACCGACCCTGCGAGCCAATCAACGGGCCGGTAAGGGACTGGCCGCAGAATCAATCAGGTGCAAAGGAAGTGTCGGGGAAAACCAATCAGAGACGTAGCGCAGGCATAATGAGCCAATCAAGTGAATGCACAGGCAGGAAAAAAAATCAGACAAACAACTGGAGGAAAAACAAACACAAACAACTAGTCAGAGAGAAGAGAGGCAATTAGCACAACTGCCAACTTCAGGAAAATGTTAAGACTAAGAGTTATGATAAGAAAGAGTGAGGCAGGCTACAAATCCATTAAAAAAAATGGATTGGCTGACATCATGCTCAGCGGTAAGGGGGTAATTTTCACTGTGGGTGTGGGCGGAAAACTGGTCGTTGCGGATCGGCCGTCCATTACACACACCGCCCAATTTTCCTTTCCAGGGACTTCAATGTCAATTACCAGTGATGCTGTCAACACTGGGGAGGGGAAGGAAATAATGCATTAATGTTTATTTTTCAGAGTGAGATATAGTGAAATAGTTTACATTCTTAAAACAAAAATGAGGAAGTTTCCAACTGAGTCTAGATATGTCTGTAATCGGACACCCAAAACAGAGAAAAACAACTATTGGTTATAGAGCGAAAACAGCGAGCAAATCAGGCATTCAACTTAAAGAGAGACACAGAGGCAGCCAATCAGATACAGAAATAACAACAACTTGTATTTATATTGCATTGTTCCACGGAAGCTCAGCGTAAGCTCGAGGAACAGCACCTCATCTTTCGATTAGGCACTCTACAACCCTCTGGACTCAACATAGAGTTCAACAATTTCAGATCATAACCTCGGCCCCTATCACAGATATATATATTTTTCCACACTTTTGTTTGGCCTTTTTTTCTTCCCTCCCACATGGCAGCTGTCCTTCATTCTGCCAGCGCAATTCACACTTCAACTCGAGCCATCCTTTGTTCCTCAACCTGTCCCATTTCCACCTCTTCTTGCCTTGAATATCTCTTAATGTCTCTCTATGTCTCTTAATCTCTCCTGCTTTCTATCCTATCACTGACCTTCCCTTTTGTTCTTTCATCCCCTCCCCCTTTTCCCAGCCTCTAAACTTGCTTTAAAATCTATTTCATTTCCTGCTTTTTTCCAGTTCTGACGAAAGGTCTTCGACCTGAAACGTTAACTCTGTTTCTCTCTCCACGGATGCTGCCTGGCCTGCTGAGTTTTTCCAGCGTTTTCTGTTGTTATTTCGGATTTCCAGCATATGCAGTATTTTGCTATTGTATTTATATAGCGCCTTTAACGTAGTAAAACATCCCAAGGCGCTGCACAGGAGTATTTTAAGACAAAAAAAACTGGAGATGTCTATCCACTTTCCAAACCTATTCAAACTGGTCTGTTCTGATACAACTTAAGTTTGAATATTGGTCACCTGAGACCGATTTTTGTTCTCTGCCTTTTAGAAACAGCACAAAAATGTGAACTCTGATTCAGCAATCACTGAATTAAATTGTGGTCTATTCCATGAGTAAATTACTAAGCATGAAATAGTTAAGTTTAGCTTATGACCAATGTTCCCAGTAATTTTTTATCGTGCGTGGGCCCTTTAACTGGCTGCGCGGCCCATTTAATTCTTTGTGCGGTTATTCCCATTGAAAAGCCAATGAGCAGCCTGCGCGGGACCTCCAGACCGCTGCGTGGCCACGCAGCTTAACAGGAGCATTGCTTACGTCTTTCTTATTTTACGCTCTTATTCTTTACATTTTCTTTCCTAGTTTTGCAAAAACAAAATCCTCTCTACTTCCACATTATTCACTTTCTTTTTCCAATAATGACAGTTTCAGCTTCCATTTGGCTGTGTGATCTAAAACTTAGAGTCATCTTTACTGAGGGAATGGTGAGAATGTGGAATAGTTGTGGGGTAGTTGAGGCGAATATCATAAATGCATTTAAGGGGAAGCTAGATAAGTACATGAGAGAGATAGGAACAGAAGGATATGTTGATAGGGTTAGATGAAATAAGGTGGTGTGGAGCATAAACAGCAGCACAGCCCAGTTGGGCCGAATGGCTTGTTTAAGTGCAGCAAATACTATGTAATACTATGTAATCTTTGTTTTCTTTCACTGAATTCTTTAACTACCCCCATATCTTTTCTTAGTTATAGGAACCGTAACGGAATAAAATACTCCATATGGTCTCACTGATATAGAGTGTCAAATCTTTGGATTTATATTTATAAATCTACTTATATTTTATTTGACTTTGTAATTGCTGCCATACATGATGACATTTGTACATCTCAGGATTTTCATGACTTATCAAATGGTATACTCATTCAATTCTAATCACTGTTTTTCTTTCTAATATGCATTTCTCAGTATCACACATTTTTTCCCACCCGGCTGCTAAGTCTCTCTGGAGCTCTCTGAATGCCGACCTTTTCAGCACAATTTTACGTGCTCTGCAAACTTAGAAATTCTACTTTCAGTAGCTTCACAGAGGTCACTCTAAATATTGTAGGCAACAGAGGTCCCGGCCTCGATCCTTGGGGTACTCTACTGATCGCAGATGTTCAATTAGAAATATCATTGCTAACTATCCTTTTTTCCCCTATTATTGAGTCAATTTATTGTCCATTCTGAATACTTCCTCCTCTTCCCAAGAATTTTCACTTCATCAGATGATTATTCCAAGGTAACTTATTAAAGATCCATAACATCTGCCATATCATCATCTTTCAATTCTGTTGTATCTTGAAAGCCTCATTGAGAACATGACCTCCTGAGATGTAAATGGTGAGCTGCTGAACTCAACGTGCAACGTCTTCAAAGGATGCAAAGATCAGGTGACGATAAATGGGCATTAATTTCTTATCACCACACATAAGCAGGGGTCCTCACAAGGCATCTGTTTAACCACACTATTTTTCTCATTTTGACAACACTATGTGTATGTCATCAAAAGTTATATCTTTGCTGATGACACCACCCTCTACATAACTCTTCAACTGAAGGTCAAGCAGCAGCTGAATCAATGCAGACAGAATAGGACAGTGGATGGATAAAAACAATGTTATCGTCAGCACTGAAATGGCTGAGTCAATAATTTGATCAAGAAAACATTGATACGATCTTGTCCAGCGACCTACAAAGGTTGCAAACTCTTCAGTTAAAACATTCAGGTACTTGATTTGGTTCAACGTTTCTACTCTGGTCTGGGGCAAGAAAGTGAGATAGATCATTCAACAAGAATAGGAATCTTGACGACCATTTGTCAGCTCGATATTTTAAATTAGTTCGAAAATCAGCACAGAATGTTGGAGGGAAAGCTTGTCTCACCGCTCTTCCCTGGAACTCTCTCCCTTGTGCATAAACATTTAAACACAGGTGTAACCATCACATGCTGAATCAAGGTTCTTGCATTATCACTGGACTATGAGAAATCTGTGGTTCATTTGTGCCAAGTACATTCTCAGCAACCATAATGGTCGATTTTGTGAAACATCAACCTTTATTGTAGTTCTTTCCAGTTACATCCTATGAGAACCTTTGATATTAAAGAAAAGGCTTTCATTAAACTTGATAATTAACCTGCCTTTCATAAACTCATATAGCTTTGAAATTACTGTCTTTCCTCATTAACTTAAATTGCTTCCCTTACAATAGACTCCAATATTTTTCCCACTACAGATATCAAGCTAACACAGCTGTACTTTTCAGGATCATGTTCTTAACCTCTGTAAACAATTGGGACAACATTAATTATTTTCCATTCATCTATTATCACCCCTGTATTGAGTGACCTACAAAAATGTTCATCTTCATTTTCCAAAGTACTTTTCCCTAGCGCCCTGTTATGAATATTGAAGCACTTCAGTTTCTTAAAAACTAATTGACTATCAATGTCTACCTTCTCCACAAGCTAAGGTGCATCTCCTAATCCGGTAAGTCCTGGAAAGGATGTTTTCTATTGTCAAAACTATTACAAAAATTATTTGACATTTCTGCTACAATTCTCCCCCAATAATTTAATTGGTAAGTGCACCGGCAAGTATGGAACTGCGCCATCAAGCTCAAGAAAGCCTTCGGTTTAATCCCGTTCAGGAGAGAATATGAGATATTTGAGAGAAGAGTATTTCTGCCATTTATGTTTCTTTTCCCTCTATCTCTCTTTTATATTTAAGGGGCTGCAGTTGTTCTTTTTTTCCCTTTCTGATTTTCTATCCTCCCATCCTATTAGATTTCTATACCCCTCCTCCTTAAATATTTGAAGTCACTTTTTATGCTGTTTTCTTCTCTTTTTCATCAAATGTCCTCCAGTTATGGACAGACTATAAAAGGTAGGAGCACAGGGAATTTAATAGTTCAAAATTTTACAGTTCCCGAAAGTTTGTGAGTTAAGCCTCAGAGGAGTCCCAGGCACTGTACAGCGCCTGATGTAATAGATGCTAAATTTATAATGGTGTAATTGATGATGGCTGGGATGTCAAGTGGTATCCCAACATAGTGGCAGTGCTACATCTCAAAGTTCTCTGCGGATCTAACTTCCCTACCCTTGCCATTATTATAGTGATAGAATTTGTATAAACTGGCTTTGTGGGGCTCGGCAACAAGACTATCATTGGAGGGGTTGCAAAACCAAGTTTGCTCAACCTCCAAGCCAGCCTACTAGGAACAGGAGGAGGCAAATCAGCCCCTCAAGCCTGAATTCTGCTATTCAATTCGATCATGGCTGATCTATACATCAACTCAATTTACCAGTCTTTTGTTCCATATCCCTTGATACCCTTACCTAAAAATCATGGGCTAAAAATTTGGAGGCTTTACGCCACCTGTTGCAGGCAACAACAAAAAAATCATAAAAAGAGGGTGGCCGCCACTCTTTCGCCAGCTGGTGGTGGGTCTCGCAGCGTCCTCCATTTTCCTAGGCCTGGCAGCACTGCCGGTAAGATCCATCACCCTACAGATTTAAGTGAGGGAGAGGGGACGTCAGTCGGCATGCAACACCGACTTAACATCACCACGGCGAACTTGGACCTTTGTGCTGAATTCAGCGCTGGGTCTTAAGCTCACCAGGTAAACCCAGCGTTCAAGCAGACTCACAGAGCCGCTGTCAGCACCTCTTAAAGGGACACACACATCTTTCAGGCAATTTTGAATTTAAGCTTTTGGACTTTTAAAAAATTTTATTGAAGTAGTGGCTTGCTGCAATAGATATCAAAAGTTTTTTAAGTGTGTAGGGAGAGCTGCTGGATGCTTGAAAGGCCTCGGATGGTAAAGGAAGGCCTCTGAGAAGACACAAAATGCTGCAATTACTCAGCAAGTCAGGCAACATCCAAGGTGAGAGAAACAGAGTTCATGTCTCAGGTCAAGATGCTGCCTGACCTGCTGAGTATTTCTAGCATTTTATGCTGTCATTTCAGATTTACAGCACCTGCTCACAGAGGGCAGAGGAGATGCAGAAGAGGAAGACACTGAAGAGGAGGATGCTGAAGAGGAGGAAACAGAAGAGATAGAAACAGAAGAGGAGGAAACAGAAGGGGGGAAAGAGAAGAGGGGGAAACAGAAGAGGAGGAAGTAGAAGAAAGGATGCACCCCAGACAGCCCCGGGATGGAATGATAGGCCTGTGGTCCCAGTAACCACAACCTCAATTCCCCTTTCAGCATTTATCCCACATCTTACCTTCCCTCTGTTACTGACCATGACAGCGTTCTCTTGGCCATGATGCTGAAATAAAAGCCACCACAAAGCAAACTTTCCAATCCAACTTTATACATCTATCCATTCAATATGACATTAAAAAATCAACTCATCGCCCTTATGCATTCTCTTAGTGAATGTCTTGTGTGTGCCTTTGCCATTCCTACTGATGTTACGCAGTGCTATCCCAGTAGCTGCAACATGGCAGGTGGAAGGCTGCTGACTTTCAGTGGGGGACACTGCAAATGGCCTTGCTGGTCGACCTTGAGGAGCTGGTGGCTGGGAGTGTGAAATCAAGTGACAGTGTTTCTTCTTCTTCCTCTTCTTCATCTTCTTCTTCTTCACTCTCCTCTCCCTCTTCTTGGCCAACCACTGGCTGGGCAGGTTGCATTTCTTGGGTGTGTGAAATGAGGAAGGCACAGGGGTGGGGTTGTGGTAAGGGGAGAGCGGGAAAGCATGCCAGAAGGAGGATAACATATGAGGCTCCGAACATATTGCATCCTTTCTACCCTGCTGCTGGCCAAGGGCTGCTGCCAAGAATGGCCTGCACCCTCTCCTCCAAGGGGCTGAGGTGAGGCTAGGAATGGGAGATGTGCCTCATAAGAACATAAGAAATAGGAGCAGGAGTAAGCCATTCGGCCTCTCGAGCCTGCCCCGCCATTCAATAAGATCATGGCTGATCTGATCTTGGCCTCAACGCCACTTTCCCACCCGTTCCCCATAACCCTTGACTCCCCTGTAGCTCAAATATATATCTATCTCCGCCTTGAATATGGTCAATGACTCCGCCTCCACAGCTCTCTGGGGTAGAGAATTCCAAAGATTCACGACCCTCTGAGAGAAGAAATTCCTCCTCATCTCCGTTTTAAATATTCTGAAACTATGTCCCCTAGTTCTAGATTCCCCCACGAGGGGAAACATCCTCTCAGCATCTACCCTGTCAAGCCCCCTCAGAAGCTTATATGTTTCAATAAGATCACCTCTCATTCTTCTAAACTCCAATGAGTATAGGCCCAACCTGCTCAACCTTTCCTCATAAGACAACCCCTTCATCTCAGAAATTAACCTAGTGAACCTTCTCTGAACTGCCTTCAATGCAAGTATATCCCTCCTTAAATAAGGAGACCAAAACTGCACGCAGTCCCATTAGTTTGCCTAGTACTTTTTCTCTAGTGATAGTCAATTATTTTAAGTTCCTCCCTCCTTATAGCCCCTTGATTATCAATTATTATTGGGATGCTTTTAGTGTCTTCTACCATGAAGACCGATACAAAATATTTGTTCAAAGTCTCTGCCATTTCCCTATTTCCCTTTATTGATTCCCCAGGCTTCTTCGGCAGCACCTCCAAAACCCGTGACCTCTTCCACCTAGAAAGACAAGGGCAGCAGGTGCATGGGAACACCACCACCTCCAAGTTCCCCTCCAAGTCACACACCAACCTGACTTAGAAGTATATCGCCGATCCTTCATCATCACTGGGTCAAAATCCTGGAACTCCCTCCCTAACAGCCCTGTGGGAGTACCTTCACCACACGGACTGCAGCAGTTCAAGAAGGCAGCTCACCATCATCTTCTCGAGGGCAATTAGGGATGGGCAATAAATGCTGGCCTTGCCAGCGACGCCCACATCCCACAAATGAATAAAAAAAGTCTCATCCTCTAAGGGACCAACGTTTACTTTAGCTACTCTCTTCCTTTTTATATACCTATAAAAACTCTTACTGTTTGTTTTTTTATTTTTTGCTAGTTTACTTTCATAATCTATCTTCTCCCTCTTTATTATTTTTAAGATTGGTACAGATTGTTGGTAGGTAAGTGACTGGGTTGGGGGGGGGGGGAGGAGAGTCGTGCATTGAGCAGTGCGTGAGGCTAGTGTCGCAGTTGGTAGGAGATGGCGTTTGAAGATGCATTCACTGACCTTGACCAGTGGTCTGAGGTCAAGCAGCTTCTTTGGGTACTGGAGCCAGGTTGTGGGGGCGACACTGCTGGCAGTGATGGCTTTGGTGATGTGGACTCACATCGTTCTTTCTGGAGGGCCTCCTGGCCCCTTTGGTAGAGGACCTCTCATGCAGTGTTGACCTCCTGCACAAAGCTGGAGTGCTGTGTGCGAGACCCTGGTTGCCCCTTCCCTGGCCTGCTGAGCCATTTGTGTTAATACTGAAGTGCACTTTTTCACTTCATTTTAATTCTTATTAGTTCAGAAAGCATTGTCCTTTTAATGCATTGCCCTTTTATTTTCCAACAATGCCGAGCAAACCCCATTGCCTCACTTCCAGAGGCTGTTGGAAGCTGGAACGCCACTTCAAGATGGGAACTTTGACCTCCATGCCTGCACTAATGGCACCAGGAGGGCGTTACACAGTTAGTTAGCACTGGGCTGAAAATCTTTAGTCCCCAGTACAAATTTTTTTCTGGTAGCGCTTGGTCCATTTTCAGCGGCCGTTAACCCCGGCATCTCTCGTGGCAGCCACGAATGTTTTCCTCCTAAATCCTTTGATAGGCTTACCTAGGGAAAAATATGTTTGAAATGATGTTCCTTTTCTTTCCCGATTCAGGCCTTCCTCTTATCACTATCACTTTCTCCCTACTCTTTCTTTAGGTCAATCGGCATTGTTTTGTTTCCTCTGTGACAAAGTACCACGCTTGCCAGTAGTTTATGGTGTACCAGAAATGAAATTCACGTATTTTATAGATTGTAACCTTGTTTAACTACCTACAATAAGTGGAGCTGGCTGAAACAGGCCAGATTACTGCTGAAATGGTAATCAACATGGTGGATCTGGATGGCTGGCAGTCTGACGAGTGGCTTGGCTGTTAACTTAACCGACTATTCCTGTATCTCAGTTCCAACAGTGTCTAACTGTTCCAGTTGAGTGAAAATAGCACAAATAAATAGAAGCAATTTCTGATAACTTTTGTTTTTAGATTTGTTTTTTGAGAGGTGACGAGCAAATCCTGCCACTTCATTTCTTTGGCCTGCTTCACCCGGGACAGTCTCTTCAGGAGCTATGAAGGATACGAAGTTGGTGTCAGTGCCATGGCCAGCTCGGCTGGTATGGGCTTGTACTTGTGCTGGGAAACCAGAGGCCTTCTCCCTGTTCCTCAAATTATCTGGACATGGTTCAAGAGCGATCTGAGAAGAACTGCTACAGGTCAGGACAGTGCTTGGGGCAGGGGTGGTTTATTGTTGAATCAGCATATGGTCAATGGTAATATTCTGATTCAGACTAGAGAACTGACAACCTATGCTCAGACTCGAAAGAATTGTTTATACTGTTGAATTCAGATTGTTTTTTTCTCTGACCCAGACTACTGGGAGCTTTCACAGCTACCCAATCGAACTATCCTGGAAGCTTCTCCATCTGCATTTTAAGGAACTTGAGGAAGCTCCCTGATAGCCTAATGGGAAAGGCAGTGCCTTCATTAAGACATACTGAACCGGTGATCCCAGCTTTCATTCCAGGTCGGAGCGGAGTTAGCTAATCTCAGCTGGGGCAGTGGTTGATGAGCTACAAGTACCCCAGTTGCTCCTGGCTGCTTCTGATTGCTATCGAGTGACTCAATTGGAAGTTAGGAGAATCAGGGTCTACTGTGATGACATGTGTGGGCAAACATCTGCCAACACTCACTGTCCAGGCTCTCACAGGAAGAATGGACACTTGAGTATGGTACCAGAAGGCTGGATATCCCAGCAAGAGTCATGCCTTCAGGAGAGGAGGAAAAAACTGAAAGAAAAGGGAATTTTTAGGGGTAAAGTCAGGAGAAATTTAATCTTGTATTGTGAATGGTACAGCCTTCTCCCTATTTTTATTCAAGGTTCCCAACTCCAAGAAAATGAACCACTGTGAAAAGTTGGTGTATCCTGCAGTCTTTGACCATTATCCTGCTTCTCCTTTCCTGGCCAACGTTTATCCCTCAACCAATACCATTAAAACATATCATTTGGTCATTTATCTCATTATAGTTTACGGGACCTTCCACCCACTTTGGCTCCATATCCCTTAATACCCTTGGCTAGCAAAAATCTATCGATCTCAAATTTAAAATGATTAATTGAGCTAGCATCTACTGCTTTTTGTGTGAGAGAGTTCCACACTTCTATTACCCTTTGCGTGAAGAAGTGTTCCCTAACTCTCTGCTGAATTGCCTGGCTCTGATTTTATGCTATGTCTCTTTGTCCTAGACTCCCCCACCAGCAGAAAAAGTTTTTCTCTATCTACCCCTATCAATTGCTTTCAAAATCCTAAAAACCTCAATCAAATCACCACTTAACCATCTAAATTCCAGGGAATATAAGCCTAGTTTGTGTAACCTCTCCTCATAATCTAACCCTTGGAGCCCTGGTAACATTCTGGTGAATCTGCACTGCACTCCTTCCAAGGCCAATATATCCTTTCTCAGGTGCGGTGCCCAGAACTGCTCACAGTACTCCAGATGTGGTCTAACCAGGGCTTTGTAGAGCTGTAGCAAAACTTCCTCCCTTTTATATTCTAGCCCTCTAGTTATAAAGGCTAACATTTCATTAGCCTTTTTGATTAATTTCTGTACCTGACTACTACATTTTAGTGATGTGTGTACCGGGACCCCTAAATCTCTTTTGGATCTCCACTGTCCCTAGCTTCTCACCATTTAAAGAAATTCTTGAATCTATCCTTTTTTGGTCCAAATTGGTTAACACTTACCTGCTTTCAGAAATCTATCTTTCAGAAATCCATCTGCCACAGCTTTAATTTTAGCTAACAGTCTCTTCTGTGGAACCTTATCGAATTCCATCTGGAAGCCCATATAAACTACATCCACAGACATTCCCCTGTCTACTACTTCAGTTACTTCCTCAAAAAATTCAATTACATTCATTAGACATGACCAATCCTTTATAAACCCATGTTAGCTCTCTCTAATCAGCTCTAATTTCTCTAAGTGCTCAGTCATTCGGTCCCTAATTACAGATTCCAATAACTTCCCCACAACAGATGTTAGACTAACAGGTCTAGAATTTCCTGGATTCTCTCTCTCACCTTTCTTAAATAATGGAGTTACATTTGCAATTTTCTAATGTAAAGGGACAATCCCTGAATCGAGAGAGCTTTACAAGATTATGGCTAAAGCATCTGCAATGTGCTCACCTACTTCCTTAAAAACTCTGGGGTGGAAAGCATCCGATCCTGGGGATTTGTCAGTCTTTAGTACCATTTTTCTAATACTGTTTTTTTGCTTATGTTAACTTTAGTGAGTTGCAGTCCTTGATTCATTATTAGTTTCCCTGGAATGTCAGGTATATTTTCTTATTCATCTACTGTGAAGACTGACACAGTGTAATTATTCAACAAGTTTGGAATTTCCTTATTTTAATTTGCAATATTACCCCCATCTGTTTTTAAATGGCCCACATTACCCTTGACTACCCTTTTTCTTATAATATACTTCTAAAAACTTTGTGTGTTAATCTTGATATCTCTCAAGTTTCTTTTCGTATTCCTTTTTGCAGCTCTTACTACCTATTTTGCCGTTCTTTATATCTCTCCCAGTCCCATGGATCTACACTATTCTTAGCACTTTTGTATGCTCTTTCTTTTAGTTTGATGTTATCTCTCATGATCTGGTCATTGTCACATTGCTGTTTGTGGGAGCTTGCTGTGCGCAAATTGGCTGCCGTGTTTCCTACATTACAACAGTGACTCCACTTCAAAAGTACTTAATTGGCTGTAAAGCGGTTTGGGACGTCCGGTGGTCATGAAAGGCGCTATATAAATGCAAGTCTTTCTTTCATTTCTTTTGTCAACCATGGCTGTTTTATTTGGTAAGTAGAGCTCTTTATGTTTTGGGGTGAATATTGGTCCTGTATTAAGCTAAATTCTTTTTTGAAAATCTCCCACTATTCATCCGTAGGTTTACCCGATAATAGTTTTGACCCGTTTGCTGTCATCAGTCTCCGTTAAAGTTAGCCGTACCAAAACCTAGAATCTTATTCACTGTTTAAAGTTTCTCCTTTTCAAACCTAACATTGAATTCTATCATATTATGATCACTGTTAAAATAAATGTTCCCATACAGTTAGATTATTAACTACATCTGGATCATTACTCATTAGAAAACTATCTTGAATGCACTCAAGAAATTCACTACCTTTCTGAATTGAGCCACTCTGCTCTTCCCATTCTATATGAAAATTAAAGTCTCCCATTAAAACAACTCGACTTTTGCTATAAGCCTCTCTAATCTTTGAATTAATACATTCTGCCACTTCATTGCTGCTATCAGGAGGCCTGTAGACAACTGGGGTCCTGGCCAGTTTTAAGTCCTCTCTTATTCCTCAATTCTAACCATAGCATCTCCACTGATTGGTTTCCCATACCTATATCCACTCTTACTAATGTTGTAATAATATCTTTAATCAATAAGGCTACCCCTCCTCCTCTTCCAGGTGCCATATCCTTTCTAAAGACCTTATAACCGGGAATATTTAACTCCCAATCATGATCATCATGCAGTCATGCCTCTGTCATGACCACCATGTCATACCCTCTAAGCTGTATTTAAGCATTTAATTCACTCAGTTTATATCTTATACTCCATCCATTCGTATATAAAGCTATTATTTGGTCAAGAGACTTTAATCTGTCTTTCTCTCACCGTTTAACTTAACATGTTGCTTATTTGTCACTCCTGCTGTAAAGAAAGATTTCAAAGAAAGACTAGCATTTATATAGCGCCTTTCACAACATCAGGACATCCCAAAGCATTTTACAGCCAATTAAGTACTTTTGAAATGTAATTGTAACGTGGGAAACCCGGCAGCTAATTTGTGCACAGCAAGCTCCCACAAATAGCAATGTGATAATGACCAGATAATCGGTTTTAGTGATGTTGATTTTAGGGATAAATATTGGCCAGGACCCCAGAGATAACTCCCCTGCTCATCTTCGAAATAGTGCCGCGAGATCTTTTACATCCATCTGAGTGAGCAGACGTCTTATTCGAAAGATGGCACCTCCGACAGTGCAGCATTCCCTCAGTACTGCACTGAAATGTCAGCCTAGATTTGAGTTATTTTAGTATACCCTTCACCTGGAGTATCTATATCACTGTTTGTGACTTGAATTCTGCTCTTAGTATAAAAATTAAAGAAAGGGCCATCATTTTTACTATTACTTCTGACTGAGTACTCCCTCCCCCACCTCCCATTTATTAGTTTAAAGACACATGGGATGTTCCTACTCTGAATGACTCAGGAAGAAAGAAAAAAAAACTTGCATTTATATAGCGTGTTTAATGACCTCAAGACATCCAAAGGCGCTTTACAGCCAATGAAGTACTTTTGAAGTGTAGTCACTGTTGTAATGCAGTAAGGTCCCACAAACAGTACATACGAACATACGAATTAGGAGCAGGAGTAGGCCCCTCGGCCCCGCTCCGCCATTCAGTAAGATCATGGCTGATCCAATTACTCCACATTCCCGCCTACCCCCCGATAACTTTTCACCCCCTTGCTTATCAAGAATCTATCTACCTCTGCCTTAAAAATATTCAAAGACTCTCTTCCTCAAAGGGTGGTGGAAGCAGAGTTCCAAAGACTCACGACCCTCTGAGAAAAAAATTCTCATCTCTGTCTTAAAGGGGCGACCCCTTATTTTTAAACAGTGACCCCTAGTTCTAGATTCTCCCACAAGAGGAAATATCCTCTCCACATCCACCCTGTCAAGATCCCTCAGGATCTTATATGTTTCAATCAAGTCACCTCTTACTCTTCTAAACTCCAGCGGATACAAGCCTAGCCTGTCCAACCTTTCCTCATAAGACAACCCACCCATTTCAGGTATTAGTCGAGTAAACCTTCTCTGAACTGCTTCCAATGCATTTACATCCTTCCTTAATGGCCAAAAATGGGCAGATCATATGTTTTGCGGTTTTGGTTGATAAATATTGGCAATACACCAGGGAAAACTCCCCTGCTTTTCTTTGACTAGTGCCGAGGGATCTTTTATGTCCACCTGAAAGGGCAAATGTGGCCTCAGTTTAATGTCTCATCCGAAATATGGTACCACACTGCTAGAGCTTTTGCACACAGAGCCATGGGGCTGTAGAAGCTGGGTTCTTTTCTTCTGGATTTGGGGGAGGATTAGAGCGAATTCCAGAGTCTGTCTGAGTGAGAACAAGCATTTTTTTTTCTCGTGAATATGTCTGTATTTGAAGCAAACACATTTCCTGGACTGGGTTCTGAAACCCAGCTATATTAGTACCGAGGCAACACGCCAAGACAAACAATAATCTCACATTCCATAATGTTTTCAAGCAGCTTTTAAGTTTAGCTCGTCACAAAACAGGAATTGAATGCATGCCTGTGGTGCTTTTTATTTAGTAATGAAGCTTTACCTCGGTGACCGTCACCCATTTCACACAACTGAGCCTCAGTCTCCCTGCTGCAGGTTACCACCTGTGGCTATCGTGTTCCATGCGATGAAGGTGGGGTTTGCGATCTCACAAATATTTAATATTAATTCAGCGTTTTAAGGATCTTTTCCCCATCTACACAGGAAAATAATTTAATTAGGGAGTGTAGCAGTGTATTGCCCTGTTTTGTCATCAGTTTTGATATGACAACTGTGCACATTGTTACCTGCCTTTTATATTTTCACGAAAAAAGGGTACCCATGTTACACAAAATAAGACAAGGCATGCTCGTGTTACACTGAATGGAGTGGGGCACTGGTTGTGTTACACTGAATGGAGTGGGGCACTGGTTGTGTTACACTGAATGGAGTGGGGCACTGGGTGTGTTACACTGAATGCTGTAGGGCACTGGCCGTGTTACACTGAATGCTGTAGGGCACTGGCCGTGTTACACTGAATGCTGTAGGGCACTGGCCGAATGGGGCATGGCTTTGCTCCTATTACAGAATGGACTGGACGTTGCCTTCCTTTCCCCCTTCCTGCAGGTCGTGAACCCTATCTTCAACTCATGAGCTAAAACAACTGCTGACGCTCAAATTCGAAAGCAGGGTCTCCACGAATGCCGAAATCTACAGGCTTCACCCACCTGTTGATGCTCAGACATTTCAGAGCTTTGAGATTCTACATAAATTAGTGAATTAAACGTGACGACCCACATCAGCCCCAGCACGGCATCATAACAATAATGCAAATACCATTATACTGGAAACCAGATCAGTATCACTGTATTGATAATAAATAGAAATATGTGGGTGTTTCTATCGTTTTTACTTCAACCTGAGGAGGCATGTGAGCTTTTTGTAAAACACAATGTACATTTCATTTTTTTTAATTGAATGTGTGAGTGAGTGCTCGCTTTCAGAGATCTGCTGAACCTATGCTGTGATGTCCAGTTCTAGTGACCTAGTTGGTTGCCAAATAACCTTATGACAATTTCCTCCAAATAGTTGCTTCCAGTTTTGGCCAATCTGCCGAAGCCACTTGTGACCAACACGTGTTGCTGACAGGTTTCTGCTGTAATTCACAAACCGCAAGGCTCTCCCTGAATGAACCAATCGTTTTTGTGCTTTTCTTAATATGATAGAATGTTGCAGATTGGATTTACCTTCGATTTGCAGTTTTAGTCAGCTCCCCAAGCTGCTCTTCCAGTCATTTATGACCCTGTGTACTCCCGGGTCAGCCTCTAGTGTTATATCCTCCTACCTGTTCAATTTTATTCAGCTTTAACTTGTAATAAAACAGCTCCAGGGAGTATTGGTGCCTGTTGGATCAGCGGTCTGACTCATGAGGCGCTGAAATTAATTTAATTTTTTTTTTATTTCCCCGGCCCTGTGTTGAACTTCCTGCCTGGCTGTTCCACCCCTTGGCCCAACGCTCTGCTCATTGCTTGGTTTCTCCGCCCTCTGGGCCCCATGCTCTGCTCTCTGGCAACAATTCTGCTTCCTGGCCCCATGCAAGGGAACAACCATTTCCAAGTGGGATGAACTAAGAATAGGGGACAGCTCCTTCTGCTTCATGTGCTAACAGCGGGGAACTCTTGGAGGAAACTTTTTAACTATTTAAACAGCGACTGGGAGGCTATATTTAGATATCTTTTCTTTGTAATTTATTTGGAAGCGATGATGGGAGTCTTCTGACAATGCTTGTAGCTGACCTCAGGTACGTGACTAAAGAAAATAACCTGGTAATTCAGCAAAGAATGTATGTTAAATACAAGAAACTCGGTTCCAAGCACAGCCTACTGATGAGTAATGACACAGGAGGTCCAATAGGAATAATGAAGTACATTGATATGAAAAAATATAGGTGGTGTGTGGTGTGTGTGTTTATTTATTTGTAGGGGTGAATTGTTGTACCCGTTTGGGGATAGATGTTAATGCTGGAGGGATGGTACAAATTTCACAGGCCAACATCAATATCAGGCCCTTGTCATGTTTAACACAGCCAAATGCAAGGTTAAGTTTGCTCTCTTCCAATCATCTACCTCACAACAGCAGGCTTAACTGCACCACTGTGACTTTTTTTTCCATTACTCACACCGGGCGTCCTTGTGGTCTTCCCGAGTGATTTTACCACTTCATGCCCAATTCGAAGCAGGTTTTGACTGTGAGCCCTGGCTACTATGAACTGGATTGAGAGTTCCCAAATCATTTTTCAATAGGACCTGCAGAGAGACAGAGGAAACCTTCAAACCCAGGTCCCAGCAGTGAAAGGACATTGTGCTAACCCACCTGCATCACTCAGCCCCCAAAGCGTGGTATCAAACTGCATTTTAAAACAACCCAGACAAAGATTCCCAACAGAATCCTGGAATAAACCGCAGAGAAATTTTTTTTATTTTTTTTTAAAAGGTGAAAATATAAGAATATTGAAAACAAGCTGCAATAGTCAAAAACAAATTCTAATAATATAGATGAATGCATTTTCTTGGCACTACCCCTCAGCACAGGCCTGGAGAATCTCAAAGAAAAGTAGTATTTGTAAATAATAATTATAAAAAAGGACTGCGTAAATGAGATTTGCTGGGTTTCAGTAGCTAACCTCTGCCTCTTTGGGACTGAACTGTGGCTTCATGCTTTATTTTAAGATACATTATTAAAGTGGGAAAAAGACTGGGCCAGAATTGAGAGAAAAGAATGAGACAGCTCTTAGATAATCTGAGTGGAGATGCTGGGAACAGTTTCTCCCCTCCACGCCTCAGAGAAACATTTACATTTTTGTGAAGTCTGTATATTACTCCATTTCCTGCATATTACTGTCTACTGTACAATACTCTGTCTTCTGTATATTACTTTTTCCCTTTGTAAATTTGCCTTCCTAATACGTTATATTGTTTCTCACCTATTATTTCACCTCCTGCATATTGCTCTGTTCCTTGTTAACTGGTACTGGTGGGTTCTGGGGACCACAGGAAAATTGAGACGTTGGGTTCGGTTTACAACAACTCGCCTCCCAAGGAATGCGGATCAATGGAAATGAAAACCTGGCGGTTTCTATAATGGGTGGCAACCCCAGTTTTATACCTGGGCAACAAATTGAAAATCTACCACATCATATTGATTTAAGAACAGGCAAGTTGCCACTACATATGGACCTACACTCCAACAACCTTGGTTTAGAAACTGACGGTTAACATTGCATTTAAGAGCCTGCCTGTAATGGAAGACCTGCAGGTGACAACACTGCTTGGAAAACAAGCCCACATGCAGCTGGAATGGTCCCTGAAGATTTTCTGCTGGGACTCTGTGCTGACGTTCTAGATTGGGAGAAGGATGTTGAGTTGCAGCCATTCTTGGCATAAACATGGAGATCGTGCTCAAGCTTTAAAAACTTTTCTGATGCTGAGCTGGTCATAACCTTGGAGACGACCAGGACAGCATATCCTCTGCAGAGGATGGATGTGGCAAGGGTGTAAGACCATTGTCACCAAATCTATTAGTCTGAAAGGCTTCACACCAAACTGAATCCGGAAGCAAGGGACATACAATCCATCACCGATGGATACGGGTTTTGTCGAACACTGTTACTGCCACCAGTGACAAGGACAGCTGAATATTATTGAGGAGTCCCACCCTCCTACTATTGTTTTCAGCCATGTCTGCAGGCTCAGTGTAAATTGAGAAGTGATTATGAAACCAAGGAGCTGAATGTGTTTAAGTGGAGAGAGCTCAGTAACCTTATAGATGTGGGTGGACAACATCAGTCAAATTTCACAACTGAGGCATTGACTTAGTTCTGGACTGAAGATGACACCATTTGTTGAATTCTACTGTATACCTGTATATAATCACTTAGTCGCTGCTTGTCTATCAGATGGGATGATGCCATCAGCAAATAGAACATCACTTTTGAAATGCCCAGAGGTCATTAAAAAGCAGAAAGAATTAGGACCAAGCACAGTTCACTGAAAGAGCCCTGCATAGCTGTCATTGGTAAGAATATAAATAGTCATTCATCATGATCCAATTTTGTGTCCACTCAGGTGCAGATCTTGACTTTGTGCGATTTTTATTTCCAGAAATAAAAATCGGAGATGTAAAACGGGCTGCTGACTCGCTATCACCCGTTTTACATTATCACAAAGTCAAGATCTATTCTACAGTGTCTTGCATCCAGCTGCTCAGCTCCACCAAACTTACCAAGATGTTAGTGTATTCTATGAGGCTGCAATGCCATGTCCCACCGAAGGCCCTGAAAGTGTCATGGCCTGCTCCTCTAAACTTATGCTAGGTGCTGAGCGGATCAGTCCACTGAGAAGCACAGGACTGAGAAACACAAGCTGACCACTTTGTTGGTGGGCAGATTCATTTGTTGCCAAAGCTTTTCATTCCCTATTACTCTGTCCCTGTAGCTCAGTCTGACCCTATGTGTAACTGTCCTTGTATAGCACATAATTTCATGTACTCTTCTGTGTCCCAGCTGTTATTCTAATCTTGTATGCTACCTCAATTCCATGTATATTCCTACCAATCCCCTGTATACTGCCCTACCAGAGCCAGCAGGATGAAACTGAATGTAGGACATGTTGGTGCTGGCAGAATGGCATCTACTATTCTGGAAATTCTTTTGAGATTTTTTCCTGCTGTCGACCAGTAGCATTAACAGACCATTTCCAAATTCTTTTTTTGACTCTATGACATGAATCCATTACATCTAATTGGATTCATTCGGTTGGTGCGAGACAAAAGTTTTTTTTAGTTAAGTCTTAAGGACATGGTAACAGGGCACTTGGAAAAATCACAATATGATTAGGCAGAGTCAACATGGTTTTATGAAAGGGAAATCGTGTTTGACAAATCTATTAGAGTTTTTTCAGGGTGTAACTAGTAGGGTAGATAAGGGGGAACCAGTGGATGTAGTATATTTGGATTTTCAGAAGGCATTTGATAAGATGCCATACAAGAGGTTGTTACTCAAGATTAGGGCTCATGGGATTGGGGGTAATATATTAGCATGGATTGAGGATTGGTTAACAGACAGAAAACAGAGAGTAGGAATAAACGGGTCATTTTTGGGATGGCAGGGTGTAACTAGTGGTATGCCGCAAGGATCAGTGCTTGGGCCTCAGCTATTTACAATCTGTATCAGTGAAATAGATGAGGGGACCGAAAGAGGCTGCAAAGGGATATAGATCGGTTAAGTGAGTTGGCAAGGTGGCAGATGGAGTATAATGTGGGGAAGTGTGAAATTATCCACTTTGGTAGGAAGAATGGAAAAGCAGAATATTTTTAAAAGGTGAGAGACTAGTAAATGTTGGTATTCAGAGGGATTTGGGTGTCCTTGTACACAAATCACAGGAAGTTAACATGCAGGTACAGCAAGCAATTCGGAAGGCAAATGGTATGTTAGCCTTCATTGCAAGGGGGTTTGACGACAAGAGTAAGGAAGTCTTGCTGCAATTATATAGGGCTTTGGTGAGACCACACCTGGAGTATTGTGTACAGTTTGGTCTCCTCACCCAAGGAAGGATATACCTGCCTTAGAGGGCATGCAACAAAGGTTCACGAGATTGATTCCTGGGAGGGGGGGGGGGGGGGGAATTTTCCTATGAGGAGACATTGAGTAGAATGGGCCTAAATTCTCTGGAGTTTAGAAGAATGAGGGGTGAACTCATTGAAATGTATAAAATTCTTAGAGGGCTTGACAGGGTAGATGCTGAGACGCTGTTTCCCCTGGCTGGAGAATCTAGAACTAGGGGTCATAGTCTCAGGATAAGGGGCTGACCATTTAGGATTGAGATGAGGAGAAATTTCTTCACTCAGAGGGTTGTGAATCTTTGGAATTCTCTACCCAGTGGACTGTGTATGCTTAGTCTTTGAGTATATTCAAGACTGAGATTGATAGATTTTTGGGCACAAAGGGAGTCAAGGGATATGGGGATAGGGCAGGAAAGTGGAGTTGAGGTAGAAGATCAGTCATGATCTGTTTGAATGGCGGAGCAGGCTCGAGGGGCCGTATGGCCTACTCCTGCTCCTAGTACTTATGTTCTTATGTTCTTGACACAAGCAGATCGGAGGGTTGATGGACCTTTTTTGAAATTAAATTCTGACTTTGTAAGAATTATTATCCTAAAGTGCTAAGTGAAAACATAGAGAAAATATTGTGCTATAATAATATTTACTGCCAAACGGGCATCTCTGTATTTAGCGAAACGCTACAGTGCAAGCCTGTGCCATCTGTTTTACTGACGCACATACAAATCATTTAAAAGGCAACTAACTAACCTGAATCTGAACTACTGTATCTAGCGCACAATATTTCACACATTCATTAAACAGAAATGCCGGTCATGTTCTTCATGAAGTGCTAGAAATACAGGACAGTCAAGGAGTTAACTCATCAGCAAAAACTATATTTCCGTGTGAATAAATTGCACTCCTTAATCTAGATTTATGCCCACAATTTATTTTCCATTAAACAACAATGAACTTCCTACAAACCAGCGGGGACTCGAGAGGAGTTGAACACACTGCAAAACAAAACTACAATACCTTGTAAGGCTGATGGAGAGATGTAGGTCTGGTGGACCTCTGTCTTCACTTTAAATGACACTGAATTTTTTCCACTCAATCATCACACAAACTCTTCGCTCATAGACAAAAGCAAAACACTGCGGATGCTGGAAATCTGAAATAAAAACAGAAAATGCTGGAAATACTCAGCAGGTCAGGCAGCTTCTGTGGAGAGAGAAACAGTTAACATTTCAGGTCAACGACCTTTCGTCAGAACTGGAAGGGAAGAAGCTTCGGTCTTTGAACTCCCTTAGCTGTCTGGTAATGTTTTCGCCTACTTCAGCAACCACTGGACAAAATGGAGCAGATTTTACTCATCTGTGGCCATTGCATGGATGAGATTAGGACGGAGATGAGGAGAAATTTCTTCACTGGGAATGCATATCAGGAATGTGGACATGAAGGTCAGTGGGCTCAACAGGACTTGACTTTCGATCCAGTCCTGATATTTGTAAAATTCACTCTTATCTCTATGCACTCAGCTGTATGCCTGTTTAAAATGTATCAAACTCATCTGTGTTTTCAATCATCTGTCTTAGCTGGTAGATCTGTTCAGTATATCCAAGTCATGTTCAGAAGCCGCATTGAATTTGCTGCATGTTACAACATGAATTCCTACAGTGCTCCTTACATGTGGGAAGATAGCTCAAAGCATTTTATACTAAGGAGCAGAAAACAATTGACATTTTGCAACAGGGGGAAAATGGAAAGAGTTAGAGTAAGGGACCAAAGGCATGGTCGAAGAAAAGAGTTTTGAGGAAGTTTTTCAGAGCAGGAAGAAAAGTGACAATGAGGAAGGATTGGGACAGGGAGTTCTAGAAGGAAGGGGCATAATGGTTAAATGAGCAGCCATCAGTGATGAAGCATAGAGAATTAGGACAAGCGGCAGGTATAGGTATAGGCTATGAGAGAGAAAATTAACAAAAAAAGACAATAAAAGAGGATTTTGCATTAGTAATAAGAGAATGGTCAAGGTTGGGGGTAGGCTGCTAAGAGATTAAGGAGGCAAGCTTGCTGTGGTAAATGAAGGAATGGCAGAAATATTAAAGCACGGTCTCAGTTTTCATAGAGGTGGGAATAGAACAGTTAACGAGGCTGATTATTCATAGGGAGATGGTACGACAGGTGCTACTCAATTCAATGAGATCATGGCTGATCTGTAACTCAAATCCATTTATCCACCTTTTCACCATATCCCTTGATAGTCTTTCCTAACAAGAATCTATCGATCTCAATCTTGAAAATTCCAATGGGCCCAGCATCCACAGTCTTTTGGGGCAGAGTGTTCCAGATTTCCACTGCCATTTGTGTGGGAAAAAATCCTCTTATTTCAGTCCTAAATGGCTTAGCTCTAATTTCACGATTGGATTTCCCCACCAGAGGAACACGTTTCTCTGTATCTACCTTATTGAGTCCCTTATCATTTTAAACACCTTGATTAGATCAGCCTCAACCTTCTAAACTCAAGAGAATACAAATCCACTTTATGCAAGCTGCCCTCAATTAAACTTTTAAGCCCATTCTGCTGAATCTACGCTGTACCCCCTTCAATTAAATATATCTTTCCTGAGGGGTGGTGCCTGAATACTTTTTGTATTTCAAATTCCAGTAGCCTTTTTGATTACCTTTTCTACCGGTGCATTAGCTTTGAGTGATTTGTGCACATGGACACCCAAATCCTTTTGCTCCACCACAGCTCCTAGTCTCTCAGCATTTAGAAAAATTCTGAATCATCTTTCCTGGATCCAAAGTGGATGATCTCGCACTTCCCCACAATGAACTCCATCTGCCATAGTTTTTCCCCACTTACTTAATCTGTCTATGCCCTTTGCAACTTCCTGCTCCTATCTACACAACTTACTGATATCGTCGTCCAGTACTTCCCCGGAGCGGAGAAACTACGCCATGTTCTTCGCAGCCTTCAACATGTCATCGATGACGACGAACACCTTGCTAAGGCCATCCCCACACCTCCACTACTCGCCTTCAAGCAGCCGCCTAACCTCAAAAGTACCATCGTTCACAGCAAATTACCCAGCTGTCAGGAGAACAGCGACCACGACCCTGCCACGGCAACCTCTGCAAGACATGCCAGATCATCAACACAGATACCATCACATGTGAGGACACTACCCACCAGGTATATGGTACATACTCATGTGACTCGGCCAACGTTGTCTACCTCATACGTTGCAGGAAAGAATGCCTCGCAGCATGGTACATCGGCGAGACCATGCAGACACTGAGACAACGTATGAACGGACACCGCGCAACAATCGCCAGGCAGGATTGTTACCTCCCAGTCGGGGAACACTTCAGCAGTCAAGGACATTCAGCCTCGGATCTGCGGGTTAGCGTTCTCCAAGGCGGCCTTCGAGACACACGACAACGCAAAATCATCGAGCAGAAACTGATAGCCAAGTTCCGCACCCATGAGGACGGCGTCAACCGGGATCTCGGTTTCATGTCATGCTACAGGACGTGACTCGACGTCGTTGTCTGGTTCACAGACAGATGTGATTTCCAGTTTTTAAAAAAAAAAGTAAAAAGCTTAACTGCAGACTGCAGCATTTGACACGTTGGACCCCCTGTGGCCCCACCTCATTGTCTTAGCTGTACTCTGTGTCTTTGATGTAATGCCTCCCTGACGGATTGTATCTCTGCAGACACATTGTTCTCTGTCTATATATACTTTGTAACCGATTTGTATTCCCTCACTGTACCTGACAAAGGAGCAGAGCTCCGAAAGCTCGTAATTTCAAATAAAACTGTTGGACTATAAACCTGGTGTTGTGCGACTTCTCATTTTTGTCCACCCCAGTCCAACACCGGCATCTCCACATACTGATATCCTAACTTAGTGCCATTTGCAAGCTTGGATATACAGCTCTATTTCTTCATCCAAGTCATTAATGGCCCGGCTTTTGCAGTGGTAATGATGGTGAAACTGTCAGCGTTCGCCGTCATTACCCCTCTGAAACGGACAGCAACTTCAGGATTTAGCACATGCACAGATAAACGCGGAAATCCTGAAGTTGCGGTCAGTCATTCGCTGTTCTGACACAGGTTGCGCTGTGGAACTCCCGGCAATCAATTCAAATTACTTGAACTAACGAAAACGTCCCCTTTTACAATGGAATATCACTATTAAAAAAAACCCTAAAACTTTAAACCTTGTTGAAAGAGGTTTTTAACGGCATTATGACAGCTGAACAACTGCTCTGGCACTGAAAAACTAATTTTATATTTGTGGAATGTCAAATTTTTCCATTAATATGATTAAGAATTACAAGTTTTGATATAATTTTTTTTTTAATTTTATATTTCAGCTTCTACCTTAATCCTTTCGAAAAGCAATCCAGTTAGTCCTACACCCCTGCTCTTTCCCCATATCCTGCAATTTTTTCTCCTTCAAGTATTTATCCAATTCCCTTTTGAAGGCGACTATTGAATCTGTATCCACCACCCGATCAGGCAGTGCATTCCAAATCCTAACCACTCGTTGCGTAAAAAAGTTTTTTCTCATGTCGCCTCTGGTTCTTTTGCCAATCACCTTAAATCTGTGCCCTCTGGTTATCGACCCTTCAGCCATTGGAAACAGTTTCTCTTTATTTACTCTATCTAAACCCTTCATGATTTTAAACACCTCTATCAAATCTCCTCTTAGCCTTCTCTGCTCTAAGGAGAACAACCCCCAGCTTCTCCAGTCTATCCATGTAACTGTAATCCCTCATCTCTGGAACCATTCTAGTAAATCTCTGTGTACCCTCTCCAAAGCCTTCACGTCCTCCCTAAAGTGTGGTGCTCAGAATTGAACACAATGTTCCAACTGGGGCCAAACTAGTGTTTTATATAGGTTTAGCAAAACTTCCTGGCTTTTGTACTCTGTGCCTCTATTTATAAAGCCCAGGATCCCATATGCTTTAACTGCTTTGTTAACCTGTCCTGCCACCTTCAAAGATTTGTGCACAAGCACCCCCAGGTCACTCTCTTCTTGCACCCCCTTTAAAATTGTACCATTTACATTCTTCCTACCAAAATGTATCACCTCATTTTTCTGTGTTGAATTTCATCTGCCGTGTGTCCGCCCATTCCACCAGCCTGTCTATATCCTCTTGAAGTCTATTACAATCTTCCTCACGGTTTACTACACTTCCAAAATTTGTGTCATTTGCAAATTTCAAAATTGTGCACTGTACCCCCCAATTCCAAGTCATTAATGTATATCAATATACATTATATTATATAACTTGAGAACATCAGACTTTGCTGGTGACACCAGACTGGGGAATGCGACAAATTTTGATGAGAACTGAGAGAGAATGACAACCAGCATCACTAAAGTACATTAACTGGTCATTATTGCATTGCTGTTTGTGGGACCTTGCTGTGCGCAAATTTGCTGCTGCTTTGCTACATTAAACAACGATGACACTTCAAAAGTACTTCATTGGACCGCCCCGAGGGTGTGAAAGGCGCTACAGAAATGCAAGTTCTTCTGTATGGACACCATGCTGGCAAAGGAATGCCTCTACCATCTCCCCTTGCTGTGAGGAAGACTTTTCCTCAGATTTCCCTCTCTTTCCTGCCGGGGGGAAGTGCCTGGACTCCACTTGGCAGCTACCTACGTTGGCAAAGTCTAATAATGTGATTTATTGTGAGCTTGTGTCATCCATAGCTGCTGCTCCAACCCAGTGCACCCCTGCCTCAACCTGTCAGTGTTCTTTTGGTATGACAACTCGCACATGATTGGAATTACAGTATTGTTTCTTTCAATTGAGAATTCAATTCTGAGCATTCAATTGCTGCTTGATTATTTCTAAATAAAAAGGGCAAATGTGTCCACCACTGTGTTGAAAATGGCGACTCACAATTCCCACCCGCATGTTAAAAGTGTAGCTGATGCTCCACAAACAGAGCACGGGAAACTGTGTAGAGCACTCTCAACACAAAGGAAAGCAGCTCATTGCACCAGGAATTGAACAAAATATTGCCTGTCCTCCATTGTTAGTGGGTCTTGAAAGAGACAGCTCATCTGAAGCTCATTTTATAAATCAACATCTTAATCTATCTGGAAAGCAGCACCACTGATCAAGTTAGCAGATTTCCATTTCTTTTTAAAATGATACAAGGCCATTTGATTCCCCCCCCCCCCCACCACCATCTCCGCAATTGTATTGCAATTTAAGTCACTTATGTAAAACAAGTTCAGAAATCTTAAATGGAAATATATTCATTCAAAGATTAACCCATAACATGGCATAATCAGGCAGAATATTAAATCAGTTTACAGATAAACATTTATTAAAACCATCAGGGGCTGCTGGCAGCTGGTTCCTGCTGAATGGCACAGTGATTTACAAAGTCAGATAACAGTAATGATAAAAGAGCTCGGTAATTTAAAAACAGCAGTATTTGAGCCATTACCCAGGCCTTCGCTTTGCTTTCCTTACAGTCTGTTGACCACTTAGTAACTGGAATGTCCCCTTGTCTTTGACCCAGATCCCACTTGAATTTGTTTTCTCGATGATTTTCCTCACCATCTACTCCAGCAAGAGGTCAACCCCGCTTGGAGAGGATTCACACGTACCAGGTGCCCTCTGATACCAAGCCCAATTATATACTGTATTAGCCCTCCATGAAGCTCGTGTGTCAACACTCGCTGTGAAGGCTATTTTTGCCAATTGCAAGTCAATTGCTTGAAGGCTGGTGGAAAAGGCTGCTTTCTGAAATTTTGCAGGCTTCTTTTCAGTCTCCTGCTGTGGGAGAGCTGGTGGAAAGCCCAGAGAAACGGTGCTTACAGCTAAAATGACAAGCTCCCTGGGGCTGCTGCTGGCCTTCCACTGGAGTTGCAGCTAGAAACTGGAAGAACTCCCATGGAATTTGAAAGGCCGAGATCTTTCAATTTGTGTGAGCAACAGAGTCAGGAGTAGTTTACAAGATCCTCTTCCACGTCTCAACCATCCAGTTGGTGAATAATATACTGCCCATGAAGTGAGCCATACAAAACCAAGACGAGCCCAGGTTCGATCGTTTGCCTGAGCTCAGTTAGCCAATTACAGCTAGGGCAATGATGAGGGCCAAACAATCGAGTCTCCGTGCCCCTGGGGCAGACAAGGGGGAAACAAATTGGCCAGTCCTGACCAGTTCCAATGACTCCTGCTGGAAGGAGCATATTATTAGCATGTTAGGTGGTGGAACAGTCAGGTCTCACGGGGAGAATGGCCACTTGGGCGAGGTAGCAAAGGAAACACACCAGGAGAGAAGGGGAGAAAAGGACAGGGACCAAAAAAAAAGTTCTTCAGTTCTCACTTGAATTTCAAAAGTTCAATTGGTCTTGTTCATTTTTCACAAACAAAATCCACAACTAAGCAGTCTGAACTGCACGCTCCTGCTTTTTGGAGAAAACCAGCTGATCGAATGCCATTTTGTCACCACCAGGAGGGTTATTGCATTGGCATGCAGTGCATTGCGGGTAGGATGACATTGATTTGACCAGCTACTACTCTGTAGATCGTCATTGGTAAAAATAAAACTTCCCACAGAACTTTGGCTGATGAACAGAAGTTACTAGGATATGACACGGATTTCTCTTGAAGGATTTAGAGCACAATCTGGCTTCAACTACGCCGTCCTTCTCAAAAAGCACTTCACAGAGAAGCAATGGTAATTCCCTTGGTAACCAAAGTATGTAATGTCATAGACTGGATTTCTTTAAAAAAATCAGGACACTTGCCAGAGGGCTTTATTAGTGAGTAAACTATTGGAATGTCAGATGCGACAAAAATAAATCAAATTCTTCTTTAAAATAAAGTAACAAAAAATAAACCCCTTCTCCCCACCCCTCCGAATATACAAGAGCTGGCCTTTTACAACACAGTGGTAAGGCATTTTAAAATCAAGTTCTTGTGCAAGATAAATCCCATTTGGTCAGGAATTATGCAATTTATAGAAAATAATTTAATAAATCGACTTTAAAAAAGCAACATTAAACAGTAATTAAACGCACCAAGAATCAGCCCTTAAAATCAGTGATTTTAATATTTTGCTAACGGTCACTTTTCTTATTTTGATCCATTTGAACAGAAATCTATTAAAGGAGACAGTTTTTCTGGGGCTTTAATTTTATAATATTTCACAGAAGTTTAAATAAAACTCCTGGGCATGCCTTAATGTTAAGCTTTAATTCACAAGATAGATAAGGAAGGCCTATTTCAGCTAATCCATCCAGAACCTCCAGTCCCCAACCAGTTAGCATAGGTGAAATCCCTTAATAGAACATTTTCACCAAATCCAAGGGACATGATGACAGCAAATCAAAGTTTATTGCTCCCACTGCTTTTTCTTGTGTGCATCTAAATGACATGTCCTTACCAATGCTCCTCAGCATAGGTAACATTATACTAAGATGAACATGGGTAAGAACATTGCAGGGTTGTCAATTATAGTGGTTATATCACAACACCCATCATTTTTAATGTATCTTCAATCTTGCAATTCAACCATGATTTACTGTTTATTTTATATAGATTAGCAAATCTCCTGTGACGCTATTCATGGTAAGTCAGAGGATGCAGTTAATAAGGACAGGAACATTATCCTATGTAAAACACAATTCTACTGTTAAAAGTGTAGGTGTGCGTCCCTTTAAGGGTACATAGTTCAATTGATTTATATGTACTAGATCAGTTCATTCAAAGATTAATTGCTGTTCAGAGATCAGAATCCTGGCTTTGTTTGTGGGAAGGTCGATTACATAGAAATTGCAACACAGAAACCATTCAATCCAATTAATCCATGTTGGTGTTTCTCCTCCATAAGTGCAGTAGTGCTAATCTCATGTACCCATTCCGTCCCCATAGCCCACTTTCCTCCAACCACCTATCTAACCTATTCTTAAATGTTGACATGATCTCTGTTTCAACAAGTGCCTGCAGATGTTGTGGCTCTAATTCATTGAGTTCTTGTGTACATTGCAATGACTCCCATTATATTTAAAAATAAGTTACATTAAAAACAAATTAAACAGAGGTTTGCAACAGGTAGTGTGTAGTATCCCAACTGTGAATGACAAGAAACGCACGCATTAGGTAAAGTTTTTATAATACTGTTGAATCTCCTGTGGTGCTACTCAAGGCAAGTCTGACCACCTCCCCATGATATTCAATGGCATTACCATCGCCAAATCCCACATCCTGGGGGTTGTCATTGACAAGAAACTCAACCGAACCAGCGATATAAATGCCATGGCTACTAGAGCAGGTCAGAGGTTGGGTATTCTGCGTCGAGTGGCTAATCCAGACTTCCCATAGCCTCTCTACCACCTACAAGGCACAAGTCAGGAGCGGCTGGAATATTCTCCACTTGCCTGAATGGGCGCAATTGCAACAAAGTCAGAGAATGCACTGATTTACAAAGGAAAAGAACATTATACCAAGTAAAATAGAATGCATTTTTCTGTTGACGTTTAGGTGTGTCCCCCTTTAAGACTACAAATCCTAATTGATATTTAAGTAAACACGAGGTGAGTTCATATCAGTTAACAGGCTACAGGCTGCAGACGTGGCTTCAGAACACACTACTGCTGGAATGTTTTGTCTGTGCAGTTTAAAATGATTACCTTTGCTTGTTTATACTTGTTTGCCAGAGAAATTTGCATTAGACAGATGTAAAGATTTTACAATACTATTTCCTAATATTTTTCTTGATATCTCTCCACGCCTCCCATTTAAAATGTTAGTTTTCTCCTTTTCTGTCTTTCACTTCCTCCAACTGGCAACCTGCTCCCAAGGCTCGCTCAATCTCACTTTGTAAATGGTCTCATCAGGTTTGTAACAGATGCTCCGAGCAACTTGTTCTCCAATCTTTTTCCTCCCTCCCACTGGGTACATAAGTAGCGTTCGCTTTGCAACTATCCCTGAGCACTCTGCAATTTTAACTTGTTTAAGTGAAACATCTAAGATCAGACTTCCTATGCTGAGTGGGATACAGTGAGATTTATTAAAATAGTCCTCAAAACTAAGCAGCTGCTTAGACATGCACAGAAAGAGAAAATAATTAAAACCATATAATTGGACCAGATCAAATTCCTTAAAGTATGTTCAGACAAGCCGCTGTACTAGCAAGAAACCTCGGTTGTTCGATGGTTTAAAATTCTCTTGTTACTAGATGATTGTTTACACATCCACTACACAGCCAACTAACTGCTTCTGAGGACTAAGTGGAAGCTATTTCCTCAGCTTCGTTTTGGCTAACCTCCCAAAGACCATTGAGGAAATATCAACACAACTTCCTTTAATAAATCATTGAGTAACTATATGGGCAGAGTCTACAAACAAGGGACCATACTTCAAGCCATTATACAGACCCATGTCACATTGTAGCCCATACATCTTCCTCACTCAGTTAGTATCAACACATCTTAATGACTACTTCTGGCAACCAAGCCTTATTAGTGAGCAAAAACCTTATTAAACGGAGACATCCTGCATTACTGTTCATTTGTCACCCATGAGATCTGAGTCTTTGCAACATATTTTTCACAGCAGGTTACCTTAATATGCCAGACATTATTAAGAAGTTTCTTCAGCTTACGGCTATCATTAAGTGCCCTGCTTCACAAAAACAAAAGAGGAAAAACATCTATATGCAGTTTTGCCCTTTCTACTAACCTGGCATCTGTTGCGTGGTCATACAGTAGCGAGTGACCAGCACTGTCCTGCTCTCTTGGCTAACGGAGGCCTTGAGGGGAAAAACAGGTTAAATGTAATGAAATGATCAGAGTCAGTTGGTTCAGTCCTGTACAGTTTATTGTTGACTACTTGATACAAAAACAAATGTAGTGTACAAAGATAAAAGCATTTTTATGATTATGTCTGGAATTACTAACAAAAGCTCCTAGAGGCAGATTATTGGCATCTGGCCAAACAAAACCAATCCCACTTCCCCCCCGAAAAACTAAAGTAATTGTCAATCATAAGGCAATGTGGTGAACGTAACAATGCCTGGCTATGAAAACGATATGACAAAACACTGAACTAAGCATCTAGGAATCTCCCTCCTGGCACAAATGGAATGCAACTCATTCTGTAGTATGCACAACTCATACACAATGAACATAGCAGCCACATATACGGCAAAAACGGTGGCCACATACACCAGTCAGAATGTTGGCGCTATAAAGTATCTTGACCACACTCAAATGGTCAGTTCTCTGCAAATGGGCAACTCCTGAGGTAGCGATGCCCTTTGGTCAATAGGTCCTTGAAGATCAAACCAGAGTCATTTAGTGCTTTGAAACATCTCCATTTTCAAAACTGAGACACCTACCAGCTGGCTTGGTAAGTAGGCTCCTTGATGAAAGCACCAGTTCCCGTCTATAGGCACCTGCTAAACAGGCCTTGTAATGATAAAGTCTGCCATTTAAAAGAACTGCACATTATAGTTATTATGCTATAACCAAAGAATAATTGCATTAAAAAAGGTTGCAAAATGCATTAGGTATAAATCAAGTGAATGACTTTTCTCTGACATTATTGTTACTCTATCCGCAGTCTTATCATACAAGTTGAACAGTCTTGTTAGCTGAAGCCTATGAACTGATAAAGCTGCATCGTGGAGGAGCTTTAGAGCACTGATAAACTTGGCCTAACTGTTCCAATAGCGACTAAAGTAGTAGTGGGAAGACAGGACGTAGCAGTTTCTCTGAAAATCCAGAAGATTTGCACCATTTCCATTTACACATTATCCTTTAAATCAGGGATCTTTGTACACACAATCAATGAAGCTTCAAATTCAAAGAGTGCACCTAACTGCTTCATTTAAAACAAGCTTTACTAATAATCCGTACGATTTTATAGATTCAAAAACCAATTCAATAATCGAGGTCACTGAATTGTGGTTTTGTGGAAGGAGGGATAGATTTGTGGCATATGATCTCAAAAAAAATTTAAAAATCCTGGAATGATCTGTACCAATTATAATAAAGCAAATCAGTGGTCCGGCTTAGGACACGAGCAAAGAGACAGATTTACCTTTAAATAATATCTGGAACTCTCAAATATTTCAATGCGCTTCCCATACAATTAATTACTTTGAAGTGCAATACCTGTTAGGTAAACAAACATGGCAGCCACTTTGCACACTGCAAGGTGCTACAAACAGGAGCGAGGTAAACAGGTCATTTGTTATTGCTAGTGTTAATTGAGGGAAGAACGTTGGCCAGGACACTGGGAGAACACCTTGCTCTTGGAAAGGGCCAAGAGATCTTAATCGTCCACCTGAGCCACCAAAGTTCAAAATCTAACCCAAACAACGGCACCTCCAACTATGCAGTATTCCCTCAGTATGGCATGTCAGCAATAGATTATGTGCTTAAGTCCTGGAGTGTGACTTGAACTCACAACCTCCTGACTTCTGTGCAAGATTACCATCAATTGAACTAAGAAGAAGAACCTGCATTTATACAGCATCTTTCACGACCTTAGGACAAAGACTAGGCTTAAGATATTGAAAATGTGGAAGTAAATGACCAAAAGTGCAAAGATAATAAATGTATGAAATGTTAATAACCTCACAGCACAGCTATCCTTCTAGATGCTACAGTGCACAGTGTGTTTAAGGGAACTCATGGCATGTCTGAATCTCACTCTTTCAATACATTGAATTACGAGGTTTAGCTACAGACTTTCACATTTCAGCCTATAACATTTTGTAAAAAGCGCACTTGCCAGTACTAAACCTATGATGTTTTCAACCTGATAAAAAATAATTCAAGGATTAAATCTGTCTGTCACAGATCAATGAGTAAGCATTTCAGCTGCATCTGTTGCAGATTGGCAAGTAAATGGGTAACTATTAGTTTACTTTGGCCCTTCGTCAAAGTTTAAAAAATAATGATGGGGATGGGAATTACCACCATTAACTGTGTTCACTTATCAGTGAACTTGTCAGCAGGGTTGCCACTTGTAACACAAAGCAATTGTGCCAATTAGCTGGATTGGATAACGATCATGGTGTTTAATTCAGTTGGCATTTTGGGTCTTTGTCAGCATTATATTTTTACTTGGTTGGCAAATTAGAGAAGGTTGGTGTACTGGCTTTGTTTTTGCTGCATTTAACCCAACGCTAATAGATTATTTTATTTCAGGGATTCCATTGGGCAGCACTGTTGGCTGTACCTTCACCTCATTGATGACCATTTATATGATGTAAACGCACCAAAATCTGCCACTTGGAGGAAAGGGATTACATGCCTGTGAAAGCTTGAGAATGTGTAGCAATAATACAAGAAGGTTTACAAACTATATAAAAACCGTAAAAAGATTCCCATTGTAATCAAGTATCAGTACAAATAGGCAAGATAGAAAATATATCTGATTACAATAGAGTGATAAAGAAATTCCATGCAAGTGAAGACCGCTTCCTCTTCTGTTTTGCCATAAACTCATACAGTCAGCATTGCATCCAAGAGATATCAAGAGTGTCTGCAGCCTCGAGACTTGCACCACACCCTATCCCTACAGAGAAAAACACAATGGCATTACTAACTGACAGCAGCTTTTAAAGGAGTTTAGACAGGGGGAAACAATTGTGTATTGCATTTATCCCGCAACTAAGAGGAGACGAGATAACCCTGGAAAGAGATTATGAAGTTCCTCCTCTCAGGATCAATAATTAATACAACCCACAGATCCTACTGTATATTCACGATATACCACAGCTATTATACATTTTATACCAAAGTCTCCCATAGTAGATTTATGTATGTCACAGGTACCACACACAATTTTCTACAGCAACCCTACCAATGCATTAAAATTAATACATCCATTTAAAAGTAATTTTTCATTTTCTGAACTCTTACAAATGCTGGAAAGTTCATTATAATGTCACTAGCTATAATATTATATCATAACATTACTGAACAGATACTGAATTACAGTGTGAACACCCAGAGGGAAAGGAGTCACAAAATCTTTCGGCACAGTTAAGGGGTTCAGACAAAAGTACCTACAAAGGTCCCCAGAAATTTATGTTCGATTCTGGGCACCGCACTTTAGGAAGGATGTCAAGGCTTTAGAGAGGGTGCTGAAGAGATTTACTGGAATAGTACCAGGGATGAGGGACTTCAGTTATGTGGAGAGACTGGAAAAGTTGGAGTTGTTCTCCTTAGAGCAGAGATGGTTTAGAGGAGATTTGATAGAAGTGTTCAAAATCATGAACAGTTTTGATAGAGTAAAGAAGAAACTGTTTTCAGTAGTAGAAGGGTCGGCAACTAAAGGACACAGATTTAAGGCGATAGGCAAAAGAACTAGAGGCAACATGGGGACATTTCTTTTTAAACGCAGCGAGTTGCTGTGATCTGGAATGCACTGCCTGAAAGGGTGGTGGAAGCAGATTCAATACTAACATTTAAAAAGGAATTGGATAAATACTTGAAGGGAAAAAATTTACAGGGCCATGGGGAAAGAGCAGGGGAGTGGGACTAATTGGATAGTTCTTTCAAAGAGCCGGCACAGGCACAATGGGTCAAATGGCCTCCTTCTGTGCTATATCATTCTATGATTCCGACGATGCAGAATCTTGAACACACATCCATCCATTGTATTTTCTATAATGGGTCGAAATGAGGACACTCCCGCATAATGTGCATGTCCAGTTTGTGTTTTTGATACATCCAGTTCCAATTCTTATTTCTAGGCAACAATTCTATTTTTTTTTTTAAATTAATTCCATTTCTGCTTTCCTCTCCTGAAGGTGACATGTCATGCTGGGCTATAGTTCTACAAGTTCCATCTGCTCTCTGGCCAGAGAGTCTAGAAAGCGAGTGTCATTGATGCTATTCAGCCTTGGGGAACATCGCAGTTGAGCATGATTCTGTCGTCACCTTTTATCCACACACTCCACAACAATCAGAAATAACGTCCCATGCATATTTTTTCTTCTTCTTTGCCTAATTTTAGCGTCCGTAAAATTGCTTTGACTGAGATCGACTAACTTAAAACACCGACTGAGGATCAAATTTCCTGGGTCTACATTTCAGTTCCACACTGAAAAGTGCACTCAGCAATCGAGTCTTAAGGGAGAACTCAATGCTCACTATTTTAATGAAGCTCCATTCTTGGTCACTTTCACTTGTTTTTCGGATACCCATGAGGGAGCAGAAATGGAACCTGCTTCTAGGTATCCAATACATTTCAGGAGCTAGATGGTGCATGAATGTGCCTCAGAGAGACTCACCCTGTTTTCCAATCTTTCCACCTGGAGACACTACAGCCTGGTGCACAAACTCTCTCCCCCACCCTGGCTGAGATCTGCTAATGCAGCACTGACTGGGGAAGGAACCACTGATAGTTTAGTTACGCATTGCCTCCTACCAAGTCTCCTAGAGCCCACAAACCAGCAGGCTTGTTGGCTTCGAGGTATGATTCTCACTTCAGGGTTGTTGGTTAAAATATGCGAGAGGACTGGGTTCAAATCCTGGATGAGCTCCAATGTTTTGGCAAAAGAACCAGAGAGGAGAGGAGAGGTTTTTTTATGCAGTGAGTTATGATCTGGAATGCGCTGCCTGAAAAGGAGTGGACACAGATTCAATAGTAACTTTCAAAATGGAATTGGATATATACTTGAAAAGGAAAAATTTGCAGGGCTATGGCGAAAGAGCAGGGGAGTGGGACTAACTGGATAGCTCTTTCAAAGAGCTGGCACAGCTACCGATGAGCCGAAGGCCCCCTTCTATGCAATGAAGTGAAACAAAGGGGAGTTTATATTCAAAGTTCAATTTAAAAAAAGCCTTAAATATAAAGGTTAAATAAAAAATTTTAAATCTCCATTCACAAAGGGTTTTAATAACTAGACTAGTGTCATTGAATCTCAAGTCACAGGTCTCTACATTTCTATCCTTTTTCCGATGATGAGCTCCTTTTAGCTCATTCCAACTTTTTTTTAATTTTGCTTATGGGATGTGGGTGTCGCTGGCAAGGCCAGCATTTATTGCCCATCCCTAATTGCCCTCGAGAAGGTGGTGGTGAGCCGCCTTCTTGAACCACTGCAGTCCGTGTGGTGAAGGTACTCCCACAGTGCTGTTAGGTAGGGAGTTCCAGGATTTTGACCCAGCGACGATGAAGGATCGGCGATATACTTCCAAGTCAGGATAGTGTGCGATTGGAGGGGAACTTGGAGGTGGTGGCGTTCCCATGCGCCGGCTGCCCTTGTCCTTCTAGGTGGAAGAGGTCGCGGGTTTGGGAGGTGTTGCCAAAGAAGCCTTGGTGAGTTGCTGCAGTGCATCTTATAGATGGTACACACTGCAGCCACGGTACGCCGGTGGTGGAGGGAGTGAATGTTTAAGGTGGTGGATGGGGTGCCAATCAAACGGGCTGCTTTGTCCTGGATGGCGTAGAGCTTCTTGAGTGTTGTTGCAGCTGCACTCATCCAGGCAAGCGGAGAGTATTCCATCACACTCCTGACTTGTGCCTTGTAGATGGTGGAAAGGCTTTGAGGAGTCAGGAGGGGAGACACTCGCCGCAGAATTACCCAGCCTCTGACCTGGTCTTGTTGCCACAGTATTTATGTGGCTGGTCCAGTTAAGCTTCTGGTCAATGGTGACCCCCCAGGATGTTGATGGTGGGGGATTCGGCGATGGTAATGCCGTTGAATGTCAAGGGGAGGTGGTTGGACTCTGGCTTGTTGGAGACAGTCATTGCCTGGCACTTACTCATAATGGTAAATTGGAGAATGATGCACAAGATTAACTGCTTGCGGTAATTGCCGTCTTCACCACTTGGTCGGCAAACCGGCAGAGTGGATCGGCTGCCCGTTATAGAACCCGCCAGTTTTCAATTTCCATTGAGATAAGTGGAAATGAAAATTAGGCGGGTCTATAACGGTCATGTGATCCTCTTCGCTAGTTCACCGACCAAATACTGAAGGCGAAAATTACACTCCGTCAAGGCCTTGGAGAGGTTGCAGAGGAGATTTACCAGAATTACACCAGGGATGAGGGACTTCAGCTATGTGGAGAAAAAGGGGGGCGTATGATAGATGTCAGGTTGAGAATACAAGTGAGAACCAGGCTGAATATAGAAAGTTCAGAGGGGAAGTGAAAAAGGAAATAAGAGGAGCAAAGAGAGAGAGTGTATGAGAATAGACTGGCAGCTAACATAAGAGAGAATCCAAAAGTCTTCTATAGGTATATAAATAGCAAACGGGTAGTAGGAGGAGGGGTGGGGCCAATTAGGAACCAAAAAGGAGACAGAGGGCATGGCTGAGGTACTAAATGAGTACTTTGCATCTGTCTTTACCAAGGAAGAAGATGCTGCCAAAGTCAGTGTGAAAGAGGAGGTTGTTGAGATACTGGATGGTACTAGAAAGGCTGGCTGCACTTAAAGTAGATAAGTGTCAGCTGTGGCTCAGTTGGTTGCACACTCGCCTCTGAGTCAGAAGGTTGTGGGTTAAAGTCCCATTCCAGGGACTTGAGCACATAAAGCTAGGCTGACACTCCAGTGCAGTGCTGAGGGAGCGCTGCACTGTTGGATGGTGCCATCATTCGAATGTGACGTTAAACCGCGGCCCCGTCTGCTCTCTCAGTTGGACATAAAAGATCCCATGGCACTATTTTGAAAAAGAGCAGGGTGTCCTGGCCAATACTTATCCCTCAACCAACATAACAAAACACAGATTATCTGGTCATCATCACATTGCTGTGTGTGGGAGCTTGCTGTGCGCAAATTGGCTGCCGCGTTTCCCACATTACAAGTGACTCCACTTCAGAAGTACTTCATTGGCGGTAAAGCACTTTGAGATGTCTGGTGGTCGTGAAAGGCGCTATATAAATGCAATTATTTCTTTCATTTATATGTCACCAGGACCAGATGGGATGCATACTAGGATGCGGAGGGAAGTAAATGTGGAAATTGTGGAGGTACTGGCCATAATCTTCCAATCCTCCTTAGATACAGGGGTGGTGCCAGAGGACTGGAGAATTGCAAATGTTACACCCTTGTTCAAAAAATGGTGCAAGGATAAACCCAGCAACTACAGGCCAGTCAGCTTAACCTCGGTGGTGGGGAAGCTTTTAGAAATGATAGACCAGGACAAAATTAACAGTCACTTGGGCAAGTGTGGATTAATTAAGGAAAGCCAGCACGGATTTGTTAAAGGCAAATAGTGTTTAACAACAACAACAACTTGTATTTATAGAGAGCCTTTAACGTAGTAAAATGTCCCAAGGCACATCACAGGAGTATTAAAAGACAAAAAATTTGACACCGAGCCACATAAGGAGAAATTAGGGCAGGTGACCAAAAGCTTGGCCAAAGAGGTAGGTTTTAAGGAGCGTCTTAAAGGAGGAAAGAGAGGTAACGAGGCGGAGAGGTTTAGGCAGGGAATTCCAGAGCTTAGGGCCTAGGCAACAGAAGGCATGGCCACCAAAGGTTGAGCGATTATAATCAGGGATGCTCAAGAGGGCAGAATTAGAGGAGCGCAGATATCTCGGGGGGTTGTGGGGCTGAAGGAGATTAGAGAGATAGGGAGGGGCGAGGCCATGGAGGGATTTGAAAACAATGATGAGAATTTTGAAATTGAGGTGTTGCTTAACCGGGAGCCAATGTAGGTAAGCGAGCACAGGGGTGATGGGTTAACGGGACTTCACCCAGAGCGTTGTAGGGCTGGAGGAGGTTACAGAGATAGGGAGGGACAAGAGCGGAAACCTGATTGGAGGGATTCAAACATGGAATTGCGAGAAAGATGGGCACGGATTTGGGAGGCGACAACACGTTCAGGGACTTGAGAGGAAAGGGACTTACTTGATTGAGATTTTTGATGAGGTAACAGAGGGTTGATGAGGGCAATGTGGTTTACCTGGACTTCCAAAAGGCGAAAGTGCCACATAATAGGCTTGCCAACAAAGTTGAAGCCCATGGAATAAAAGGGACAGTGGCAGTATGGATACAAAACTAGCTAAGTGACAGGAAACAGTGAATAGTGGTGAATGGTTGTTTTTCGGACTGGAGGAAGGTATACAGTGGTGTTCCCCAGGGGTCGGTACTAGGACCACTGCTTTTCTTGATATATATTAGTGACTGGGACTTGGGTGTACAAGGCACAATTTCTAAATTTGCAGATGGCACAAAACTTGGAAGTAGTGAACAGTGAGGAGGATAGTGATAGACTTCAAGAGGACACAGACAGGCTGGTGGAATGGGCGGACACGTGGCAGATGAAATTCAATGCAGAAAAGTTCAAAGTGATACATTTTGGTAGGAAGAACGAACAGAGGCAATATAAACTAAAGGGTACAATCCTAAAGGGGGGTACATGAACAGAGAGACCTGGGGGTATATGTCCATAAATCATTGAAGGTGGCAGGGCAGGTTGAGAAAGCGGTTAAAAAAGCATACGGGATCCTGGGCTTCATAAATAGAGGCAGAGTGTACAAAAGCAAGGAAGTTATGATGAACCTTTATAAAACACTGGTTCGGCCTCAACTGGAGTATTGTGTCCAATTCTGGGCACCGCACTTTAGGAAGAATGTGAAGGCCTTGGAGAGGGTGCAGAAAAGATTTGCAAGAATGGTTCCAGGGATGAGGGAGTTACGTGGTTAGACTAGAGAAGCTGGGGCTGTTCTCCTTAGAGCAGAAGGTTGAGAGGAGATTTGATGGAGGTGTTCAAAATCATGAGGGGTCTAGTCAGAGTAGATAGAGAGAAACTGTTCCAATTTACAGAAGGGTCGAGAAACAGAGGACACAGATTTAAGATGATTGGCAGAAGAACCAAAGGCGACATGAGGAAAAACTTTTTTTACACAGCGAGTGGTTATGATCTGGAATGCACTGCCTGAAAGGGTGGTGGAGGCAGATTCAATCGTGGCTTTCAAAAAGGGAATTGGATAAGTACCTGAAGGGAAAAAAAATTGCAGGGCTACGGGAAAAGGGCAGGGGAGTGGGACTAGGTGAAGTGCTCTTGCAGAGAGCCGGCACGGGCTCGACGGGCCGAATGGCCTCCTCCAGTGCTGTAACCGTTCTAGGATTCTATGACTAGAGAAGCTGGGATTGTTCTCCTTAGGGCAGAGAAGGTTAAGGGGAAATTTAATACAGGTGTTCAAAATTCTATGGGGTTTTGATAGAGTAGATAGGGAGAAACTGTTTCCACTGGCAGGCGAGACAGGAACCAGGGGACACAAATTTAAGATAATTGGCAAAAGAAGCAGGAGGGAAATGAGGATAACATTTTTACGCAGCGAGTGGTTATGATCTGGAATGCACTACCTGAAAGCATGGTAGAAACAGATTCAACAGCAACTTTCAAAAGAGAATTAGATATATACTTGAAAAGGAAAAATTTGCATGGCTATGGTGAAAGAGCAGGGGAGTGGGACTAATTGGTTTGCTCTAAGAGCCGGCACGGGCACGATGAGCTGAATGGCCTCCTTCTGTGCCATATGATTCAAAAATTTTATATCCCTCGTTACTTCCAAGAAAGACTAAAATTACTGGAATTTCAATTCCGCAGCGGAGAATAATGGGATCGCTGCTGCAGTTTTTATCTGAAGCAAAACAACAACAAAATTAGCTTAGTGAGCGTTCCACAATTCCACTGACAGCCCATCCTGTCAGTCAAACTTGCATACAGTCATTATCTACAGATAAAATAACCCAAACCACCCACACTAAAAGGAAGCTGCTCAGAGATACAACTGTCAAGAGCTTGTAATATGGAGCATGCTGAAATGTAAACACCCCCCCCCACCCACCAAAAAAAATTAAGGAAAAAAAAAATCAGACATATCTGCGGGTCCATTTGACCCCTGGCCAGCCTCAATTCGAATTCCACAGAACCACACAACAGCCTGATTGGACAGCTTGAAAAACATGCCGAGGTGGAAGCAATTAAACAGAAGCAGTGGGAGGATTCTTTGGGGCATTGTTTAAAATACAGCCGACAGAGTTTCCCCATTTTCTCCTAAGTCTCATATTTTCACATACATTCCTGTCCTAAATTAGAAACTCTGCGGTAGAACTGCACAATCCTAAACATTTATGAAAAAAATAAATCATTTTTCGCTGCGGTCTTCCAGCTGTTGCTTCTTTGACTGTGCTTTGCAGTCGGACTTCATTCAACCAACAACAGGACAAAATGTTCCACAGTGAAGACCTAGCTGTGCTTGTTGATCTGGTCAAGAAAGCTCCCACATTAACCCTTTGCTGTTAAGCAGGCGTTTTCACAAAATGGTCACGAAATAAAGACGGTCCTTAATGACGAGAACAGTCTCACTACGGCCCTGAAATTCCAGGGGCTTTCACCCTCGTCTCCTACCCTGCAGAAATGGCATCAATGGTTAAAGATGGTCGTTTACGTTTTTCTCTGGAGGGTACGAGCCATCTCCTGTTGAAGTTAAAGTGGGAGAGCGCGAGAATCCCAGTGGAATTTCCAGGCCTTTGTATTTATATAGAGAAACTTTGAGGATTCTTAGGGAAACGAACCCTGGCAAGAGTGCTCATGAATAATGTTTCTGCTCATGAGAGATGGATTCAGGTGGAAGATCATTCAGGTGTGTGGACACCCAGAAGCTAGCTTCATGTGAGGGATCGTTCAGGCATGTGGACACCCAGGAGCTGGTTTCATGTGAGGGATCGTTCAGGTGTGTGGACACCCAGGAGCTGGCTTCATGTGAGGGATCATTCAGGCATGTGGACACCCAGGAGCTGGCTTCATGTGAGGGATCGTTCAGGTGTGTAGACACCCAGGAGCTGGGTTCAGGTGAGTGAGAGGTTGCTCAGGTGCAATTCCATTTGTTTAACCCTGACAGCTAGCCTCTAATTACATAACTCCGATACCCTTTCAATCCCAGAGATAGGGGATGAGCGAAGATCACTAACGGCTCTTACCTGTAAATATAAGCAGAACTGGTTCATCACTCAGTGCCCGTCTCCATTATCTGCAGGCTTCATTCGCATCTGTGCCTGCATCTGAGCGATCATTTCCTGCATTCGGCGCAACTGAGGAGAAAATAATTAGGCATTTAAGTTATGATATTATTACTGCACAGATCACTGCAAACACTTGTGCAATTGTGACATTGCTCCCTTTGTGCATCAATACAAAACACCCTAATCATTAAAAAAAAAATACAGCAGCAAAATATGAGGCAGTGTGCTGTATATCGTGTACAGACACATACTGTACATTATTAACCAAGCAGTTATTTCATTAGTAAATTAATTATAATGGTACATTTTAGTCTGAGTTATAAACACCACCTCTGATAAAAACGGCCCTCAATACAAGGCTCCGGGTGAGAACAGAACAGTATTTTTCTGACTTTTTCAGAATACATTTTATGTTCCATCTGACGCTATTCACTGATGCACATACTCTTTATAAACATTAAAGGGCGACGCTATAATGAGGATGGTGGGAGTGGGGGGGGAGGCGGGAAAGTGTACAGTCTCAGAAAGATCCTTTTACACTGAAACGGAGCACTATGCATCCTGTGCAGTACACAGCACACAGTCGATGCTTTTAAAGGGCTCAAAATAGTTCTGTGGAGTAGATTAGCAGTTCTAATGGATTTGGATAAGCAGCTTCTAGACTGTAGCTCCTGTCTCAAGCAGAGGTTTACAGATCACAGTGTGCCAGTAATGCAGGCCTGAGACCTCAGTGCAGTTAGTCCATGTAACAGGAGGAGGCTTGTGTGCTGTTGACATTTATTTTCCGAACCACTTCAGGCACCCCTCAAGCAGTCCACATGACATTCTCTAAAATGTCATGTTCAGCTTTCAGTTTGTTATGCCCATCACTGACGTGTCCTTGATGGGTGGGGTCATGTTGATGAGTGGCTGCTTATTCTGGGGCACAAATCCCAATACTTTATACATTAATAAAATGCTGTGGAGATTCTGAACAGGATTGTGAATGCATGTCACAACTTCTGCTCAAAATAATTCATGTTAAGTCCCAAACAATTGCCCATTATACTTGTGGTCCCAGATGGATTGAGTGCATCTGGAAGCATGTGGAGATGCAGTCGATGTTACTTAGTGAAATTATCTGAACTCGCACGGAGATGCAGTCTTGGTCATTATGTTATGCTGATAGAACTGGTGTCTGAGCTTGTGGGAAAATGCAGTCTTGGGTTATTCAGATTGAATGGATGCTCACAGGTCATCTCAACATACTGGAGTAGGTAGTTACTGTGTGTCTGTAACCGGATATTGTTGAGGATGTGCTGAGTACCGGTCAGTCTCCAGCTTTCCTCAGCATTCATACTCTGACAGTGCTGTGCCATCCAGTGGCAAGCACTACCAATCACTTCAGCCACTCTCTCCCTCCCTCCCCCCGACCCCACACCCGCCCCTTCCTGCAGGGCTGCTGAACACTCACAATGAAATTAAATTCCAGACCACTGACTGGGAATATTTAATTCTGTCCTCAGCAGGCAAGCCTGTACAGCCAGTGAGGAGTAAAAAAAAATGCATTCTCGGGGAAAGCTTTCTGAGTAATTACACGTTGCACAGACCAGAACAAAGCAGAAATGGAATGGACAGGCTCATCAGGCCTGATATCAGAGACATAGCAAGATTAGATATATTTTCTGCAGATGGAATGGAAGATTAGATAGGTACAGAATGATGAAATCAAAGGCAAGCCAGAATGATTGACAGAATTGCAGCACAGCTACTAGAGACAGGGGGGCACAGCTACTAGAGACAGAGCGCGTGTTTGCACACCAGCTAGACACCAAACAAGAAGGGTTTTTTTTACAATCAAAGCTGAAGGAGAAGCAATGCCTGCGTAAGGGAAACATGTCCTCAACAGGGTTTGTTCCAGGAGGTTCAATGCATTGCTGTTGAGAGATCCCTTTGAATGGCTGGACTGAGAAATGCTGAAATGCAAAGGGCTATTGGCACCCTACGATTCAAACATCAGGTAAAATCTGGGTGTTCAAATTTATGCCCATCAGCCATTTGCAGCCCATGAGCTCTGCCCATTTAGTTCACAAAGCCTTCGTGACTCTTTCTATTTTGCATTTAAATTTCTTAAGCCTCAGTCTTGCACCGTTACATTTCTTACGCCACTCGTCTTTCCCGTTTGAATTTTATGGATCCGTTTGTTTTGAAAGAGCTGCTCTCTCACGGATAGATTGAGGATTTGTCCCTCAAATGAGGGAACAGCATTGTTGTTTTAAATAAAAAAAATTGGTGTTATAATCATTTATATGTATCTTCATGGTGCGCCATGGTCTACAAGGAGAAACGGTTCAGACACCTGCAGGAAACCCCTGCAGAATTCAGAGCCCCCATCTATAATGGGTCGATTACAGTTGTACTGACTGCACAGCTCTGACACTTGGTCACACCAACTAAACTGAAGTGAGGTATTTTCTACCCTTGCACTCCATTCCAAAAATAATTTAACACAACAGAATATTACCTTCACTTTGCAGGTAACATTACATTCAGAGCCCACAGTGGTACTGAGGTTGCTGGAGCAGATCAGACTCCATTCATTCTATGCAATTTAAAAACACTTTGGTGGAAAGGTTGCTCTCAGATCAGGTACAGCAATGGTTTAAATTAGAGTAAAGCACCATCTACAAAGCCCCCAAAGCACCTTCAACCAAAACTTTTGCATCAGTGTGGCATTTCTGTGTCATGTACCAGCTGCCCTTGCGACCTTTGAGTGAGATTGCCAAGATGTAGAAAATTCACAATATATATCAATGATTTGGATGAGGGAACCAAATGTAATATTTCCAAGTTTGCGGACGACACGAAACCAGGTGGGGTTGTGAGGAGAATGAAAAGAGGCTTCAAGGCAATTTAGACAAGTTGAGTGAGTGGGCAAATACATGGCAGATGCAGTATAACCTGGATAAATGTGAAGTTATCCACTTCGGTAGGAAAAACAGAAAGGCAGAGTATTATTTAAATGATGAGAGATTGGGAAATGTTGATGTACAGAGGGGCCTGGGTGTCCTTGTACACCAGTTACTGAAAGCAAACATCCAGGTGCAGCAAGCAGTTAGGAAGGCAAATGGTATGTTGGCCTTCATTGCAAGAGGATCTGAGAACATGAGCAAGGATGTCTTACTACAGGGCCTTGGTGAGACCACACCTGGAGTACTGTGTGCAGTTTTGGTCTCCTTACCTAAGAAAGAATATACTTGCCATAGAGCGAGTGCAGTGACAGTTCACCAGACTGATTCCTGGGATGGCAGGACTGTCGTATGAGGAGAGATTGGGTCGACTAGGCCTGTATTCACTAGAGTTTAGAAGAATGAGAGGGGATCTCATTGAAATGTATAAAATTCTGACAGGGCTAGACAGACTGGATGCAGGGAGGAAGTTTCAGAACGAGGGGTCACAGTCTCAGGATACAGGGTAGGACATTTAGGACTGCGATGAGGAGAAATTTCTTCACTCAAGAGAGTGGTGAACCTGTGGAATTCTCTACCACAAAAGGCTGTGGAGGCCAAGTCACTGAATATATTTAAGGAGAGAGATAGATTTCTAGACACAAAAGGCATCAAGGGGTATGGGGAGAGAGCGGGAATATGGTATTGAGATAGAGGATCAGCCATGATCATATTGAATGGCGGAGCAGGCTCTGAATGTCCGAATGGCCTACTCCTGCTCTTATTTTTCTATCTCTGATCCAGGCACAATTCTGCACCAAATACAGAATTTAAATAGACCAGATCCTGGACCATTCCTGTTCATTATACAAAACTTCACAGGCCTCTGGAAAGTAAGTGTAAAGCTGCCACTACAAGGTGTGCAACATCAGCCTAGACCATCCCGACTTGAACATATATCATTGTTCCTTCATCGTCACTGGGTCAAAATCCTGGAACACCCTACCTAACAGCACTGTTGGCTAGCTCCACAGGAAGGCAGGAGTACACGTGGTGGAGGATCATCTTTCCCAAGTTAACAGTATAATAAGTGTTGAACACTGTCATTTTCCTGTAGACTGTGTTCCAGAACGGGTGATTGAATGGACATTTACGATAAACAAACTGTCTTAATATGCTGCTTCATTTTGCCTACACAGGGACAAAAAATCTTAAAATAACAGATTACCCTCACTTTGCAACAGTTCAGATGCAGGTAACAGTACATTCAGAGCCCACATTGGTATTAAGGTTACAAGAGCAGATCACAGGCTGCAGTCATTCTATGCAATTTAAACAGTTCAGTGGAAACGTGCGACAGATCAAGGGCATTGCTGCACACAGCAAGGGTCGGAATTTTAATTTTGAAGTTGTTTTTGTCTTCATCGATGAATGCCAGTGCTTTGCAGCTGGTAGAGTAAGGAAAGCTTGTGGTTGGAAAGTGAAACAGAGACATACACCTGCAGAGCATATGTGGAAGAAACCTTTCCAAAATACCACGAGTTAACGGGACAATTTCCAGACACGCAGACAATGCCTGTAGTCAGCAGGAGCCTGCCAGTGCACCAGGAGATCAAATGGTGCAGTTACCTTACAGTTCAGATAATGGCTGCAATACTGAAATGTAGATGAAGAAACATTGCTGCTGCTAGTATAAAGAACAGCAGGAATTTGGTATTTGCATTGCTGGCCTGTACAAACCTCCTCCACCCTTTGGGGAAGAAAAGTTGCAACCACAACTTTTAAACAACTGCGCAAGTGCAGGATTGCTCCAATGCCATTGCTCATCGATCACCACCCACACTGTGCAATCCTCCAGCGATATAAACAGTCCACAGCACCAGGGGCCATGCATACAGAACTGCTTCTACTTGAAGCAATCGCTATAATATAAAGACAATGTCAGTTTCTGTGCAAAACAACCCAGAAAGCCTGCATTACAAGATCTAACTGTATATCTACAGTATAAAACTCAGGCAGGTTCTGGCAGTGTGAGATGCGAGCTCCAATCATTGGCATGTGCTAGGAAAAGATGCAATATAAAAACCCTGCTGAATTCAATACAATCACACAGTGATCACCCCTTAACCAACAGAACAAATGGAACTCCGTACCGTTAAACATACGTACAGGCTAGCAGCCTTGAAGAAACACGAGGCTAACATTACTTTAGCCTCCTTTACACTACGGAAGAGCACCAGAGGCAATCCTGTTGTGTGAAGGACCTGATGCTCTTGCTATTGCAGCTGCAGAAACATCTTTCAAGCAGGGGTTTTGCACGATGCCTTTGATAGAAAGTCCCACTGGCTGTAAAGCTATAGGACACCTGTTAGTCATATTTAGGTCAGGTCCGCCATTGTGTGTCTGGCTGCGACCTCTAACCACCCCAGACTGGCACATAATGTTATTTTCCACATTTGCTGGCCTGTGTAAACCTTCCCTCGTCATCAAGAATCATGCATTTGCGGCAACATAAATGGGGCCAATTCAGCATCAGAATGAGTCAACTCAATGAAAGGAACGGAAGGTTTATGGGAACCGTAGTAAGTGCAAGTCTAAGGAATGGAGGATTTGGGTTGGGATATATGGCTGGAGATGATCCCTCAAATTGGTTGTGGGAAGTGTCGCAATGATTTAAAAATGGAGGGTATTGTAATCGAGTTACAGAGACATAGGTAGCTGGCGGTGCTGGGCAAGGACAAAAGGAGACAGCAGTTTGGGATTTGGAGAGGGAGAGGATGCTGGTCAAAGATTTCTGGATTAGCTGAAGTTTGTGAGGAGGTGGGGAGTGCTGTGTAAAAAGCATTTGAGAAGCCAATCCTTGATGTGAAAACACAGGTGAAGGTTTCACCAGTGGGGAGGTATAATCAGCTAATGTCCAGACGGCAGAATGGGCTCTCCTTTGACAATGGAATCGGATGCAAAGTAGAAAGCTCAGTTCAGGCTCAAGGCAAGACGGCACATCATTGGGCTCAAATAAGCAGCCGGGGAAGTCGTTTGACAGTTAATAACCTGTATAGAATAACTGCAAACATGTTAAAGAATAGACTGTTTCTCTGCAGAAAAAGGATTCCAAAGAGAAACTGTGAAGAGTAAAAGCATGAGTAATTGATAACAGATTTTAAAAAATTTTTTTTTATTCGTTTATGGGATGTGGACGTCGCTGGCAAGGCCAGCATTTATTGCCCATCCCTAATTACCCTCGAGAAGGTGGTGTTGAGCCGCCTTCTTGAACCGCTGCAGTCTGTGTGGTGAAGGTACTCCCAGAGTGCTGTTAGGGAGTGAGTTCCAGGATTTTGACCCAGTGACGATGAAGGATCGGCGATATACTTCTAAGTCAGGATGGTGTGTGACTTGGAGGGGAACTTGGAGGTGGCGGTGTTGCCAGATTGCAAGACTAAGCCTTTAACGAAAGTGTAAAGTGATGCGAATTGAATCCTCACTGCATGCAGCAAGATAGCACCATTTTCAACACTGGATTTCATTAGCCTTTTCTATCTTCTTCTGTTGGGGCATCCCCACTAATGGGGCAGGCTCTGCATCACCTCACTGCTTATTGTCCCCAAGGACCCAGTCCTGATTATTTGCTCAGTGGTGACCAGGTCATTGTTTTACATTTTCTCATTCACTGTGGCATTAAGGACACAGCTGGCGTGAAACATAAAGGGATAGACAGCACAATGTCAGCCTCCAGCAAACACCAATCTAATTTCTAAATTACAAACGCCACAAAGGGCCTCTCACGAACAGCAGTTTGCAAGTACTAGTGTGTAGCCCAGCAGCTTTTGAGAATCGCCATTTCCCCTATACATTACTAGCTTCCTGGCTTCACTTCAAATGCACGAATCGAAAGGTTTATCATCAACTGGTAATGTTTTGAACAGGTGAAATTTAGCGTGTTTGTAAGAAAACCACACCAAAGCCAACAGGACCACCCCCTCTAAAAATAAGCCTGGTTACATAAGGGGAACATGTGTGCACAACTGCCTGGTTTCGATTTTGTTAATAATTAAACCATTCATTTCATGTTCTGCACTTGTAATTCAGTATTTTAGTGCATTCAGGTGCCACATCAATTTTCATGCTGCAATGCATTATACAAATTCACGCAAAACAGAGCGTAGAAATTCACTTCTCACACATGAAACCTCTGAAATAGTGCAATTATTGTGAACGGCCCTAAATGAACAGACCAGGTTTACAAGAACAGGAAAATACTAACTTAACTTCAACTTGTTACAACCGAATCAGAACTAATGACTAGTGGTTAGTTTGGGGCGGGGAGGGAGGCAGGGGTAGGGAGGAGGGAGAAGAGAGGGGTCTACCAACCAGTTTCACTCCAGTTCATAAAGCCTTTTAACCCTTTATATACCAATAGACAGTGTTCTCTTCTGTGTAGACATCTCTTTTTTCCTCCCTTCCACTGCAAATGTTCAACTGACGTGCTGCTGAAAAAGCAAAAAACGCTAGAAATAGTCGGTCGGTCAGTATCCAAAAGGAGTAATACAATTAATGTTTTGGCCGTAATATCCAAAACCTTCATCTGTCTTCCTCTCTCAGATGCTGACCGACTTGCAGTGCATTTCTTCCTTTTTTTGTTTTTATTTCAGATCTCCAGCATTCGTGTTTTCTTTTTATTTCACCCTCCAAGTGTCAGCCATGGCTCAGTGGGTAGCACTCCTGGCCGAGTCACAAGGCTGTGGGTGCAACTCCCACTCCAGAGACTGGAGCACAAAATCTAGGCTGACACTCCAGTGCTGCACTGTCGGAGGTGCCGTCTTTCAGATGAGACGTTAAACCGAGGCCCTGTCCGCCCTCTCAGGTAGACTTAAAAATCCCACAACACAATTCGAAGAAAAGCAAGGGGGGGTGGGGATGTCTCCTGGCCAATATTCATCCCTCAACCAACATTTAAAAAAAAAACCAGATGGTCTGGCTTGCTGTGCGCAAATTGGCTGTCGCGTTTCCTTCTCTCTCTCTCTCCCTTCAGAAAACAGAGAAAGTGGTGCAGCACAGAGCCGTACAGAGCAGCTCTGTCAACAGAAACATTTATAAAACCTAGAGTTTCCACAAATCAAAACAAATGCTCGTCCCTACTAAGAGGAGCTGTTGTTTCCAAGTTCGAGTTGGTAAATCAAGGTGTACAAATGCACAGGGACTGGTGTGTGCATTTCTAAAAACGGCACCTAACCAGAGGAAGTCAGCTCCAAACTATTAAAAGTTTTGAAGTTACCCGCGTGATAGGCAATATCAGCCTGAAGGACACAAAGCCCACTAAAATGGTTTGACTAATACCATGCAAACGGCTGCAGGCCAAGAATGCTGTATTTTTACAAGAAAATTATATAGAAATGGTGTTGAACTGCATTGGTCCCGGGTCTTGAGAGACATAGTGCAATGGTTCAGGTGAGCTGCTGGAGCCAATCTAACACAGGTGAAATTAAAGTAACTTTGCAGTCTTGAACACGTCTTACCAGACACCAATGTTCATTTCTCCAAATTCATAAATAGCCAAGGAATAATTATCATTGATTAAAAAAAAGCTAATTGTAGCTCAGTGCATTTATCTTTGTGGTTGCGGATACATTCCCTATTTCAGCGTGCATGAGTGTGTCTGGGAGAGATTCCATCCTCGGGTCACCCGTGAGTATCTCCAATACACGTTCCCCAAGGTGTTTATCTGCAAGCGTCACTAGGAGTAACTCTCCTTGCAGAGATGTTCTATACAGAGGTCAATATTATGATTGGGAAACGTCACCAAGGAGAAAGACTGTGCAATTATGATTCACCCCCCACCCCATGCGAATAATGCGTTCAAAACTGGAAAAACTCCAGGAGAGGCTTCAGCTTTCTATATTAATTGCAATACGGGTAACTGCTGGGAGACTACTGCATTGGAGTGATCTCATTGTTGAGTCTGGAACTATCGTAATGGCCATATAGTAACGTTCTTGAATTTCCTGACAAGAGTTCGAGAGATTAAACTTTCCTCTAACATCATAAAAGCAATGAGCAGTGCTTAGAGGAGGAGGTGGGCTTGGACCTGGAGGTCATATTTCCATGCCCTGGCCTCAGAAATGCTGGGAAGATGGTGGCCCTGTTTGAGAAACCAGCTACCCTGTGGTGAATTGTTTTTTGTTCAAATTTATTTTTAAAACTAATTCCAGGGTATGTTTTGCAAACACTCGAATATTAGGCCATGGTAAGGGCTTAACTTGGAATATTTATTTCACACAATTCAAACAGAACCTCAGCAAACGAGCTTTAAACATGATGCAGAGATGCCGGTGTTGGACTGGGGTGGACAAAAGTGAGAAGTCGCACAACACCAGGTTATGGTCCACCTTCACCTGACGAAGGAGCAGCAGCTCCGAAAGCTTGGTGATTTCAAATAAAACTGTTGGACTATAACCTGGTGTTGTGCGACTTCGAGCTTTAAACAGATATGGAACACTGCAGAACAGTGATCTCAAGTAGGGAGGGTTGATCTCATTAATAATTAGTCATATTTTACTGGTTGTGTTCTAGCAATGAATACAAAAACCTGCTTGTGACATTGATGGAGCACAGTATGTTACAAAAGCACAGAATCCCTGCACAGGGGTGATAATTGAACAGGAATTAGTGCGAGACAGGAAGCAGGCTTATGATGCTGGGCAACTTAGAGTTTGTGCACAACAATGACCAGGGAGGGTGTCAAAAAAAGAGTTAACAGAAGCTGAACCTGCAAGGTGATAAAGGCATGGATGAAGTGGGGATAAGATAGGGGCAAAGACAGGAAATACTGATGAGAGTGTGCATTATTGAGTTAAGCCTGAGTGAGCAAAGAGCCAGGATGGTGGATGGAGTCATGGGCTAAGATTCAAAGTTTTTAAGGGAGCAGGACCCAAAAAGGAGCTGTTCTATTTTGATGACAATGGCTTAGAGAATAGCACAATGAAAGCCGTGGAGTTGAGAGCAGTGGCAAGGAGATAAAACTAGATATTGTAAGTATACGTAGGGAACCCGACTCATAACTTGACAATGTTGACAAAGGGAAGTATATAAATAAGGAACAGGAGGGGACCAAGAATTGATGCTAGGGCACACGACACATGATTGTGCGGGTATGGAAAGAGGAGACTTTGTAGATATGCTGGTATGTACACTGGAATGTATAGACGTCACAGAAGTGGAGCGGCAGTGGAGAGGATAGAGTGGTTGACCGCTGGCTACACTGGAATCTATAGATGCCACAGAAGTGGAGTGGCAGTGGAGAGGATGGAGCAGTTGACCACATTAAAGACCAGAGTGGTCGAGGAGGATGACAAGAAATAAAGCACTTTTGGTGATTTTGACCAGTACTATGGGCTGAGGACAACATTCTTTTTCAGTCAAGAGGCAGCAAACGGAGACAGCATTTATGTTCTCTTTGTCCGTGCTACACCCCTATTAGGAAGTACCAGGTAAAATATCAGCACTTTTTCTACCTTTTCTGTTTCCCTCACTCTTTTCATCAGAGTGTATGCCTAGTCACATTCTACACCTCTGGCTTGTTGTCTGTTACTTTAGATTTTGGTTCGGTAAAGGTAACAAGGGATATGGAGCCAAGACGGGTAAATGGAGTTGAGGTACAGATCAGCCATGATCTAACTGAACGGTGGAGCAAGCTCCAGGGGCCGAATGGTTCTGTTCCTAAGTGCCTGTAAAATCTGTTCACCAGAACCTGTTTCTTTTCTTTGCCAGTTGCTGCTGAATCCAGCACATGAAATACACCTGATCTTCCATGCAGCATTTCCTCTGTCTAGCTGCAGTGCTTTCTTGGCCTCCAGCTCTACCTCACCACCTCTCTCGACCCCTCCACGGTCTCTGATTTGTCACACTGCTTGTTCGACATCCAGTGCTGATGAACAAAAATTTCTTCCAACTAAATATTGGGAAGACTGAAGCCATGGTCTTCAGTCCCCGCCACAAACACCGTTCCCTAGTCACCAACTCCATCCCTCTCACTGGCAACTGTCTGAGGCTGAACCTGACTGTTCGCTACCTTGGTGTTCTATTTGACCCAGAGATGAGCTTCCGACCACATATTCGCTCCATCACCAAGACCGCCTCCTTCCACCTCCGTAACATTGCCCGACTCCGCCCCTGCCTCAGCTTACCTGCTGCTGAAACCCTCATCCATGCTTTTGTTACCTCTAGACTTGACTATTTCAATGTTCTACTGGCTGGACTCCCATCTTCCACCCTACATAAACTTGAGCTCATCCAAAACAGTATCCTAACTCACACCAAGTCCCGTTCACCCATCACCCCTGTGCTCGCTGACCTATGGCAATCGCTCGATTTTAAAATTCTCATCCTTGTTTTGAAATCTCTCCGTGGCCTCGTCCCTCCCCATCTCTGTAATCTCCTCCAGCCCTACAACCCGCCGAGATCGGTGTTCCTCTAATGCTGGCCTCTTGCGCAGCCCCGAGTTTAATCGCTTCACTATTGGCGGCTGTGCTGTCAGCTGCTTAGGCCCCAAGCTCTGGAATTCCCTCCCTAAACATCTCAGTCTCTCTTTCTCTCCTCCTTTAAGATGCTCCTTAAAACCTGCCTATTTGATCAAGCTTTTGGTCACCTGTCCCAACATTTTATTCCGTGGCTTGATAACACTCCTGTGAAGTGTCTTGGGACATTTTACTACGTTAAAGGCGCTAGATAAATGCAAGTTGTTGTTTAGTTAAAGCAGGAGAATTAACTCAGCCTCTCCAGATAGTAAGCAGAAAGACCAACGGTCTTCATGCCTTCTGTTGGGAAGTATGTGGTCCCAGTTTTGACTCCAATTTTTGTGATAACTGAAGAAAGTAATGACAGTAATGACGGACCGCAAAGCATTTAGTTGAAACAGTTCCTCTGACTTCATCTCCCCTCTGCGCACTGGATAGCTTCACACACTGCTGGAGACAACAGAGCTACATAGGACATACGGCACAGAAACAGGTCATTCGGCCCAACCAGTCCATGCCGGTGTTTATGCTCCACTTGAGCCTCCTCCCATTTTTCCTCATCTAAATCTATCAGCATAACCCTCTTCTTCTCCCTCATATGCTTGTCTAGCCTCCCCTTAAATGCATCTATACTTTTCACTTCAACCACTCCCTGTGGTAGTGAGTTCCACATTCTCACCACTCTCTGGGTAAAGAAGTTTCTTCTAAATTCCCTATTGGATTTCTTGGTGACCATCTTATATTGATGGCCTCTTGTTATGCTCTTCCCCACAAGTGGAAACATTCTCTCTGCATCCACTCCATCAAAACCTTTCATAATTTTAAAAGACCTCTATTAGGTCACCCCTCAGCCTTCTTTTTTCAAGAGAAAAGAGACCCAGTCCGTTCATCCTTTCCTGATATGTATACTCGCGCATTTCTGGTATCATCCTTGTAAATCTTCTCTGCACCCTCTCCTGTGCCTCTATATTCTTTTTATAATATGGCGACCAGAACTGTACGCAGTACTTGTAAAGTGTGGTCTAACCAAGGTTCAATACAGGTTTAGCATAACTTCCCTACTTTTCAATTCTATACCTCTAGAAATAAACCAGAGTGCTTGGTTTGGTTTTTTTATGACCTTGCTAACCTGTGTCGCAACTTTTAGTGATGTGTATTTGTACACAGAGATCCTGTTTTTCCTCTACCCCACCTAGACTCGCACCCTCCAAGTAATAAGTGACTTCCCTATTCTTCCTACCAAAATGTAATACCTCACATTTATCTGTGTTGAACTTCATTTGCCAATTATATGCCCATTCTGCAAGTTTATTAATGTCCTCCTGTAACTTGTTGCAGTCCTCCTCAGTATTGACTATCCCCCCAAATTTGGTGTCATCCGCAAATTTAGAAATTGTGTTTTTGATTCCAAAGTCTAAATCGTTAATGTAAATTGTGAACAACAGTGGTCCCAGCACTCATCCTTGTGGAACACCACTACCCACCTTCTGCCACTGTGAATATTTTACCCCGACTCTCTGCTTTCTGTCTTGAAGCCAGCTAGCTATTCATTCTGCTACTTATCCCCTGACTCCGCATTCTATGACCTTGTTCATCAGTCTATTATGGGGTACTTTACATCTGGTTCCTCGCAACGCATGATTGCCACCAGATCCCCTGTTTTATTACGGACAGTGTGCATTGCTGTACAGACAGTTTAACTCATTTGTAATAGGATTTCCTCTCACTTTATGCTTAACCATCTTTTTAGACTCCTGTTCTATAACTCTATTCATTCTCTTGCCATCAATGTCTTCCCTTACTTTATTCTTTCCTATGCTCTCTTTTCCGTTTTTTTTTAATAATTAGGCTGGTTACGTTTCTTGTAGAGCCCTAGACAAAGCTGAGGAATGTTCTAAGTATTTTCAAATGGACTTACTAACAAAGTAAAAAGAATCAGTAAAATAACCACTGCCAAATTCTTGCTTTGCTTTCCCAGAAGAATTCTACTTCTGATCGGTGCAGTGAAAGGCCACGCAGCATACTCGAACTGAACTGATGCAGTTGCCTATTGCCGTGGTTAGCAGTACCCTGTGATCTTTAATATCAGTGCTGGCTTTTCTCAACGCAAGTCGTCCTGGTCCCAAGGCTGCTGTTTTAGTGATTAGTGAAATGGGCAGACACATGGCAGATGCAATTTAATGCAGATAAGTGTAAAGTGTTGCACTTTGGGAGAAACAGCATGAAGATGCAGTATAATCTAAATGGTACTATTCTGAGGGGGGTGCAAGAACAAAGGGACCCGAGGGTACATATTCACAAATCACTGAAGGTGGCACGGCAAGTTGAGAAGGCAGTTAATAAAGCATATGGGATACTTGGCTTTGTAAATAGGGGCATTGAATACAAAAACAAGGAAGTCATCCTAAACCTTTACAAATCTCAGGTTAGGCCTCAGCTGGAGTATTATGTACAATTCTGGGCCCCACACTTCAGGAAGCATATCAAGGCCCTGGAGAGAGTACAGAGGAGGTTTACCAGGATGATACCAGGGATGAGGGAGTTCAGTTATGGGGGGAGATTAGAGAAGCTGGGATTGTTCTCCTCAGAGCAGAGAAGGTTAAGGGGAGACCTAATAGAGATATTCAAAATTATGAGGGTTTATTTTTTTTACATAGAATATACAGCACACAAAATATACAGCACACAAAATATACAGCACATAAACAGGCCATTCGGCTCAATCAGTCCACGCCGGCGTTTATGCTCCACTCGACCCTCCTCCCATCCTTCCTCATCTAACTCCATCAGCAGAACCCTCTATTACCTTCTCCTTCATATGCTTATCCAGCCTCCCCTTAAAAACAGCTCCACTATTTGCCTCAACCACTCCCTGTGGTAGCAAGTTCCACATTCTCACCACTCTCTGGGTAAAGCAGTTTCTTCTGAATTCCCTATTTGATATATTGGTGACTATCTTATATTGATGACCTCTAGCTTTGCTCTTCTCCACAAGTGGAAACACTCTCTCTGTATCCACTCTATCAGAACATTTCATAATTTTAAAGACCTCTATTAGGTCACCCCTCAGCCTTCTCTTTTCAGGAGAAAAGAGACCCAGCCTGTTCATCCTTTCTGATAGGTATAACCTTGCATTTCTGGTAGCATCCTTGTAAATTTTGATAGAGCAAGTAGGGAGAATCTATTTCCTCTGGCAAGTGGGTCAGTAAACAGAGGTCCTAGATTTAAAATAACTGGCAAAAGAACTGGAGGGAAAATTAGGAGAAATTTCTTCACAAAGAGGGTTGTTAAGATTTGGAACGCACTACCTGAAAGTGTGGTGGAATGAGATTCCAAAGTAACTTTCAAAAGGAACTTGCAGCATTATGGAAAAAAAGCTCGGGTGTGGGACTAAATTGGACAGCTCTTTCAAAGAGCCGGCACAGGCACGACGGGCTGAATGGCTTTGTTCCGTGGTATAAGATTCTATGATTTGATTCTATTCTAGAGATGGCTGCAGTAAGTGTTTGTGTTGCAACCTTTGGCAAAAGCCCCCTTTTGGTCATTACTGGAGGAGTGCGTCAGGTTTTGTATATATAAAAAGTGAAATTCTCAGACAAATCAAGTCCTGCCCACAGAGGAAATCCAAAAAGCACTCAAATTAAAAATCGTCAGCCTCTCATCATCTTTTTTATTTTCATCTTAGTATAGTGACCTTGGTGCGCTAATTTCCACCCCCCCACCCCCGCTTTTATTTTGGTGCCAGGTGCTGGTCTCCATTTTCTACCACAAATGTGCCTCATCTTGAGGCATGCAAGCATTTATCACAAACATAAACTAATGATTGAAAACTTCCCTTTGGGCTTGTAGAGTGGATGCTTAAGTTTTCTTAAGGCTGTGTAATTATACCAGCCACAGCACCTCAAACAGAAGTTGCTTTCCAGAGTCACCAAAACCTCCTTAATTTGCAGACACGAGACCCAAATGGTTGGTGCTGTGTACTGCACTGGTACATGGCGCATATGGCACTGAGTGATGAGCAAGGGCAGTATAAACTGTGCCAATGCTATATCCTTACTTGCTTGTGTTATATAGCAGCTGTTGCTCAGAGAAGGAAAACTATAAAGGGTTAGAATACAAAAACATAAGACGTAGGAGCAGGAGTAGGTCATTTGGCCCCTCGAGCCTGCTCCGCCATTCAATAAGATCATGGCTGATCTGATCTTGGCCTCAACTCCACTTCCCTGCCCGCTCCCCATAACCCTTCACTCCCTTACCTTTCAAAAATCTGTCTATCTCCACCTTAAATATATTCAATGACCCAGCCTCCACAGCTCTCTGGGGAAGAGAATTCCACAGATTCACGACCTTCAGAGAAGAAATTCCTCCTCATATCCGACTTAAAAGGGTGCCCCCTTATTCTGAAATTATGGCCCCCCAGTTCTCGATTCCCCCACGAGGGGAAACATCCTCTCTGCATCTACCCTGTCAAGCCCCTTCAGAATCTTATGTTTCAATAAATTAGGTTCTCAACTTGCCGCCCGAGTGTAAAGCTGGCATTTTGGGTGAGCCGCCCGTTATAAAAACTGCCCGCAAGTTGAAAATCTACCCCATAAAATCTGAAGCTGTAATCTGCATCAGCGTAATTAGGTAATAAGTAGTCCAAATTGTGCTGGACGGCAGTCATTTTCTCTGCCGGCACATCTAGACAGGACATTTACTGCAGAAACCCAGGAACGGCTCAGGAAAGGAAGCAAGTATTTGTTTTTTTTGAAAAATTCCAAAAGCCACAGACTGTCAGCTGATTTCCTCCCAACCCATCCAGAAAGTGTTCTGCTGATAAAGGCACATTTCACAACAGCTGAAAGATGCAACTCAGAGGCCCTTACTGTATGAAGCGATTAAAGACGGTTAGGCAAAGTGGCAACGCATTATATAAATGCAGTTATTTTCTTCCTTTCGGGTTGAGTCAGGTACTTCAGTTTATCATAAGTTGAGCCCCATTATGGGAGGATAAAAAACAAGTTTTATGACCTCGCCAATATCCACTCACTTCAATGAAAGAATATTTAACCTTCTATTAAAAATGCTGTTGTAAAAATAAAAATGTCAAAATGAATGATTGCTGCATTCAGCCCATTTTTTCAGTCGTAAAACAGTGTGTGTATTGTATTATATGAAAAGAGGGAAAGGCAGAAGGCGTGTGTGTCTCTGTGTGCATCTGCGTGTAACCCAGGTCTCCGACTTAAAAGGACAGTATCTAACCCATTCACACTTCCCGCACATTTCTCAACATTTATGGTTACAGAAATTGACAACCACAAAAACAGCTCATTAGGGTTCTCCAACTGAAAGAAAAGACTTGCATTTATATAGCGCCTTTCATAAGCATCGGACGTCCCAAAATGCTTTACAACCAGTGAAGTACTGTTGTAAGGTAGGAAGCGCGGCAGCCAATTTGCGCACTGCAAGCTCCCACAAACAGCAATGTGATAATGACCAGATAATCTGTTTTTAGTGATATTGATTGAGGGATAAATATTGACCAGGACACCGGAGATAATTCCCCTGCTCCTCTTCAAAATAGCGCCATGGGATCTTTTATGTTCACCTGAGAGTAGACGGGGCCTCGGTTTAACGTCTCATCCAAAAGACGGCATCTCCAACAGTGCAGCGCTCCCTCAGTACTGCACTGGAGTGTCAGCCTGGATTTTTGTGCTCGGTCACTGGAGTGGGACTTGAACCCACAACCTTCTGACTCAGAGGCAAGGGGACTACCAACTGAGCCACGCCTAACACTTGAGAGAACTGAATAAACTGAATGAACATCATAGTTTAAGTTTATTTCACTGGGGTACTAAAGGCCAGAAGCTTAGGGTGGTTAGGAGCCAGTTAACTCCACAGCAAGATATGCATTTAAACCACACCCCTGCAATAATGTCAGACTCCTGCTCCCTGAGGAAGTCAGCAGCTTGCATGTTTGCGATTAGATTAATCTGAGTGCTCCTCGCAGCCACACACACGCAATCGCCTTGCAGCTAAAGTCCAACTACCACGTGGCAACATGCCAAGCCATGCGAGCAATAAGCACATCCCAGGGCAGAGAGCACAGTAATTAGATTAGAATGGATTCATGCACAAAACAATGGTTTCACTCTAACTGCAGCTATCTGGCTGGATGGCAGTAATCAACTGAACAGATCAACTAGTGGATATTTTTCTTCCTTCATTGGGAGAACCGATGATCCTGAATGACTGTACTGCTCTGATTAAATGACATTTGCAACAGTCTTATGCAACACGCTCTCTCTATCTCTCTGGTATTACAGTCCTCTCGCTCGCTCTCTCTCCGGTACTGCAGCTCTCGCGTTCTCTCTCTCTCGCGCTCTCTCTCTCTAGCATTGCAACTCTCGCTCTCTCTCTCTCCAGCATTATTGCCTATAACTTAAAGTGACACAAGAAGTTCAGGAAAAGGAACTGTCCATTTGCCCACTTGTTCCATGGTATTAACTAAATTATGCCTCTCAGCTTCAACGTTTAAAAATATTATGGTCAGCTCATGATATTATGCTCTGGAGCAGCCTACATCCGAGGACAACAATACAATGCAGGGTGCAGATTCAGGATTGTGGCACGTTCAGGATTGGGTTTTCAACAAAGAACAGCACTGGTTAGAATTTAATAATTATACTACTGAGTTGGAAATTACCATTTTTCTCTCTCCCTCTCACCCCAGTTAAACAATTAATAATTCCTCACAGTGAGCAATTGTTACCTGCTGGATTAACAGGAACTCTATGCAGTTACGTAGTGAATAATTCTTACCATGCTGAACAGGAAATATGACAAAGCTTTAAAGTTCTGTCATAGGCAAAAAAGAAAGGGAGGTGGGGTAGCATTGTTGGTTAAAGAGGGGATTAACACAATTGAAAGGAAGGATATTAGCTCTGATGATACAGAATCTGTATGGGTAGAACTGAGAAATAACAAGGGGCAGAAAACGTTAGTGGGAGTGGTATATAGACCTCCAAACAGTAATACGGAGGTTGGGGATGGCATTAAAAGGAAAATTAGAGAAGCATGCAGTAAGGACACAGCAGTCATCATGGGTGACTTAAATTTACATATAAATTGGGCTAACCAAATTAGTAAAAATACTGTGGAGGAGGAATTCCTAGAATGTTTACGGGATGGTTTTCTGGAGCAATATGTCGAGGAACCAACCAGAGATCAGGCCATCTTAGACTGGGTATTATGTAACGAGAAAGGATTAATTAGCAATCTTGTTGTACGAGGCCCCTTGGGTCAGAGTGATCATAATATGATAGAATTCTTCATTAGGATGGAGAGTGAAGTAGTTGAATCAGAGACTAGGGTCCTGAATTTAAATAAAGGAAACTACGATGGTATGAGGCGCGAATTGGGTAGGATTGATTGGGGAATGTCACTCAAAGGGTTGACGGTGGATAGGCAATGGCAAACATTCAAAGACTGCATGGATGAACTACAGAATTTGTTCATCCCAGTGTGGCATAAGAATAAAACAAAAAGGGTGACTCAACCGTGGCTAACAAGGGAAATTAGAGATAGCATAAGATCCAAGGAGAGGGCATATAAATTGGCCAGAAAAAGCGGTAACCCTGAGGATTGGGAGCAGTTTAGGATTCAACAAAGGAGGACAAAGGGATTAATTAAGAAGGGGGAAATAGAATATGAAAGTAAGCTTGCAGGGAACATAAAAACTGACTAAGAGTTTTTATAGATATGTGAAGAGAAAAGGATTAGTGAAATCAAGTGTAGGTCCCTTGCAGTCAGAAGCGGGGGAAGTTATAATGGGGAACAAAGAAATGGCAGACCAATTAAATGCATATTTTGGTTCTGTCTTCACAAAGGAGGACACAAATAACCTCCCAGAGATGTTGGAGAACATACGGTCTGATGAAAGGGAGGAACTGAAAGAAATCAGTATTTGCAGGGAAATGGTGTTAGGGAAATTGACGGGATTGAAGGCCGATAAATCCCCAGGGCCTGATAATCTACATCCTAGGGTACTTAAGGAAGTGGCCCTAGAAATAGTAGATGCATTGCTGATCATCTTCCAACATTCGATGGAATCTGGAACTGTACCCATGGATTGGAGGGTAGCTAATGTTACCCCACTATTCAAAAAGGGTGGTAGAGAGAAAGCGGGGAATTACAGACCGGTAAGCCTGACATTGGTAGTGGGGAAAATGCTAGAGTCCATTATAAAGGATGTAATAGCTGAGCACTTGAAAAACAGTGACAGGATCGGACAAAGTCAACATGGATTTACAAAAGGTAAATCGTGCTTGACTAATCTATTGGAATTATTTGAGGATGTAACTGGGAAAATAGATAAGGGAGAACCAGTAGATGTGGTGTATTTGGACTTTCAAAAGGCTTTCGATAAGGTCCCGCATAAGAGATTAGTGTGTAAAGTTAAGGCACATGGGATTGGGGGCAAGGTATTGACTTGGATAGAGAACTGGTTGGCAGACAGAAAGCAAAGAGTAGGAATTAATGGGTCTTTTTCCGAGTGGCAAGCAGTGACTAGTGGGGTACTGCAGGGATCGGTCCTTGGACCCCAGCTATTCACAATATACATTAATGATCTAGATAAGGGAACTAAATGTAATATCTCCAAGTTTGCAGATGATACAAAGCTGGGTGGGAGTGTGTGCTGCGAGGAGGATACCGATAAACTCCAGGATGATTTGGACAGGTTGGGTGAGTGGGCAGAAGCGTGGCAGATGCAATATAACGTGGATAAATGCGAGGTTATCCACTTTGGTGTCAAAAACAGAAAGGCAGACTATTATCTGAATGGCAATAGATTGGGAGAAGGGGAAGTGCAACGAGACCTGGGTGTCCTTGTGCACCAGTCGCTGAAGGTAAGCATGCAGGTGCAGCAGGCGGTGAAGAAGGCAAATGGTATGTTGGCCTTCATAGCGAAAGGGTTTGAGTATAGGAACAGGGATGTCCTGCTGCAGTTGTACAGGGCCTTGGTGAGACCACACCTTGAGTATTGTGTGCAGTTTTGGTCGCCTTATCTGAGGAAGGATGTTCTTGCCATGGAGGGAGTTCAGCGCAGATTCACAAGGCTGATACCTGGGATGGCAGGAATGACATATGAGGAGAGATTGGGTCGATTGGGCTTATACTCGCTGGAGTATAGAAGAATGAGAGGGGATCTCATCGAAACATATACAATTCTGACAGGTCTGGACAAACTAGATGCAGGAAGAATGTTCCCGATGGTCGGAGAGTCCAGAACCAGGGGTCATAATCGAAGGATAAGGGGTAAGCCATTTAGGACAGAAATGAGGAAGAATTTCTTCACCCAGAGAGTGGTGAACCTGTGGAATTCTCTACCACAGAAGGTAGTTGAGGCCAAGTCATTAAATATATTCAAGAATGAGTTAGATATATTTCTTAAAGCTAAAGGTATCAAGGGATATGGGGAGAAGGCAGGTACAGGGTACTGAGTTTGGATGATCAGCCATGATCTCATCGAATGGCGGAGCAGGCTCGAGGGGCCGAATGGCCTACTCCTACTCCTGCTCCTATCTTCTATGTTTCTATGTAAGTGAGATCTGCAGTAACATTTAAGGTTTAGTCTTTGTTATCTGGGAATATGATGCAAAGGAAAATCGTACTTTTGAAATTGGACATATCAGTTTGTGCTGTTGCAGCTCGTGGACACCAATGAATATTGGCTCTGAAATTCCTTCCCTACGGGTGAGTACGCCCTGTGTACTCACCCGTAGGGCCAACGGAAGTGCTGGTTTCGCGCATGCACTGTGCATGCGCTGGAAACCGGAACTTCTGTTCTCTTGAAGGAAGGGGTTCGCAGGTCAACCACGTGTGCCGGAGAGGCAGCGCATGCGCATCGAACTTCGTTTTTTTCCTCAGTTGATGCAGTGCGGGTAAGTCCCTAGCAGCTGTGCGTGGAAAAAGCAGGCGCAAGGCCTGCTTTTAACAAGGTAAGAGGTGAAGAAAATAAAAGTAAAACATTTTTTCCACAGGTTTATCATTTTAAAATACTTTAAAGAAAGGGAAGTTTATTTTTAGCCCTGTTAAAAACTTTAACTATTTTTTTCAAAAATTAAAATTTTTGTTTAAAAGTAGTTAATGTATGTAATTTATAGTTATTTTAAAAATGTGATTTCTTAAAAAATTTATTTGAAGTTTTACTTAGGTTTTGGGGCCGATCTCTTCATAGATTTGACAGGTCTTCCTGTCAAATCTATGAAGAGAGATTCCCTGCTCCGATTGGCTTCCCATGGCCCACGTGATCCCAGGGACACTGCGAACTAGCTTCGCCCCTGGGATACGCGTGCCCTGCACACCGGCAGCTGGAGCAGGCACAGGAACGGAATTCTGCGCGGGCCCAGAGCATAACGGTAGGCGCGCTTAAGTGCAGGTCGGGGGCTTGCGCCCGCGGGAAGCCTCCAACCGGAATTTCTGGGCCATTATGTTGCAAGCAAGAAATATCCAGAAGCCGCAATTAAGCCCTACCACAGTGCATCACTGAGAAAGCTCTCACATTTTATTCGTCTGTGACTATCCAGTCCTAGAACAGGATTTATGTGTAAAAGTGTTTCAGTGGTGTAAAGTTCTACAGAATAACTTACCTGTTGTCTAAAAGGAGCCAGATGGACCCCTCTAATCCTGACATTACAAAGTGGGGGAACGAGATACTGGCCGAGTTTCAGGAGAACCAAACAATGTCTATCTGAAGAGGCAGCAGAGAACAGTGCTGCTTTTAACCAACATTGGGGTAATTTATTCTTTTATTTGGGACATTTATGCCAGCTATGCTCATTGTTAAGATACACTGTTAATGGAGATAGGGCAACACCACCCCCCCCAAAATATCCAGCTTTTCTAAAACACAAATGTAAAGAATCCATCAAATAGCAGCGTTCAGTATATGATACCGTTGATAAAGTGGAGGGCAAGTACTTCAGCTGTTATGTTGCCCCCTCCCAAACTCCTTTCCCCACCCCCTTCACCAAAGAACTGCCCCTCCACGCTACTCCATCAACTACCAGATTTTGATTAGGACTGTTCAGGAAAGTACATCTCCTGGCTGAAGGCAAAAAGAAGTTCTGAAAAACAGGGGCGACGGCAACAAGGATCAGCGAGACAGCTGTAAATAATGAAACCCATCGAATTCAGAAATGTTTGCTGCCCTATTGAGGATTATTCAAAAGCAGAAAAGGCACGCAACTTTTTTCATTTTTTTTTTTGCAGATGCTGTGTAGAAGGAATCTATATTTGTTAAGTACCGAAAGAGTTAATGACAATGGCTTCCCTTTTCATTGATCTCTGCATATTCTCCCCTTAGAAACTGATACACTCACCTCAGCCTCCTTCTGCAGCAGCATCTTGTCCTTGTCAACCGTTTCATCTTCCACATTCCTGGCGGCACAAAGAGACAGAGTCAGTAACCAGGACAACTCAAGTGAGGTCACCTCACCTGCCAATCCCAGCACAGCCTCAACAGTGACCTCTCCCCATGACAGCTTTCTCCATGGGGCACTAAGTACGTCAATTACGTACAACTTCCCAGTAACGAACTGGAAATTATTTGTAGATAAACTTGCACGAATGCAGTCATAATCATCATCTCCGCAGTACAATCATACACTGCCAGTCTGCATCCACAAATGGTAGATACAGCGACACAAAAATCTGATCTCAAGCTGAACTTAGCCACCTTATTGAATGAAAGTATTGCATTATTAAAAAATACACTACATCCAGGAGTCATTCCAATAGTAATTTGGGGATTATTATCGTGGTCAACTGTCTCTTCTGGAGTTGACAGCTTGGACTCCTGAATTAAGATTTGTAGCCACTCCCAGCCATTCATTATTCTCTGCATATCACTGAGCCCATATAAAAGCGTGATTGTTATATTTTCGCATCAGTAGACAGCTGTAAATAATGACAAGGGGCACAACATCAGAGCACATGACAGCAAAATGGTGGGGTCTCTGGGCAGAGTAATCCGAGGAATGTGATACACAATGAGCAGCATCACATATACTCAAGTAAGATAATGTAATTTAATGTTATAAAAACAGGAAATACTCAGCAGGCCAGTCAGCATCTGTGGAGAGAACAAGTAAATTAACATTTCAGGTGTGGCCACTTTCTCAGGACTAAAAACATAGGAAATAGGAGGAGTAGGCCATACTGCCCTTTGAGCCTGCTCTGCCATTCAATAAGGTCATGGCTGATCATCGACCTCAACTCCGCTTTCCCGTCCGATCCCCAGGAAATCCATGGAAGAAATAACTGGGGCTTGGAATATAACTTTCCAAAATTTTATGGCGAGGAACATTAGGCCAGAGAACAGAAGGGTGAAAATTGCAGCATTCTTCTTCATAAAAGGAGACTGGGATAAGCCAGGAATTCATAGGCCAGTTAATCTTACTTCATCTGTAATACCTTACCAGCAACTGAACAACATTTAAAAAGGAACAGAATTACATAGAATTTACTGCACACAAACAGGTCATTCAACCCAAATGTTCTATGCCAGTGTTCTGTTCCACACGAGCCTCCTTCCACTCCACTTCATCTAACCCGATCAGCATATCCTTCTATTCCTTATTCTTGCTTCCACGATGCATTATTTCACATTCTCTATATTAAACTCCGTCTACTACAAATCTGCCTATCCTGCTAGCCTGTTCTCGTCTTCCTGCTGTCTTTCACAGTCCTCGTCACAATTTTCCAATCAACCAATGTCATTGGTAAATTTCAATATTATTCCCTCAATTCCTAAGTCCAAATCATTCATACATACAAGTTCAGTGCCAACCTGTGCAACCACACCTTTTTAGTCTGAGAAACTCTCCTTTATCGCTAACCCTTTGCTTTATATCCCCCCAAACACTCCTCTACTCATGTGGCTACATGTCTCTTAATTCCATTTGTCATTATCTTTGCCATAAGTCTTTTATGTGGTACCAGATCAAAGGTATTTTTGCCAAAATTCCATATCCGCTGTATTTTCTTTATCTGTCTGTTATTTCTTTAAAGAATTCTGTAAAGTTGATCAAGCACAACCTGCCATTTAGAAATCCTTCCTAACTGGCCCTGATTAGCCCATGGCTCGCCAAGTATTTAATAATTTCACCCGATGTAGCTTACCAACAACTGAAGTAAGATTTCCTGGCTTATCCCAGTCTCCTTTCATGAAGAATGGCACACTTTTCACCCTTCTGTTCGCTGGCTTAACGTTCCCCGCCATAGAAGTTTGGAAAATGATATTCCGAGCCCCAGTTATTTCTTCCGTGGATTTCCTCGGTGTTCTCAGATGTAAGCCATCAGGTGCTGGTGATTTGTCTCAATTAAGTTTGATTAACTTAAGTCTGAGTAACTTCTTTAGTACCATTTCTCTGAATAATAAGTTCTACACCAACCTCTACTGGCTCTTCAGTGTCAATTGCCACCCCTTCTGAAAACTGAGGCAAGTACTTACTAAGTATTTCTGCTATTCCCTAACTCTCCAATTTAAGCTTGCTTCTTTCATCTCTTAGCAGCTGTATCCCTACCTTGACTATCCTCCATCAATGTGCCTCTCGAAACCTATTTGTTACTCCTTACATTTTTTCTGTTATTTTTCTCTCCATCCCTGTGTGTCTTTTTAAGCTCCCTTTTTGTATTTTTCTGACATATTCTCTATATTTGTCCTGGATTTAATTTTTAATCACCTGTCCTGTTAGTGCTAAATGTTTTTTTTTTAAAGTTTCAAATTTAACCAAATCCTTTTTTTCCCCCCTTACGAGAATATGCTTGATTTGTACCCTTTCTATCTCCTGTTTAAATATTTCCCATTGCTGGGCTATGGTTATATCTGCCATTTCCCCCCTTTCATTTAATCTGGGCAAGGTCCCTTTTTGTCTTGCTATAATTTATATTTTTCCAGTCAAATTTCATTGTCCTCGACTGTTCTCTTTTCTATTAAATTGAACCTAATTATATGGTGGTCATTGTTTCCCAGATACTCCCATCCTTTCAAGTCACCTACTTGCTCTGCTTAAATACCTAGAACTAGGCTAAGTCATGTATCCTTCCTTGTTAGAGGAGCAACAATTATCTGAGGAAACAGTGCCAAATACACTGCAAACAAACCTCTCCCTTTTCATCACAAACATTTTGCCATCTCAGTCTAGTCTTGGATATAATTAAAACATCCTACAATTATAACTTTATCGCTAATACAGCCTCAATTTCTTCTCCACTGCTTGGCAAGTTAGAATATATTCCCAGTAATGTGACCAATCCCTTCCTATTGCTCAGCTCAGTCCTAAAGGAATCTCTTTAGTCTACGTCTCTATTTAAATCCTTACATCCTAGTCCTATATGGTCTTGAATTAAGAGGACGACCCCTCCTCACATTTTTCCTTACCTATACCTCCTGAAAGCTTTATACCCAGGAATATTTAATTCCCAATCTTGACCCAGCTGCAGCCATGGTTCAGGCACTGTGATTATATCATAATTGGGGATCTGATCAAAATGGAAAATTATGTTTCTTATCCTCTGTGCATTAATATACAATACATTTTAGTTTACATTCCTGTATTTTCTCATTTTGCCTTCCCCAACCTCATTTATTCTTTTTCACAACCTTGTACTGTTCAATCTCTCTCCTTATTCCCTGTGCACCTAAACTGAATTTCCCTCCCAAGCTGCTTACTCCACTCTCTTGCATTTCACCTCCCCCTGCTATAATCGATTAAACCCTCCCCCACAGCTCGCGAACCTTGTTGTGAGGAGAATGGTTACGGCTCTGTTCAGGTGTAGGCTGTCCCATTGGTGCAGCTCGCTCTTGCCCTAAAACTAACCTGAATGCCTCAGGAATCTGAACCCTTCCTTCCTACAACACATCTCTAACCACACATATATAAAGTAGTTTGAATTTATTCCAACAATGATGGATATAATCTCTAAACGTAGAGCCGTACATTTTTTTCTTTTTGCTGTGCCGGTTACCAGGGAACAGACATTTCCAAGCATAAGCTCACGATCCATACCCATACATCAGACATGAGCTCCTCCCCAGCCTGAACGTGTATAAAGCTGCCAGCCTCCCTTCTCCTGCCCAAGACACAAACTCAGAGTGGACAGTTGCAACCCCTCTCCCCAGCGGTCAGGTGTCAGCCAAATGAATAGCATGAAGGAATAAAGTAGCATTAACACCAAAAAGACGCACTCTTTTTGACAAAAAGGGGATTTATTCTTAAAAATACCATGAATTAACTGATATCCCATGGTTCTGTTATTTTTCCAGTTCTGCTACACTCAACAGATGTTCAACTTATAAGGAATTAGTATCTGAAAGCACTCATAGGGTTAACAGGATCTGCTGGTTGAATTATTTTCAGATATGCTGAACATGGATATTAATCATGTGACCATCTGAATGCCAGAGTGGATAAATACTGCCCTCTGCTTTTCAGTACATGTCACCAGAGCGTACAGTCTTGTACAAGAGATACCTCAGTGTAACAAAGAGAGTACAACAAACCAGAGAGGTTCAGTGGTTGGGAGACCCGGAGTGAAGCTCTGGTGTAGCTTCTGCAAACCTCCAACACAGACAATTGAAGTACAGATGCAGGGCATCTTCCTGACCCTAATAACAATTACCTTTAATTGTGCAACTCTTAAAATTAAAATATGTCCTTTTGTGACACATCAAAACACTTAAAAACATTTTTTTAAATTTCAGCCTTACAACTGAATGGAATATAGAAACACATGGAATGAGCGCAGAAACATTGAAAAGTTAGCAGCTTTTCCAGTTGTGATAAGAGTAGATTTTTACAGAAGGGATTCCGATGAGAGATAATGTGCACTCATGAGCGACATCTCCACGCTCATCAAGCCCAACTGACTTTGAACATCTTGGAAATCAATCCAAAACACCCTTTTAGTGACACCATTTTAAAACTTGGATTAGACCATTTGAAGCAATCCTTAAGCAGCAAATTATGAAGCACATTCAAATTTAGACCAAGGGATATACAGCTAGATTCCAGCTCGTTATTTCTGCTTGCTGAGTGGAACAATAGTAAAGCTTAGGGCAGAGGCCGACAGCTGCAGGGTTGCTGAAGAGTGTCTTTCAAAACACATTGCACCAAAGCCAAGACATGCGTCAACACATTCCCTCCTTGGGTGGATATTATGTTCTCACTCTCATTTTTATCTCTCCATGGGGCCCTGCTGGGCCAGTATTCCCATCAATGTTTCAATACACAATATTAGCTGCATTACGATGTTAGATGCTGCGAAATGTTCCAAATAAAGCGCATTATAATGAGGGATGTCACTTTATTCTTAGTTTTGCCCAAAGGTCTGGAACAAGATAACAGCTGTGTTGTGTGAATTTCCCACAATCATCTGCACTACACAATTACTGCAGGTACCGTATTCAAGATTACTCAGCAGCTAACTCTATTAGTCACATTTATGAGTCTGACCTGAGGCTCTGACAACAATACAATCAGGTTCTGCTCAAGAGAACGTTCCAAGGAAGTGAGGTCATGGAAATAGCGAAGGCTCCTGCTGGCATATTGTTGCAAGACTACTGTCAGGTGGGTACATGGTAGCACTAATTGGCCTGGTCTGGATAATGAAGTGGAGCAAGCAGGTGACCCAAGGGGAACATGTGAGATACAGTGACCACAATATAATTAGATTCAGTTTAAGATCAGAAAAGGAAAAAGGAAAAAGAAACAGAGTAATTGACTGAAAAAGAAAAGTAAATTAGAGCAAGATAAGAAAGGAACCTTGTCTGGATAAAATGGGGGAAAAAATTGGCAAATAGAACTTTACATCAACAATGGGAAAATATTGAAATGCAAAGGTGCATTCGGATAAGAAAACAAGTATATCAAGCCATATTGAGAGATTATAGGAAGCAGAAAGCAAAGGGGCAGGGGTTAAAGTAAGTTACTTAGACTGTAAAAGTGTGGTGAGTGATGCTCCACAGGGGTCTGCGTTTGGACAACTCTTATTTACTTTATGCATAAATAATTTGGATGAACAAATTGACGGAACAATATCAGAATATGCTGACGATTCCAAATTGGAGTATGACAAATTCTAACAAAGACTATGAAAGACTACAGAAGGTCACAGATAGGCTAGCAGAGTGGGCAGATAGGTGACAGATGCAGTTCAATGTTGAAAAATATGAAATACATCTGAAATGGTAACATTTTAAATGAAGTAGAGGAGCTGAGAGACTTAGGTGTGCAGATCCTCTGGTCACTATGAAGTGTTGAGTGTAAATAGTGATCGGTTGTTTCTACTGATTGGTGATATGGTAACTAGAGGACATCAATTTAAAATGAGCACAAATAGAATTAAAGGGGGAGGTTAAAAAAATATATTTTCAGTGACTAGAATGTGAAATTCTCTGCCACAAACAGTTGTTGAAGGCAAGTCCAGAAACACAAAAAAAAGGACTAGATAGTGGCCTTGAAAAGGAGGAATATTGAAGGATATGGGAACCAAACTGGAGGGTAGGATTAAACTAGGTGACTCTTGGAGAAAACAGCAGCACAGACTTGATGAGCCAAATGGCATATTTCTGTGCTGTAACATTTGAAGATTCCACAAATGTAACAATGGTACAAGTAACAATACACTGTTGAGTAAGTATCACTGATGTGCATCTCACATATACTAAAGTGGTTCAGTCCCAACACAGCTTGCCATGGTAATACGCAATAAAAACAGAAAATGTTGGAAAACACTCAACAGATCAGGCATCTTCTATGGAGAAACAGATTTAATGTTTCAGATCGAAAATAACAACAACAACTTGTATTTCTATAGCGCCTTTAATGTAGTAAAACGTTCCCAAGGCGCTTCACAGGAGTATTAAGAGACAAAAAATTTGACAGAGCCACATAAGGAGAAATTAGGGCAGGTGACCAAAAGCTTGGTCAAAGAGGTAGGTTTTAAGGAGTGTCTTAAAGGAGGAAAGAGAGTTAGAGAGGCAGAGAGGTTTAGGCAAGGAGTGCTTTAAAGCATTTTCTGTTTTTATTTCAGATTTCCAGCATCTGCAGTATTTTGCTTTTTTCTAAGTGTTAATATGCATCTCTACAAGTGTACAAGAACAGGAACCGACACGGCCACATACACAAGTTGCACAGTTCAAGTCCCCAATGAACTGTAAGCTTTAACCCAACGTACACTGCATGTAGCTGAAGAAACATTGAAATATCTTTCTATACTTTGTGATCAATAACTCACATTTATTTCCATCACAAAAGCTTGCATGTTGTGCTTATGAAAGTCATGATTGAGACCCCAAAGAGATGTACAAATACTGTTTTTACACATTAAAATCAATGATTTACAGCAGTTGTGCAAGCGCTTGTCTCAGTTATGACTTTTATAGAATCTATCCAACACCCACAACATATTCTGTGTAACTGCAGAATAGAAACATTACTGCTATAAACTGGTTGGCCTTTTCTTCTGCACTCACTTCAATCTACACTGTCTTCTTCAATGCAGAGAACAGGAAAATGACTTTCAGGCTTGCCTACAATTACAAAGGCGCGCTTGATCCATATTTGGCTGCAGATCTATGCAGATGCGAGACAATTTTTTTCCCGATCATAAAAACAAGTGACTTTTATTAAATTTGTTTATGGGATCTGGGCGTCGCCGGCAAGGCCAGCATTTATTGCCCATCCCTAATTTCCCCACTATTGGCACGTGTGGAAAAAGTCTGATTGAGAATTAAGAAAATGTTTTCTAAAACTTCTCCACCTATTAAAACCAGGTCAGTCCCACAACTTAAGCCAAACACAGTGCCTCATGAAGGGTTGCATCACTACCAGGTGCAATGCCACTTATTTTATCTTCCATCCTCCCCTGAGTGGTCTCCTGCTTGGCCCCCTCCTTGCCATGATATAGTTATTCATATACCAATTACTTTTGGGCCTCTTACCCAGGTGGCCACTATTCATCTGGAAGCCCTGACAATGAATGGTGGCAGGCTATTCAATCACAATGACATCACACCCAAGCCTAATTCTGTCTTTGAACAGATGATCACAGGGCCAATTCGTGTTCCATACAACTACATTAGGTAACGTAGCAGAGCCTAGGGATCAAACCCAAGTCTTTCCTGGTCTGTGTGGCTCAGCTATTCAATGAGCAATGGTGGGAGTTTCAGCATTCCTACATTATATACAAACCTTTATCTTTCACTTTGCACATCACAGTCAATTGGTACACTCCAGGAACATAGTAACAGGTGCAGGCCATTCAGCCCCTTGAGCCTGTTCTACCATTCAATTAGACCATGGCTGATCTGTACCTCAACTCCATTTATCCACTGTTGCTCCATATCCCTACCCAACAAATATCTATCTATCTCAGTCTTGAAAATTTCCATAGGCCCAGCATCCACAGCCTTCTGGGGGGGAAGAGAGTTCCTGATTTCTACTACTCTATGAAAAAGTGCATCCTGATTTCACTTATGAATGGCCTAGCTCTAATTTTAAGATTATACTCTCTTGTTCTGGATTCCCTCCCCCCACTAGAGGATACAACTTCTCTGTATCTACCCTATCGAAGCACTTTATCCTTTTAAACACCTCTATTAGATCACCCCTCAACCTTCGAATCTCAAGGGAATTCAAAGTCTGACCAAGGCTCTGTACAACTGAAGCATCACTTCCTCCCCTTTGTAATCCGGCCCCCTTGAGATAAAGGCCAGCATTCCATTAGCCTTTTTGATTACTTTTTGCACCTGTGCACTAGCTTTTAGTGATTTGTGTACATGGACACTCAAATTCCTATGCTCCTCCGTAGTTCCAAGTCACTCACCATCAAGAAAATAACAGGCTACAGTTGGAGCTGGTCATTAATTTATAACATGCATTTTCCTCCCGTCATTTTTTTCCTTAGAATAGCTCTTTGCTATCCAGGTCCCCCAAAAAATGTTGTCCACTCTTCTTCAAATGGCTATGATTCAGGTTGTAGGACAGTCCCACAGGCGGCAGCAGCAGCTCTCTTGCGCCTCACCCAAGAAGCCATATTTCATCTCAACAGGGTGTGCTTGAGGACTGCCCAATGCGGGGCAGTAAACAACAATCAAGAGCAGAAACAGTGGATTGTTTTTTTTTGCTCCTCCCTCTGCCAAAAGGTGCAGAGGCCAACTGGAGCACAATCCATTGTTCCAGTTGGTATCGGTTAATTCAACACAGCCGCAGGAGAAAAGCTGTGATTTTTATGACTCAGCACACCTCCTCTCTATTTACCCACTAAACCATCAGCATTCTGCAATCTTTGAATTTAAATTAACCACACATTAAAGGTCAATACTAAATTCAGACCAACCGAGCAAAAAGTGAACTTTTAATAGAATTTTTCTTACAGAAACCAGAAGCATACGACGGAGAGAAGAAAGGGGCACTAGAAATATAGTAACCAACCTGCCAACACGCTTCAGCCGCTCTGAGCGGAAATTCTCATAATGCAGATCCTGGGTGACTTCCTGTAGATCCTGCATGTGCGTCCTGAAAAAACAAAGTAAGGGTTTTAAATATACAATTCGACCCAAGTCAATGTTCTCCCCTTCCCCTCTACTTCTTACCTATTTTCAACCATCCTTTCCTGCAAGTGCAGGCTCGTTGCTGGGGGGGGGGGGTGGCAGTTCCTTGGGCAGTGGTGTCCCTTCAGTATTTCAACCCACAGTTATTCATCATGCCAAACTGCGAGTCCCAGCAGGCCACTCAACTGTGGAGGGTCCAGCTCTATTCCATGCCCTTACGTTAGCACTTTCCAGAAGGAGTCGCTGGATAAATCATCAAAAAGAACCACCCTGGCTGATTCTTTCCCAGTCTAGATGCAGTAAGGCCAGCTGCATTGCCACACTGTACAAGATCAACCAAGTCAGTACAAACTGGGCACCAAAACTGGGATCTTCCGAGTCAGCATGGCAATACCACATCGAACATGCATTTACCTACTGCACCACTGGGGATTCCCAGTGTTTTCAAAAATACACTATCAGGTCAGTTTACAATGGGTATTTTGGTCGGACTTGATCCAGATTTCTATTCATTGGCTTTTCCATACAGCTTAGATAAAGGACTGCAGTGCTGCTATGGAGGTGGCAGTGTTTTGTCCTAATGTGGACAGTCAGAACCTATCACACATTACAGCTAACAGCAGCACTGGAGGGTGATAAATTTGTTCAAAGCAATGGTTCAGCCACTTTAGCGTAGTGGGAGCCCCATTAGAAAAAAATACATTAAAGCCAGAGAGTGCAGTAGATTCACCAGGATGATACCAGAGATGAGAAACTGTAGTTATTAGCAGAGAATCTAGATACTGGGACTATTTACGCAGTGGCAGAGAAGGCCTGGGGGAGATTTAATAGAGAGTAGGGGTCAGTGATGAGCGGACATCAACTTAAAATTCTCACTAGCCGAACAAGGGGAGGTTGGAAGAAATTTATTTTCGCAGAGAATTGTAAGAGTGTCAGTGCTTTGCCACAGGGAGAGGCTGAGGTCGAGATCAGTGTATCTTCAAAGAGAAGAGTAGATACACATTTGAAGCAGGGGATAGAGTGCCATGGGAAGACAGCGCAGCAGCAGGATTAGTTTTGCCCTGCTCTAGCAAAGAGCAGGCACAGACACGATGAGCCAAATAACCTCCCTGTGCTGTAAATTTCCATGGTTCTATGGTCGGCAACTTATTTTGGAGGTGCTTGATTACATCATGCACTGCACAATTCGTTGTGTAAAACTGGTGAAGACACCACAGCCAAGTTTCACACCAGCAGCCAGGGTAGATCTTCTCTCAATGAGTGTGTGTTAGTATCACATGTCTCCCCCACCACGAGCAATGCTTACACCACACAGCTCTAATCTCGTTTAAGTTCCGAGTCACGTTCCTACTTATTCCACTAGCTGTCCCGTTGCTCCAAAATAACAGAATTCTGAACATTGAACCATGAGACAACACCCAAAATAGTTTCATAAATCTTCTAAAACCCTTGCATCAATTTAAGCCAGCCGTGTCTCATTCGTAACAGTTTACCCCCTACCCCCAATAATGCTGCCCACCTGTACTTGTACAGAGTAAGAAGCCCACTAGCAAATGTACTGTATGGGATAAAGCAGCAATACTGTTAATAGCACATCTTTATAACGCTATCAACTATTGCGAGAGTGAGAAGGTAGTATAGTCCCCACCACTTACACCATCCACGCTTAGCACGGGCAGTCACCTATATTGGACAAATGGCGCTAACCATTTGCCATTACCATAGGAGTCGATTACAAAGGCGGCACTTAATGTATTAAACGCAATTTCAGGCAGTTCAGTAAGTACTTACCCTGTACTTACCAACTTGCTCTGCTGATTTCAGCAAAATTCAGGTCTTCAAACAGTTTTGATCAGCTTTTTACACCTCGTTAAAGTGCAATTACCTTCGTGACGAGAGCCTGGATGCAACTGTGACCTAAAACTCGGCTGCCCATGTCCTAACTCACACCAACTCCCCTGTGCTCGCTGGCCTACATTGGCTCCCGGTTAAGCAGCGCCTCGATTTCAAAATTCTCATCCTCGTTTTCAAATCCCTCCATGGCCTCGCCCTTTCCTATCTCTGTAATCTCCTTCAGCCCCACAACACCGCCACCCCACCCCCCGCCCCGAGATATCTGCGCTCCTCTAATTCTGCCCTCTTGAGCATCCCTGATTATAATCGCTCAACCTTTGGTGGCCGTGCCTTCTGTTGCCTAGGCCCTAAGCTCTGGAATTCCCTGCCTAAACCTCTCCACCTCGTTACCTCTCTTTCCTCCTTTAAGATGCTCCTTAAAACCTACCTCTTTGACCAAGCTTTTGGTCACCTGCCCTAATTTATCCTTATGTGGCTCGGTGACAAATTTTTTGTCTTAAAATACTCCTGTGCAGCGCCTTGGGATGTTTTACAATGTTAAAGGCGCTATATAAATACTAGTTATTGTTGCAAATAATTAAGAGATGGTTGCTAAGTGAGATTTACTGTTTTTTTTTAAATGTCGGTTACTTACCTTTTTGGTTTTACTGTCCACCGCGCATTCCTAACTCAGCCGCTCTCCTGTGTCCCAGTCCTCTAAGCTGATCACTGTAATCCTCTCAGCCACTAGAGGGCCAACTATTCCAACAATTCACTGGCAGATGCTGGAAAAGAACTATCCTAGCAGCAACTTCACAAGTAGCCTGCTGGCAAGCAACACTTCATATTACTCAAGGCAGCTGAGCTTTGGTCTAACTGAAGTTTTTATTGGCTGTAGGAGCCCTACAGAAGATCCTTGAATTTGCTCCAAGACAGTAAAATAGGAATTCTGGAGCCAAGCGCGTCAACACGGATTCAAAGCCACTCACTGATCGTGTGCCAATCTCCCCATTGAGGCATCTGTCAAATTGTCCACTCAAGCCTCGTAGTCTACTCAGAAGAAAATACTTCAAAGAAAAGTGTGTGCGTGATTGGCTCTAACTGGCTGCGCAGTTCATTCCTGAGCTGAAGCTGGTACCTGCTTAGCTGCAGGCAGGGTCTGGTCGATGCAGCACACTGCTCCATGTTATACCCATCACCAACAGAGGGTACTGGTTCACCACTGAAATTAGGCAGTACATAAAGGACGATTCATTTTCAAAAATTCACCATAACTTGGGAATCCATCACAAAATAGATCTTTCTTCAAATCCTACAACAGAAAAGGTCAACCAGATTTCGAACCATTTAAAAAGCCAACAGTTCCATTAACTCATTCCTTTATCAACAATGGCGTAGAAAGTAAGAAACCATGCCTTTGTTTTCCTTGTCCATTTTCTTTCTTCCTCTTCCTGGCTGGCTCCTAATGCACATCCGCTGGTTGCATGCTTATATTTTGCCCAAGTGACAGCGAGCCTTTTCCAGGCTATTTCACTACGGGAGGCATCACAGCCAGGCCCAATACTATTCTCACCTGATGTCCACACATGTGCATTTTCAGCAGGGTACTGGATAGCAACCAAGAACAGGAATCCTGGCCAGCCAATATTCCTATACCTGCACCAAAATTGCAGAGGCCAATTATAATGCCTAATTGCTGTCGTGGCTGATGTCAATTAATTCAGCATAAACTGGGGATCGAAACGGGGAACTTGCTAGTCTGATGATTCTGATACTCACTGGAATAGCTCAACTGGGTTTGTGTAATAAGAAATGTCCACAGTAAGCAATACGGATACATCAAGTAAAACAAGTTCCAATTTCAGATAAAATTGTAGTTGCAACATTCTAGTTTTTTACATTTACACTGCAGTACCGTAACAATAATTTGATACTTAGATTCTCTTCTACATGATAGAAGATGGCTATTGTGTACAAGGTTACAACAGACGCCAGTTCATCCCACAATCCAAGAGTAAAGCTTATGTTATTTGATCTGCAACATGTGGGACAACCTTGAAATGTACTGCTGCATATTTTTCTAGTGCCTAAATATTTACAGTCCCCACCGCTTATAGCGGGCGCCTTGTAATGTTCCCTCTAATTATCTTTTTCGTGCACGGTCCATTCAAATTTTCACGCATGCGCGGTTTCTTCCATGTAAAAGCCGGTGAGCAGCCCATATAGGACCTCCAGACCGCTGTGCGGCTTAGTGGGAACGTTGGCGCCTTGGTGTTGCCGCGATTTGCCCACTATACGCGGTGGATGGTAAAACCAAAAAAGGTAAGTTAGCAACTTATTCTTCAAAAACAGGGAATCTCACTTAGCAACCGCCTCTAATTGTTAACAGTTGCCTCCAGAATCTCATCACTAAGGCACTTTAACGAGGTGTGAACAGCTGACAAACTGTTTGAAGACCCAACTTTGGCTGAAATCAGCAGGACCTTTTAAATGGGTAAATACTTATTGAACTGCCCCAAATAGTCAGCGTCCATAATACATCAGAAGCAATGCCTTTATAATTGACTTATATGGTAATGGAAAATGGTTAGTGCTATTTGCCAGATATAGGTGGAGGCCTATGCTAAGCGTGGACGGTGTAAGTGCTGGGGACTGCATAGCATGTGTGATGTCATCTACACCACATTTTTCATTCTTTTCATGAAGATCACAGTATAGCTTTGGTTTTCCAAGGCTCCGCACCAACAGCGGAGCCTCATTATGGGCGTGTGAAGCTCATAAAAATCAGCTGCGCGACATTGCGTGCCTGATTCGCAGCCGGACCGATTTTGCATCCAGAACTTTTGGTGCGCAAGAGAAGGCTACAATACCAGCGAACGCAAGCCTCAATTACTTGGAGTAAGTTATTCAAAATAGGTGCTATGCCAAATTTTAAAACTTCACCCTGAGCTATACTCCCAGCAATCACTTTGCCCATATAAAATGGGCACAATTGACCCACAGCCTGGCCTACTGTAGGTGTTTTCTTAAAGCTAGGTTAACATTTAGATAATTGCTTTTTTCATTCAATTGCATTTTAGGACTGCTGTATTATGTACTGTTCACTTTTTTGTGAAACCCTTTGTTTTGCATCAAAGACTTTCCTGCAGTCTTTTTAATCGCTGCTGCTTTGCAACTTGTAGCTAGCAAAGTGCTGAGTGTGGAAATTTCTTTGGATGCATTATATAAATGAGGATCATTTCACTAGGGATCACCATGTGATGACACCTCACGAGATCTTTATGCACCCATATGACTGTACCTTAGTATATCTGGGGAGACCAGCTCCGCCCTCACCAGAGAGTTTGTGACAGTGTTAGTCCAACTGCTCCAGGCTGACCTGAAGACAACTTCAAGAACTGAGACAGCTCTTCCTTTAGTTGTGAAGTCTTCAACGGTACAGGATCACTCTGGGCCACCACAGGGGACACATGCCAAATCAGTCTGGTGCTTGTAAATACATAAAGTAACAGATGCCATATTTGCCAGGGGAACCTTTAATGGCCTAGATGAAGGGACCGAGTGTAATGTATCCAAGTTTGCTGATGATACAAAGCTAGGTGGGACAGTAAGCTGTGAGGAGAACACAAAGAGTCTGCAAAGGGATATAGATAGACTAAGTGAGTGGGCAGTAAGGTGGCAGATGGCGTATAATGTAGGGAAATGTGAGGTTATTCACTTCGGTAGGTAGAAAAAGAATATTTTTTTAAAGGGAGAGAAACTTTTAAATGTTGGTGTTCAGAGAGATTTGCGTGTCCTCGTGCAAGAAACACAAAAAGCTAGCATGCAGGTACAGCAAGCAATAAGGAAGGCAAATGGCATGTTGGCCTTTATAGCAAGGGGGTTGGAGTCCAAGAGTAAGGAAGTCTTACTACAATTGTACAGGGCCTTGGTGAGACCACACCTGGAGTACTGTGCACAGTTTTGGTCTCCTTATCTAAGGAAGAATATACTTGCCTTGGAGGCGGTGCAACGAAGGTTCACTAGATTGATTCCTGGGATGAGAGGGCTGTCCTATGATAAGACATTGTGTAGAATGGGCCTATACTCTCTGGAGTTTAGAAGAATGAGGTGATCTCATTGAAACATACAAGATTCTGAAGGGGATTGACAGGGTAGATGCTGAGAGGTTGTTTCCCCCGGCTGGAGAGTCTAGAACTAGGGGGCATAGTCTCAAGATAAGGGGTCGGCCATTTAAGGCCGAGATGAGGAGGAATTTCTTCACTCAGAGGGTTGTGAATCTTTGGAATTCTCTGCCCCAGAGGGTTGTGAATGCTGAGTCTTTGATTATATTCAAGGCGGAGATAGAGAGATTTTTGTACTCTAGGAGAATCAAGGGATATGGGATCGGGTGGGAAAGTGGAGTTGAGATCGATGATCAGCCATGATCTTATTGAATGGCTGAGCAGGCTCGAGGGGCTGTATGGCCTACTCCTGCTCTTATTTCTTATGTTGACCACCATCATGACTTTCCTGCAGCTGGAACGGGCACAGACCTCTTTCCAGGTGGCAGGCTTCCCAAGAGTCTAGAGCATTACAGATGGCACCCATAGGCAATCTACATCACTCCTTGTGTAGCATGCATGCTGCTTCTGGCAGAGATTTCAGTGCAAGTTATGATTGGACCCCACTAGAATTGTGCCCTACACCTTTTGTACATTCCCCTGCCCATTCCCTTTTCTTTTTTTCTTTTTAAACCTATTATTGATTCTGCTTCCACCACTGTTTCTGGCAAGATATTCTATGTCCCAGCAAATTATTGTACACAAAAATTTCTATTGCTCCATCCCTTTGTTCTTGATGATCTCATCCCTGGTATCATCTTAGTGAATCTCTTCTACACCCTTTCCATGGCCTTAACATACTTCCTAAAGTAAATGTCTAAAACTGAATATAATATTCTAACTGCAGCATAACCAATGATTAGTATAGGCTTAGCATTGTTAACTCTTAGCTTTTATACGCGATGCCCTATTTTTAAAAATGTAGGATCAACTTATCCTCTCTCAGACAGAGAGAGAGAGAGAGAAAAAAAGAGAGAACACAACTTGCATTCATATAGTGCCTTTAACTTTAAGGAGTGTAATCAGACAGAAACTGAAACTGAGCCAAAGAAGGAGACATTAGGAGAGGTAACCAACAACTCGGTCAAAGAGATAGGTTTTAAGGAGGGGAGGTGGCGAGGAGGGTCTTAAAGGAGGGGAGGGAGGTGGCGAGGTTTAGGAAGGGAATTCCAGAGCTTAAGGCCTAGATGGCTGAAGGAACAGCTGCCAACGGCGAGGTGCAGGAAGTGGGGGATGGACAAGAGGCCAGTGTTGGAGGAATGTAGAGTTCCCAGAGGGTTGTAGGGCTGGAGGAGGTTCCAGAGATAGGGAGGGGCGAGGCCACAGAGGAATTGAAAACGAGCTCAAGAATTTTAAAATTGAGGCGTTGCTGGACTGGGAACCAATGTAGGTCAGCGAGCACAGAGGTGATGGGTAAATGAGAATTGGTGCGAGTTAGAATACAGGCAGTAGAGTTTTGAATGACCAAGTTTATGCAGGGTGGAAGGTGGGAGGCCGGCCAGGAGAGCCTTGGAATAGTTGAGTCTGGACGCAACAAAAGTATGGATGACGGTTTCAGCAGCAGACGGACTGAGGCCGGGGTGGAGGTTGTGAACTGTCTGGTTCAGCTTGAGACAATGTCTCATCCAGGACAGGATGTCGGACCAGCAGTCTGACAGCAGAGGCAGGGGAAAGGGGAGAAGAGTGTGAAGTAATTCATTTGGGTAAGAATGAGGAGTCAACATAAACTAAATGGTATAATTTTAAAGGGGTGCAGAAACCAAGAGAGCTGGGGGTGTGCGTACATAAGTCTTTGAAGGAGGCAGGACAAGTTGAGAAGGCTGTTAAAAAGGCACACGGGATCCTTGGCTTTATAAACAGAGGCATAGAGTACAAAAGCAAGGAAGTTATGCTAAACCTTTATAAAACACTGGTTAGGCCCCAGCTAGAGTATGGTGTCCAATTATGGGCACCGCACTTTAGGAAGAATGTCAAGACCTTAGAGAAGGTGCAGAGGAGATTTACTAGAATGGTACCAGGGATAAAAGACTTCAGTTACGTCGAGAGACGAGGGAAACTGGGGTTGTTATCCTTAGAGCAGAAAAGGTTAAGGCGAGATTTGATAGAGGCGTTCAAAATCATAAGGGTTTTGATAGAGTAAATAAGGAGAAACTATTTCCAGTGGCAGAAGGTCGGTAACCAGTGGACACCGATTTCAGGTGATTGGCAAAAGAACCAGAGGCGACATGAGGAAAAACATTTTTACGCAGCAAGTTATGATGATCTGGAATACACTGCCTGAAAGGGTGGTGGAAGCAGATTTACTAATAACTTTCAAAAGGGAATTGTATAAATACTTGAAGTGGGAAAATTTGCAGGGCTATGGGAAAAGGGCAGGGGAGTGGGACTAATTGGTTATTCTTTCAAACAGCTGGCACAGGCACAAAGGGCTGAATGGCCTCCTTCTGTACTGTATCATTCTATGATTCTATCTGCACTGCTTTTGCTGTTCGTTACAATCCTGGGCAGTTTGTAATCTTCTTGCTCCCTCTCCTGAGTTCACTGCCCTCCTTTCCTCCCTCAATCTCTCCCTTCATGTCAACTTCCCCACCCATATACACAGCCACCCCCTCGATCTTCTCATTTCACGTGGCCTCGCTATCCCCTCCGTAACCATCACCAATAAGGGAATCTCCGACCATTTCCTTATATCACTCTCTACCCATATTCCCCTTCCCCCTCCTAAACCCACTTCTTTTTGTATCCACCCCTGGAAAAAATTCTCCCTCAAGTCCCTTACCACTGCACTAATTCCCAACTACCCAGCCTTTGGCCTACAATTCTCCATGACATCTCTACAGCTACTGACTTACTAAATCACACCCTCTCCACCACCTTTGATGCCCGTGTCCCCACGAAAATCATTACACTCTCTCACCCAAGTCGTTCCCTCTGGTATACCTCTCATCTCTGCTCCCTTACATCCAAGGGACGCAGACTTGAACGTCTTTGCCGGATAACTGGTCCAATCATCCATCACCAGATTTAGCTAGATCATACAAAGCACTACCGGGTCCTGCTCTCCATCACTAAAACCACCCACTATTCTAAGATCATCCAGAATGGCAAAAATAACACCAGGCTTCTCTTCACCACTAACTGTCTTCTCAAATCACCCTCCCCTGCCTCCTCCTCCCTCACCTCCAACAATAAATATGAGGAGCTCATGGACTTTTGTTAAAAATATCGACAGCATCCAATCAACTGCTTCGGCTTTTAATTCCCTCCCTTCCCCTAGCCCACTGGACCTTACTTCCTCTCTGTTTTCCCCCCTGCCCCAACCCTAAATTTGCATATTTCTCTCGCCTTCTCCCCTCTTGCCCCTTCAAAGTTCATCTCGTCAATGAGACTGATCTCCTACTCTCTCGACCCTATTCCTACTAAATTGCTGACAACCCAACTTTCCTTCCTGGCTCCCATGTTAGAGGATACTGTTAACGGTTCTCTCTGCTCCAGTATTGTTCCCCCTTTCCTTCAAATCTGCCGTCATCATCCCTCTCCAAAAAAACAATTCTTGACCCCTCCGTCCTTGTAAACTATCACCCCATCACCAACCTCCCTTTCCTCTCCAAAGTTCTTGAATGTATCATTGCCTCCCAAATCCGTGCCTACCTTTCCCAGGACTCCTTGTTTGAATCCCTCCAATCAGGCTTCCGCCCCTGCCACAGTACTGAAACTGCTCTTACCAAGGTCACAAATGACATTCTAATTGACTGCGACAAAGGTAATCTATCCCTTCTCGTCCTTCTGGACCTGTCCGCCGCCTTTGACACAGTTGACCACAAAATTCTGCTCCAACGCCTCTCCACCGTCGTCCAGCTGGATGAGACTGCACTCGCCCGATTTCATTCCTTTCTTTCCAGCCGTAACCAAAGAATCACCTGCAATGGTTTCTCTTCCCGATCCTGCACTGTCATCTCTGGTGTCCCCCAAGGATCTATCCTTGGGCCCCCTCCTATTTCTCATCTACATGCTGCCCCTCGGTGACATCGTCCGGCAACACAACGCGAGTTTTCACATGTATGCTGATCATACCCAGTAGAAATTTCCTCCAATTAAATATCGGGAAGACCGAAGCCATTGTCTTTGGTTCATGCCACAAACTCCGTTCCCGTTCCACTGATTCGATCTCTCTCCCTGGCCACTGTCTAAGGCTGACCAAGTCTGCTTGCAACCTTGGTGTCATTTTTGATCACGAATTCAGCTTCCTACCTCATATCCGTTCCATCACTAAGACCGCCTAGTTCCACCTTCGTAATATCACCAGACTCCGCCCTTACCTCAACTTATCTGCTGCTGAAACCCTCATCCATGCCTTTATCACATCTAGACTTGACTATTCCAACGAACTCCTGGCCAGCCTCCCTAGTTCTACCCTCCATAAACTTGGTCATCCAGAACTCTGCCACCCATGTGCTAACTCGCACCAAGTCCCATCTCTGCTTGCTGACCTACACATTGGCTCCCAGTTAAAATTCTCATCCTTGTTTTCAAACCCCTCCATGGCCTCGCCCCTCCTTATCTCTAATCTCCTCCAACCCTATAATCCCTCTAGACCTCTGCTCTCCACCTATTCTGGCCTTTTGAACATCCCTGATTTTAATTGCTCCATCATTGGCGGTCGTGCCTTCAGATGCCTAGGTCCTAAGCTCTGAAATTCCCTCCCTAAATCTCTCCACTTCTCTTTCCTCCTTTAAGACGCTCCTTAAAACCTACCTCTGCAACCAAGCTTTTGGTCATCTGCCCCATCATCTCCTTATATGGTTTGGTGTAAGCGCCTTGGGACATTTTATTACGTTAAAGGTGCTATATAAATATAAAGTTGTTGTTGTTGTTCTTAATACTTCGTTCTATATTGAGCTGACCCTGCATATCCCCTAGGCTTGGGCTAGGAGCTGCCTGACCGATTTGGATTTGGGAGTCTCCTTCCCTCCCTTTTGCCTGGCTTATCAACTCCTTGCTTCACTCTCTGAATCGCGTCACTGGTCCCAATGAAGAACCTCATCTCCAGTTTTCTCATGCAAGGACAGCAGGAGCAAGGGTAGATTGTTTGAGGAGGGGAGTGATGACAGCAGATTTAAAAGAGAGGGGGACAGTACCAGAGGAGAGAGAACTGTTTACAATATTAGCCAGCATGGTGGCTAGGCAGGGAAGTTGGGTTGTCAATGGTTCAGTGGGAATAGAGTCGAGAGAGCAGGGGGGTGGATCTCATGGACAGGATTAGCTTGGAGAAGGCATGAGGGGAGAAAGCAGAAAAACTAGAGAAAGATGCAATTGCAGGGCTCGGGCGGGGTGTAAGAGCTTGGCTGGGTGAGGGAGGGATACGGCAACTGAACAGTTGGTCTAAAATTTAGTGACAAACAAGTCCATGAGTTCCTCTCACTTGTTGGAGGTGAAGATGGAGGGGGCAGGGAAGAGGGGTTTAAGGAGATGGTTGGTAGTGGAAAAAAGAAGCCGGGGGTTACCTTTGCATTTCAAGAGGATCCTGGAGTAGAGGAGAGCAGGACCCAATAGTGTTTGATGTAGTCCAGCTAGAACTGACACTTACACCAGATGTCCACCATAAGAGTTGAAATCTGTGTCCAGGGGAAGATTGGGATATAGATCTAACTTTGCAATGTGATCTACAGTTCAGGAATCCATCCTACAGACTTTACCAGATCCATATTCATAACATTTACCAAAAGAAATTAAGGCCATAGAATATGGCTAACAGCACCAGCAGTCTCACGAGCAACACTGAAAATGCTGCTTAAAATCATACAAGAGCTGCATTAGGAATTAAGCGAAGAACAATTGGTTTTAAAAACATGACAAACATGAGAAGAAATATTTGGCTTGAGCAGGCAATGGAAATAATATGAAAAAAAGCATTAAACAGAATGCCAAAGTTTAACAGATTTCCTGCAAAGGGTTGGAATTGATGCGAAAGACATGAACCTTATTAGAAACCTTTAATAGGAATGAGCTGCGGTATGAGTTGATAACGAGTTGACAAAATAGACAAAAATCATGAGTTAGACAAGGAATGGCTATATCACCCAATCTTTTTAATACATACTCTGATTTAATTAAGAGACACATCGTGGATGACTTAAAAATAGTTGGGTTTGAGATCAATAAACCTAGTGAGTGTATAATACAGTAATGACTGCAGATGCGAGAGAAGGGGGACTTGAAAAGGTTTGGCACAAAGACTGAAGTAAGTGATGAAAACACAAAACCAAGAGAACCTTTCAAAACTGACATTTAGCTGAACAATGTGGAAGTAGAGCAAGATGATAAAATTGATTACTTCATTATTCACATCATATGGGCAAAGCAACACAAGTTAAATGAAGGACAGCAATTGCGAAAGAGACGTTTAACAACATGGAGTTTCTCTGCAACAAAAAAATCAAGGTGGTGATAAAAAGAAGAATGCTTAAATGTTTGTGATCGGCATTGCCCAGATGTGAAAAGTGGACCTTGAGTGTGTAAGATAGAGTTTAAATTATGGTATTAGGCTGAAAATTAGCTGGGTAAGACGACTGATGAATGAGTGTCTTTGAATTAACACAAGAAAAGAGAAGATGAGGCTGATGTTAAGAACAATGCCACAATATTCAGAATTCACAAGGAAATATGCTGGGTTATTTCTGTTTGGAAATGTAGATCATAATAGATCACAAGGCAAGTAAAGAGTAATGTGGCTAGATGGTGTGAAGGAATGGGTGTTTGTGCCATCACAGACAGATACAACACTCCTGAATAGAGATGGGAAAGTGTGGAGTATACTAGTCACCAACCACTGGAATGGAAAAGGAGACGTATACAGACATACGAACAAAAAACATCCTTGAACCTATTGTTGCCTCCCAAATCCATATGCATCTCCCCATCAACTCAGTCTGGATCTCCCCAATCAGGTTGTCATCTCTGCCACAGCACCAAAACGACCTTAACCAAAGTCACGAATGACATTCTCTGTGACTGTGATCATAGGCATCAACCCTCCTCAATTTCTCTGATACGGTCGATCATACAATCCTGCAACAAATCTCTGTTGCCATTTCTTGGCTCCACTCTTACCTATCCAATTATAGCCAAAGCATCTCCAGCAACACGTTCTCTTTCCGCTCCCACACTATTATCTACAGAGTACTCCAAAAATCTGGTCTTGTACCCCTTTCTCTTCCTCATCTATGTGCTGCCCCTTGGCAACAAAATCAAGAGCCATGGAGTCAGCTTCCACACATATACGGAGGACAACCAGCTCTACCTCTCCACCACCTGTCTCGGCCCATCCACAGCCTCTTGTTGTCAGACTGCTCATCCAGCATTAGATGCATTGAAATTTCCTCCAGCTAAACTTTGGGAAGACCACAAACTCCGTACACTTGCCACTGATTCATTCCATCACCATCCCCAGCCACTGTCTCAGGTTGAACCAGAACTTTTACAAACTTTGACGTCCTATTCGATCCTGATCTGAGCTTCAGACCCCATATGCTCTCTGTTACAAAGACTGCCTACATTGTTTCAAAACATTGCCTGCCTCCACCCATCTGCTGCTGAAACCCTCATCCATGCCTTTGCCACTTCCAGATTCCACAAGTCAATGTTTTCCTGGCCAACATTCTAGCTTCCGCCTTCCATATACTTTAGCTCATCCAAAACTGCTGCCCATATTCTATCCCACACCAAGTCCCACTCACTAATCACCTCCACTTTCACTGACCTACATGGGTACCCAACGCATCAAATTTAAAATTCTCATCTTTTATTTAAATCCCTTCATGGCTTCGCCCCTTCCTATCTCTATCCTCATCCAGCTCTACAAACTTCCCAACCCCCTTGCTCACCATTTCTCTGACTATGGTCTTTTGTGCAACCCCCTGCCTTCACCCCAGCACTGACGGCAGTGTTTTCAGCTGCCAAGGGCGAAGCGCTGGAATTTCCTCGCTAAACCACTCTGCCGCTTCACCTCCTTAAAACCCAACTCTTTCCCTGCTAATATCTCCTTTGTTGGCTCGGCATCCTTTTATTGATTACACCTCAGAATTGCTTTGAATCCTCTCCTATGTTAAAAGTACTATACAAATGTAAGTAGTTGTGGAGGTTGTAGTTATAAAGACTTGTGGAATAGGATTTATATTTCATAGAAGATAGGAGCAGAAGTAGGCCATTCGGCCCCTCGAGCCTGCTCCGCCATTTAATGAGATCATGGCTGATCATCCAAATTCAGTACCCTGTCGCTGCTTTCTCCCCATATCCCTTGATCCCTTTAGCCTTAAGAAATATATCTATCTCCTTCTTGAATATATTTAATGAATTGGCCTCAACTGCCTTCTGTGGTAGAGAATTCCACAGGTTCACCACTCTCTGGGTGAAGAAATTCCTCCTCATCTCAGTCCTAAATGGCTTACCCCTTATCCTTAGACTGTGACCTCTGGTTCTGGACTCCCCCACCATCGGGAACATCCTTCCTGCATCTAGTCTGTCTAGTCCTGTTAGAATTTTATAAGTTTCAATGAGATCCCCTCATTCTTCTAAACTCCAGCGAGTATAAGCCTAATCGACCCAATCTCTCCTCATACGTCATTCCTGCCATCCCAGGTATCAGTCTGGTAAATCTTCGGTGCACTCCCTCCATGGCAAGAACATCCTTCCTCAGATAAGGCAACCAAAACTGTACACAATACTCAAGGTGTGGTCTCACCAAGGCCCTGTACAACTGCAGCAAGACATCCTTGCTCCTGTACTCGAATCCTCTCGCTATGAAGGCCAACATACCATTTGCCTTCTTAACCGCCTGCTGCACCTGCATGCTTACCTTCAGCGACTGGTGCACAAGGACTCCCAGATTGCGTTGCACTTCCCCTTTTCCCAATCTATTACCGTTCAGATAATAATCTGTCTTCCTGTTTTTGCCACCAAAGTGGATAACCTTGCATTTATCCACATTATACTGCATCTGCCCAATCACCCAACCTGTCCAAATCATACTGGAGTTTCTCTGCATCCTCCTCACAGCACACACGCCCACCCAGCTTTGTGTCGTCTGCAAACTTGGAGATATTACATCTAGTTCCCTCGTCCAGATCATTAATATATATTGTGAATAACTGGGGTCCTAGCACCGATCCCTGCGATACCCCACTAGTCACTGCCTGCCACTCGGAAAAAGACCCGTTTATTCCAACTCTTTGCTTCCTGTCTGCCAACCAGTTCTCTATCCAAATCAGTACCTTACCCCCAATCCCATATGCTTTAACTTTGCACGCTAATGTCTTATGCGGGACCTTATCGAAAGCCTTCTGAAAGTCCAAATACACCACATCCACTGGTTCTCCCTTATCTATTCTACCAGTTACATCCTCAAAAAATTCCAGTAGATTAGTCAGGCATGATTTACCTTTTGTAAATCCATGTTGACTTTGTCCGATCCTGTCCCTGTTTTCCAAGTGCTCTGCTATTACATCTTTTATAATGGACTCTAACATTTTGCCCACTACCGATGTCAGGCTTACCGGTCTATAATTCCCCGTTTTATCTCTACCACCTTTTTTAAATAGTGGGGTTACATTAGCTACCCTCCAATCCATGGGAACTGTTCCAGAGTCTATAGAATTTTGAAAGATGACCAGCAATGCATCTACTATTTCCAGGGCCACTTCCTTAAGTACCCTAGGATGTAGATGATCAGGCCCTGGGGATTTATCGGCCTTCAATCCCGTCAATTTCCCGAACACCATTTCCCGACAAATACTGATTTCATTCAATTCCTCCCTCTCATTCGACCCTATGTTCCCCGACATCTCTGGGAGTTTATTTGTGTCCTCCTTTGTGAAGACAGAACCAAAGTATGTATTTAATTGGTCTGCCATTTCTTTGTTCCCCATTATAAATTCCCCTGATTCTGACTGCAAGGGACCTACACTTGACTTCACCAATCCTTTTCTCTTCACATATCTATAGAAGCTTTTACAGTCAGTTTTTATGTCCCCTGCAAGCTTACTCTCATATTCTATTTTCCCCCTCTTAATTCTGTAGTTCATCCATGCGATCTTTAAATGTTTGCCATTGCCTATCCACCGTCAACCCTTGAAGTAACGCTCCCCAATCCATCCTAGCCAACTCGCGCCTCATACCATCGTAGTTTCCTTTATTTAAATTCAGGACCCTAGTCTCTGAGTCAACTACTTCACTCTCCATCTTAATGAAGAATTCGATCATATTATGATCGCTCCTCCCCAAGGGGCCTCGCACAACAAGATTGCTAATTAATCCCCTCTCATTACATAATACCCAGTCTAAGATGGCCTGATCTCTGGTTGGTTCCTCGACATATTGGTCCAGGAAACCATCCCGTATACACTCTAGGAATTCCTCCTCCACAGTATTGTTACTAATTTGGTTAGCCCAATCTATATGTAGATTAAAGTCACCCATGATAACTGCTGTGCCCTTATCGCACGCGTCTCTAATTTCCCGTTTAATGCCATCCCCAACCTCAGCATTACTGTTTGGGGGTCTGTATACAACTCCCACTAACGTTTTCTGCCCCTTGGTATTTCTCAGCTCTACCCAAACAGATTCCACATCATCAGAGCTAATATCCTTCCTTACTATTCATTATTATCCACTGACCATGACGTCACTCAGGAGTTATCAGGTCACCACACTAGTATCTTGCAGATCTCAAGTATGGATCCTATATTTTACCATGTTCTTCATCGGAGTCTGATTAGGTTTAAAAGACATTTTAAACACCGCTAGGGCTTTTTATTTTGCAATAACCAGGGAGCTGAGCTTGGAAGATTGGTTTGTGACAGGTAAACTTGGGGCCATTTTGCATACATCACTAAACATCAGGTAGAACCTGTGATACTGCCCTTTGGAGGCTGCTTATTTTACAAGGAAGCCAATTAAAGAAAGAAAGACTTACATTTATATAGCGCCTTTCACGACCACCAGACGTCTCAAAGCGCTTTACAGCCAATGAAGTACTTTTGGAGTGTAGTGACTGTTGTAATGTGGGAAACGCGGCAGCCAATTTGTGCACAGCAAGCTCCCACAAACAGCAATGTGATAATGAACAGATAAAATGTTATTATATTGATTGAGGGATAAATATTGGCCAGGACACCAGGGATAACTCCCCTGCTCTTCTTCGAAATAGTGCCATGGGATCTTTTACGTCCACTCGAGAGCGCAGACGGGGCCTCGGTTAAACGTCTCATCTGAAAGACGCACTCCCAAAACACTGCACTGGAGTGTCAGCCTAGCTTTATGTGCTCAAGTCCCTGGAGTGAGACTTGAACCCACAACCTTCTGACTCAGAGGTGAGTGTGCTACCAACTGAGCCACAGCTGACACTTTAAGAGTAAAGTAACATTTTAAAAAACTGACATCAGGACAGAAGTAAAGCAGATGTACACAGGAAGAATTTAAAAGGGCAAGAGTGGAGTTTAGTGACATAAATAGACATGAAGGCAGTAAGAAACGGCAGGAGTTGACACTTAGGAAGGTCACAAAAGGTGTAAAGCGAAGGCTGGGAAACTTCCTGAAGGTGGGTCTGACCACAAACGTAACGCAAGGTGGTTGTATAGACACATGATATCAATATGAAGATGGAGAGGAGGACAGTAAAGGCCTGGACAGCAGAAGAATGCAAGAGATAATTCTCAACCTGGGCTTGCTTTGAAAACGATGGTGCAAACAACAAAAAACACTATTGTGCACATCGAACTCCCAGAGACTCTGGGAGGCTGTAATACATATCAGTTTCACTGCCACACTAAACATCTTGTAAACTGCTACAGAAGACAAAGTGGAGCTCATCTCAAAATCAGGAGAATCTTCGACTCAAGTGTTAACCCTCGCATAACATATTGTTATAAACCCCCTCAAAAGTAGAGTTTAACTAAGTCCGGCATTACCAGCTCTGCTTATTACAGCCTCTGCATTCTTGGTACAAAAGCAAAATACTGCGGATGCTGGAAATTCGAAATAAAAACAGAAAATGCTGGAAATACTCAGCAGGTCAGGCAGTATCTGTGGAGAGAGAAACAGAGTTAACGTTTCAGGTCGATGACGAAAGGTTATCGACCTGAAACGTTAACTCTGTTTCTCTCTCCGCAGATGCTACCTGACCTGCTGAGTATTTCCAGCATTTTCTGTTTTTATTTCTGCATTCTTGGTGTTGCTTTCAGTTTCTTAAAATCTTACCTCTCCCTGTGTCTCACATCCTTGCATCAAGGGGGCATGCAGGAAGCCTGCACCCACAGCTCAATGAACCCTGTTCTGGCCATCAGGGGATCATAGAATCTTACAGCACAGGGGGCGGACATTTGGCCCATCGTGTCTGTGCCGGCGCTGTCTAATTTAATCCCACACACTAGTTTTTCCCCGTAACCCTGCAAATTAGTCCTCTTCAAATACCTGTCCAATTGTCTTTTGAAAGTTCCTTTGGAATCTGATTCCACCACACTTTCAGGTAGTGCATTCAAGATCCTAACAATCCTGAGAGTAAAAATATTTCTACTCATTTCCCCTCTAGTTCTTTTGCCAATTATTTTAAATCTGAACTCTGGTTACTGACCCACTTGCCAGAGAAAACAGGCTCTATCAAAACCCCTCATAATTGTGAATACCTCTATTAGGTCTTCCCTTAATCTTCTCTGCTCCAAGGAGAACAATCCCAGCTTCTCCAATCTCTCCACATAACTGAGTCCCTCATCCCTGGTATCATCCTGGTAAACCTCCTCTGTACCCTCTCCAAGGCCTTGACATCTTTCCTAAAGTGTTGTGCCCAGGATTGTACACAATACTTCAGATGAGGCCTAACCAGATATTTGTAAAGGTTGAGCACGACTTCCTTGTTTCCTATGTACAAAGCCCAGTATCCCATACATTTCTTAATCACCATATCAACTTGCCCTTCAAAGATTTGTGAATATGCACCCCAGGTCCCTCTACTCTTGCACCCCCCTAAAAAGTGACATTTAGATTATACTGCCTCTCCATGTTATTCCTCTCAAAGTTCAGACTTATCTGCATTAAATTGCATCTGCGATTTGTCTGCCCATGTCCTACTGAAGTCTGCTACTATCCTGCTCACTATTTACTACGTTGCCAAGTTTTGCATCATCTGCAAACTTCAAAATTGTACTCCCTATACCAAAGTCCAGGTCATTTAAATATATAAATCAAAAAATAAATGGTCCCAATACCGACCCTTGGGGTACCCCATTACATAGTTCTCGAGTCAGAAAAACATCCGTTCATCACTACTCTCTGCCTCCTATCCTTTAGCCAATTACATACCCAAGTTACTCCTGTCCCTTTAACACCATGTGCTTCTATTTTACGAATAAGTCTGTTTTGTGGTACTTTATTACATGCCTCTTGAAAGTCCATATATACAACCTCTACTGCACTACCTTCATCAAGCCTCTCTGTTACTTCAAAGAACTCAATCAGGTTAGCCAGACACAATTTTCCTTTAACAAATCCTTGCTGGCAATCCCTTATTAGCTCATGCTTCTCCAAGTGATAATTAATTTTGTTCTCAACAATGATCTCTAGTAATTTTCCCACCACTGACGTTAGACTGATTGGCCTGTCTATCCCTCTCCCCTTTTTGAACAAGGATGTAACATTTCCAATCCTCCAGTACCACTCCCAAATTCAAGGAGGATTGAAAGATTGTGGTCAGAGCTTCTGCTATCTCCACCCTTGCTTCCCTCAGCAACCTAAGACGCATCCCATCTGGACCTGGTGACTTCTTAACTTTGAGTGATACCAACCTATTTAGCACCTCCTTTCTATCTATTTTTATCCTAACCAATATCTCTACTCTCCCCTCCTCTACTGCAACATTAATGTCATCCTCTTCTTTATGAAAAGTACTCATTCAGTACCTCAGTCATGCCCTCTGCCTCCACAAGAAGATTTCCTTTTTTGTCCCTGGTCGGCCCCCACCATTCCTTTAACTATCCATTTACTTGTGTGTGTTTATGCCTGGCAATTTGAACTTCCCTCCCTCTCTACGGGGAAGTGAGTCGAGTCTGCTCAGTGGCACCCCATTAGAACTCTCAACTTTCATTTGCAGGCAAACGCACATCCTTCACTCTGTAGCACAGCACACGAAACCACCAACTATTTGGCACTACAAATGCAAGATATTCAAGAGGCAACTAAACTGATTGGTGGAGCTTTTATTGTCCCACCAGCAATAAGCAGGTGCCACGAGGAGAGTGACGATATTGGGAAACAGTGGCAATGACAGCCAGGAACACTGAAAAACAACCGCAAAACCTTGAATTTACAGTGTGCCTTTAATGTAGGAAAGTGTTCCAAACCACTTAACAGAGGTGACATCAGACAAAAATGGACACCAAGCCAATGAAGGAGATATCAAGAAAGGTGACCAAAAGCTTGGTCAAAGAGATAGGTTTAAGTAGGGTCTTAAAGTAGAGAGAGGGAGGTGTTGTGGTGGAGAGAATTCTAGAGCATAGGGCCCGCGTGGCTGAAGGCATGACCGCCAATGGTGGGGTGGGGGGCTGTATAAGAGACCAGGACCAGAGGAACGTTGTTCTGGGGAAGGGGAGAGGTGATGATGGGCTTGAGATAGTTAGAGAAAGGGAGGGGCAAGGACATGAAAGGATTTGTGAACACGAGGATGAGAATTTTAATTTTGATGCGATGGGGACCAGGAGCCAATGTAGGTCAGCGAGACAGGGTGATGGGTGAGTAGGACTTGGAGCAGGATAGGATACAGCCAGCAGAGCTTTGGTTGAGCTGAAGTTTATGGAGGGTGGAGGATGGAAGGCCAGCCAGGTGAGCATTGGAATAGTCGAGTCTGGAGATGGCAAAGGCATGGACGAGGGTTTCAGTAGCAGAGGGGCTGAGACAGGGCAGAGGTGGGCAATGTTACAGAGGTGGAAGCATAGGTCTTTGTGATGGAGAGGATATGGGAGTTCAGCTCAGCGTCGAAAAGGACGCCAATGTTACAACCAGTCTGGTTCAACCTGATGCAGTGGCCGGGCAGGGGGATGGAACTAGTAGCAATGGTAGAGTTTGTGGCAGGGTGGGGCAGAAAGATGATGGGTTTGGTCTTCCCTAAGTTTAACTGGTAGAAATTGCAGCTTATCCAAGACTGGTTGTTGGACAGAACATTGACAGCACAGAGGCAGTGCAGGGGTTGAAACAGAAAAATTCTGCTATCTCAAATTCCTTAGCTTCAGTGATATATTCAAGCCCTTCTGAGCAACAATAAATGTAAATGGTATTATTTCAAATCAGACCTCACAAAACACAAGTGGTCAAAATGGCAGAGCACAGTGTGAGCAGATTACTCCACTCAAAATCAGGTTAACCTCTGGTGTGTAAGCAAGGTGGCTCCATTTAACTGCACTGAATTACAATCAGAGCTAGAGTTCAGGCTTCTCTAGGATCAGTTCATTCAAGTTTCAGTACATAACAGATATTTTCTTAAGTACAGCTTATTTGGTTTGAAGCAAACAGTGAGTGGGCTTGGCTCGATTCTGTAAAGAGACTGAAACAACAACCATAGTGCATTCTGCAGGCAGTGGAGCAAAATTTATTGCCAAGATCTCCAAAACATTATATTCTCCATGCTGGTTGGCTGGTTGTGTCTCTCTCTCTAATATATTATCCATCTGCATTAGAATCATTTCCTTGAGATGAACCAGAAGACACCACTGCCAGTTCCTCAATCATTTTGCAACATGATTTAGGAGTGGTGCAATTCAGGTGACAAGAGAGCAGGCACAGTCTAATGAGTCACTGAAATCAGCCCATAGGTAATCTCAGGCAGTAACTAGGATCCCATGATTCTGTATAGCAGTGCTTCAGCACACTAACAATGCAGCAAGTGCAAGGCGGTTGGCTCCAGCAGGAACCTATGTTCAATCAAGTGTGCATCTGTCGTTGAAATATTTAATTTGAGGAACCATTATTATTGGTACTGGGTTTGCACACAGTGTCTTTATGTTGGTTATGGTACAGAGCAAATCATTGCATTAGCGAAGGATACTTACACCAGCATTGTGCGTAGTTTGAGAAAGTCGTTATGTTCTGGGTTCTCCACTTCAACCACGCCCCATGGGTACAGGCGACCTCTGATCTTTTTACCTTTCACCTCAATCAGTTGGTTGGAGCCAATCACAGCAAAGGGAACGCTGGCCTAGGAGCAAAAGGAAATTTGGATCTGGTAGACATAGAACAGGAATAGGCCATTCAGCCCTTTGAGCCTGTTCCACAATTCAATTAGATCATGGCTGATCTGTATCTTAACTCCATCTACCAGCCTAAGTTTCGCAACCCTTAATATCCTTGCCTAACAAAAATCCATCAATCTCAGTTTTGAAATTTTCAATTGACCCCCAGCCTTAACAGCTTTTTGGAGGAAGAGTGTTCCAGATTCCCACGACCGTGTGTGTGAAGAAGTGCTTCTAGACATCACCCCTTAACGGCCTAGCTCTAACTTTAAGGTTATGTCCCCTTGTTCTCGACTCCCCCACCAGAGTAAATAGTTTCTCTCTTTCTACCCTTTAATCATCTTAAACACCTTAATTAGATCACCCCCTAATCTTCTATACTCAAGGAATACAAGCCTAGCCGATACAACCGGTCTCATAATTTAACCCTTTTAGCCCGGTATCATTCTGGTGAATCTGCACTGCACCCCCTCCAAGGCCAATACAGTATATCCTTCCTGAGGTGCGGTGCACAGAACTGAACGCAGTACTCTAAATTGGGTCTCACCAGAGTTTTATACAACTGTAACATAAATTCCACCCCTTTGTATTCCAGCCCCCTTGAGATAAAGGCCAGCACTCCATTAGCCTTTTAAATTATTTTTTGTATCTGTCCACTAGCTATTAGTGATTTCAGTACTTGGACCCCCTAAATCTCTCTGCTCGTTGACTTGGTTTGCAATGCTCAGCACCAATTCTATATACCATGTCTATAAGAGAACTTCCTTCCAGTTTTCAGGTCGACGTGGTATTCATGGAGAAAGGAAAAACGAAGGAGAAAAGCTAGGGAACGGCAAAGTTTTTCTGACTGAAAGCATCTCAACAATTGATATTCAATTGTCAAACAGGAACTTGTTTGAGCCAGTATAAACTGCTCTCCCGCAGGTGAGTTCGGTCTGTTTCCCCTTAGAATCAGCTACACAGCTATTGGATCTGCTTGCCTCATCGTGAACCCACTCCAAAATGAGTGTTTCTACTTAACCCAGAGACGAATTTCACTACACCTATGTGGGATCTTCCCCCACCGCCGCAGCACTTGCTTTTCACAACCACCTCCACTAGAACCTGCTCAATTCAGCAACACCCATTCATTCGCTACACCCATTCATTAATGTCTCACCTTCAGAATCATGGTCTGCTCCTTGAACTCCTCATCCTCATCAGAGTCTGCATCTGGCAGCTGGTAGATTCTGATACCATGCTCAGCGATCTCATCCAGGATCTAAGAAACAAACTACAATTAGGGATCCCAGCAATGTGACTAAAAAGTAGGATGTAAAATTTCAAACTTTACATGGATTAATAATTATTTAACTACAGTAAACTCTCTCTTATCCGGCACCTACGGGACCAGGATGGTGCCGGTTGATGAAAAATTCTGGATAACAGAGAGGTAGGCAATTTTTTACACAAACAAAAATAAAAACCACTGACAAACTCGGCCACCGCGGGAGACTCGGACTCGGCAAAACGAGTGCTGGATGGATTCGGCAAGATTACTGGTTATCTATTTTGCCAGTTATTAAAGTATTCCGGATGATTAAGTGCCGTTCAAACAAGAGTTTACTGTACAATGAATTGCATTTTAGAACTGAAGCTGAACAATAAAAATTTGTTGTCGCATGTGAAAAAGGGTAGGTACTGGGCTGGCTAGTGAGGTAACACTAATCATAGAATCATACAGCACAGGAGGAGGCCATTCAACCTATCGTGCCAGCTCTCTGAAAGCGCCATCCTATTAGTCCCACTCCCCTGCACTTTCCCCACAGCCCTGCAAATTTTCCTTTTCAAGTATATATCCAATTCTCTTTTGAAAGTTACTATTGAATCTGCTTTGACCACCCTTTCAGGCAGTGTATCCCAGATCATAACACACTGAGTAAAAAAAAATCTTATCTCCGCTCTGGTTCTTTTGCCAATTATTTTAAATCTGTGTCCTCTGGTTACCGGCCCGCCTGCCAGTGGAAACAGTTTCCCTTTATTTACTCTATAAAAACTCCTCATAAATTTTGAATGCCTCTATTACATCTCCCCTTAATCTTCTCTGCACTGAGGAAAACAATCCCAGCTTCTCCCGTCTCTCCACATAACTGAAGTCCCTCAGCCCTGGTATTACTATATTAATCTCCTCCGCACCCTCTCCAAGGCCTTGACATCCCTCCTAAATTGTGGTGCCCAGAATTGGACACAATAGGGGTAATTTTAACCCCCAAAAATGGGTGGGTTTGGTTCGGGTGGGAGGTTAGAAAGCTAAAAATCTGAAACAGGAACACAACTCGCCTCGAACCCGCCCATTTCCGGTTTAAACGGAGGCTGGTTGAGGGACGGGCGACCAATCCACTAGCAGGTGGCAGGTTGGTCATGTAAATATTTTAATGAGGCTGCGTGCCTTAATTTAAGTGTGATTTTATTTTTAACCAGTTGGCCAGGATTCCCTGGCCTCGGGAAATCCGGCAGGTAAAAGGTGGCGGAGAAGGGCGGAATCCATAAGGTAAGTGCCTTTATGGCACTGCTTGTGGGCCAGGAGGAGCAAAAATGTTACCTCCAGGTCCAACAAGCTTACTGCTGTTCCCCCCCAACACCCTTGTGATCTGTCTGCTCAACCACGCCCCCCTCCCACCCCAATGACCAGACCCCCTCACCACCAGCTCAACCACACCACAATCTCCGCTCCTCCCCCACCACAATCTCCACCCCCAACCCCCCCCACAGCTGACGCCTAACCAGTGATTTATAAAGGTTTAGCATAATCTCCTTGCTAATGCAGTAACACACCATGCACCTATCATTCCTATGAAGTCTGCAGATTTAAACAAGCTATCTATGTTTGGCCAAGTGTATCATTGATCAGTTGGGATCGGCGCTTGAGAGAGGAGGGAGGGATATCAGCAGCCTCCGCTATTGTGCACAGTGTAGAGGCTGGTTAGAGAACACATTAGCCAAGATTACATGGCAGTAGATCTGCCTTCTCATCCCAGGAACATGTGTGGTGCAGAAATGGGGAAGATGGAGAATATAAAGAGGAGCTAAAAAAACTTCTCAAAAGAAATAAAAAACATTTTGTACAAAAGCAAAATACTGCAGCTGCTGGAAATCTGAAATAAAAACAGAAAATGCTGGAAATACTCAGCAGGTCAAGCAGCATCTGTGGAAAGAGAAACAGAGTTAATGTTTCAGGTCGATGACCCTTCGTCAGAACTGACGTCAAACATTTTGTAAATGTGTCCTTACTATTGCCACCAAAAAAGGAATTACAATGCAAACATTTTAACAAGTGACCAGCCCAGAGAGCTTTCAGCATTGAGTAATTCAATTCTACAGTGCTCATAAATAGGCATGCTGATTTTCTGCAGTGAAGTAAACAGAACTAAAGTTACTTTTCATTGTGCTCCCCCAATGGCAGTTCCTAAACCAGTATAATTTCAGTTTGAGCATATGATAACCACAACGAGCGCTACAGAAAATTTCAGACTGCAAATAACTGTTTCAAAAGGATAAAGGATATTACATTTCCCAAGAACAGTGTGTGTATGGATTACTAGTATTCCATAATAGCTCATTATCCAATATAAAGCACTGTGGTGTATCTCAAAATAATCACAACCGCCAAAAGCGAAATGATATTTGAACATCTTCCTCACACATGTGGCAAATGTGACAACCAATCCACACTGTTACCCATAGGACATTTTGACTGAAATCACAACACTTTTGTTTCTAAAAGAGAAAACCAAGAATATTGAAGGTACCAGCATCCTGGGTTTCAACAGCCATGGTTATCATACAGAGTAACATGCACAGGAGGAAGGAAAGAAAGAACCTGCATTTATATAGCAACTGTCACATCCTTTGGATGGACCAATGCAGCCAATGAATTTGTTTTAGTGTGGTTACTACAAATATGTCAGCCAAGTTGCAAGCAGCAAGATCCCACAAACAGCAAAGAATTGAACAACCAGTTAATCTTTTTTGGTAGCCGTGCAGAATAAATTGATCAGGACGCCGGGAGAACTCCTTGCTCTTTTTCAAAAAAGGTTCTACGAGATCTTTGAAGTCCACCTGAACTGTCAGGACCTCGGTTAAACATCTCAGCTGTGGGACAGCACCTCCAACAATGCAGCACTAAGTCAGCACTGAACTGGACTGTCAGCCTGCGTTAAATCCTGGAATAGGGAATGTACCCACAACCTTCTGACTCAGAGGCGACAGCGCTACCATTGAGCCAAATTGATACTCCAGAGAGTAAACAACATCCATGGAGAAGTGAGAATACTCCCAACCTGAGCAAAGAGAGGGTGATACTACATCTAGAAGAAGTTTGGACAGAAGATGGAACATCTGAAGAGATGCGAACACACTCCTGACCCATGTGGTCACACCCATAGACAGACAGAGAGTGGAGAAACGTCTGCAGAGAAGGGAGAATGCTCCATTAAGCGGAAGTGCAAATTTCTATTAGGTTACAGGCTTTGGCCCAAATCCCAGTAAAGTAACCAAGTGAACAGTGCAAAAAGTGTGGTGAAGCAGCAAAAAATTCCCACTTCTAAGACACATTTAAACCTTCTTTAGATGCAGCAAGTTATCAAATGCTGTAAATGTTTCACAGTTATTGCGGGTATGGTCAATATCAAAATCCATTTTTTTCTCTGTGCTGTACTGCTTCAACAGCTCTGGACTTGAACTTCCCTCACCGACACAACACTACTATGGCAATATTGAGAGAGGTTGAAATCCCAGTGATCAGTTATCATGGTGGGCAATAAAACAACATAGAATATACAGCACAACAGATCACTCGGCCCAACTAGTCTATGCTGGTGTTTATACGCCACAGGAGTCAATAATAATCCCTCCCCGTTAGGGCATTGAACCCAGGTCTCCCACGTGACAGGCGGGGATACGGACCACTACACTAACGAAGAACATGCCATTGCCACTTCACCCTCCTTACAGCCAAATGTAACTCTCCCATTCAGTGGCACAGGAAAGCTCATTGGACGTGTCACCCCAGTAACTGGAAGCTGCAAGACAACATTCAGATTCAAATAAAATGCCAGTTCCTGATGGAAAAAGGCAAAGATCAAGATCGAGGAAAATCTAGTACATCTCAAAAAAACCACACACACTTCAGTGAAAGCTTGGTATCAGCAGGAATGGCAAAACTCACTCACCATGAACTGAATCCAAGGTTAAATCACATTAAGCTAGCGTACATGATCCATCTGAACTTATTCTGTACTTGGCATGCCCACCCCAATACATTTCATACCTCAGCGACAGTGTCGGTGTATACAACAGAGTGCTGGTGTGTTATGTTCTTAGCTGAAATTATGTTGCGAGAGAGAATGGCCAGGAAATGGACAGGGTCAATCAGGTCTAGCCCTTCGTATACAGCACAAGCACACCGCCTGTATATGCAAGTCTAGCTTACAGCCAATTAGTCACTAGCAATGCCCATTTCAGCTCGTTTCCATTGAACCAATGGCTGATTCTAAACTATGTAAAGTGTTGACTTTTCAGCCCCTTTCAGGACGCACATGAATGTTTCGATGGATACCATCGCCACTCAGACAGGAGACAGTCTGTGAAATGTATTTTTCCAGTAGAAGGCAACTGACAAATTAAAATTCCAACCCTGAACTAAATTAATTTAAGTCAAAGACCACAAGCAGCAGGGCTTTATCAGTGGCTGTATCAGGGCACAGGTTATCAATAAAGATATGTCCTCCTCTCCAGTGTGATGTGTTTGGATTAGACCCTGCTGGAGAGCTTTCTGTTGCCCCTTATCTTTCCCTGTGCTGATTATGGATCTTGCTGACCTCCCACACCATATAATGTAAACATACTGTGAGGCTCTCACTGGGACACTGGCTCCTGTCTCGTTCCAGCTAACGCTCCTGCACAGCATCGGCTCACACCAGCTACACAGCAGGTTCTGCTAATCCTGTAATTCTACAATTAATACACCTATTGCAGACACCGCCTAGGGACCACCAGCACACCCAGGCCCAGCAAGACCACAGCGATGTCCATGTCCTTATACTCAACGTCTGTTATCAGTGTAAAATGATCTTTTTCCTGTTTTTCCTCGCTCGGCTTAGCACATCCTGCTACATAGCTCTGTACAGAAGCTATGTACAGAGTGTTGCCAACGCACAATATGGCCTTGAAACAATTAGATTTGTAGCAGTTGGTCTCGACAATAAATACGTTTCAGTAGCTACTTTATATAAAGTAGTAAAAGGTAACCTGCTACTGTTCATCCTGCACAGGGCAATACTGACCAATTTTACTAACTTCGTAAAATGCATCAGTGTCTAGTCCCTCATTTTAAATGTCAAAAGGGTCAAATTCATTGTAAAACCGACCATCCTTTTACCCATATGCTTGCAAAATCTCTACTCCAGAATCATCTTCAGATCAGTAAGAATCAAGCCTCAGGGCGCAATAAGCAAAAAGCTAATAAATTTAGTCGCCGGCTGATATAAACTGCCAGTTTGACTACTCGCTTCCGAATCCCAACCCTCCAATCAGCACTTCCTCTGTCCTCTATTTCTTCCTCATGCCTGAAAGCAAATTCTTGTTTAATATTTTAGCAAACGTTCACATTAAAATTCTCATTCCAGGGAGCTTGGACAGAGAAGCAGAAATAGGGCAGTGAGAAACTGGCACGGGTATCAATTTTATTTCCCTCCCATCCGAAGTACGTGAAGTCGTGCACAAAATGTTGGCTCACAGCTTCTTCCAAGAAGCAGTTTTAAAGCATAAAAACACAGGAACAAAGGAAGACTGATGAGTAAACATACTGGAACATTTGTAACATAAATTACAAGACAACTCAATAGAATACACAGCCTCTTTTACACAAGAGTACTTGCAGGTCCACAACTGCAACCTTTTGGAAAGATGATACACGGAGGTTTCTGCCTTTAAACAAGAGTTCTTTTTCTGCTTTGAATGCAGTGACTGAGGAATTGTACAGTTCAGACAGTTAAAATCAACCACTGTGCAAAGAAAATATTCGATTGTCTACAAAGTAGTTCCCCATAAAATGTAATGGAAAGGCAAAAGGGAATGCGACAGTATTGGCTGTTTGTGGGGGTGGCTGTCATTCAAGTCAGGTCACAAGATAAATACAGATGACTCAACTTACTTCATCATCCAGAAAGACCCAATAGTAGCCCATCACATCACCCCAATTGTTTCTTAAAGGATTCAAGGGCACTTGCCTTGACTACTCTACCTGTAAGTCCATTTCATATGTTGATAATTCTTTGCGTGAAGAACTTCCTGATATCAGTCCTAAATTTGCCTTTTACTAGTTGTCCCTCGTCTTACTCTCAATTTTCCTTTCATATCTCTTTGTCCTGCTCTTTCATTTTTAAGTAATATTTCAGCCAACCGTTTCCATATCATTTACTTTCTTGTATAACTCTATAAAAGGTCACCTTCCCCATAGCTTCCCTTCAAAGCTACAAATCCCCAAGTTTCTCCAGCCTCTCTGCATACTTCAACCCTCTGATGCTAGGGATTGGCTTCATCACTCTTCTCTGAATGGCATCCACAGCTTGAATGTCTTGATGACCAGAGCTGGACACAGTAGCAAATTTCAGACTTATAGCAAACAAATGTATATATAATCCCTTCTTGTACAATGTGCTGGGACAGATGTTATCCTAGAAATTAGTATGGCAAACTGCTGCGATTATAATTACATTTTCTGACAGCACAACATAAGCAGCAGTGGGGTGGGAAAGTTCATTTGACTGTCGCTCATTATACAATAGTTAATTCCCACTTGGGTTACCTGAAAGACAATGGTGCTTCAGATCAAACCTGTAGTAATTTAAAATCTTGAAGCAAAGGATGAGTAAAGTTAATAACTGGCTTGTTCTTTTAAAAGCAACATGCTTCAATTTTTGAAGATTTTCAAGATTCATAACATTTCAACATACTTATGCAGACAAATAACAATGAAAGTGTGGTGTGACCAGAGCACTATACATGTTGGGCAAAGTTTCCTCTGACTTGTTAACCATGGTTTTGGTTATATGGTTCAAAATTCCATTTGCTTTGTTGATTGCTACTCTGCAGTGGTTGGACATGCCATGTGTCGTCTGCCCAGTCCCTCTTTATCATTCGCTATTTCAACACCATTCGTGGGGTATTAGCTATTGTTACCTATTTTTCCTTCCTATGCGCTTGGGTATTTTGCCCAACTCATTCAGCAGTTTCCAATCAAGCTCCTGAGATTCAACTGCTTGACCTAGTTTGGTGTCATTTGCAAATGTGACCAAGTTCCAAAGAGTTTCCAAATCCATGCCATTTAGAAACAGTAGAGGTCCCTGTTTCCAAGATGTGCTCTGACTGCAGGAGGCCTTTCCTGCAACTGGTCACCTTCTATGTCTCCAGCACTGATCCCTTGGATATTCCACTCAACATATCCCCTATCACGATATAACTCTTAAGGAAGTACCCTTCAGCCAATGTCTTATCCATCCCCAAATTTTAACCAAAATCCTTACCGCTCTGAACTTTACTAGCAACTTTTCATACAGGACTGTTGTCAAATGCTTTTTGGAAGTTAGGGTACAGCATGTGTAAGGGTTTCCACAGTCACCGTGAGACAGCACTCCCTCAAAAAAGTCAAGGAGATTGGTAGGACAGGATCTTGCCCTTCTGGATCCATATTGACTGTTTACTAGGTTATTATTCCAGGAATATTGCAGAATCCTGTATAGGTGCACCTATTAGATTCAAAGAACTCTGCTACATTGGCATAGTTAGTCTTAGCTGGTTTCTTCCTTAATTTGTCAAGCCAGAAGGTTGGGGAGATAACTTTGTCGAGTCACATAGTTGTGAATACCATTCTTAGAATGTCTGAAGCTGATAAAGTTCTGATTTTAAGAGCAGTCAAAAGAGACTTGGTCCCCGACAAACACTCTGAACCAACACATTGAACTTGAGTCCCGCTCATATGCATTGCACGACTTCTCACTATGGAAACATGCTCAGGATGCTCAATGTTAAAGTTATTAATTTCAGCAGCATGCATCCTGAAAGCACAAGAGTATTTCTGCGAGGATTGCTGATAATACTTTCACACTTCACAGTCATGACCCAGAGATATGTTCTGGAGACCAGTTACAGGAAAGGCCTTCCTGCAGTCAAAGCACATCTTGAAACCAGGGCTCCAGATGTCTATAAAAAACAAACAGAAACTTATAAAACAACATCAGAGATAACAGTCTGCAAGCTGAACATAATGTGATTGTCAAGAGCAAGAGATGTGCAGATTATCACAGGACTCTACAATAACACATTTTGCAGTATAAAATGGAAAGTGAGCAGCGGTTTCCAGGTAATCAATTTATTTTGGATAGGAAAGATTCTTTGGGATGCAGTGACACAGGATCTGGTGTATTAACTTACCAAACACCAGCCTGCATACCCCATCAGTGGTAATAAAGCAACTGTGAACTGCTGGTGACTGAATACAGGAACATTTTCCATAAGGTGGGTTGAGAGGTAGGAAAACACTGGGTACAACCATTATCTTGTCAAGTTTAATGCTAAAAAGAACAGATTTTGAGGATCCAAGCAGCATGTGCAAAATGCTTAGTTCATGAAGATTAACTAAATCTAGGCAGTAGTAGCAAGTAACAAAAGTAATCAATGCCACAGTAGGTATCCGTGTTAGCAGTGTTGAGAACAGAAACAAATGGAATGAATCCCATCATATGAAAAGCTCAGAGTAAAAAAAAATCCTGCAATAACTTCAAAGCTACAAGCTCATCCTAGTGTGTCACATGTAACATAAACCCCTCAATAAGATTACACCCTTATAGCTTACCTCCGGGAGATACCCCACATACGATAAATGCAACATTCCAGGACAGAGGCAAAAGATTCGCTTACAGGGATGATGTTCGTAACAGAGACGGTGTTGTAACTGACTGAATACGCCCACCTTCCACCCCAAAATGAACGTTCTCCTTCTGCAATGTTCCATGTGCAGTAGCAAAGTGGCTTGAGCTGAACAGCATTTCCTTGCTAATGGATGGCTCATAAAGGAATAGTTAGGCTCCCAAATTACAACTGCAGGGGATGCGGAAAGAAGTTCAAGTCTATTGCAGTACAGACCTCCTTTTCTACAATTGCACAGCCGCCAGCTACCATACAGCACAGGAGTGGAGCTGGTTCATTAATATAATTTTCTTCTTTTAAAAAAAATCGTTCGCTGGGTGTTAAGCAGGTGTGGCATTCAGACCAACTATATCCCGTTCCAGCAGCCGTCTAACAACTTTGCCCAAGAAAAGCCATTGAATCATTGCTGTGGCAGCGATCCTCCAGATAACACTAAGCGAAACAATGAAGGGAAAGCCCCAGCTAGGGCTACTGAAATATTTATTACAGCCTATCTGCCTTCAGCTTTCCTGTGGAAATGTGGATTTACAACACAAGAAAGCCTGTCATTCTCTTTCCGAAACAGTCTGTTTAATTCAGTCCCGTTCCTCCCAGAAGTCGGGCTTCTTACAATTAACTTTCTCATGAGAAACAAGAAGTTCAAATATTAGTTTCCAGCTCACAAAGCGTTCCCTGCAAAAGGGCTGTAAAAAATGTTGACAATTTCTTTGCGAATGTTCATTCTGTTGTATGATTATTCAAAAACACATTGCATGTTTCCACCACTCCACGTTGCAGCTGCCACTTTCTGACAACACCATATGAAACTCAGTTGCATTGCTTTCATACATCGAGGGATTTTCTTTATTTTTGAGAAAATAGGGTACAGGCGAATAATGTAGGACAGCACCAAGACTTAAAAGAATAAAAAAAGACTAGGTAAAATCAGGAAAATAGGATTAGGTGATGCCGATTTCGGGTTTTATAAGGGTAAAGACTGATGGTAGGCTGAAGGGTATAAGGAGTTCCACAGTTTTGAGTTAGAGTAGGAGACCAATGAGTCTTAGTTTCAACAGCGAGGACATAGGGAGGAAGAACTTGCATTTGTATAGCGCCTTTAATGTAGTAAAACATCCCAAGGCATTTCACAGGAGTGGTTATCAAAACAAAATTTGACACTGAGTCACATGAGATATTAGGACAGGTGACCAAAAGCTTGGTCAAAGAGATAGGTTTTAAAAGGTGTCTTAAAGAATGAGAGGTGTAAGGCTTATGGAGGGAATTCCAGAGTTTAGGGCCTAGGCAGCTGAAGGCACAGCCACCAATGGTAGAGCGATGAAAATTAGGAACGGTAGCATAGTGGTAATGTTACTGGGCTAGTAATCCAGAGGCCTGGAGTAATGATCCAGAGACGTGAGTTCAAATCCCACCACAGCAGCTGGGGAATTTAAATTCAGCTAATTAAATAAATCTGGAATAAAAAGCTAGTTTCAGTAATGGTAACCATGAAACTATCGGATTGTCGTAAAAACCCAGCTGGTTGATTAATGTCCTTTAGGGAAGGAAATCTGCCGTCCTTACCTGATCTGGCCTATATTGACTCTTAACTGCCCTCTGAAATGGCCTAGCAAACCACTCAGTTGTCAAGAAGGCGGCTCAACATCACCTTCAAGGGCAATTAGGGATGGGCAATAAATGTTGGCCTTGGCAGCGACGCCCACATCCCATAAACAAATTAAAAAAAAAAAAAAAAAAAAAATCGGTGATGAGCAAGAGGCCAGAATTGGAGGAGCGCAACAGCAGTTTAAGGGGAACTAGCAGAATATTGAGCACAAAGGTACTGACAACAGAGAGATAGACAAGAAAGGTTCTGACAGCGAGGGGGGGGCAGAGAGAGGAGATTGATTGGAGGGGGATTGCCCAATAGAAAGGATTTTTCTTGCATCCTGTCAGGAATGGGAGGGAGGTGATAAAAGAGCCTTCCCAGATATAGCCTCTGGATATGGAAGCAGTATTCAAATCTTGGGTAGGATTAGGCTTTTCTTGTAATTCCATTTTTAATTTCATAGAAGCATCCCTCGAAGAACTTGCTAGTTATAGTCAACGGTCACATTTGGAACAGGAGTGCCGAATAATCTCCATGCAAATATCAGTCAGTACGAGTTCGGAACAAGAATGCAGAGAAAGGCTATTTGATAAAGCAAGCATTCTCCGTCCAATAGACCACATACAATTTGCATCATGAACGCCAGATATCAATTCCACATAGCCACTGATAGTATTCAGTTGCAGCCTACAAATGACATTCCCATAGATGCAACAGGAGTAAAAGTTTTTATTTGTTCTTGGGATGTGGGCAATGTTAGCAAAGCCGGATTTATTGCGTATCCCCAACTTGCTTTTCGAAGGTGGTGGGCCTTCTCGTTGACAACTGCAATCCTTGTGCTGATGGTGGGTGCGCAGTAGGGAATTCCAGAATTTTGCCCCAGCAACAGTAAAGGAGTAGTGATACATGTCCAAGTCAAATTGGTGTGCGACTCGGAGGTGATGGTCTTCCCATGATCTTACTGCTTTTGTCCCTCTCAGTAGCAGTTTGCGAGGCTCAGCGATACAGTTGACGTAAGCTTAGTGAGTTGCTGCAATGCATCCTGTAGACAGTACATTATGCATTGGTGGTGGTGGGAAGAGGGGGGGATATGGAGTCCATAACCAGGGGCATTGATCAAGTGCACTGCTTGGTGCTGAGCTGCTGGTTGCGACTGCACCCATGCAGGCAAATGGTGAGTATTCGATCATATTCCTGACTTGAGCCTTGTGAATGGTGAAGAGGCTTGGAGGGGCTAGAAGAGTCACTTGTTGCAGGGTATCCAGCCTCTACCCAGCTCTGTAGCCAAGGTGTTGATATGGCTGGTTCAGTTAAGATTCTGGTCAATGGTGACCTCCAGAATATAGAGATGGTGGGGACTCAGCGATGGTGGTGCCATTGAAGGTGGTCAGGGAAGGTGGTTAGGCTTTTTCTTGCTGGAGATGGTCATTGCCTGCCACTTGTATGGCATGAATGTTATCTAACAATTGTCAGCCTAAGCCTGAATGTTGTCCAGGTTCTTCTGGCCTGGGCTGCTTCATTATTGGAGCTGTTGTGAATAAAGCTCAACGCTGCAGAATTGTCAGTGAACAGCCTCACTCCTGACCTTATGATGAAGTGAAGGTCATTGATGAAGAAGCTGAAGATGGTTCTGACAATGATGCTGCTTTTAGAAAACAACCATTTTGCAAATAATTTACGTTGTTACAACTTACAAGCAGTTCAAGCAAATAACAGCCAGCATTTGAGATTTTAAAAAATACTAAAAAATCTACTAAATCCAACATTAATGGGAGAGAAGGGTTAAAAACACAAAGTGCAATTCCTTTGAAAAATTTTGATTGCCATTATAGAAAGGCTTTTTCAAAAAAAAGTCAAACTCAAGCTTAGAATCATTCTCTTCATTAAGGTGTTGTGTTATAGCTAAGGAGGGTGTCAGTTATTACTGCACATCTAACAGTAGACGGCTAATATATTAAAATAAATTAAAAACACAACTTAGTTGGATCTGAATGGAAGTAAGGCCGCCTGCTGATTTGAGGCCGATCACATCCTTTGTTATCCTGTATCTCCGACATGGGACCAAGTATCTTGGCAGGACATCTGAACAAAACATTCAAAGAGCTATTTCAGCCACAGAAGAACCGCAAGTGGCTTGCAAGACACGGGTTGGCCATTCCTAAACGACACTGTTTGACCTGCATCATTTAGCCAATTTTTAATGCTACAAACAACATTCTTCTTTACCCTAGAGTCTTCAGACTCCATGAAAATTATCGTATCAACTGCCATTTTTGAGATATCTAATAGCCGCCAATTTAGGTGCATTTGCAAAAACATTTGTTGGCATAATCTACCTTTTATAAATCCACAGCGCTTTGGAATTATTGAGGTAGAGTTTCCGCTAGTTTTGCGCCCAGATTCCAGTGCAATCGGCCAAACCAGTGCAAAAGATCAGTAAGATAGTAAGACTGAGGATTGGGAGAGTTTCAGAAACCAGCAAAGGTTGACAAAAAAAATTGATAAAAAGGGGAAAAGAGAGAAAACTAGCAAGAAATATAAAATCAGATTGTAAGAGCTTCTACAAGTATGTAAAAAGGACGAGAGTAGCAAAAGTAAACGTTGGTCCCTTAGAGGCAGAGACAGGAGAAATTATTATGGGGAATAAGGAAATGGCAGAAACGTTAAACATATATTTTGTATCTGTCTTCACAGTAGAAGACACAAACAGCATACCAAAAATGGTGGGGAACCAAGGGTCTAATGAGGGTGAGGAACTTAACGTAATTAATATAAGTAGAGGAAAAGTACTAGAGAAACTGATGGGACTAAAAGCCGACAAATCCCTGGACCCAACGGCCTACATCCTAGGGTTCTAAAAGAAGTGGCTGAAGAGATAGTGGATGCATTGGTTTTGATCTTCCAGAATGGTCCCAGCGAATTGGAAGGTCGCAAATGTAACACCGCTATTCAAGAAAGGAGGGAGAGAAAAAACAGGGAACTACAGGCCAGTTAGCCTGACAGCAATCGTCAGGAAAATGCCGGAATCCATTGTTAAGGAAGTGGTATCAGGGCACTTAGAAAATCATAACATGATTAGGCAGAGTCAACATGGTCTTATGAAAGGGAAATCATGTTTGACAAACTTATTAGAGTTTTTTGAGGATGTACCTAGCTGGGTAGGTACATGGGAACCAGTGGATATAGTATATTTGGATTTCCAAAAGGCATTCGATAAGGTGCCACATAAAAGGTTATTACACAAGATTAGGGCTCATGGGGTTGGGGGCAATATAGTAGCATGGATAGAGGATTGGTTAACGGACAGAAAACAAAGAGATGGGATAAACGGATCTTTTTCAGGTTGGCAGGCTGTAACTAGTGGGGTGCCGCAAGGATCAGTGTTGGGGCCTCAGCTATTTACAATCTATATTAATGACCTAGATGAAGGGACCAAGTGTAATGCATCCAAGTTTGCTGATGATACAAAGAGAAAGGAAGTCTTGCTACAATTGTACAGGGTCTTGGTGAGGCCACACCTGGAGTACTGTGCACAGTTTTGGTCTCCTTATCTAAGGAAGGATATACTTGCCTTGGAGGCGGTGCAACAAAGGTTCACTAGATTGATTCCTGGGATGAGAGGGTGTCCTATGACAAGAGATTGTGTAGAATGGGCCTATACTCTCTGGAGTTTAGAAGAATGAGAGGTGATCTCATTGAAACATACAAGATTCTTAAGGGGATTGACAGGGTAGATGCTGAGAGGTTGTTTCCCCTGGCTGGAGTGTCTAGAACTAGGGGGCATAGTCTCAGGATAAGGGGTAGGCCATTTAAGACTGAGATGAGGAGGAATTTCTTCACTCAGAGGGTTGTGAATTCTCTGCCCCAGAGGGCTGTGAATGTCTTTCATTATATTCAAGGCTGAGATAGATAGATTTTTGGACTCATGGGGAATCAAGGGATATGGAGATCGGGCGGAAAAGTGGAGTTGAGGTCGATGATCAGCCATGATCTTATTGAATGGCGGAGCAGCCACGAGGGCCGTATGGCCTACTCCTGCTCTTATTTCTTATGTTATGATCAGGGAACTTAAAACGTGAGTTACGCCCAAAAACACTTATGCTCGTGTTTCCGCTGGTTCAAGATTCAGTTTGCCCAAATCAGGCTGCACCCACAAAGCTGGCCACATCCCCGGGTTGAAATTGCGAGATTCCGCTGGTTCTGGAAGCCTCTTCAAATTGCCCTCATTCTCTTAGGCGCACAGGCACTAGTAGGCAGGTTTTAAAAGTTTTTTCATACCAAAAATATTTTAATTTACTAAGAAACTGTTAAATGGTTCAGTATAGTTCTTTTAAGTCATTTGCAATGATTTTAAATCAGGTTACTTACTGGTGGCGGTCTAGACACCCTTCTAAAAATGCTGATTTTTGGTGATAACCAAAACTGAACTAGTTCACCACTCTTAAATACATCAAGGAATACTTTTTAAATGGGGAAAAAAAAGGAACGATTGCATTCTATTACGCTGCCCGTTTGCACGAGATCATAGAAGATTGTGTGATTATGCAAATAAATTTTAGCGCAAACTTGAACTGTAACCTAATCAGCACATTCAAGAACATTTTGTGCCCAGAGCGGAAATGCTACCCCATTGTCTTTACTCATTAAATGCAGTTCAATTGCTTCCTTTATAATGCATTCCAATATTTTCCAACTATAGGTGTCAAGCTAACCAGTCTGTAATTCACATTATCGTGCTTTTGACCGTGCTCAGAAATTGGACCGTGATGTTTTGTACGTATTTTAGTACTACTCTTGCACAGCTTTCCCCAATTCCACAGTCGTCTCCAGAAGTCGTTTTCTTTTACATGCAATCTATCTGAAGCTGGTGCTTTATGAACTTGAGTATTTCGGCTTTTTCAAATGACCATTTGCTATTTTCATGAACTCAGATGCACTTTCCAACCTCTCTGCCAAAAATATTACTGGAAAGAACACAATATTCCAGAGCTCGAGTGGTTGTGAGGGGGAAAGGCTTGTCCTTAGTCTTCAATGCTGTTCTTAGCTAAACATGCATCCAGCTCCATTTTAAAAGGAACTTTAAAAACATCAGTGAAGAAAGTACTTCTATTTGTATAGAGCCTTTCAGATGCGCAGGGCGTCCAAAAGCGCTTCACAGCCAAAAAATTGCTTTTGAAGTGTAGTCACATTGTATGCAAATACAGTAACCAATTTGCTGACAGCAAGGTCTCACAAACAGTAATGAGATGAATAAACAGTTTGTTTTTTTAAGTGATGGTGTTTCAGGCCAGGAAACTGCGAGAATTTCCTGCTCTTTTACTTCTATCTGAACAGGCAAATGGGGACTCTTGTTTAACATCTCATTTGAAAGACAGCACCTTTAACAATACAGCACTCACTCAACTCAGTACTGCACTAAACTGTCAACCTAGATTACATGCTCAAGTCCTGGTGTGAGGCCTGAACCCACAATCTTCTAACTCAGGGCAAGAGTGCTATCAAAAGAGCCAAGCCGACACATTAACTGCTCAGTGAGTAAGGAAAAGATAGATTTCTTTTCGGCTAACCCTAGCAGTACACAGAAGTCGTTTTTTCATGAATGCAACATATTCCTTGTTAACATTGTATCCATAACAGAATAGGTGATGTTGTGTACCCGGTACAGAATAGAGTATACATTCCTCTGTAGAATCCAAAAGGGAAGTGGATCTCTATTTGAAAAAGGGTATGGGGCAAGGGACGAAGTGTTAAGCTCTTTCAGAGCAGGCATGGGCGTGATGAGCTGAATGGCCTCCTTCTGTGCAGTAAAATGGTGTGATTCTATGTTCATTGTTGATCATTTTTAAACAGAAGCTTGTTTGGTCTTTTATTTCTGTTCAGTTGCAGAATGACTCATTGAATGGGTTTTGGTACAAATATTGCAAAGCAATTTTACAGGATGCAAAGAGTGACCCAAGCCAAAACCAAAAGAATAATAGGCTAACAAACTGTACTTTTCCCAGGATTCATAAAGCAGTCTGCAGAGAATCAAAATCATCCTTTAAAAGAAATGTGTGAAAAGACACTGAATGCCTACTCGATAAAAAACATTTTAAGAAAACCATGCTGTAAAGGTATCTTTAGCACTAGCTTGTGACTTGTTGCAGCAATGGCCTCAACGTTTTGATCTAGTGTGACTTACACAGACGTTTTGACTTCTGCATCCATGAGAACAAGAAGTGGGACAGTGAAACGGCTGGGTCCACAGTCCCTGCAACAACTTAGTTTACTGATAAAGACTTTTATGTTTCCTTGTAGCTATTACAACAGTCAGCTACAATTTATGTACTGAATGGCCCACCTACCAAGCTGCAAGGGCTGCTGAAACAAAGATTGAAACAAAGACTTCCGTCAGAAACAAACACCTCTACTAAACCTGCTCTTAATATTAAGCCATTCCTGCCTTGTAGCCCAAACAAATGAGAAAAAACACACCCAAACAGAGTAGTCGCAGAAAAGCTAGCTACAGACTTGCCCACTATTCCGGGAAATTGCTATCACATCCGGAAGGATTTAAACACTTCAGTTCAACTCACATGGCCATAGCAGTACAGCCTGAAAACAGCTACCAATGTGCTGTGCAGGAACTTTATTGTGAGAATGGCCAGTGGGTGTGGGGGGGGAGGGGGAGATCCATCACCCCATACTGAAAAGGATATCACCAATCATCATGGATGAGGGGCTCTGGGTGCAACATTGCCGTGCTACAGGGATGTGGCATCACTACACACTCCATGGAGAGCTGTGCCCAAACATTACAGGAAAGGGTTAGAACGTCTCCAGAAACGGAAAAATTTAAATCTATGTTGGATACTCGTGTCCAATTTCCAGTAAAAGACAACAGATACTTGCAGTTGAAATTTATAGCAGATAAATGGGTAAATCAAGAGGAAAATGCAATAAACTTAAGACTTCACACCGCTTTATGTCGCTGCTCTCTGCAAAGATCAGAAAGTGAGAACTACTTACTCTGCGCTTCAGTCGCTCCCGTTCCCTCAGCGTCAGTGTATCCGCCTTGGCGATCACAGGTACAATATTTACTTTGCTGTGAATGGCCTTCATAAACTCCACATCTAGAGGCTTCAGGCTGCACAAGATAGCAACAGTTAAACACTGCATACTCTTCCACTAATTCACTGCTACATAGGAACCAGACTGTTAAAAAGCAGAACTCCATATTCCCAACAAAACTGAAGTTTATTATTGGAGGAGTGAAGTCCTCAGTCATTTGGATCTTTTAGATCATTGGTTTAGCCTTGCTTTTCGTTTTGTAAACTTGGCTGTAGCTCGCTGCAGAACCGGACTCCTGCTACCAGGATCACTTGCATAAATCAAGAGACATCTGAGGTATACAATACTGTAATCGCCAGTATTGAGTGCTGTGGGCACATTAACAGGCAACACCTGTGTTTAAAAAACAGGCAAAAAAGAGTGCTACACTGGAGGCTTATATGGGTATATTCACCACATGCTGCTGTACTGAACCACCCTCCAGAAAGTGCCCCAGTTAGATTCATAATCTGTACCAAGTTCGCCAATCAGGAGGGAGAAAAATAACTATTTGGCCAAGTTTTTTTCTCCCAATCTTAGCCATCAATGCCTACTGCAAGTCCATATATGTGAACAGGATTCAACTTGGCTCGAAGGGCCCCCACAATGGAATAACCTGCCTAAATTCAATGACCAGGCCTCCATAAGAAAGGTCACATGGACAAAGTGCCAGAGGCCGATGACACCTTTTGAACAATGGCCCAGAATGAGCAACCATATTGAGGAGAGATGGGGCAAAGGGGAGGAAAATTGCAAGCTAAATATTTAAAAAGGCCAGGTTACTGAAAGACAATGTCTTCAGCACCATGTGCAGAGGAAGCAGGAGCTTGTTTATAAAATAGGAATTCTCGATTGTGTAAATAAAGAGAGATCTGAAGAAACAACTTCAAAGAAGCAACATTAGGGGAAAAGGTTTTCAAAAAAAAACAATAGTTCCACCAGTACATACTTGAACTCCCAAGCACAGGATCAAGAGTTCAACTCTCAGTGTTATGACCATCTAAATTCACCCGAGCACTATGGCAGTCATTTCCACCAAGGGAGGAAAGTTGCAATAACATGGACTAGTCCCACTCTGCAGGTATTGCCCAATATGAGTGTGTGGTTAAAAGCTCTGTATTCAAGTAGTATCTCTATAACCTTCAATCCCTCTTCAACAGATTTCGATCCAACTCCTTTTAAAAAGTGCAAACTCACCCCAAATCAACTACCTTCTCTGAAAATCTCTTCCACATATGCACTATTCTATACCTTACTTAAGGTATTCTGAATTTTGTATTTTTTGTCCTTGTCTAAGTTAAATAGATTGCTTACTGCCACCACATCTGCACCAGTTATTATTTTAAGGACCTGAAATCCCCTCCAAGAATATCATAAATAGTCTCTACTGAAGAACTAAACAGAAACCATCTAGTGAGGACTGTTGTAGTTATCACTGGGTACAGAGATGAGCAAACAATGATTCCAGGTATCAGGAATCTAAAGTTATGACAAAAGATTAAGAAAGTGGGCTTGTTTTATCTGGAAAGAGGGGTTTTGAGGTGGTCCGATTGAGGTTTAAGATTATGAAGGGAATTAAGACAGCTGCTTGATAACAATATAGATTTAAAAAGGTACAGGGAGCCAGCAAGAGAGTGAGAGATTAGGCTGGTGTCTCATGGAGAAAAACACTGATGCAGATCTGATGGTCTAAATGGTTTGTTTCAGTGCTGTAACATTCTATGGTCCCAAGAGACTCCCCTCATACAGCTTTTCCTTACTCATGCTCCAAAGGGTGGCAACGTAACACTATTGAGTGGTTACCCTTTCTCATATCGCATTGTGACATGGTCAAAACAGTTGGCATTCCTCACTCACCAAAGCCTTTCCACCAGCTACAAGGCACAAGTAAGGAATGTGATGGAATACTCTCCACTTGCCTGGATGAGTGCAGCTCCAACAACACAAGAAGCTCGACACCATCCAGGACAAAGCAGCCCGCTTGATTGGCACCCCATCCACCACCTTAAACAAACATTCACTCCCTCCACCACCGGCGTACCGTGGCTGCAGTGTGTACCATCTACAAGATGCACTGCTGCAACACGCCAAGGCTTCTTTAGCAGCACCTCCCAAACCCTCGACCTCTTCCACCTAGAAGGACAAGGGCAGCAGGTGCATGGGAACACCACCACCTCCAAGTTCCCCTCCAAGTCACACACTATCCTGACTTGGACGTATATCGCCGTTCCTTCATCGTCGCTGGGTCAAATTCCTGGAACTCCCTACCTAACAGCAGTGTGGGAGTACCTTCACCACAGCGGTTCAAGGCGGCGGCTCACCACCACCTTCTGAAGGGCAATAGAAACATAGAAACATAGAAACTAGGAGCAGGAGTAGGCCATTCGGCCCGTCGAGCCTGCTCCACCATTCAATACGATCATGGCTGATCATCCAAATCCAGTACCCTGTCCCTGCTTTCCCACACAGAATCCCCATCGAGCCTGCACTGACACATATCCCACCCTATCCCCGTAACCCCACGTATTTAATTCCCCCTAACATATCCCATCCTATCCCTGTAACCCCACATATTTAATCCCCCCCTAACACTAAGGGTCAATTTATCATAGCCAAATCAACCTAACCCGCACATTTTTGGACTAGGGATGGGCAATAAATGCTGGCCTTGCCAGTGACGCCCACATCCCATGAACGAATAAAACATTTTTTTTTAAAAAATTATTGGGCACCCTTCCTTAAACAAGCTCTATTGCAGCATTGACAGAGGTGGGTATGTAGACAAGCACTTTTTGGTCATATACCTTGTAGAATCAGAGCCTTTCCTTACCCATGGCCGAAGGGGGAGATGAAGTAGAAACAGCAGTGGACTCTGTTGTCTACGATATGTCGTCTGTTCAGGCCACTCTCATCATGAAGATATCGTTCAAACTGATGGTCAATGTACTGAATGATGGGTCTGAAGCTGCAGAGGGGAAAAAGGGTAGGGTCTTAGAAACAATGGCACCAATCGTCATACTACTGGAAGATCTGGTCATTGGGTACCTTAGTACTGACCCATTAACTCCCAAATGAATATTGCTATTTATAGGTGAGTCCATCGATTTTATTACAAAGCAGAGGAGATCTTGGAAATCATCTTCTGAATATTACTGCAGTACAAGTTGAGTCATTTCATACCCGTCAGATGTTACCACACTATTAGCCTTAGTACATTTTCAAGAATGCCACACACCGCCTTTACCAAGCCAATTTGTTCACAGCAAGGACGCACAAATGGCAAACAAGATAAATAATCAGTTTATCTGTTTTTGCTGATGTTAGTTGAGGGATGAATGCTGATCAGGATACCAGGAAAACTCCCTGCTCTTTCGCAAATAGTGCCATTGATCTTGCACATACATTGACATTCATAAGGAAAATACATCTGACATCCCATCCAAAAAACACCACCTTTGACAGTGCTGAAATCCTTCAGTACTACACTGAAGTGTCAGCCTGGCCATGTGCTCAAATTCTGGAGTGGGGCTACACCCACATACTTTTGTCTCAGAGGTGAGTGCGCTACCACTGAACCAAGCTGACACTTATTATGGCAGAGAAACTATATGATTTTACAGATCAAAATATCACAATATCTTGGTAATAAATTTTAATGCAATTCATTTTCTTTTTTGGTTGGTTGTTTGTAGTGACTGTGTTTTTCTATTTTCTGAACATTCTGATTTAGCAATTCCATTATACAACAACAATGTCCTATTAGAGCTTACAAAACACATCAAATTCTAGGAATCAGACCGATCTTAAACAAAGGTGTATAAAGAAGGACTACAGACTACGTCTGCAAATAGTGACATCACTATTCCCAGCCAAAACAGATCTGATTTGTTAATTCCCCCGTCAATCACATCTGGAGATCACACGGTTGTAAATGACGCGGGACACACACAATTTGTTATGTAATTATCCTCCACTCGCTGCATTTTGATGGAGAAATCACCCTGCTTTTATTGGGAGACGTTGCTGCAGTTTCGGTCAAGAGTCCTGTTTGCTGTAGTTCGTAGGAACTCTTTTTAAATAGACTCTGTAGACTGTTTGCTGTAAAGTGCTGTTTATACAGACTCCATTTGCTGAGTAAATAGATTTTGCTTGCTGTAAAATACACTGTTTGCTGTGAGTCCTGCCGTAAGTCCCGCCCCGCCTCCAACTTACTAGCTGAAACGGAGGTGTCAATAAACACTCTGGTCATACTCACACACAGAACTAAAATTACAAGAGCACCTGCAGCTAATGGTCCTTTATTGCTGGGGAATCGGTGCACTGTCTGATTCATTAACTACTAAAAGCCCCAGTCTGGCACTGAGGTCAACCACTCACACTACTTAAACTAAAATATTTTTGAAAAATAAAGAACAAAAAAAAGTTTAAAATTCGCTGCAGCAACAAAAACAAAATCCTGCAGATGCTGGAAATCTGAAATAAATAACAGAAAATACTGGAAATACTCAGCAGGTCAGGCACCATCTGTAGAGAGAGAAACAGAGTCAACGTTTCAGGTCGATGACCATTCGTCAGAACTGGAAAAAGTTCGAGATGTAACAGATTTTAAGCAAGTGCAGGGGCAGGGAAAGGTTGGGGGGGGGGGGGGGGGGGGGGGGGGGGGGGAAGAGAAGGAAGGAACAAAAGGGAAGGTTATCGACCTGAAGCATTAACTCTCTATCTCTCTCCACAGATGCTGCCTGACTGCTGAGTATTTCCAACAGGTTCTGTTTTTTTATTTAAAATTAGCAGCACTTACATGGAAACATAGAAGATAGGAGCAGGAGTAGGCCATTCAGCCCCTCGAGCCTGCTCCGCCTTCAATGAGATCATGGCTGATCATCCAAATTCAGTACCCTGTCCTGCCTTCTCCCCATATCCCTTGATCCCTTTAGCTTTAAGAAATATATCTAACTCCTTCTTGAATATATTTAATGAATTGGCCTCTACTGCCTTCTGTGGTAGAGAATTCCACAGGTTCACCACTCTCTGGGTGAAGAAATTCCTCCTCATCGCAGTCCTAAATGGATTACCCCTTATCTTTAGACTGTGACCCCTGGTTCTGGACTCCCCGACCATCAGGAACATCCTTCCTGCATCTAGTCTGTCTAGTCCTGTTAGAATTTTATAAGTTTGAATGAGATCCTCTCTCATTCTTCTAAACTCCAGCGAGTATAAGCCCAATTGACCCAATCTCTCCTCATAGGTCATTCCTGCCATCCCAGGTATCAGCCTGGTGAATCTTCGCTGCACTCCCTCCATGGCAAGAACATCCTTCCTCAGATAAGGCGACCAAAACTGCACACAATACTCAAGCTGTAGTCTCACCAAGGCCCTGTACAACTGCAGCAAGACATCCTTGTTCCTGTACTCAAAGCCTTTCGCTACAAAGGCCAACATACCATTTGCCTTCTTAACCGCCTGCTGCACCTGCATGCTTACCTTCAGCAACTGGTGCACAAGGACACCCAGGTCTCGTTGTACTTCCCCTTTTCCCAATCTATTGCCGTTCAGATAATAATCTGCCTTCCTGTTTTTGACACCAAAGTGGATAACCTCGCATTTATCCACATTATATTGCATCTGCCATGCTTCTGCCCAATCACCCAACCTGTCCAAATCATACTGGAGTTTCTCGGCATCCTCCTCCCGGCACACACTCCCACCCAGCTTTGTGTCGTCTGCAAACTTGGAGATATTACATCCAATTCCCTTGTCTAGATCATTAATATATATTGTGAATAGCTGGGGTCCGAGGACCGATCCCTGCGGTACCCCACTAGTCACTGCCTGCCACTCGGAAAAAGACCCATTTATTCCAACTCTTTGCTTTCTGTCTGCCAACCAGTTCTCTATCCAAGTCAATACCTTGCCCCCAATCCCATGTGCCTTAACTTTACACGCTAATCTCTTATGCGGGACCTTATCGAAAGCCTTCTGAAAGTCCAAATACACCACATCCACTTCTTTGCAACTGATCTCCAGAAGAGCTCTGGAAAGGGAGACTGGTCATTAAGACAGTAATGCAACATTGTGGTTTTATACAAGTTCACAAACCGGTTGTTTTTGAAGTCATGAGAATTGAACAATTGAACTACAACATTTAACTGCCAGCTGCCTATTGTCCTATACACAATGACCTCTTCAGTATGGCAATAAAAATCCATTCTCCTTCACAATGTATCCGTGCAGTTAGACCTGTGATCGCTTTCCTCTGTTTGGCATTAGCCAGTGTTATGCTAATGTCAGCCCACAATGGATTTCAAATTGACCTTGTGCTAACAATGAAACATGATCTTGCCACTCACAAAATGATTCAGATCCTCACCAGTTACCAATTGAGCACACAGACTGAGAAATTCCCAGATTCAAACCTTAGCTGAATGAATTGATCTCGGTCAAGGTAGCAGTTTGGATATTCCAATTGGAGCCTCATTACTCCAAGTTAGGCACAACCAGGGGCCCAATGCCATCACTGCTGGAAAATTCTCAAGCAGGGACAGCAGGATTAGGATCAGCTATGACATCCCCCATGAATGAACAGCTCGTCAATACTAATTCTGACCTGGATTCTGATGAAGGGTCCCCGACTCGAAACGTTGACTCTGTTTCTCTCTCCTCGATGCTGCCTGACCTGCTGAGTGTTTCCAGCATTTTCTGTTATTTCAGCTTGCCAATACTATCTAGGCTTGCACATGAATAATGGCTACTTACGCGAGATACCAAGGGAGGCTGGTGCCCCTGGAACTGTACCCAAAAGTCTGCATCTTGAGAGGAGGAGGCTGATTCTTCCAGAGATCCTTCTACACATAGTTTAATGATGTCCTGCAGGACTAGAGAGAGCAAGCTGGGCATCATGCCTGCACTTCCCAAGTCCTTCTCTTCCTCCTCTTTGCAACTAGTGTCTTTCCTAAGACACAGCATCTGCAACAGCCCATTTGTAGGTCAGCAAAGAAAAAATGAACAAACTTGCATTTATATAGCACCTATCACGTCCTCAGGAGGTCCCACTGTTCCTATGTAGGCAGTAAAATGTCTGTCTCGTGGTACTGTAGGCCCAGAGTTTTGCAGCAAACATGTAAATATTTTCATATTTCAAACAGCAGCCTGAAATTCTGTTGGGAGTTCTCCCAACGTAACTGGTGGAACCCCAGAGTATGTCTTACATGGCTGAAAATGGCCATGTATGCCGTTTCTCTGGCAGTTCCATCGGTCTCCCATCAAATTTACGTCAGGAGAATCCCTGTGTAATTTGAGGACCAGCATCTTGATTCTGGAACAGCAAACCCAGATTTATAAGAAAAATCATGTTCACTGCAGAACTGCCAAAGAAAATCAAATGAAGATCCAGGAAGATATTTTGCTGGAGCAATTTCAGCAAGGACAAGCAGATGGTGGATCCACCACTCTTAGTTTCTCCCCCTATATGGGAAGAGGTGACCTTGTATTAAAACTTTCTCACATTCTCACACCAGAGGGAATACCTTCCCCCGCCACCCCAGTTCAATTCTTCCTTTAATCACTTCCATCTCAAAGGCAGCAATTCATGTTGGGGTACCACTCTAGGGGTAGCAGTGCCCTCTTGATCCTTCACCCAGGTCCCCACTCTTTACATGCAGGCCCGCTCAGCAAGTGTTCGCAGCTTAATTAGCCAGACAGGCCAACCAGCCACGTATAAATATACACATGCACTACCAGAAGAGCTTGCGGGATCGTGATCAGGACCAGGAATCACACCCAACAGTGCCCTCCCCAGCCAAGGCACAATCAAGCCAACTCTACTGCACCCACTGCCACCTGGGCCAAGGTCTGCCAAGGTGGCACAGAAATGATTCTAGCCCATACAACTCCGTGCATGGCATGAGGCACATATACCCTCTGAGCTATCAGCAGGTTCAGGGGCCGAAAACCTTTAATTCACAGAATCTTGGATAAGTACTTGAATGGAAAAAATCTGCACTGCTATGGGGAAAGAACAGGGAAGTGGGACTAATTGGACAGCGCTTTCAAAGAGTCGGCACATGCACAATGGGCCGAATGGACTCCTTCTGTGCTCTATCATTCCATGATTATATAATACCAATCAGTAAGAAACCTGCTATGGTGTTATGCTGCATCTCAAAGTGCAAGAACAGCCCCTCAACAATCTCATGACAAATGCTCTCTTTCAATTTCCATTCCCTTTTGTGGAAATGAATTAATGGAAAATACCATTCAGCAACCTGGGAACAAAAAGAACATTCCGATCCCGTGACTACCAACCCAACATTCACAGTGCAAATATATGTGACAAGGTCCCACAGTCATAGTGAACGATAAAGGCCGCAATGACTTCATCATGTCTCAGGTTTGTGTTTTATATATGAAATGAAATGACACACACCCCTTGGTGCAAATTTCTATAGGGCAGCACAATTGAAAGGAAGAGAGGCCATTGTAACGCCTTACTCAAACTGCTGAGCTAACTGCTCCCATGGGAGGAAGCACATGGGCAAAATTCAATTGGGTCAAAGCAAAAAGGTATACGCAGCCTGGCTATCGGAATATAGTACAGCAATAGTTATAGTAACCCTGCTGAAATACTCCCGACGCACAGTGATGAACTGTCACGGGCCAGCCTCTTGCACCTGACGCAGTTGGCGGTGGGAGGCCGACCACAGCTCCCCACACTGACACAAGACGAGGCAGATGGTTGGGAATGACAGACTCCCAACACTATACAGGACAGGATCCCGGTTACAAGTACTCGGGTTCATGAATGTGAATCTGCATTAGTTCACTCACCAGCATGTCTTCCTCATGGGAGCACCACACGAAAACAATTGGACAATAAAAGAGACCATGTCGAAATCTTAACGCTTACAAGTAAAATTGCTGCCACCACTTTTGTTTTTAATTACATAAAAGCTGCCCCACATCCCGTTATGTGCGAATTCCGCTATGTTCATTTTTTCCCCCAAATATTGCTAAGTGATTCTCATTTTAGTTTTCTCCGTAACAATATGCACTGAAAGACCCCTCCCCCACCCCCCTCAAAAAATGCATCATCATGCCAGAGGTGGCATCGTCACTCAGAACTCAACACAAGAGTGCATTCTGTCAAACAGACAAAATATCTCAACAAGCAACAGGGCACGCACTCTGCAAATAGTTTATGGAGTTTCAAATCAGTTAAAAATCTTGTAGCTGGCCTGAAATGTGCCTGCATTCTGCCAATGAAAGGAAACTTCAACAGAAAACAGTGTGGCAGAATTATAATAGTGGGTGGGTCCCTGTGGAGTCGCATTCTCTTCATTGTTGAGAAAATGGTGACAAACAATGTTTCTAACAAGTGATAAATGTTTCACAAGTCTGTGGTACATTTGTGTGATTTTAATACAGTTGCATTCGCAGGAAATCCCATTCACTGCTTCCAAATAAGGCGAGTATCTGCGCCAGTAAAACTTTCCATGCACAGCTACCAACAGACATCTCCAACATCATGGCAAGCAGTTATTACAAAAGAACTGGCATTTACATAGCGCCTTTTACACTCAACGGCATTACCATCGCTGAATCCCCCACCATCAACGTCCTGGGGGTCACCATTGACCAGAAACTTAATTGAACCAGCCACATAAATACTGTGGCTACAAGAGCAGGTCAGAGACTAGTATTCTGTGGCCAGTGACTCACCTCCTGACCCCCCCAAAGCCTTTCCACAATCTACAAATCACAAGTCAGGAGTGTGATGGAATACTCTCCACGTGCAGCTCCAACAACAATCAAGAAGCTCAACACCATCCAGGACAAAGCAGCCCACTTGATTGGCACCCCATCCACCATCTTAAACATTCACTCTCTCCACCACCAGCGTACCGTGGCTGCAGTGTGTACCATCTACAAAATGCACTGCAGCAACTCCCCAAGGCTTCTTTGACAACACCTCCCAAACCCATGACCTCTACTGCCTAGAAGGACAAGGGCAGCAGGTGCATAGGAACACCACCACCTGCAAGTTCCCCTCCAAATCACACACCATCCTGACTTGGAAATATATCACTGTTCCTTCAGTGTCAAAATCCTGGAACTCCCTCCCTAACAGCATTGCAGAAGTACCTTCACCTTTTATGGTGCAGCAATCCCTCAGTACTGCATTGAAATATCAGCTAAAATTATATGCTCAGGTCCTGGAGTGCAGCTTGAACCCAGAATCTTTAGTTAGAAATTAGGGTGCAACCACTGAGCCAAGCTGCACTTCTCACAAAACAGGATTCTCCACAGAACTCCCTTTTATACCGATATCATTCAACACCTTCTCAATTAGTGATTCTCCTGACTTTTGCAAATGGGCATTTAGAAATATATATATTTCACAGCAATAACTTGCGCTTTTGGTAAAAAAGTGATTATTCATCAGCAGAACACTGAACATCAAATCTATTTCATCAGCATAACTCACTGTTCATGGAACAAATTCCTTCCCCAATAGCATGCCAGCAAACATGCTCAATATCTTGCTCATATCGAACTCTGGGATTAAAAATGACTGACTGAATTACTTCCAAACCAATAAATTATGTTCGGTAATTCAACACTCCATCGATAACTGATAACGAGGTCAGCTCAACCTCACCGACAGCCACATGGTGCCCAGTTGGCCACACCCCTACTCACTGCAAGTGCTTGCGATACCTGCTTCAGGGGATAACCTCAACTCCCAGGCAGAGTTTAGATGACAATTCTTGTTGACAAATCCAGTCTTGGGAGCCACAGTGTCAGAACTCAAACTGTTGCGTGCAGATTGCTGTCTTGACTTCTTCAAATTTTAAAATTCCACAGGTCAAAAGGTCCCTGGCTGGTTTTCATATGCGTCAGTACCGAGAGAAATTCTTAACACTGCAAGACCCTTGAAGAAAATTGAAATGTACCTGCTTTAACCTCAAACAGAAATTGGTATGGCAAAATTAAGGGGAATTCTCCTCAATGTCCTGGTCAATATTTATCCCTCAAGCAACATCACTATAAAACAGATTATCCGGTCATTTATCTCACTACTATTCGTGGGAGCTTGCGGTGTGCAAATTCTCTGCCACGTTTCCTACATTACAATGGTGACTACACTTCAAAAGTATTTAATTAGCTGTAAAGCGCTTTGGGATGTCCTGATGTTGTGAAATGTGCTATATAAATGAAAGTCTTTCTTTTTTTTCCCTCTTTTCAGTGAGTAGTTTCTATTGGAATCACATCTTTGTTGTTGAGCATTTGCGTTGTCACTGCCAGTCATGGAGGTGTCTGCCACCTATTTGCCAGCCTCTGCCAAGCTGAAGGGCAGGAGACAGACCCAAGAGACGAATATGTGCCACATTAGCCAGCCATCCAAGAATCCAACTGACATCCTATCAGGCACAACGGAAAGTATCGAGAGTATTAATGTTTTGACATGAAAGGGCTAATTTTATGACTTCTGGTGTGGAGTCTTTAACGCCGGAAGCATATATTTGGAACCTGCACATGCCCCACACTTTCCTGCCCATTAAAATGAATGGATGGAAAATAGTGGGTGCGCTCATGATTTCCTGCAGTGCAGTCGCAGCAGGCGAGATTCAGCACCTGGAGCGACATTTGTAAAGTTTACCCTCAGATGTCACCTGTATATGATGTATATCTGGCAGCTAAACCTTGTAACAACACAACTTTACATTTTGACTCTGAATACTGGATTCTTAAAATCTGATTGGACATCATTACTTTAGAACTCAGATCCTCACATCAGTTTTACCTTGGCAACACATTGCTGGCAGAACTTGTACATCACTAAAAGAAAGAAATAACTTGCATTTATATAGCGCCATTCACGACTCCAGGATGTCCCAAAGCGCTTTACAGTAAATGAAGTATTTTGGAAGTGTAGTCACTTGTAATGTAGGAAATGCAGCAGCCAATTTGTAAACAGCAAGGTCCCACAAACAGCAATTTGATAATGACAAGATAATCTGTTTTATTAATGTTAGTTGAGGGATAAATATTAGTCAGGGGAGAACTTCCCTGCTCTTCTTCGAAATAGTGCCATGGGATCTTTTACGTTCATCTGAGAACACAGACGGGGCCTCGGTTTAACGTTTCATCCGAAAGACGGTCCCTCGACAGTGCAGCATTGGATGATGTGTTCAAGTCTCTGGAGTGGGTCTTAAACCCACAACCTGGGTCTTAAACCCACAACCTTCTTTCTAACTCAGAGATGAGTGCGCTAACTCAGAGATGAGAGTGCTACCACTGAGCCACGACTGACATCTGGCTACCACCAGAAGTCCACAATATAAAGGATGCAAACTCGGTCTCAGATGGTCCCTTAAACCTGAATGTTCGTGCAACCTGCCACTGAAGGTAGCACAAAACAGGGCAACTGACCAGCCGCATTAGGACAAACTACCCACAAGGAACAATGTGGAGAGCAGTGGTTGCAGGTCACTGGTTTCTGCTTCAGTGCTGCTCTCTCAGCACTCCAACGGAATTAAAATACCATTAAACTGTGACATACAAATCTGGCAAGCTTGGTAAGTCTCGAGTGGATGCAACAGTTCACTACTAAGATTTCCACTGGCGTGCCTGACTTTAGGTGGCCATCTTATGCCAGTCCAGACCCTCAAAAGCAACACTAACAACTTCAAGGGAAGGTAAGTGGATATAAATGATCTTCAGAGAGGGAGCAGAGAAGGGTAAAATGTTAATAAAATGATTTATTCATTCATCTACATGAAGATATCTGATACAATCTCCCAACTCAGTTCCTCAATGCACTGCAATGGTGTAAATCAAACTGTGCACATAGGAACAGAGTAGGCCATTAAGCCCTGTCATTCAATTAGATCATGGTACCTCAAGTATATTTAGCCACCGTTGCTCTATATTTGATACCCTTACCTAATAAAAATCTGTCGCTATCAGTCTTGTAAATTTCAATTGTTCTAGCATCCACAGCCTTTTAGGGGAGAGAATTTCAAATTTCTACTACCTTGAGAGAAAAATGCTTCCTGATTTCACTCCTAAATGGCCTAGCTCTAATTTTAAGATTGCGCCCCCTTGTTTTGGATTCCCTCACCAGAGGCAATAGTTTCTCTGTATGTACCCAATCAAATCATTTTATCATCTTAAACATCTTAGATCACCCCTCAACCTTCTAAACTCGGGAATACAAACCACGTTTATGCAACCTGTCCTCATAATTTAACCCTTTTAAGCCCTGGTATCATTCGGACACGAATCTTCACGTCAGATGAACATACAGAGCAAAAGTTATGATTGGATTCACTTCATTAATATGTAATATAAAACAACAAGCACACTATACTTCCTACACCAGTGGGTAGCACGAATGCACCTTTGCTTAAAAAAAAACTATAGGTAGATCATATTTTCTATGAAAAAATGGTCAAGGCATCCTGAAATGTGCAGATTTGGCTGATCATAGCAGGCGGCAGCAATTGGGTTCAATACCACTAGACTAGGAGGGGGGGGGGGGGGGGGGGAAATCAGGCAAGTTTCCTGCTTCTGATTGCTGTTTAGTGACCCAATCTTGAAAGCGTGCGTGCGTGTGTGCATTTCGCACGACGACACGATCAGGCTCAACTGTGATGCCCGCCACGTTCAACAGCCAGTCCACATCTATTATCTATTAGCTCTACTGGAGGGTCTCCAGCATCTGTGGAACCAAATCCAGACAAGAATGGGTGCTTTGAGGAAAGGATGGAGCAAAGGGAGATCATTTGTTTTTAAAATAAAAACAAAATTTGCTGAGCTAACACTGGCCCACCACTTTGAGTTCCACTGGAGCAGTGCCACTAAAAACACCAATGGGGAGGAGCCACCTGCATCCTGAAGCGGCTTTGATCATTTTTGTGGGGAGTGAGGTCACATTTTTATAACATTCTGGCAGCCATTTCAGACACGCCCAATCCCAAAACACATGCTATTAGCCGTGTACTGCTGCATGTTCAGTACCAGGAGAAATGCAACACAGGCAGCTTCAGATTGACTCCCTGGATGATCAAAAATTAAGCCTACTCTGAAAGTGGGGGGAGCAAGATCACTGCAGCTGCTCTGGACTGTGGCCTGACATGCTGGTCTCCGTTGGGGTAGCAAATTTTAAACCTTATTTTAAAAATGTAACAAATGTGTGTCTTTTTTTAAAAATACGAACATGGAGGAGCACAGAACATACCACCTCCCTGGGCTTTTTTTCCTCTAAATTTTAATGCAAAGCTGGAAAAAAGAGTTAGACGTCAGGAAATTAATCTTTCAAGTGAATAAAACATACCTATGGCACAACAACGAGAAAGGAAGAACTGCAGCAAAAGGATCAAATGTAGCAAAGATAATGCACACGAAGTGCTGAACAGGGGCAGAGGGAGAAGGGTACACCACATTATTTGGAGCTGGCAACTTGCTTTCTTTTCAGCTGTACAATAACTCATCTGTGGGCAGTTATTACAAATTTCTGATCTGCACTAGATATTCTCTTAGCCTCAGTGTTATCAGTCTCTCTTGTAAGCAGTCCCAGTGTTCTTTACGATGCTCTACTGCCCAATATCTAGGCATACGATAGCATGACCTGGGGTTATTACAATAAAACTGCTTAGTGTGTGTACTGGATACTGTAATCTCACACACGCTTCTACGTGCATTCGTACTAACTTCCAGAAGGTGGACTGATAAATACTCTAGTGACTTGAGGCCAATTGTAAACCAACAAGCTGGTTTATTTTACATGAAATGAATGAATGAACAGAATACAGTTTACAGTGGAATTCAATCTAATTCTTCTTTTTCAAGTCAAGTCAATATTTACTAAACTGGCTCTAATCTCAGAGAGTGATCGCTCCCCCGTGACTGTTTCCATGCCAAGTTTTTGCAGACTGTTCTCGTGTCCCAGCTAGACCGGAAGCCATAGACTTGACCTCTGACCCTTCCGCCAGCTCTCTATGCCCAGCGACTGGCAAGTTGAGCTGGCAATCAGGCCTGTTACTGCCCTCCCAAGTGTGGGGTCCTGGCAGCTACTCCCCTACCAGACTCAAATGAATGAAGCCATTCCAATATATTATGGGTGACTATTCCTGAAATATCTCAACTAAGCCAGTTGTCTCACAGTGACATGCTGTGCAAGAAACACCAACCCAGACAGAAGCTCCATCTGGATTTAATTCACATTTTCAGAAGCAGGGTGCATTGTGGATATAATCGCTTGTGAGCTGACTTTAACATCATGGCATAATCGCAACAGAAATGAATCCAAATTCCCTCCCCGGCCAAAAAGTCAAAAATCCCAAAGCATGACAGTAGTTGGGGTGGAATCTTCCAAGTTCCCTTTATCACGTCAAGGATTCCCACAATCAGAAAACCTAGTACAGGAAACTCTTTATTAACCGGCACCGACGGGACCGGCGTGGTGCCGGTTTATCAAAAAGTCCGGATAACGGAGAGTTATATCTACCAAGGTACGAGAGCCCCGTACACATTGACATGCGCCTGCATTCGGAGCTCCGTCTCCCCGGGGACCGCCAGCTGACCATCTGTCGTGTGCGCAGATTCTACCAGCACAGACCGACAAACTGGGACATGGCAGCGGCTCAAGCCCTTTATTCCCCTTCCCCCGCTGCCTACCCGGGCTGCACATTCCCCTCCCAATCTACATGCTCCGATACAAGGCAAACGCCTCGGGGTTTTTTTTTAAAAGTTAATCTTAAACGAGAGATGAAGGAAAACCCCGGTTACCTACTCAAGAATTTTGCCGGTTAAGAGAGATTTCCGGATATTTGGGTGCCGGTTAATAAAGAGTTTCCTGTATCTCAACCAACAATACCCATGACTGGAAGCCCAAACATCACACGTCCATGCCATACCTAGAATGATTCAGTAATCCCGTATTTTGCTTCAGTAATGGTCATAGGTAACAATGTAACGTCAAATCAAATTGTTCAAGTTGAAAACGGACTTAAAGAGCCAGTATATCAGGGTAGTGGGATCCAAATCAGTGTATTTTAATTATCTGTTAGAAGTCTAATTTAAACTCTAAGCTCTGTGCACTTTGGCAAAAGAAATGACTACATATTAATTTGGAGAATTTAAGCAGGACAAGTCCCTAATAGAAAGAAGGCACTAAAGATTTAAATTCATATAGCACTGTATCATGTCTCTCAAACATCCCAAAAGCTTCAAATGCAATGAATTACTTTGAAGATTGTTAGGTCAGCAAACAGGTGGCAATTTGCACATGGTATGATCCCACAAACAGCAAGTTGATGGATGATCTGTTAATTTGGTTTTGGCGTTGTTGTTTGGGGGAGGAATATTGGCAAGGAAAATGCTCTGCTCCACTGCAAATAGTGCCATGGGTCCTTTAGTTTCACGTAAACCACCAAGCCAGCTAACGTTACCCCACTATTCAAAAAGGGGGGTAGGGAAAAAGCAGGTAATTACAGACCTGTAAGCCTTACATCAGTTGTGGGCAAAATGCTGGAGTCCATCATTAAGGATGAAATAGCGGAGCACTTAGCAAATGGGGACAGGATAGGACAGAGTCAACATGGATTTACAAAGGGTAAATCGTGCTTGACTAATCTATTGGAATTTTTTGAGGGAGTAACTGGTAAAATAGATGGGGGAGAGCCAGTAGATGTGGTGTACCTGGACTTCCAAAAGGCCTTCGATACGGTCCCACATAAAAGATTAGCAGGGAAAATTGAAGCTCATGGGATAAAGGGGAAAGTATTGACGTGGATAGAGAACTGGCTGTCAGATAGAAAACAGAGAGTTGGAATAAACGGCTCATTTTCTGAATGGCAGGCAGTAACAAGTGGGGTACCGCAGGGATCTGTCCTGGGTCCCCAGCTGTTCACAATTTACATTAATGACCTGGATCAGGGAGTCGGATGCAGCATTTCCAAATTTGCAGACGACACTAAACTAGGAGGGGGGGTGGGCTCAGAGGAGGAGACCAGGAAGCTCCAGAGCGATTTGGACAGACTGGGTGATTGGGCGGATAAATGGCAGATGCACTATAATGTGGACAAGTGCGAAGTTATCCACCTTGGGTGCAGGAACGGGAGGGCAAATTATTATTTAAATGGCAATAAATTGGGAGAGGGGGAAGTACAGAGAGACCTGGGTGTTCTTGTACACCAGTCACCGAAGGCGAGCATGCAGGTGCAGCAGGCGGTCAAGAAGGCAAACGGTATGCTGGCCTTCATAGCAAAAGGGTTGGAATACAGGAACAGGGATACCTTGCTGCAGCTGTACGGGGCACTGGTGAGGCCACACCTCGAGTACTGTGTACAGTTTTGGTCGCCTCATCTGAGGAAAGATGTTCTTGCCATGGAGGGGGTGCAGCGGCGATTCACCAGGCTGATACCAGGAATGGCGGGATTGACCTATGAGGAGAGACTATGTAGTTTAGGGATGTACACACTGGAGTTTAGAAGATTGAGAGGGGACCTCATAGAAGTGTATAAAATTCTGACAGGTCTAGACAGACTAGATGCAGAAGGAATGTTTCCCTTGGCGGGTGAGAACAGAACTAGAGGACATAATTTAAGGATAAGGGCTAAACCATTTAGGACAGAAATGAGGGGGAATTTCTTCACTCAGAGGGTGGTGAACCTGTGGAACTCATTGCCACAGAGGGCAGTGTACGCCAGCTCATTAAATATATTTAAGAGGGAATTAGATATATTTCTACAGGCAAAAGGGGTTAAGGGTTACGGAGAGAAGGCGGGGACAGGATACTGAATTGGAGGATCAGCCATGATCTCATTAAATGGCGGAGCAGGCTCGAAGGGCCGGATGGCCTACTCCTGCTCCTATCTTCTATGTATCTATATGTATCTATGTAAGGGACCTCAGTTATGTGAAGGATGGCGCCTCAGTCAATGCAGCATTTCCTCAGCGTCAGTCTAGGCTAATGCTCCGATGCAATCCATAGCATAATCTAGGCTGTGCCCTGGAGCAGGATTTGAATCTACTTCTGACAGAGGCAAAAGAGTGGTACCAACTGAACCAAGCACTTACTAAAGTATCAATGCTACCCACACACAGTTGTGTCAAAAGAATAATTTAGTGTATTAGCACCAATACGCTGCAGGGGGAAAAAAAGTGTGTACTTCAGCCAATAGATATTTGTATTATACTCTTAATTCATCACCTCAAATTGCTCCCGTCGTAACTAAATAATGGCAGTTCTGTAACCATGCAGGTGTTCCACAACTCAATGCTCTCTCCAGAGACAGCTCAAGTTTGGAAAGGCAAAATCCACAATTCTACTGCAGGCTGCCTTTCATAGTTTCATTGAACATTTTATACACCCAACATCATACTTCACGGAATACCAGTAACTACACTGAACACACATTGCACTCTGTATCCTAAACCACCCAAGAATGAAAACAAGGCTGTAATTCACATTCAGCATTTATTATTTTGCACGTGCATGGACCCCACATTCATCATTCTATGGCCAGCTAATTTAATGTTTCTGCAGATGTTCTGTGATTGAACCCATGCAACCTCTAAAAGCCGAACTGGAATCCTACGACTTAAAAAAGGCCAATTCATCACAGGGAACATACACCACGAGCTGCAATACTTAGTCCACTCGAGCACTGAATATTTTACATACCCTTAGATGCCTTCTGGCTAGTCTGTGCAGGCTGAGATTATCAAATCTTTCCTCATCATGCCCCTGCTGTCAATTGGGACCAGTCTTGTTACTTGTCTCTGTACCCTCCCCAATGTGCCTTTTGCAATGTGCTGACTGGAACTGCACGCAGTACTTCATGGTCTGCTTGGTACATTGCAAAGTTCCAGCATCACCTTTGGACACTTACACTGCACTGTTCTGTCTATATATTCCAGCATTTGGTTTGCTTTTTAATTGCTCCATCACATTGTCCAACGTTGAAATTAGCAAGTCTATCATTACTTTTAGGTCCTTTTCTCATCTCTCTGCCAATTCAATAAATTTTGAGACCAATGTGGAACACTTTACATTTATTTTAAAGCATATAGTCTAGGTTGACACGAGTGCAGTCCTAAGCAACGTTCCCGCTAAGCTGCACAGCGGTCTGAAAGTCCCGCGCAGGCCACTCACCGGCTTTTAAATGGGAGAAACCACGCATGCACGAAAATTTGAAAATTACGGCAGTGTAAATAATGGCATAACTCACTTATGCAAATTATTTCCTGGAACGTCTATGCTGGAATAATTGCGCAAGCCACGGATGTGCAGTTACTATGGCGCACGTTCCTAGGAATTTCGGACCAATGAAACTATACTAAGGAATAGGTTAGTGGAGTAGCCGTATAGTTAATAGCTTAATAAGCAGCAGCAAGCATGAATTTAGATGGGGAAGACCCTGCTTGACAAACCTCCTTGACGTTTTTGAATACATTCGAGAGAAAATAGATAGTGGAAGTTCCTACAATATAGTTTATTTGGACTTCCAGAAAGCTACGGCCAATGCCCCACAAGAAAGATTAATTCAATTAAACCGATGGGAATGCAAGGTATAAGATAGGACTGGATAAAATATGGATTCATGCAACAGAAAGCAGACAGTATTCACGAAAGGCATAGTGTAAGACTGGGGGGGGGGGGGGGGGGGGGAAGATGTGGAGAAGGCCAGAAGGATTAGTGCTTGGACCTTTGGCACAGATCTACATAAATGACCTGGTTGCACAAGCCAATTATAAGCTTGTTAAATTTGCAGACAACACAAAGATAGTTTCCTCCACATTTGCACCCAGATACACCCGTAATCTGGGCGCAAACCAATTACGTATCTTAAAAGATTGTGGAATTTCGGGTGTAAGTGAGTTACGTCGTAACTACGTTATGCCCAAGTCTCCTCGATCTTTTACGTCCGCCCATCAAACCTTCCATCGGAACAAATCTCCGCCCACAAAACTGGCCAGGGCCCTGACTCTCAAATGTGAGTATCCTCTAATTGTGCTTGTTTGGGTATCTCTCAACATTGCAACCAGATTTTCAGAATCAGCAGGAAACAGTTATTTTTCTGGTCTATTAGTTGCAATTTTGGAGTTTAGTTAGAGGAAGATGATGAAGTCAAGGTTTTGCAAAATAATTCAGATTGATTATGCAACGGGGCAGAAAAATAGCAAATGAAACTTAAAGACAAATGTGGTTTGCATATCGGAAGAGAAATGGGCAACATAGATATACTGTGAAAGGGAACAGAATTAGCACAGGGAAACTTTGAAATGGCCTTCTCGCCCTTAACTTTTTTGTTATGTTCTTATGATTTCCTTAGCAACCATACAGCTGCTAATTAACACACTAAATGCAGGAAGTCTAGACTAAACCAATTAAAAACAGCCTGAAGAATGACAGACATGACACCTGAAGAATAAACGCACCAATCACAAGCAATCAGATTGCAACAACACATTCTTATTGGATCATTTTCTAAAAAGCAACTGCACACATTAACAACCAGAAAAGTATATTTATCTTCACTTTTATCAATTCCTTTAGCAGATGTAAAAGTTAGTTTCCACTTCTGCAGGGATTGGCACCATTCTAGTTTTGGAAATTTCTAAAATAAAAATAGAACAAAAGAAAAACACAAATCCATTTTCCCCACTTACTTTTTTGTCTTATATTATCACAACATTGATTTTAATAAGTTCTCAGTAAATTTTCATTATGAGCAAAGTAAACATCAAAGCTTAAGCAGTGGCACATCCAATTCTGGTGCCAACCATAGTTTTGAAACAAACAACAAAAAGCACAATAGGATACAACTTTTTAACAGAATCCTCATGTAATTCATTCACAACACAGACTCGTTTACCCATAATGTAGATGTCCTTTAAGAGTTCCCCAATGCAATTCACGTATATAACTGCTGGGACCAACTCCTGCACTAAATTAAAATCAAAGTGTGAACCTTCAGCTGCTTAACAGCTGCGGCAATGATCAAGGTACAGCAAGGAAATTGCTTGCTAACGCTGCATTATTTCCAGACACCAGGAACTTACCAATCCTGGCTGTTAATGGCATCACCATATCCTGGGGTGTCCACAACTGTCAGGCGAAGTTTCACTCCTCGCTCCTCAATTTCCACGTTGAGGCTTCAATTTGGACTGTCCTTTCGATCTTTTCTGTGAAAATAATTGTTAACACATTAAACTCACCATCTTAAACACAACCCCTTCCAACTCCACTCAAAATCACAAATGATACTGTTACATAACCCCCAAAGCAGCCAATGGCTTCAAGGAGTCACATTGAAATTTGCTTCATAATTTAACATATAAATATACATTGAAACTTATGAGGTTCAAAAATTAGATGCAATAACAGTTTGCATATTCTGTGTCTGTCATCGAAGTTAATTTGAATTGCACTTTAATTCCTACTGAATTGAAACTCCAACTTTTTTTTACATTTTACATCCAACCCCTTTGTCTATTTGTAACTAACTGCATTTTTGACCCTATTTATCTGTTCTTGAAGAATACTTCTTGCTCTTCCAATTCTGGAGGAAAACATTTATAGCCACTAGCAGCAGGTTTTCAGGTCCTGTTGTGTTTTTGTTAACAGCCAGAAATATTAACAGTTGAGGAAGGCTACTATCCCGTGACCCAGGGTTGTTTAAATTCTCTTACAATCTCCCAAAAAAGTAAGTATGGCTTCTCATACTGGACTGTGTCCAACTTCTCAAATCATTCCACTGGGGACAGGCTGTCATGTAGTTAACTGCGAATGAAAGAGGTAGGTGAAAAAGATTAATGGTCTCTCTTTTGGAAAGTGTCGGTCCTGTTAACTCCAACATGAGATGGATAAGAGGCGCCATTTGGCCTCATACGACAGGCGAATTACCATTGGCCTCATGAATGTAAATATGTCCCTTCCAGTACTATGTTCCTCAAAAGTGCAAATATGCAACTGGAAAGAAATTCACATGACCATTTAAGGATCTGCGGCTGGGCTATGCTGAAAGGAATCGGTGGCCACAACGAGCCAAGCTCAGGGCCACATCATCAGAATCATGTGTCAGAATCCTCACATCAATCTGTGCACATAGAGATCACCCTTCTCTGGGGAGTCACATATTATTCCCATCCGATTCCATATTTGTTGTTTATTATCTATTGGAGATTTATGTTGCTTTTTGAGGAGGGAGGTAGGGTTTAAAAAAAAGAGGCAAAAGGGTCCAAGATAAATGTTTAGTTAACTTGGCACCACTTCACAACGCCTCTGCTGCAGGAAATTATCGAATTATCTGAGGGAAAACAATGATATTTTGAAAAGATCACATTAACTCCAAACATATGGAGGAGTTTTGATAACCAGTATGAAAGCTATCACATTGCACTCAACAACAGGATTTCAGCATGACAGACAGCTCATCAGTTTGACCTGCAAACCCAAACAAGGATGGAACTCTTTTGGAAAACCACAAACACCAGCTCCAAATGTACTGCAGCTGTTTTTTTTTAAAACTTTTCCCACAGCCCACTTCTACCTTTTCACTTTTCCTTGCTTGAAGGGGTCAACTTTTTCTGGGGTGCAGTTTCAATAGCGCCCACAGCCCTCCAGTGTCACTCAAAAGGCTGTTCTGCCTGTTTAGGCCTAGATCGTGAGTGCCGGTTGGCTATTCAACTGTAGAGGGGGGTTACGTGACCCTCATCCTAACCCTCATCTCATATGCATACACAAACACATTCCAGGATGGATCACTAGATATTTATCAGGAACACAGACCCCCGGCTATTTTTCCCCTCCCTATTTCAAAGGCCCAATTGCAGCATCTGAACTTCTGTCCCAGCTCAGACTAGCTAACTCTGCAGAGAGCAGCGATTAAACCCTGCCATTTTCTGTTGTATACGGTACACGCAAGTTATTGTTACTGTGATGCCACGCCTATGTTACTGACGGTTATAATTTGATGAAACTCTCCAATAATTCACTCACCTGCAGCTCCAGGTACATAGCGCTCAGGATAGAGATCAGTCAGGAACAGGCTGTTGATCAACGTCGACTTTCCAAGACCAGACTCACCTGAGAAAGGAGGAACGTGGCAAAATAAACACAGAAGAGTGATGAAATGCAAGGCAAAGGGAATCATACATAAGCTAAAAGAAAAAAAATGAAGAAACAGGTAGGAAAAAGTTACGGGATGAGTAGAAAGGAACAATTCGCACGATTCAATTTATTTTTCTGAATGACAGAAATGTTTTTTTGGTAACTTAATAGTATTTTTATTCCACATTGTCATCTCCTATGTAAAACTGCTGATAGTGAATTATACCAATCTGATGAGCGTAAAGAAAATCCTTCAAATTACAATAGTCCATTTATACAAGACTATCTTAATAGAGTCACAGAATAGTACAGCACAGAAGGAGGCCATATGGCCCATCAAGTCTGCGCTGGCTCTTTCAAAGAGCAATCCAGTTAGTCCCACTCCCCTGATCTTTCCCATATCCCTGCAGTTTTTTCTCCTTCAAGTATTTATCCAATTTACTTTTGAAGGCGAATATTAAATCAGCTTCCATCACCCTACTAGTCAGTGCATTCCAAATCTTAACCAATCGTTTGCGTAAAAAACATTTTTCCTCGTGTCGCCTCTGGTTCTTTTGTCAATCACCTTAAATCTGTGCCCTCTTGTTATCGACCCGTCAGCCATTGGAAACAGTTTCTCTATCTAAACCCTTCATGATTGTCAACACCTCTATCAAATCTCCTCTTAGCCTTCTCTGCTCTAAGGAGAACAACCCCAGTTTCTCCAGTAACTGTAATCCCTCATTCCTGGAACCACTCCAGTAAATCGCATCTGTACCTCATATAGGTTTAGCATAACTTCCTAGCTTTGGTACTCGATGCCTCTATTTATAAAGCCCAGGATCCCATAGGCTTTATTAACTGCTTTGTTAATCTGTCCTGCCACCTTCGAAGATTTGTGCACAAGCACACCCAAGTCTCTCGCCTCTTGCACCCCCTTTAAAATTGTATCATTGAGCATGTATAGTCTCTCCTCATTCTTCCTACCAAAATGTACCACCTCATTCTTTTCTGCGTTGAATTTCATTGGTCATGTATCTGCCCATTCCACCAGCCTGTCGATGTCTTCTTGAAGTCTATTACTATCATCCACAGTGTTTACTACACTTCCAAGTTTAATATAACTGGTTTTCAGTTTGCCCTCAGACGGAGTCAAGAGCAAGCAAATGATGGACATGCTGGGCAGAGCAGCCCAAATGATGCTACAAAGATCAGTCAGAATCACTGGCCGGAATTTTAATCAGGAGGCAGGTAGGGAGCGGGCGGTCTCGGAAGCGGTCAGGAAAACCAGGAGAACAGGTTTCCTGCAGGTTGTGCCGAATTTAACGGCAGGGCCTGATTTGCATTTGAAACATCTGTTTCCCACCTGCAGCCAGACACATGGAGAGGCTGGCTGGCTGCGGGGGGCTAGGCCTGCGGCACTAGGCCGCAGAGAGGAGGGAGGGATCGGTTGGTTGGGGGCCAGGGGTGGGGAAGAGAGAGAGGATATCGGGGACCGGACTCGGATCGGGGAGCCAGAGAATGATCGGGGTGGGGGGCGGGAGGAAGCCGGGAAGGAGATCGGACGCCTGCAAGGGAGAGGGGGGGAATCTGAGGCCTCGTGGGGGGTCTCTGATTGTGAAGGGTGGGTTAGGCAGAGACGCTGGATCCAGGAGGTAAGTGCCTGCAAAACCTGGCCTGCCACAGTTAAATTTAAAATGGTTAAATCTGAGACACGACAGCCCCATTATAATATTTAAATGAGCAACCCGCCTCCTGCAATTTTTAAATGATCTTCTGAGGGAATGAGACTCCACACTTATAAAATTAGTTTTTCAGGGCCAGAGAAGTTGTTCAGCAGTAATTATGACTTAGTACTCCGTTAAAAACTCAGTTACTCATGATTGAACAAGGCTTAATATTTTCACTGGTTTGTACAGCAGAAAGAGCGTTGAAATAATTAAAGTTCACTACAAATCAGTGATTTCGAATGATTCCATCTGCGAAGACTGCAACAGTGCACCCTGTGGAGGAGCAGGGTATCACTGACAGCAACTTCCGGAGTTCCACATTTAACTGCGCATGTGCAGACGACAGAAGTTGCTGTCACTTTTACACAATAATAATGGCGACGCTGACAGCCGCGCCGTTATTACTACTGCAAATTCCGGGTCAGTATGTAGATATGCCAACAGCACCACCTAACTACAACAATTCTATTCCATCTACAGTACTTTAAAAAAACAAAGGAATTAGTGAATAAAAATGAAAATGAATTTTTTTTTTAATGTACCCACACATAAACCAGTGTCAATACAGCTTACTCCAGATACACAATCAACTTAAAATTGGTTTCATCTTTTAACCCATTCATTGCAAGGCAACTTGCTGCAGGCTGCACCCCCATTCAGGACAACTGCAATGTCACTACAGGAAACTCTTTGGTATCCGGCACTGACGGGACCGGCGTGGTGCCGGTTGATCGAAAGTTCCGGATAACGGAGAGTTATATCTACCAAGGCTATTTTTAACAAAGAAAAATAAAAAAATCAAGAAATGTGCAGTATACAGTATTTGGGTACTCACCTACAGAATGCTGTGTTAAATGGATGGTGGAAGATGCTTGATTAAGTACAGTACTACCCCCACTGACTAACTCAGCGTTCGCGGGCTCGGGCTCGGACTCGGCAACATTGCCGGTTATTTGAGAGGAGTTTTCGGAGTACTCGGCGTTCGCGGGAGACTCGGACTGCGACTCGGCAACATTGCCGGTTATTTGAGAGGAGTTTTTGGAGGATGATTTTTGCCGGTTAAGAGAGAATTCCGGATATTTAGGTGCCGGTTAAACAAGAGTTTCCTGTACTTGCTATTAGAAAAGGACTACAACAGGAACAATGAATGGCATTTTTAAATGTGAAAGATTTGAGAGGCAATACACACTCTCCTCATCTCACACACGATTATTTATAAATTTAACTTTCAATTTTTTTTTTAATTTTTGAAAAAAATTATCTTCACACTTTCAAAATTATATCAAAGCTGTGGCATCTTAACACTCGAACTCAAAAACTGCACTGCAGCAATTAAATTAGATATCAGACAACAGTGTGAGTGCGCTCGTAGCCTAAACAGGCGGCACAACATACCGACTACCATCAACGTGAATTCAAATCCTTTCTTCACTGATTTTCGATGGACCTGGTTGGGCAGATTTGCAAATCCCACGTACCCAGCAACATCTGGAAACTGTCGAGAGAGAAAAGGATTCCAATCAGTTCAATTATTTAAGCAAGCTGCAATGGAATTGCGGAAAGACGTGCAGCAGCACAAGCAATTTTTCTTTCCCCGCTCCCGTTTCTTTCTCTCCCTCAGAGTCCAATTCTCTCTCCCTCAGACACGCACACACCTCTATCCAACCGCCCAGCCCCCCACATCTTCAAACAACCCAACACATTCACTCCCCTCCCCACCCCCACCCTTCCCAACCTAGAAAGCAAGATCCCCATCACAGGTTTTACAATGTACTACATCTTTCTACTGCCCCACCCCGCCATACCAAGCTGACTGCACAGGCGCCAACAGAGGCATTTCCTACTAAAAGTCATATTGAACACAATCAGGCTGCACAGAACAGTGCAACAGACTTTCATTGATGGTATTTGAATGAAACGAATATATTCCTCCCGATTACATTTTTAGTCCAATAGGTATAGCATCATAATCCCATCAGGCTCCAGACGCAGGGATATGAGTGCACTCAGAGCATTTGTCCAAGGCCCAATTTGGGAGGGGCAGAAAGGGAAGAAAAGTAGTTACAAGATTTCAGCTGTGCTCAATACTGTGCTGCTGTAGTCCTTGATTTCTGCCATTACAGGCTGTTACAATATTGAGTTACGACAACAGTAAAGTGCCTCTAATAGCAGTGCAGCACTACTAGAATACCAATTCCTCAGAGGTGCATCAGACTTTGTCTTAACATAATCAACAGGTCCAGAACATGTGCCTGTTATGATGAACTAGTTATGGGTCCAGTCTTGAAACAGACTTTAAAATGCTGTGCATCATATAAGCTTCTTTACCGGTCGGTCCCTTATATGTTTAGCCTGCAACAGATACAGACCAACTGGTTATCTCAAATGGCTTGTTTTCTAGTTATCAACACACAAATCTTTGTCGATTAATAAAGGAAGTCTCCCCACCAACAATAACAATTCTAATATACACAAATTAATATCCGATTCTGCGACCATCTTTGTTCCATTTTCTTTCATCTGAAAGTTAAACCCCTGTTAAATCTGTTGTTTTTCTGCTCACAAACTTGGAGCCTATTGTTTGTACTCCTTTGAGAATCTCATTTTCAGGTGCACAGTGAATGCAAAGCGCCAACTGCTTAGCTGCAGAATAAGAAACGCAACAAGTCCTTATAACAAAGTAATTCCTGGTTTATTTATCTACAAAAAAGTTTCCTTTTTGTGTGTGTACGTGCCATGATCCACATCGTTGAGAATTTTAGGAAATAAATCAGACGGCAGAAAGTAATGATTCTGCCACCAGCTAAAACCTCCTCCATCGGAGACTGAACACAGCTTTGCAAAAGGACTTTGGGCCTCAAATACATCCTATCGGGAGCCACTTTTCATATAGATAGTCACTTTTCACAAGTCCCTTCCCACCCCCTAATATTTCTGTGACCTTGCAATTACTCTCTCATTACCAAGACCACAAGCAGCCTCGTGACTACACGAGAGCATTACATTTAGCTCCATCCAAGTGTTATACAGCTGTGGCTGCTGAGGCTTGGATTAGCCTCCAACAATGCCTTGAAGAAAAACAGCGAGGTGGGAGGGTTGACAGAATTTTTTTATTTTTTTTATTTGTTCAAACTTTCCAGAGATAGGATCATCCAAAGACATCGAACAAAAACAGAGAAAAAAGAGTTGTGTCAGAATAATACATGCAATTTTCTTTGGCAAAAACAAGGTCACTCCATTTCTAGCAGTCAGTGTTGTTCCGCTCCCCGTTCCCTCAGTGCGAAGGCAAAACAAGAAGTCAGCTCCATAATCGTCACCACACTGAACAGGAGATGCCTTAGCAACAGCTACAACCCCATGCCTGGCACAAAGAAAACGCACATCCATCAAATGAACCATTTCGGTTTATGAAAATAAGCTAGATTGATGCATCGCAGTCTGAATAGCCAACCCCACTGCACAGAATTAAAGGGTTTTGCAAATCAGTCTCATTAGTCAGGATCATAAATCTCACTCCTAGTAAATCTCATACACTGTTAGACGGGGAGGCAGCAAATCAATCAACTTAGCCAGAGCAGACATTGTAAGAGAGAGAGAGGGAGGGAGGGAGGGTGGGGGAGAAGAGTGGGGCAGGGCCTGGACCACTGTTGAAGTAAAAGTCTCCATACAACCACTTGCTAAATCACAAATAGGACAATAAATCAAACCTAGGTAGCGAAGGAAAACTACAGAAGTGTTGCACACAAAGAAATGTGGCCTATTGAGTATTAGAAATGCACTAACTTCCCTCCCTCCCCCCCCCCCCCCCACACACCACCCCCATAAACTGTGAGTAATTCCTTCTGGATTCAGGAGATGGTTATCAGTCCAGGGCATGACCCAAATTCCTCTACACAAGCCACTGTAAAGCCATGGTAAACATGGATTGCTTCTAAATTTACAACCATTTACAATGAAACTGTAGCGTGTAAACACTGCTGTCATTTACATGACACTTTCCTCTCCTCTGCTTTAACAACAACCTCAAGCAAAGGGATGAACTGTATACGTGGAGAGTGCCACAAGTTCTTCTCCATGCTTGCAGAAATCTATCCGACTTGGTCAGGCTGGTTTCCTGTTGATCACATGCCAGCACACACACAGTACAAATCTATCGACCACTATGTCAGATCTCATCAGTCTCCACATCATATGTTTTTAATTTTTTTTTTAAAACTAGTCCCATGAATTGTTTTTTTTTCTAAGAATGGATTCCCAGCAATTCCCATGGGGAAGTTATTGTCTCTGCAGCTTGGTATGCAAAGTCAGGGTCAAGAAAATTCACGAATGCAGATGCCACTTCAAAAGTAGTTCTCTGACAACTGTTTATGTGGATTGCTTAACCAAGATTAGGAGACTCAAAGTCTGTCAGGTGACAGAAATAATTAATTGACCAAGATGCTACTGATCACTCATCCATCTATGGCCTTTGCAAGTGTCCCATCAGTGAGTCCTGCGAGCAAGACTCGCAGTCTGGCAGTTTTGAAGGTGTATGAACTGCTTTTCTGCTTCCCAGGTGACTGCCCCGATACCTGTGAACTTGGTCTGTCACTGTTTTGCAGTCAGTTAGCTTTGATTGATTGTTCACAATCTCTAGTTGTCTTCCTTTCGTACCAGCCTAGATCAATGGGTAGAAAGTATATAAATGATACTGGTACATATGTTCCTCAGTTCCCTTCTTGGTATATTATCTGTTATCCAGAATTTTTCATCAACTGGCACCATCCTGGTCCCATAGGTGCCGGATAAGAAAGAGTTTACTGTATTCAGATTCAAAGGGAATGCGGACTTGCCTATGGAAGTAGAATTGTGTGTTGGGCATGAGCCTTTGAGACAGGAGTGGTGCCAGAGGACTGAAAACGTTAACCCTTGTTCAAAAAAGGGGAGAAGGATAAACCTGGCAATTATACTAAGTTTAACATCGGTGGTGGGGAAGCTTTAAGACACAGTAATCCAGGAGAAAATTAACAGCCACTTGGACAAGCATGGACTAATAAAGGAGAGCCAGCACAGATTTGTTAAGTGCAACTCGTGTCTGACTAACTTGATTGAGTTTTTTCCATAAGGTAACAGAGAGTGGATGAGGGCAGTAGAATTGATGTTGTGTATATGGACTTTCAAAAGGCATCTGATAAAGTACCACATAATAGGTTCGTTAGCAAAATTGAAGCCCGTGGAATAAAAGGGGCAGTAGCAGCATGGACACAAAATCAGCTAAGGGATAGAAAACCGAGGGTTGTGGTGAATCGCTGTTTTTCGGAATGGAGGGAGGTATACAGTGGAGTTCCCTAGGGATCAGTACTAGGACCACTGCTGTTTCTGATAGACATTAATTATTTGGACTGGGGGGGGTACAGGGCACAATTTCAAATTTGCAGATGACAAGAAACTTGTAAGTGTAGTAAACAGTGAGGAAGATAGTAATAGACTTAAGAGGACAGAGACAGGCTGGTGGAATGGGCAGACACATGGCAGATGAAATTCAATGCAGAAAAGTGTGAGGTGATACATTTTGGTAGGAAGAATGATGAGACAATACAAGCTAAATGGTAGAATTTTAAAGGGGCTGCAAAAACAGAGCGGCGTGGGGGTGTTTGTGCACAAATCTTTGAAGGTGGCAGGACAAGCTAACAAAGCAGTTAATAAAGCATATGGGATCCTGGGCTTTATAAATAGGGGCATAGAGTACAAAAGCCAGGAAGTTATGCTAAACCTATTTATAACACTCGTTCGGCCCCAGCTGGAGTTGTGTCCAATTCTGGGCACCACACTTTAGGAAGGACGTGAAGGCTTTGGAGAGGGTACAGAAGAGATTTACTAGAATGGTTCCAGGGATGAGGGATTACAGTTACGTGGATAGACTGGAGAAGCTGGGGTTGTTCTCCTTAGAGCAGAGAAGGCCAAGAGGAGATTTAATAGAGGTGTTTAAAATAATGAAGGTTTAGATCGAGTAAATAAAGAGAAAGTGTTTCCAATAGCTGAAGTATCAATAACCAGAGGGCACAGATTTAAGGTGATTGGCAAAAGAACCAGAGGTGACAGGAGGGAAAAAAAAAATTACGCAATGAGTGGTTCGGATTTGGAATGCACTGCCTGATAGGGTGGCGGAGTCAGATTCAATAGTAGCTTTCAAAAGGGAATTGCAAAAATACTTGGAGAAAAAATTGCAGGGATATGGGGAAAGAGCAGGGGAGTGGGATTAACTGGATTGCTTTTCGAAAGAGCTGGCACAGACTCAATGGGCCAAATGGCCTCCTTCTGTGCTGTACATTTCAATGATTCTAGGAAGAACACACTTCTGAAGCAAGCTCAAATCGTAACAAGCATGTCAGGTTTGCGACAGAGCAGAAAGTAAGTGCGAAGAGAATATAACACACTTCTTTACCATACACCATTGAAGGAAGCAGAGCAGGCTGTGGTCCAGAGCACCCCTGTCATTTTTGTAGACCATACAAACGATCTTCTCCATTCCTCAAATCTTCTCTGCTACAAAGAAGAATCAGAGCTTTGCAATCAAACACAGCGCTTAGCTGTATTTGACATTTAGTGAAACTGCTCTATTGCTGCAAATATATTGCCGAAGTACGGCAGGAATAAAACGGTGGGCAGTAGCACCCAGCATCACCACTGGCAGCGCCAGTGTCAGGCAGTAAAACCATCTGTGCTTCCAGCAATAAGTATGCCACAAGATTAATACTTTTAAAAGTTCATTCTTGGGATGTGGGCGTCGCTAGGAAGGGCCAGCATTTATTGCCCATCCCGAGTTGCCCTTAAGAAGGTGACGTTGAGCCACCTTCTTGAACCGCTGCAGTCCACAGTTGTGGCCCCAGAGGCATAGCTATGGTATACTATAAATGTTCAAGCACAATATACCCCTGAGAAGAGTAAGCCCTCACCCATTTCAGCCATAAGTATTTTGAAAAATTTAGTGTCTACATACAATATGCTGCCCCATACACTTTCAGCTTCTGAAACTTAAATTATTTCACCAGGTACCGTTCATGTAGCGGTATGAACAGCCCATGAAGCAGCACACTGGCACTGAACAGAAAATTCCCACCAACTTGGAAGAGAGACTTACCCAGTTTCAGAAATTCACATTAGAATCATAGAATGGTTACAGCACAGGAGGAGTCCATTCGGCCCGTCGAGCCAGTGCCGGCTCTCTGCAGGAGCACTTCACCTAGTCCCACTCCCCCGCCCGTTCTTCGTAGCACTGCAATTTTTTTCCCTTCAGGTACTTATCTAATTCCCTTTTGAAAGCCACAATTGTATCTGCCTCCATCACCCTTTCAGGCAGTGCATTCCAGATCATAACCACTCGCTGCGTAAAAAAGTTATTCCTCATGTCGCTTTTGGATCTTTTGCCAATCACCTTAAATCTGTGTCCTCTGGTTCATAGAAGAATAGAAGATAGGAGCAGGAGCAGGCCATTCGGCCCCTCGAGCCTGCTCCGCCATTCAATGCGATCATGGCTAATCATCCAAATTCAGTACCCTGTCCCTGCTTTCTCCCCATATCCCTTGATCCCATTAGCCTTAATATATCTATCTCCTTCTTGAATATATTTAATGAATTGGCCTCAACTGCCTTCTGTGGTAGAGAATTCCACAGGTTCACCACTCTCTGGGTGAAGAAATTCCTCCTCATCTCAGTCCTAAATGGCTTACCCCTTATCCTTAGACTGTGACACCTGGTTCTGGACTCCCCCGCCATCGGGAACATCCTTCCTGTATCTAGTCTGTCTAGTCCTGTTAGAATTTTATACGTTTCAATGAGATCCCCTCTTATTCTTCTAAAGTCTAGCGAAGCCTAATCGACCCAATCTCTCTTCATACGTCATTCCTGCCATCCCAGGTATCAGTCTGGTAAATCTTCGCTGCACTCCCTCCATGGCAAGAACATCCTTCCTCAGATAAGGCGAGCAAAGCTGCACACAATACTCAAGGTGTGGTCTCACCAAGGCCCTGTACAACTGCAGCAAGACATCCTTGCTCCTGTACTCGAATCCTTTCGCTATGAAGGCCACCATACCATTTGCCTTCTTAACCGCCTGCTGCACCTGCATGCTTACCTTCAGCGACTAGTGCACAAGGACTGCCAGATCTCGTTGCACTTCCCCTTTTCCCAATCTATTGCCGTTCAGATAATAATCTGTCTTCCTGTTTTTGCCACCAAAGTGGATAACCTCGCATTTATCCACATTATACTGCATTTGCCCAATCACCCAACCTGTCCAAATCATACTGGGGTTTCTCTGCATCCTCCTCACAGTACACACACCCACCCAGCTTTGTCTCATCTGCAAACTTAGAGATATTACATCTAGTTCCCTCATCTAGATCATTAATATATATTGTGAATAGCTGGGGTCCTAGCACCGATCCCTGCGGTACCCCACTAGTCACTGCCTGCCACTCGGAAAAAGACCCGTTTATTCCAACTCTTTGCTTCCTGTCTGCCAACCAGTTCTCTATCCAAATCAGCCCCCAATCCCATGTGCTTTAACTTTGCACGCTAATGTCTTATGCGGGACCTTATCGAAAGCCTTCTGAAAGTCCAAATACACCACATCCACTGGTTCTCCCTTATCTATTCTACCAGTTACATCATCAAAAAATTCCAGTAGATTAGTCAGGCATGATTTACCTTTTGTAAATCCATGTTGACTTTGTCCGATCCTGTCACTGTTTTCCAAGTGCTCTGCTATTACATCTTTTATAATGGACTCTAGCATTTTGCCCACTACAGAGGTCAGGCTTACCGGTCTATAATTCCCCATTTTTTCTCTATCACCTTTTTTAAATAGTGGGGTTACATTAGCTACCCTCCAATCCATGGGAACTGTTCCAGAGTCTATAGAATTTTGAAAGATGACCAGCAATGCATCTACTATTTCTAGGGCCACTTCCTTAAGTACCCTAGGATGTAGATTATCAGGCCCTGGGGATTTATCGGCCTTCAATCCCGTCAATTTCCCTAACACTATTTCCCTACAAATACTGATTTTATTCAATTCCTCCCTCTCATTAGACGCTATGTTCCCCGACATCTCGGAGTTTTTGTGTCCTCCTTTGTGAAGACAGAACCAAAGTATGTATTTAATTGGTCTGCCATTTCTTTGTTCCCCATTATAAATTCCCCTGATTCTGACTGCAAGGGACCTACACTTGACTTCACCAATCTTTTTCTCTTCACATATCTATAGAAGCTTTTACAGTCAGCTTTTATGTCCCCTGCAAGCTTACTCTCATATTCTATTTCCCCCTCTTAATTAATCCCTTTGTCCTCCTTTGTTGAATCCTAAACTGCTCCCAATCCTCAGGTTTGCTGCTTTTTCTGGCCAATTTATATGGCCTCTCCTTGGATCTTATGCTATCCCTAATTTCCCTTGTTAGCCACGGTTGAGTCACCTTTTGTTTTATTTTTATGCCAAACAGGGATGAACAAAGTCTGTAGTTCATCCATGCGATCTTTAAATGTTTGCCATTGCCTATCCACCGTCAACCCTTGAAGTAACGCTCCCCAATCCATCCTAGCCAACTCGCGCCTCATACCATCGCAGTTTCCTTTATTTAAATTCAGCACCCTAGTCTCAGAGTCAACTACTTCACTCTCCATCTTAATGAAGAATTCTATCATATTATGGTCGCTCCTACCCAAGGGGTCTCGCACAACAAGATTGCTGATTAATCCTTTCTCATTACATAATACCCAGTCTAAGATGGCCTGATTTCCAGTTGGTTCCTTGACATATTGGTCCAGGAAACCATCCCGTATACACTCTAGGAATTCCTCCTCCACAGTATTGTTACTAATTTGGTTAGCCCAATCTATATGTAGATTAAAGTCACCCATGGCGACACGGTGGCATAGTGGTTAGCACTGGTGCCTCACAGCGCCAGGGACCCGGGTTCGAATCTGGCCTCGGGTGACTGACTGTGTGGAGTTTGCACATTCTCCCCGTGTCTGCGTGGGTTTCCTCCGGGTGCTCCGGTTTCCTCCCACAGTCCAAAAATGTGCGGGTTAGGTTGATTTGGCTATGATAAATTGACCCTTAGTGTTAGGGGGGGATTAAATATGTGGGGTTACGGGGATAGGATAGGAAGGGATATGTTAGGGGGAATTAAATACGTGGGGTTACGGGGATAGGGTGGGATATGGGTCGGTGCAGGCTCGATGGGGATTCTGTGTGAGAAAGCAGGGACAGGGTACTGGATTTGGATGATCAGCCATGATCGTATTGAATGGTGGAGCAGGCTCGACGGGCCGAATGGCCGACTCCTGCTCCTAGTTTCTATGTTTCTATGATAACTGCTGTGCCCTTATTGCATGCGTCTCTACTTTCCCGTTTAATGCCATCCCCAACCTCAGTATTACTGTTTGGGGGTCTGTATACAACTCCCACTAACGTTTTCTGCCCCTTGGTATTTCTCAGCTCTACCCATACAGATTCCACATCATCAGAGCTAATATCCTTCCTTACTATTGTGTTAATCTCCTCTTTAACCAGCAATGCTACTCCACCTCCTTTTCCTTTTTGTCTGTCCTTCCTGAATATTGAATACCCTTGGATGTTGAATTCCCAGCCTTGGTCACCCTGGAGCCATGTCTCCGTAATCCCAATTATATCATATCCGTTTACATCTATTTGCACAGCTAATTCATCCACCTTATTACGAATGCTCCTCGCAATAAGACACAAAGCCTTCAGGCTTGTTTTTTTAACACTTAGTCCTTTTAGAATTATTATTTACTGTAGCCCTGTTTGATTTACACCCTTGATTTCTCTGCCTTCCACTTTTGCTTTTCTCCTTCCTGTCTTTTGCTTCTATCCTTGCTTCCCTTTCCTGTTTCCCTGCACAGGTTCCCAACCCCCTGCCATTTTAGTTAAAACCCTCCCCATCAGCACTAGCAAACACTCCCCCTCGGACATCGGTCCCGGTCCTGCCCAGGTGCAAACCGTCCGGTTTGTACTGGTCCCACCTCCCCCAGAACCGGTTCCAATGTCCCAGGAATTTGAATCCCTCCCCCTTGCACCATTCCTCTAGCCACATATTCATCTGAAATATCCTTCTATTTCTACTCTGACTAGCATGTGGCACCGGTAGCAATCCTGAGATTACTACCTTTGAGGTCCTATTTTTTAAATTTACCTCCTAACTGCCTATATTCAGCTTTTAGGACCTCATCCCATTTTTTACCTATATCGTTGGTACCTATATGCACTACAACAACTGGCTGTTCACCCTCCCCCTCCAGAATGCCCTGCAGCCGCTCCGAGACATCCTTGACCCTTGCACCAGGGAGGCAACATACCATCCTGGAGTCTCGTTTGCGGCCGCAGAAACACCCATCTATTCCCCTTACAGTAGAATCCCCCATCACTATAGCTCTCCTGCTCTTTTTCCTCCCGTCCTGTGCAGCAGAACCACCCATGGTGCCAGGAAGTTGGCTGCTGCTGCCTTCCCCCCCCCGATAAGCCATCTCCCTCAACAATATCCAAAGTGGTATATCTGTTTGAGAGGGGGATATCCACAGGGGACCCCTGCACTACCTGCCTGCGCCTACTACTCTGCCTGGTGGTCACCCATTCCCTTCCTGCCTGTGCAGCCTTTACCTGCGGTGTGACCAACTCCCTAAACGTGCTATCCACAATGTACTCAGCATCGTGAATGCTCCAGTATGCATCCATTCGCAGCTCCAGCGCCGCAATGCGGTCTGCCAGTAGCTGCAGCTACTGTTCCAGTCCTCGACCCTTCCGCCAATGGGAACAGTTTCTCTCTATCTATTCTGTCTAGACCCTCATGATTTTGAACACCTCTATCAAATCTCCTCTCAATCTATTCTGCTCTAAGGAGAACAACCCCAGCTTCTCCAGTCTATCCACGTAACTGAAGTCCCTCATCCCTGGAACCATTCTTGTAAATCTTTTCTGCACCCTCTCTGAAGCCTTCACATCCTTCCTAAAGTGCCCAGAATTGGACACAATGCTCCAGTTGTGGCTGAACCAGTGTTTTATAAAGGTTCATCATAACTTCCTTGCTTTTGTACTCTGTGCCTCTATTTATAAAGCCCAGGATCCCGTATGCTTTTTTCCAATTGCTTTCTCAACCTGCCCTGCCACCTTCAACGATTTGTGCACATATACCCCCAGGTCTCTCTGTTTATGCACCCCCTTTAGAATTTTACCCTTTAGTTTATATTGCTTCTCCTCATTCTTCCTACCAAAATGTATCACTTTGCACTTTTCTGCGTTAAACTTGATCTGCCACGTGACCGCCCATTCCACCAGTTTGTCTATGTCCTCTTGAAGTCTATCGAGCCCTAGTTCACGATACTTCCAAATTTTGTGTCATCTGCAAATTTTGAAATAGTGCCCTGTACACCCAAGTCATTAATATACATCAAGAAAAGCAGTGGTCCTCGTACTGGGGAACACCACTGTATACTTTCCTCCAGTCCGAAAAACAACCGTTCACCACTACTCTCGGTTTCCTGTCACTTCGCCAATTTCGTATCCATGCTGCCACTGTCCCTTTTATTCCATGGGCATCAACTTTGCTGGCAAGCCTATTATGTGGCACTTTATCAAACGCCTTTTGGAAGTTCAGGTACACCACATCAACCCTCGCTGATACCTCATCAAAAAATTCAATCAAGTTAGTTAAACATGATTTGCCTTTAACAAATCCGTGCTGGCTTCCCTCAATTAATCCACCCTTGTCCAAGTGACTGTTAATTTTGTCCCAGATTATGGTTTCTAAAAGCTTCCCCACCACCGAGGTTAAGCTGACTGGCCTGTAGTTGCTGAGTTTATCCTTGCATCCTTTTTTGAACAAGGGTGTAACATTTGCAATTCTCCAGTCCTTTGGCACCAGCCCCGTATCCAAGGAGGACTGGAAGATTATGGCCAGTACCTCCGCAATTTCCAACTTTACTTCCCTCAGCATCCTAGGATGTATCCCATCCGGTCCTGCTGACTTATCTACTTTAAGTACAGCCAGACTTTCTACTACATCTTCCAAAATTCTATAGATTATGGAACAGTTCCTGCAGATTGGAGGGTGGCAAATGTAACCCCACTATTTAAAAAAGGAGCAAGAGAGAAAACAGGGAACTACAGACCGGTTAGCCTAACATCAGTAGTAGGGAAAATGCTAGAGTATTATAAAGGATGTGATAACAGGACACTTCGAAAATATCAACGGGATTAGACAAAGTCAACAGGGATTTATGAAAGGGAAATCGTGTTTGACAAACCTACTGGAGTTTTTTGAGGATGTAACTGGTAGAATAGATAAGGGAGAATCAGTGGATGTGGTGTATTTAGATTGTCAGAAGGCTTTTGATAAAGTCCCACATAAGAGGTTAGTGTGCAAAATTAAAGCACATGGGATTGGGGGTAATATACTGGCATGGATTGAAAATTGGTTAACAGACAGGAAACAGAGAGTAGGAATAAATGAGTCTTTTTCGGGGTGGCAGGCGGTGACAAGTGGGGTACCGCAGGGATCAGTGCTTGGGCCCCAGCTATTCACAATATATATCAATGATATGGATGAGGGAACCAAATGTAATATTTCCAAGTTTGCTGACATGAAACTAGGTGGGATTGTGAGTTGTGAGGAGGATGCAAAGAGGCTTCAAGGCGATTTAGACAAGTTGAGTGAGTGGGCAAATACATGGCAGATGCAGTATAACGTGGATAAATGTGAAGTTATCCACTTCGGCAGGAAAAACAGAAAGGTAGAGTATTATTTAAATGGTGATAGATTGGGAAATGTTGATGTACAAAGGGACTTGGGTGTCCTTGTACACCAGTCACTGAAAGCAAACATCCAGGTGCAGCAAGCAGTTAGGAAGGCAAATGGTATGTTGGCCTTCATTGCAAGAGGATTTGAGTACAGGAGCAAGGATGTCTTACTACAGTTATACAGGGCCTTAGTGAGACCACACCAGGAGTACTGTGTGCAGTTTTGGTCTCCTTACCTAAGAAAGGATATACTTGCCATAGAGGGAGTGCAGCAAAGGTTCACCAGACTGATTCCTGGGATGGCAGGACTGTCGTATGAGGAGAGATTGGGTCGACTAGGCCTGTATTCACTAGAGTCTCGAAGAATGAGAGGGGATCTCATTGGAACGTACAAAATTCTGACAGGGCTGGACAGACTGGATGCAGGGAGGATGTTTCCCCTGGCTGGGGGGTCTAGAACGAGGGGTCACAGTCTCAGGATACGGGGTAGGACATTTAGGACTGAGATGAGGAGAAATTTCTTCACTCAGAGGGTGGTGAACCTGTGGAATTCTCTACCACAGAAGGCTGTGGAGGCCAAGTCACTGAATATATTTAAGAAGGAGATAGATAGATTTCTAGACACAAAAGGCATCAAGGGGTATGGGGAGAGAGCAGGAATATGGTATGGAGATAGAGGATCAGCCATGATCATATTGAATGGCGGAGCAGGCTCGAAGGGCCTACTCCTGCTCCTATTTTTCTACCTCCTCTATCAATTTTTATCCCATCCAATATCTCAATTACCTCCTCTTTCTCTATGACTTTGGCAGCATCTTCTTCCTTGGTAAAGACAGATGCAAAGTACTCATTTAGTACAAAAGCAAAATACTGCAGATGCTGGAAATCTGAAATAAAAACAGAAAATGCTGGAAATACACATTTAGTACCTCAGCCATGCCCAGGTTTCCTTTTTGGTCCCTAATCAGCCCCACCCCTCCTCTTACTACCCGTTTACTATTTATATGCCTATAGACTTTTGGATTCCTTTTTATGTTAGCTGCCAGTCTATTCTCATACTCCCTCTTATTTCCTTTTTCATTTCCCTCTGAACTTTCTGTATTCAGCCTGGTTCCCATTTGTATTCACAACTCGACATCTGTCATACGCCTCTTTTTTCTGCTTTATCTTACTCTGTATCTCTTTCGTCATCCAGGGAGCTCTGGCTTTGGTTGCCCTACCTTTCCCCCTCGTGGGAATGTACCTCGATTGTACCTGAACCGTCTCTTTAAAGGCAGGCAATTGTTCAATTACAGTTTTGCCTGCCAATCTTTGATCCCAATTTACCCGGGCCAGGTCAGTTCTCAACCCACTGAAATTGGCCCTCCTCCAATTAAGTATTTTGACTCTAGATTGCTCTTTGTCCTTTTCTATAGCTAACCTAAACTTTATGATACAATGAACACTGTTCCCTAAATGTTCCCCCACTGAAACTTGATCCACCTGACCCACCTCATTCCCCAGAACCAAATCCAGCAATGCCTCCTTCCTCGTTGGGCCGGAAACATACTGATCAAGAAAGTTCTCCTGAACACACTTCAGAAATTCTTCCCCCTCTCTGTCCTTTACACTATTACTATCCCAGTCTATGTTAGGATAATTGAAGTTCCCATGATCAGTACTCTAAAGCTCTTGCAGCTCTTTGTAATTTCCCTGCAAATTTGCTCCTCTATATCTTTCCCACTAGTTGGTGGCCTATAGAATACGCCTAGTAGTGTAATGGCACCTCTGTTGTTTCTTAACTCTAACCAAATAGATTCTGTCCTTGACCCCTCCAGAACATCCTCTCTCTCTCCAGCACTGTAATATTCGCCTTAATCAATACTGCCACCCCACCTCCTTTCTTTCCTTCCCTATCTTTCCTTATATCCAGGATTATTTAGTACCCAATCCTGCCCTTTTTTGAGTCACGTCTCAGTTATCACCACATCATACTCCCAAGTGGCTATTTGCGCTTGCAGCTCACCAACGCTTTGTGCGTTTGCATACATGCACTGTAAACCGATCTTGTATTCTCTTAGTCTGACCGCACCCAATACCGTACTCTCTCTTACTCTAGTGCTATCTGTCTCTTCCACTCTTTTGTACAGAAGCACAAAAAGAAATGCAATTCCGAGCTTTCGTCCAAAATCCACGCACAATTGATATACCGTACAAACGTACTTTTGCCTCGAGGGCGTACAATCAATTTCCATCACCACTGTTTTGCATGAAAGGGCGTAGTTCATTGTAAACGCTGTCATATTTAAAAAGTAAACACAACCGAAGAAAAGTTTCTGAGGGCACTCATGAGAATGCAAACTAAGGAATGGATGGACAAAGCGCTGACTTTATGTTTGATCAGGGTAGTGTAGGATAATGGATTTGATGCTCTCCTTAATATTAAACATTCTTTCCTCATCTCAGATTCATTCACGTGTCGCTGAATGCCTTCTATAAACAAAGAGCTACCAAACAAAGCACAGCTCACTAAGTGGAGATTTTCAGGGGAATGAACGCAAGAACATAAGAAATATTCGGCCCTTCGAGCCTGCTCCGCCATTCACTAAGCTCATGGCTGATCTTCTACCTCAACTCCACTTTCCTGCACTATCCCCATATCCCTTGATTCCCTTAGTATTCAAAATCTATCGATCTGTCTTGAATATACTCAACAACTGAGCATCCACAGCCCTCTGGGGGTAGAGATTTCCAAAGATTTACCACCCTTTCAATGAAGAAATTTCTCCTCATCTCTGTCGTAAATGGCCGACCCCTTATTCTGAGACTGTGACCCCTAGTTCTAGACTCCCCAGCCAGAGGAAACATCCTCCCAGCATCTACCCTATCAAGCCCCGTAAGAATTTTATATCTTTCAATCAGATCACCTCTCATTCTTCTAAACTCTATGGAATATAGGCCTACTCTACTCAATCTCTCCTCATAGGATAATCCCCACACCCCAGAAATCAGTCTAGTGAACCTTCGTTGCACTCCCTCGGAGGCAAATATATCCTTCCTTCGGTAAGGAGACCAAAACTATACACAGTACTCCAGATGTGGTCTCATCAAGGCCCAATATAACTGCAGTGAGACTTCTTTACTCTTATACTCCAATCCCTTTGGGCGCGATCTTGCCAGCCCTGGGGAGGCGGGTATGGAGGCAGGACTGCCGGGAAAATGGCAGAATTTGGTGGCGGGTGCATTCTCCAATGCAACAACCATCTCATATTTCTGCAAAAGAAAGAAGTTTGATGAGGTCTTGAATTCAAGACCTCATCAAACTACAGAGAATGTCACTGTTTGACAGCTTCACAGAGCTGTCAAACGATGACAATTCATCAGTCAAAAATTCACAGATGAAACGTCATACGTTGACATTCTCTGCAACTGGCTTTCCCTTAATTGGCCTGACAAGGTCAATCAAGGGAAAATAGCATGGGTTGGCCAGAAGTTGTTGGAGACGGGACTGAAACCCGACAAGTGGGAGTCCCGCCTCCAAAATCTCCCCATTGACAAAATTACCCCCTTTGTATAAAGGCCAACATACTATTTGCTTTCCTAATTACTTGCTGTACCTGCATGTTACCTTTGTGATTCGTGTCCAAGCACACCCAGGTCCATCTGAATACCAACATTTCCCAGTCTTTCACCATTTAAAAAATATTCTGCTTTTCTATTTTTCCTACCAAAGTGGATAACTTCACATTTCTCCACATTATATTTCATCTGCCAGGTTCTTGCCCACTCACTTAAACTAAATAAAAGGTGGGGGGGGAGAGGGGTCAGGTGAGGGGAAATTTAGAAATCTAAAGAGAAAGGTCATGGCAATGGAGCAGTGTAGCAATTTGGGTCAAAATAAGCAGAGTGTGACAGGAAGGGACAGAGTTTAACGGTTGCAGTGCAGCAGAGAATAAGGTCAAAGCAGGGAATAATGGTAAAAAATTTGATTGAAAGGCTCTTTATCTGAATGCACGAAGCATTCGTAACAAGACAGACGAACTAGTGGCACAAATAGAGATAAATAGGTTTGATCTAATAGCCATTACAAAGATGTGGTTGCAAGGTGGCCAAGGTTGGGAACTAAATGTTCCAGGTTACTTGACATTTCGAAAAGACCGGCAGAATGGAAAAGGAGGGGGAGTAGTCCTGATAAAAAAGGATAACATAAGGACAGTAGTGAGAAAGGATCTCGGTTCGGAAGATCAGGAAGTAGAATCAGTATGGGTGGAGATAAGGAATAACAAGGGGCAGAAAACACTGGTGGGAGAAGTATATAGGCCCCCTAACAGTAGCTATACTGTTGGACAGAATATTAAATCAGGAAATAGTAGGAGCTTGCGACAAAGGTAATGCAATAATCTTGGGGGACTTTAATCTTCATATAGACTGAACAAATCAAATTGGCAAAGGTAGTCTGGAGGACGAGTTCATGGTATGTATTCGGGACAGTTTCCTAGAACAATATGTCATGGAACCAACCAGGGAACCGGCTATTTTAGATCTTGTATTGTGTAATGAGACAGGATTAATTAGCAATCTCATAGTAAAGGATCCACTGGGGCAGAGCGATCAAAAGAACTGTCAAAAGTATGAATGGGGATTACTGAAAAAAGACACAAACATTGAATACATTTTTAAAAAACCATCACGTTTTTAATGAGTTAAAATTACATTAAATTAAATATTTTAAACAAAAATTTAATTTTTTGAAAAAAATAAAGGTTTTTTACAGGGCTAAAAATAAACTTACTTTTTTTTTTAAGTATTTTAAAATTATAAATGAGTTTACTTTTTTAAACTCTTATGCTGGTAAAAGCAGGCCTTACGCTTTTACCAGGCGTAAGATTTTTAAGCAATTTCAGCGGGCGGAGGTTCTGCAGAAAGCGGAACTCTCCACCCACAGAGGCCCTTCTCCAGGGCAGGCGTCCGATCTGTCAAGAGGATTCTTGACAGATCGGAAATGCCGGTTTTCAGTGCATGCGCTTCGCATGCCTGAAACCGGCATTTCCGATGTCCCTACAGGTGTGTACACAGCTTGTACACAACCGTAGGCATTGGAAAATACGGGCCAATATGATAGAATTTCACATTAAGCTTGAGAGTGGCTTGCCTAAGTCCGAAACTAGAGTCTTAAACTTAAATAAAGCTAATTACATAGGTATGAGGGGTGAGTTGGCTAATGTAGATTGGAAAAATAGATTAAAAGGTATTGCGGTAGATAAGCAGTGGCTAGAATTTAAAGAAATATTTCATAATTCTCAACAAAAATACATTCCATTGAGAAACAAAAACTCCATGGAATTGCGTTAATGTCGTGCCCCTTTCGCGACCCACCGGGAAATCCCGAGCAGCACTTTCACCGCCGAGGAGGCACTTTCTTTTGAAGCGCAATGTGGGAAACGAGGACGCCAATTCGCGTACAGCAAGCTCCCACAGGCAGCACGGAGATCATGGTTAAGGATAGCATTAGATTGAAAGAAGCTTATAATTTTGCAAAGAATAATAGTAAGCCTGAGGATTGGGAGAGATTCAGAAATCAGCAAAAATGGACCAAAAAATTGAAAAAAGGAAAACGGGAATGAGAGAAAACTAGCAAAAAAAATAAAATCAGATTGTAAGAGCTTCTACAAGTATGTAAAAAGGAAGAGAGTAGCAAAAGTAAACGTTGGTCCCTTAGAGGCGGAGACAGGAGAAATTATTATAGGGAATAAGGAAATGGCAGAAACGTTAAACAAATATTTTGTATCTGTCTTCACAGTAGAAGACACAAAAAGCATACCAAAAATGGTGGGGAACCAAGGGTCTAATGAGGGTGAGGAACTTAACGTAATTAATATAAGGAGAGAAAAAGTACTAGAGAAACTAATGGGACTAAAAGCTGACAAATCCCCTGGACCTGACGGCCTACATCCTAGGGTTCTAAAAGAGGTGGCTGAAGAGATAGTGGATGCATTGGTTTTGATCTTCCAAAATTCCCTAGATTCTAGAATGGTCCCAGCGAACTGGAAGGTCGCAAATGTAACACCGCTATTCAAGAAAGGAGGGAGAGAAAAAACAGGGAACTACAGGCCAGTTAGCCTGACAGCAGTCGTCGGGAAAATGCTGGAATCCATTGTTAAGGAAGTGGTCTCAGGGCACTTAGAAAATCATAACATGATTAGGCAGAGTCAACATGGTCTTATGAAAGGGAAATCATGTTTGACAAACTTATTAGAGTTTTTTGAGGATGTACCTAGCTGGGTAGGTACATGGGAACCAGTGGATATAGTATATTTGGATTTCCAAAAGGCATTCGATAAGGTGCCACATAAAAGGTTATTACACAAGATTAGGGCTCATGGGGTTGGGGGCAATATAGTAGCATGGATAGAGGATTGGTTAACGGACAGAAAACAAAGATGGGATAAACGGATCTTTTTCAGGTTGGCAGGCTGTAACTAGTGGGGTGCCGCAAGGATCAGTGTTGGGGCCTCAGCTATTTACAATCTATATTAATGGCCTAGATGAAGGGACCAAGTGTAATGCATCCAAGTTTGCTGATGATACAAAGAGAAAGGAAGTCTTGCTACAATTGTACAGGGCCTTGGTGAGACCACACCTGGAGTACTGTGCACAGTTTTGGTCTCCTTATCTAAGGAAGGATATACTTGCCTTGGAGGCGGTGCAACGAAGGTTCACTAGATTGATTCCTGGGATGAGAGGGTGTCCTATGACGAGAGATTGTGTAGAATGGGCCTATACTCTCTGGAGTTTAGAAGAATGAGAGGTGATCTCATTGAAACATACAAGATTCTGAAGGGGATTGACAGGGTAGATGCTGAGAGGTAGGGGGCATAGTCTCAGGATAAGGGGTAGGCCATTTAAGACTGAGATGAGGAGGAATTTCTTCACTCAGAGGGTTGTGAATCTTTGGAATTCTCTGCCCCAGAGGGCTGTGAATGCTGATTCGTTGAGTATATTCAAGGCTGAGATAGATAGATTTTTGGACTCTAGGAGAATCAAAGGATATGGAGATCGGGCAGGAAAGTGGAGTTGAGGCCGATGATCAGCCATGATCTTATTGAATAGCAGAGCAGGCTCGAGGGGCCGTATGGCCTACTCCTGCTCTTATTTCTCATGTTCTTAACCTGTCTATATCCTTTTGCAGCCTCTTTGCATCCTCCTCACTACTTACTTCCCACCTAGCTTTGTATCGGCAGCAAACTTGGATACATTACACTTGGTCCCCTCATCTAAGTCATTGATATAAATTGAAATAGCCGAGGCCCAAGCACTAATCCTTAGGGTACACGATGCCCCACTAGCTATAGCCTGCCAACCCGAAAAAAAAACGTTTATTCCTACTCTTGTTTTCTGTCCATTAACCAATCCTCAATCCATGTTAATATATTACCCCCAATCCCATGAGCTTTAATTTTGTGTAATAACCTCTTGTGTAGCACCTTATCGAATGCTTTTTGAAAATCCAAATACACTACATCCACTGATTCCCCTTTATCTACCCTGCTAGTTACCATGTCAAACACAATTTCCCTTTCATAAATCCGTGTTGACTGCCCAATCATATTATGTTTTTCCAAGTGCCCTGTTACCACGTCCCTAATAATAGATTCTAGCATTTTCCCTACTGCTGATGTCAGCTTAACTGGCCTACAGTTCCCCATTTTCTCTCTCCCTCCTTTCTTGAATAGCGGGGTTACATTTGCTACCTTCCAATCTGCGACAACCATTCTAAAATCTAGGGAATTCTGCAAGGTCAAAACCAATGCATCCACTACCTCTGTAGCCTAGGATGTAGGCCATCAGGTGCAGGAAATTTGTCAGCTTTTAATCCCATTAATTTCTCCAGTACTATTTCTTTACTATTAAACTAATTTCTTTAAGTTCCTGATTCTGACTAGACCCTTGGTTTCCCACTATTTCCGGAATGTTTTTCATGTCTTCTACCGTGAAGAGAGTTACAAAGTGTCTTTTTAATGTCTCTGCCATTTTCTTATTCCCATTATAATCTCTCCTGTCTCTGCCTGTAAGGGACCCACGTTTACTTTTGCTGATCTGTTCCTTTTTACATACATATAGAATCTCTTACAATTTTTTTTGTCTCTCGCTAGTTTACTCTCATATTCTATTTTTTTTTCCTCTATCAATTTCTTGGTCATCCTTTTTGCTGAATTCTAAAATCCTCTCAATCCTCAGGCTTACAACTCTTTTTGGCAACATTATAAGCCTCTTCCTTTAATCTAATACTATCTTTAACTTCTGTTGTTAGCCACGGTTGGACCACTAATCCCGTGGGGGGTTTATTCCTTAACGGAATGTATATTCTTTGCGAATTATGAACTATTTCTTTAAATGTTTGCCATTGCTTATGTACCATCATATCTTTTAATCTAATTTCCCCCATGTACCTTAGCCAACTCGCCCCTCATACCTACGTAGTTTACTTTGTTCAGATTTAAGACCCTCATTTCGGAATTAACTAAATCACTCTCAAACGCAACATAAAATTCTATCATATTATGATCACTTCCCCAGAGGCTCCTTTACTACAATTAATTAACCCTATCTCATTGCACAATACTAGATCTAAAATAGCCTGTAGAAAAGGGCGAGGCAGAGAACGGGGCGGTAGTAAAGGGCAAGGCCAAGAGCAGAGCAGTAGAAAAGGGTGAGGCCGAGAGCGGAGCACATATTGCAGCTGCTGAATGCAGCTCTGAACTAATCGATGAAGGCCACTCTGTAATTAAAGTGTAATAGTCGGATGAGCAATGATGCAACCACTTTCACGGCTGGAGTTTTCATGGAAGTTTCTTCCAAAGATGGAATTCCCAACAGAGAATGGACGCATGAAGAACACTGGATCCACAAATGACTGCAACGGCTTCAAAAAAATGCTACGTAGCGAACACCATGAGTCGCATTGAAGATGATGTCCTGCAAGGGGGGGGGGGGGGGGGGGGGGATGAGCCTCAGCTTGAACAGATGTGTGAAAACAGCATTGACGGCGACAGCTAAAATGTGGACAACTTAGGAGACGCTAACTGCGTGCCCTGCTCAACGAATCAGATTGTTCTGAATGAAGGCTTCTGGAAGCTCTTTCCACAGTTACTGTTACATTTTCTGGTTCTGACATATCTTGTAGTTACACTCAGTTAGCTGCACATATTGTACTTTAAGTTCAAGAAACCTTGGGTTCACCATTGCTCAGGAATCTTGTGTATTGTTCACATTCCCCAAATTAGATTTTTTTTTCAGGTGGGGCAGGGATGAGAAAGTGTGTGTTACAATAGAAAATTTACAGCAAAAAGAATATGCAACTGCATACAGCAGAGAGGACAGTGTAAATACTTAGAAGGGTTGGATTCAAGCTCGAGAAATAGGAGCATACACGGAACTACTGACCAGGTCTCCATTCGCACAGATCAATAGCTATCTGGGAACACCGATAGCTTCTTACTTTACTCTGTTCGTGTGGTTTGGAAAAATTGCATGTTGTATGCTTCGGCATGAATCAGTTCCAGACAATTTCACTCAAACACTTCATACACATGGTAAAGTCTTTCCGAGACAGGGGATTTAGATTAATATCAGGGGATCAAGGGTAGATTCCAGCTTTCTTTACATCCATTTTTTTTGAAACAGAGTTGACAAAAAAGTGAATCAAATGGAAAATGGCCATGTGGATCTGTAATTGGGAGCTCAATATTCATCACAATCAGCGAGATGAACGGTTATGGAAACAATAGCACTAAACTGTAGTCCCTTTCCCAGCAACCCAGAACTGGAACAATTTCCTATCCCCCCCCCCCCCCCGGAAACCAATTGTTCAATAATTAAGCGCTTGAGAGATTGTTAACAGCGATACAAAACAGTACATGTCTTTTCTACTGTTTATATGCAATATTAAACTCAAGGCCATTGTTATTTATAATGTTCCACCTGCCTCCACCCTTCCCACAATCATCTGACATCCATACATATCATAAGCACACAACCAACCCACTTGTAATCCTCCCACTCGCGCACACACCACTTCCCCCAAACCATGTCACATCAACACACCGTATAAGCTCATGACCAATCCCCCCCCTCATTCTACAGTAGTCACTTTTGAGCATTTCACTCAGCAGCATCTTTCAGGGATGTTTACATCCAAAGATATTTAAAATCATTTCACTGTGTAATAAAACCATCACTACTGTATTCCAGAGTCAGGCCTGCAAGCGCAACCATATAACTACACAACGAAGTTGCTCACCTTTGCCTTTTCTGTCGACATACTGGCGTTAAACTTCACAGCTCACAACAACCTGCAGGAAAAACACACACATACGGCATTAACAAGATATATTAGGAATCTCGGCACACCCCAGCACAGAGCACACAAGCAAATTAGAGTCACAAAGCAATTACTGACTTCATTGAACGTTTAGGCACCATGTTATTTCAGGGTCAGCACAAAGCATGCCACAGTTAAATCATCGACAGCTGTGGGTCGTTGCAGAAAAATGGTGCCGATTGCCACCCAGTGCAATCAATTGCATTTGAGATGCGTTCCCAAGGTAAAACTTCTAATTGAAATCACAACTAGAGCTGTGAATGGAAGCACGTCGTCAGCATATGCTGGATTGGAGAAAAGGAATGCACCTAGCTCAACAATGATGAGAGGCTCAAGGCACTCCAGGAGCCAGAACATAAGGCAACACTTAACCACGGTACAAAAGCGGAGAGAACTGAGAGCATAGCTGTGCTTGAAGAGGTAAGAATAGAACTGCATCTCTCGTTGCAGATTTGGCAACAGGGTCAGATGTGGTTTTCTGACTTGACTACATACAGTAAGTAGCCATTGCAGAATGATGTCCCCACAAATCTTTCTAGGCGACATGTTGGTAGTTGACATATTCAATTGGTACACCTTCTCAAGAGAACAGGATGGTGTTTCCTTCCATTCTTTGTAGACAGATCCACTTGCAGCTGAATTACGAGGGAGGATAACATGAACAAGAGATTTAATTACATCCTTTAATTCACCTTGATGATTATATCTTGTTGTGCATCAGCAAGTGGTCAAAGGTATTCTTTATCACGCAGTAAAAACTGGGTCTGCTGAGCAACTGGCTGCACCACAGAGCACCTGTTGCATATTTGAGCTGTAACAGGAGGTTCTACAGTTTTGAGAACCACAAGCCTGTACAAAGCCATACTGGCTCAGCTGCACAACCATCCCAGAATTCCCATGTTCCATAGCATACCAGAAATAAAAGCACTTAAAGATCTTTCCATTCCTGACACAGCTGCCAAGTTGATTTGAAATCCCACTGGCTCACTCAATCAGTGCGGAAGAAAAACAGTTTGGAGCGTGGTTGAGATTAGAGGGTGCCTGCACGGAAAGCAGCACCTTCTGTGCGATATTCCATAATCCGTGTAAATTTATTTTTGAGAACAAATACACACAAAGCGTAATGCCCTGCTCTGGCAGTGACTGCTGAGTTCAATCTCCAAACTAATCACTCTGTTGGGAGTCACAGGGATCAATGGGTTTTTCATTCCACCAAGAACCCATCCCCAAAAGTGCGTATTCACAGTATAACTGCATTCAACCAACAATTTACATTTATATAGCGCCTTTAACATAGTAAAACGTCCCATGGCGCTTCATAGTAATGTTATCAAACAAAATTTGACATGGAGCCACATAAGATGATAATAGGGAAGATGAGGTAGGTTTTAAGGAGTGTCTTAAAGGAGAAAAGAGAGGTAGAGAGGCAGAGTGGTTTCGGCAGGGAATTCCAGAGCTTAGGGCCTTGGCAGCTGAAGGCACAGCCGCCAATAGTGGAGTGATTAAAATCGGGGATGCTCAGGAGGCCAGAATTGGAGGAGCGCAGATATCTCGGAGGGTTGTAGGGCTGGAGGAGGTTACAGAGATAGGGAGGGGGCGAGGCTACGGAGGGATTTGAAATCAAGGATGAGAATTTTAAAATCGAGGCGTTGCTTAACCAGGAGCCAATGTAGGTCAGTGAACACAGGAGTGATGGGTGACTGGGACTTGGTGCGAGTCAAGACACGAGCAGCAGAGCTTTGGATGACCTCAAGTTTACAGAGGGTAGAAAATGGGAGGCCGGCCAGGGTTGCGTTGGAATAGTTGTCTAGAGGTAACAAAGGCATGGATGAGGATTTCAGCAGCAGATGAGCTGAGGCAGGGGCAGAGTTGGGCGCTCTTACGGAGGTGGAAATAGGCTGTCTTAGTGATGGCGCGGATATGTGGTCAGAAGCTCATCTCGGGGTCAAATATGACACCAAGGATACGAACAGTGTGGTTCAGCCTCAGACAGATGTTAGGGAGAGGGATGGAGTTGGTGGCTAGGGAACGGAGTTTGTTGCTGGGACTGAAGACAATGGCTTCAGTCTTCCCAATATTTAGTTGGAGAAAATTTCTGCTCATCCAGTACTGGATGACGGACAAGCAGTCTGACAATTTAGAGACAGTGGAGGGGTCGAGAGAGGTGGTGGTGCGGTAGAGGTGGGTGTTGTCAGCGTACATGTGGAAACTGATGCTGTGTTTTCGAATGATGTTGCCGAGGGGCAGCATGTAGATGAGAAATCGGAGGGAGCCAATTATAAATAGTTGGGGGGACACCAGAGGTAACGGTGCAGGAGTGGGAAGAGAAGCCATTGCAGGTGATTCTCTGGCTAAGACTGGATAGCTAAGAATGGAACCAGGCGAGTGCAGTCCCACCCAGCTGGACAACGGTGGAGAGGCGTTGGAGATGGATGGAGTGGTCAAACTGTCAAAGGCTGCAGACAGGTCGAGAAGGATGAAGAGGGATAGTTACCATTGTCACAGTCACATAGGATGTCATTTGTGACTTTAATACATTGGTAGTTTCCTTTATAAATATGGATTTGGGAATTTATAATGGGAAAAGCTGAAAGGAAGTGTGCACAGATGTAAGGTTTCTAATATATCACTAGTCGATTTTGCGCATGAGGAGTCATGACTAAGTGCAGTCTTCTGGTGAAGTGGGGTTAGAGGGCAGGGGAAAGTTGGATTGAGGCGGAGATATAATTCAATCCCCATTTTAAAGTCAGTCATACATTCTGTCCTTATGTTTATATTACAGATTCCTATGCCCACATTTATAATAGAAACTGCCTCTGCAAACTTGTCACACAATAACTACACCATCCTGGCAGTGATTGCGCTGCAGCATCTTCACCCAGAGATGGGGGAAGGGAGAGACAATTAATTACAGTCTGACAAGCTTTACATAGACAGTTTCAATCATAACTGCAGCCACAGGAATTCATAAATGGGAAAGTTAACAGGAAGTGCGTGCACATGCAATATTTTTAATATATTAAATAGATATATGCACATAGATTAATCCCTCTAATTTTCTGCCCTTCGTTGATTACAAGTCTTCCCTGTACCTCTGGTATTTTTGTTGTTCACTGCGAAGACTGAAGCAAGGTTCCCCAGCTGGCTCAGAAAGGTTCTGCAGTGGTTAACAGACTTCAGGGAACTCCTAGGTCCGATTCCCAATCGTTAGAGTTTGCCGATCGCAGGCAGGGCACTCAGTTAGTCTCAGCAACCCTTGTAGAAAGAAAAAAAAAGATCAGCCAGGGTTACTACCACTGATTACTACCAGGACAGGCATATTGTAGGTCACTGGGTCCCATCATAAAAGCAGATATAAGGGTAGAAATTCATCATAGGCGGTCGTGCAAAGCAGGAGTTAGAGCATCGGCTGCTAGTTATATGTCCCACCCGATATTAGTTCCATTGACTGAATATCACACGGGGCGTATAACGGGCGGCCGTTTTGCGCAACCACCCAAGACAAATTTCTACCCCACAGACTTTACCGAATATCATGCCTCTTAATTGTGAAAATCCTGGGAAGTCTCCATTTCGGATTCCCCCTACTAACTAACATGGACTAAATGAAATAAGTATTATGAGTTCTAGGTTCAAGTTTGTATTAAGTAACTGTTACGCGATGTATGCCGATTCTTGAATAATCATGCTTTTAAACTTCTGCAATATGCCCTGGGTAGACCCGATTAGATTTAAAATGGAAGAAACCAAGGCACTGGGCCTTGCTTGGCCAAATTTAAAGGTGCAATCAGCAGCTTTCCTAGCAGAAAAGACAACAGCCTGTTCATGGGACCCAAGGCTAAAGAATTAATGGAATTCCAGGGACTGAGATAAGACACAAAGGGACTGTAAGATTATCATGGATAAGTTGATTTTTAGAATACTTGTTTTAATATCGCATAACCATTAATATCTTATACACGATTAGAAGTCCATTACTGATGATTGTAAGAATTAAATGTAGAAGTTTGTAATCATCAACTGTATGCAATGATAACCTGAATTATACATGACGTGTAACCCTTTTGCTTATAATTAAAGTCTGTAAGTAAACTGTAACCAGACAGCATGGGGTAAGAAAGAGGGTTGCCATGGCCGAAGAGTGCAGCTAGCCTGGGAAGCAAGGTCATTTTTAGCTGCCACCGTGTTGGAATGTTATGATCTCTGCAGTGAATTAAAAACATAGGCAAACCGCAAGGGCGCTATATCTCTACACATGTTGCCATAACTACCCCAGATATGGGTCCTGATGGTCAAAAACAGATGATGTAAGGGTGTCATAAGACTAAGAACCTACATAAACCAGGGTGCTGCAGACGTACAACCTTTATGATTGGGTTTGGGGTATAGGCCAGTGATTGGTTCAGGAGGACTCCATAGGTTTTGAATGAGAGTAAGGGTGTAAGAAGGGGTCTCTCAGACACTTGGGTTGTAGAGGCATTCGACCAAGAGCTTGGGAACATCCACCAGATGAGCCGAGGAGGGATTCGAGTCGGCGGAGGACCCACACGTCACACCAGGTGGACGCGTGAGCCTAGAGCCGACGGGGGTTAGACTCGTGGAGATCGCGACTTCTACCCAGGGCATCATAACGGGTAATATAACTCACGACTACGCCCTGTTATACTGCTCAGATGCGGTAATGTATCAAGTCTCACTTGCACTGAATAAAATATAATCACGGTCACCAATATGGGTCAAGTCCAATCTTTTGGAACTTAGCAGTGAAAGGGTTAATTGGCCAGAACCCCGTAAACTTCAAGTATGAAATATTTTAAAAAGAAAAACAGCCAAAGCCAAATCCAGTCTTTCAACCACCTATAGACCAACTGCCTAGTCAACACACTCAATATATCCAGAGCACTTTGCTGCTACACTGAGGGTAGCATACACGTTCAAGTGTGTTAAAATATTTATGCCAGAGCAGTCCTGAAAAACACAACCATTTTCCCAGGACTAATAGTTGCATTCCTCCATTAAAATAAATGGCAAAAAAGGTGCTGTTTCTCAGGGTGACATTGTAGCACACTGGAAATCCTGGAAGTCAGCCCACTAGGATTCAAGTAGCTAAGAGACACAGCATCAGTTATACGGTTGAAGAAGTATTTAAGATCTGTGTACCAAGAAGCAGTCAGGAAATTATGTAACATTCCCACGTCCTAGCACTTTTAAATATCAGTTGTGGACACTCGCGGCTATATATTTCACCGGCTGCAGGCACAGTGTCACCGTGAGCTGAACTGGTGCCGAAGGGAACAATCTCCAAACATTAAAAGTCTTCAGAACCAGCTGTGCTGTTCAGCACAGTACAGAATCTGTGCACCACATCGCTGGTTTGTCACCTCACTAAATGGTTTGATGCAATTTACTGATTTCCAATGTCACTGCCTTAGTTAGTCCAGAAAGAACTTCATGCTTCAAGGACAGAATTATTAAGATTACAGCACAGATGCAGGCTCTGCAGCCCACCACACCTGTACCACCGCTCGCTCTTTAACGGGAATGAACTACTTTAATGCCATTTCCCTGCCCTTTCCTTGTGTTCTTCGATGCTCTGCCTTTTCAAATACTTAACTGCAGGTAATTCCCTTTTAAATGGTGTTATAAATCTTGGCTCAAGGCTGCTTGTGGTAAAGTATTCCATGGTCTAATGACCAACTGTGAAAGCATTTCTTCTGACGCACACCCCTTTGTTCCATTGATAATCCTGAGTTTTGGCCAGTTACTGATTCTCCAACCAGTGGAAACAAGCTTCTATTATTTACCCTCTCAAAACCTTTCATAAATTTGAAAACCTGTGTTACATCCAATTTAACCTTCTCTGTTCCAATGAAAAAGCTCCAGTTTATTGAGCCTTTCTTCATAACTGTATCCTGGAATCATTCTAGTCAATCTAACATTATTGAAAGGATATTAGAACCCTTTATTGGGCTGCCCAGAACTGCACACAGTAAAAGAAGAAACAATTTACATTTATATAGCACCTTTCACAACCTCAGGACGTCCCAAAGTGCTTCACAGTCAAAGGAGTACTTATGAAGTGTCGTCACTGTTGTAATGTAGGGAAACACAACCTCCAATTTGTGCACAGCAAGCCCAACAAACAGCAATGTGCTAATAACCAGATAATCTGTTTTAGTGATGTTGGTTGAGGGATAAATGTTGCTCAGGACACCGAACAAACTCCCATACTCTTCTTCGAATAGAAGAATGAGGGGTGGTCTCATTGAAACATACAAAATTTTTTACAGGGCTTGACAGGGTAGATGCAGGGAGGATGTTTCCCCTGGCTGGGGCGTCTAGAACCAGGGGTCACAGTCTCAGAATAAGGGGTCGGCCATTTAGGACTGAGATGAGGAGAAATTTCTTCACTCAGAGGGTGGTGAATCTTTGGAATTCTCTACCCCAGAGGGCTGTGGAGGCTCAGTCGTTGAGTGTATTCAAGACAGAGGTCGATAGATTTTTGGATATTAAGGGAATCAAGGGATATGGGGAGAGTGCAGGAAAGTGGAGTTGAGGTAGAAGATCAGCCATGATCTTACTGAATGGCAGAGCAGGCTCGAGGGGCCGAATGGCCTACTCCTATTTCTTATGTGCCATTGGATCTTTTACATCGACCCAAGAGGAGAAATGGGGCCTCAGTTTAAAATCTTATCCTAAAGACGGTACGTCCCTCAGTACTGCATTGACGTGTCAGCCAAGATAAGGTGCTCAAGTCTCTGCTGCAGGACATGAATCCATGGATTCCTGACTTAGAGGCAAAAGTGCTACCAGCGAGCCAAGGCTGACACCCCGTTAAGCCTGTGAATCATGCACTATTCTCTAACCAAAAGTACCAACAGAAGAAGTGATCCCAGTCCACAGCCAATGCTTGAAAAATTAAACTGATTTAGTTAAACATGACTTGCTCATTACAAGTCCTTGCTGACAGACCCCGATTAGCCCACACCATTTTACGCGTTCACCAATTTCAGCCTGTAGTACCGACTCCAGAAGTAACCACTACATGGGTAAGACTAACTGTATTACCCTTTTCCCCTTTCCTGAACAGCAGTTTAAAGATTTGCCATCCTCCAGCACAATTCCTGTTTCCAAAGATGTTTTTTTGAAAATTATGGTTAATGTCCGTGCTGTCTGTAGCCCGTCGTCCCTCCTATTGGTTGAATAATGAATGGAATGAATATGTTTACATACTGCCGACCAGGCTCTCTTCAAAACTCAGCCAACAAAAAGAGTGCAGTTATAAGAATTCAGCAAATGCGATTTAGACATCATGTCGAAAATAAAAGTTCTGGACTTCAAACATACTGCACAATGGAGTGAAAGATCACAGGTTCATGCGCTCAGCTCCCCAATGGGATGCAGATCGCATCCGTACCATTGTATAGAGAAGCAATGGAAAATTGAAAATATTAGACTGACTATGGACACATCACAGTATACACAAAGGCTGGGAACAGGTAAGCCAAGAAATAGAGTATGGCATCAAGAGAGACAATACCTTCAAAAGGAGCAGGAACTTGTGGATGGGAGCAGAGCAGTTATATTTTCAATAAAAAAGTACTCTCCATTTATATAATTAAAATAGAACAGGCATTTCATAAGGATGTAGCTTTGATGTTGCATTTCATTCTCCTTCACTCACTCCTCCTCCCATATATCTATTTTTAGTCTCTTCTGAAATCCAACAACCATTCTGATGGTTGTGGGAACCCAAAAGTAATTTGGAGTGCCATTTACTGCATAGCAGTTTCAGTTTTTGCAAAATCCCAGTGCAAACGTGTTCCAAGGCAAGTTGGTGGTATTTTTGATTGTCAGTTGTCTGTACATCATTGCAATTTGCTGTCTGAATTTCATTAGGTTAACTTGCTTTCAGTAATATATCACAAGAAGAAATAATAATGTTCTATGCAGTCGCGACCGGGAGTTCCGAAGGCTGTGTTTTTCTTTTATTCGTTTATGAGATGTGGGCGTCACTGACAATGCCAGCATTTATTGCCCATCCCTAGTTGCCCTCGAAGGTGGTGGTGAGCCACCTTCTTGAACAGCTGCAGTCCGTGTGGGGATGGTACTCCCACAGTGCTGTGAGGGAGGGAGTTCCAGGATTTTGACCCAGCGACGATGAAGGATCGGCGATATACTTCTAAGTCAGGATGGTGTGTGACTTGGAGGGGAACTTGGAGTTGGTGGTGTTCCCATGCACCTGCTGCCCTTGTCCTTCTAGGTGGAAGAGGTCGCGGGTTTGGGAGGTGCTGCCGAAGAAGCCTTGGCGAGTTGCTGCAGTGCATCTTGTCGATGGTACACACTGCAGTCACGGTACGCCGGTGGTGGACGGGGTGGCAATCAAGTGGGCTGCTTTGTCCTGGATGGTGTCGAGCTTCTTGAGTGTTGTTGGAGCTGCACTCATCCAGGCAAGTGGAGAGTATTCCATCACACTCCTTACTTGTGCCTTGTAGATGGTGGAAAGGCTTTGAGGAGTCAGCAGGTGAGACACTCGCCACAGAATACCTAGCCTCTGACCTGCTCTTGTTGCCACAGTATTTATGTGGCTGGTCCAGTTAAGTTTCTGGTTAATGGTGACCCCCAGGATGTTGATGGTGGGGGATTCGGCGATGGTAATCCCATTGAACGTCAAGGGGAGGTGGTTAAGACTCTCGCTTGTTGGAGATAGTCATTGCCTGGCACTTCTGTGGTGCGAATGTTACCTGCCACTTATCAGCCCAAGCCTGAACATCGTCCAGGTCTTGTTGCATGCGGGCATGGACTGCTTCATTATCTGTGGAGTTGCGAATGGCGCTGAACACTGTGCAGTCATCAGCGAACATCCCCATTTCTGACCTTATGTTGGAGGGAAGGTCATTGATGAAGCAGCTGAAGATGGTTGGGCCTAGGACACTGCCCTGAGGAACTCCTGCAGCAATTGTTAACCAGGGTTAAGGATGTCTCCTCGCGGCTGGAGAAGAACTTGGAGTGGGAAGGGTAGGATCCAGATGTTGTGGTCCACGTAGGAACCAATGGCATAGGTAGAACTAGGAATGAGGTACTGCTGAGAGAGTTTGAGGAGCTAGGGTCAAAATTAAAACGCAGAACCTCAAAGGTATTAATCTCTGGATTGTTACCCAAGCCACGCACAATTTGGCATAGGGACAAGCAGATTAGAAGGTTAAATGCGTGGCTGAAAGAGTGGTGTGGAAGGCAGGAGTTTCAATTCATGGGGCACTGGCACCAGTACTGGGGAAAGAGGAAGCTGTTCTATTGGGATGGGCTCCACTTAAACCAAGCTGGGACCAGTGTTCTTGCAAATCGAATAACTAGGGTGGTAGATAGGGCTTTAAACTAATGAAGGAGGGGTGGGAGGATTCAGGAAAGGGTAAATTCAAAAGCAGTAAGAGAAATGTCAAGGCTGTAGAGCAGAGTAGTGATCTGGGTAAAAATAAGCAGAGTGGGTCAGGAAGGGACAGAAAGCTTAAAGGTAAAAGGGCATCAGTGACGAAGGTGACATCAGGGAAAAATAGAAAAAAATTGAAGCTTAAGGCACTATATCAGAATGCGCGAAGCATTCGTAACAAAATAGATGAATTCATTGCACAGATAGAAATAAATGAGTTTGATTTAATAACCATTACGGAGACGTGGTTACAGAGTGACCAAGGTTCTGAACTAAATATTCCAGGATAATTGACTTTTAGAAGATAGGCAGAATGGAAAATGATGGGGGTTAGCCCTGATAATAAAGGATGGGATTAAGACAGTTACAAAGGATCTTAGCTCAGAAAAATAAGATGTAGAATCACTTTGGGTGGAGTTAAGAAATAACAAGGGGCAGAAAACACTGGTGGGAGTAGTTCATAGGCCCCCTAACAGTAGTTGTAGTAATAGGGAACAGTATAAATCAGGAAATTAGAGGTGCCTGTAACAAGGGTAATACAGTAATCATGGGGGACTTCAATTTTCATATAGACTGGGCAAACCAAATTTGCAGTAATAGTGCAGAGGACGAGTTCATGGAATGCATTCAACATAGTTTTCTAGATCAGTATGTCGACGAACCAACTAGGGAACAGATTATTTTAGATCTAGTATTGTACAATGAGTCAAGGTTAATTAATAACCTTGTAGTAAAGGAGCCTCTGGGGAGCAGTGATCATATGATGATAGAATTTTATATTGAGTTTGAGTGTGATTTAGTTAAGTCCGAAACTAGGGTCTTAAATCTGAACAAAGCAAACTACATAGATATACGAGAGGCAAGTTGGCTAAGGTAGGTTGGGGAACTAGATTAAAATATATAACAGTAAATAAGCAATGGCAAACATTTAAAGAAATAATTCATAATTCACAACGAATATACATTCCTTTAAGGAATTAAAAGCCCCACGGGAAAAATGGTCCAATCGTGGCTAACAAGAGAAGTTAGATAGTTTTAGATTAAAGAAAGAGGCTTATAATGTTGCCAAAAAGAGTAGTAAGCCTTTTGATTGGGAGGGTTTTAGAATTCAGCAAAGGATGACCAAGAAATTGATAAAGACAGAAAATAGAATGAGAGTAAACTAGCAAGAGAAAAAAAAATGTAAAAGCTTCTATAGGTACATAAAAAGGAAGAGATTAGCTAAAGTAAACGTGGGTCCCTTGCAGGCAGCGACAGGAGAAATTATAATGGGAAATATGGAAATGGCAGAGACATTAAACAAATACTTTGTCTGTCTTCATGGAAGACGACACAAAAAACATTCAGGAAATAGTGGGGGACCAAGGATCTGGTGAGAATGAGGAAATTAAAGAAATTATATTAGCAAAGCAATAGTACTAGAGAAATTAATGAGACTAAAAGCCGACAGATTCCCTAGACCTGATGGCCTCCATCCTACGGTTTTAAAAGAGGTGGCTACAGAGATAGTGGATGCATTGGTTTTGATCTTCCAGAATTCCTTGGATTCTAGAACGGTCCCCACGGATTGGAAGGTAGCAAACGTAACCCCGCCATTCAAGAAAGGAGGGAGAAAGAAAACAGGGAACTATAGACCAGTTAGCCTGACATCAGTTGTCGGGAAAATGCTGGAATCCATTATTAGGGACATGATAACAGGGCACTTAGAAAATCATAATATGATTGGGCAGAGTCAACACAGATTTATGAAAGGGAAATTGTGCTTGACTAGCAGGGTAGATAAGGGGAACCAGTGGATGTGCTGTATTTGGATTTTCAGAAAACATTCAATAAGGTGCCATACAAGAGCTTATTACACAAAGTTAGGGCTCGTGGGATTGGGGGTAATATGCTAGCATGGATTGAAGATTGGTTAATGCACAGAAAACAGAGTAGGAATAAATGGGTAATTTTCGGGTTGGCAGGCTATAACTAGTGGGGTACCACAAGGATCAGTGCTTGGGCCTCAGCTATTTACAATCTATATCAATGACTTAGATGAGCAGACTGAGGATAATGTATCCAAGCTTGCTGCCGATACAAAGCTAGGTGGGAAAGTAAGTAGTGAGGAGGATGCAAAGAGGCTGCAAAGGGATATAAACAGGTTAAGTGAGTGGGCAAGAACATGGCAGATGGACTATAAAGTGGAGAAATGTGAAGTTATACATTTTGGTAGGAAAAACAGAAAAGCAGAATATTTTTTAAATGGTGAGAGAATGGGAAATGTTGGTATTCAGAGGGACCTGGGTGCCCTTGTACACGAATCACTGAAAGTTAACATGCAGGTACAGCAAGCAATTAGGAAAGAAAATGGTATGTTAGCCTTTACTACAAAGGCAGTGACAGCTGCCAACGAAGTTGAAGTAGTTGCGCGTGCGCAGTCTAAGTGTTTTTTTGGTTGTTCGCTTCGCGAATCACATGCTCGAGGGAAAAAAAGCCGGGAACGGAGCGGGTCTTCAGGACTGTCGGAAACAATGCCGGAAAAAGAGCGGGCTCTGCAAAAAAAAACACGGGAACGGAGCAGGCTCTGTGGGGGAAAAAAGCCAGGAATGGAGCGGGCTCTGTGTAAAAAAAAAAAGCAGAATCATCATCGATATCAACTTCCAGATTAATGTGCAGTACGCTTCTGTGCAGCTTTCGGTCATTGGCAGCAGTCACTCTGGTATTACAAAAGGATTGCAGTACAAGAGTAAAGACGTCTTACTGCAATTATACAGGGCCTTGGTGAGACCACACCTGGAGTATTGTGTACAATCTTGGTCTCCTTATCTAATGAAGGATATACTTGCCTTAAAGGGAGTGCAAGGAAGGCTCACTTGACTGATTCCTGGGCCGGGGTGGGGGGAGATTGTCCTATGAGGAGAGATTGAGGAGATGAGGCCTATATTCCCTGGAATTTAGAAGAATGAGAGGTGATCTCATTGAAACATGCAAAATTCTTACAGGGCTCGACAGGGTGGATGCTGGGAGGATGTTTCCCTAGCTGGGGAGTCTAGAACCAGGGGTCACAGTCTCAGAACAACAGGCCGGCCATTTAGGACTGAGATGAGGAGAAATTTCTTCACTCAGAGGGTGGTGAATCTTTGGAATTCTCTACCCCACAGGGCTGTGGAGGCTCAGCCGTTGAGTATATTTAAGACAGATCGATAGATTTTTGGATATTCAGGGAATCAAGGGATATGGGGATAGTGAGGGAAGGTGGAGTTGAGAAGATCAGCCATGATTTTATTGAATGGCGGAGCAGGCCCAAAGGGCCTACTACCACTCCTATTTCTTAGGTTATGATTAAGAACACAACCAACTTGCCTTAGTCCTTGTGCACTAGGCTAGAATTTCAAACTTTTCAAGATGGATATCAATTTATCACCAGTTAGTTAAATGAATGTCACAATCAGTTCCATATATCGTAACTCTAGTCTAGGTATAAAATTATGCTTCCCAAATGGGTTTTCTGTCCCTTTGCCTATTCCCAAATTCAAACTTTATGCCTCACACCAGACAAGTCTGGTATTTGTTAACCACTTGCCTTATCTGCAATGTTTCTAAGTGATGTGAATGCAGGACAACAGAAATTCCTGCTCCAGCAAATTCTAGCCACACTCAGCACATTGTCAAATCCACAAATTCAGACTGCCATAATCTGCCTAACACCTCTACATGCAGGGCTCAGTGAACATAGAACATATAGAGATAACAGAAAAAAAATATTACACAAGGTTCATAGATTCGTAAAAACTTGCAGCACAGAAGGAGGCCATTCAGCCCATCGTGGCTCTTTGAAAGTGCAGTCGTGCTTAGTCCCACATCCCCCGCTTTCTGTCCGTAACCCTGGAAGTTCCTCATCCTCCAGTACCTGTCCAACTCCCTTTTAAAATTATGAAATCAGCTTCCACCACCTTTTCAGGTTCCAGATCCAGACAACACTCAGTGAAAACATTTCTGCTCATCTCCCCTCTAGATCTTTTTCCAATGATTTTCAATCTATGGCGCTAAGTTATTGAACCACTTGCCAGAGGGAATATTTTTCCCCATTTACTCTATCAAAATCTTCATCTTGAAAACCTCTATTGGGTCACCTCTTAACCTTCTCTGTTCCAAGGAGAACAGTCGTAACTTTTCCAACCTCTTCTCATAACTAAAGTCCCTCATCCCTGGTAACATCCTTGTAAACCTCTTCTGTACCCTTTCCAGCACCTTTCCATCTTTCCTGAAGTGCGGTGCCCAGAATTGTCCACAATACTCCAGCTGAGGCCTAACCAGTGATTTATAAAGTTGACCTAATTTAAATATCTGCTTTTACACATCTGGATTCAACAAACTCTAATGGCTAGATCACCGAATGATCCACAGGTAAAACTAACAGTAAGGTATCAACCATGAAGCCCCAGGTTTGATGCCAGGTCTCTGTTGAGTTAGTTGATCTCAGCCAGGACAGCAGTTGGATGCTAGTACTGGCCGCAGTGCCCCTGGACGAAGATGGGGAAGATAAGCCAAGGATCCTTCTACCAATCACTATCTAGGTGATCCCGTCTGGCAAGTGCACGTTTGGGTGTTAAATTATGACATCCACCGTGCTGGAGCAGCATGCTTTGACATTCTTTGTCTAGGCTCACCCATGAAGAATGGCCACTGAGGCAAGGTATTGGAGAGAACTGTACTCTAGCAGCAGTCAACATAAGAGATGACAAAATTGGGAGAAAATCCTACGATAGAACTCCAAAAAGCTGCAGTTAATCAAAGAAATCCATCCCCAATCAATCAAATAGGGTTTAAAAGACGCCATTAACCACTTTACGCAGTTCTGTCCAGTTTCTTTTTTCCCCCCAAACATTGCTTTGAAAACATCCTGTTTATACAAAAACATATATGCAACACTTAAGCAAAACGACACCCTGCCCACACAAAAAAAATTTGATTATTGTTCTTCAGGGATTATGTATCTTTCATGAAGCAGCCTTACTATTTGGTTCTTTATCTTGATCAGGAAACAGCCAGTTTCCACACCGTACCTTCCACCTGATAGGAAGGGTTCACTGTGCAGAAAATCACAGGCCTAAACCCATGACCTATCACCAGGGCAGCACTGATATTTGGCACATCAAACCACTCTGAGTGCAGCCTGTTCTCGAGATCGTCTGAATGTGTTTTTATAAGTTTATTCTGATTTCAAGTTACAGCAAGAAAAAAACCAGAATAAAAACTGTTAAGCAAATCAAGATCAAAGTCATGTGTTGTGAGGCATTTAGATTTTAGCATTATCAATCCAGTGACATACCTACAAAATACTGATGATAAAATATTTCAATCCTTACCCAATATAGCATTGCTGAAAAAACAGTTGTTTTTGTTTTAGAACGCTGTGAAGCGCCTTGGGACGTTTTACTACCTTAAAGGCGCTATATAAATACAAGTTGTTGTTGTTAAAATTTGACTGCTTGCTTCTAATAGCCTTCCTGCATCACATGGTCTAGTTTTCTGAAAGGTAATTTGGAGCCAAGTTTTCCTGCTACTGCCACACCTATCCAGATTTCCAGGATAAATACACCCTTTTCTCCAGGCATATGAACAATTTACATTCACATAGTACCTTTCCCTTCACAAAGCATCCCAAGACACTTTACAGGAGGTAGTGAACACCAAGCACGATAGAAGCTAGAGGAGATGGCTAGAAGGATATTCAAAGAGTTTGAGTTTTCAGCAGGCTTTCGGAGGATGATGGAGAAGTAACGCGGTTAAGAGGTTTGAGGAGAAAGTTCCAGCATGCAGGGGTGGATTAGCTGAAAGTTCCACCATTGCTTGGGAGGGGAAATGCACAATTGACCAGAGTTGAAAGAGGGCATGGTTGGAGACGGAACTGATGATTGGAGAAATAGGATCTATAAAAGGTATTTAAAGACAACCATGAAGATTCTGAAATCAATATGCTGGGGAATAGGGAACCAGTGGAGGTCCACAAGGACATGGGTAATGTGTGTGTTGGTCAGGGTACAGACTGCATAATTCAAAATGGGTTCAAGTTTATGTACGGTTTAGCTGGGAAGGCCACCATGGAAGGTTGCCAGTGGAGAAACTATTCCTTTAAGTGACAAAGGTGTGGACGAGAGTCACTCATGAGGGAGATAGGGGGCTGATGGTCTGGAGGTGGAAGTAAGCAGTCTTTCTACCTACAAAACAGAGACGACACTTCAAAAGTACTGCACTGGTTATGAAATGCTTTGCGGCATCCAGAGGATGTAAAGAGTGCTGCATAAATGTAACTTGCTTCTTTCTGATGGGCTGGAAGAGTGGTATGAAGCTCACTGCATGTTCAAGCAGGACACTTTGATTGTGAAGAGTTGGTTTCAGTCTGACCAAGCATTAGAATCGACACCGAAGGTGCAGTGCTGGGAATCAAATAGGATTACTTATACCTTGCTAACGTTGAGCTATACATTGAACTCACAGTGACAGTTGTGGTGACCTGGCTGTCCTCGGCCTCACGTTATGCAGACAATGCCATGAAGGGACACTACAAAGATGACCACACAGGCATGGGAGAAGCTGATAGAAGGGTGCACTGACCGCTTTAGGACAGCTAGGACTGGAACCAGGAGAGAGCAGTGCTGTGGAGGTGGACCACAGAGGGTAGGTGATGAAGGATGGAGTTAACAGGAATTTCCTTTTTTCCACTCTCTCCTGTCAAATTTCTCTTTTCTCGCTTTTCCATTGCTCACTTTAAGCCCTTCTTTCTTTCTCACATTCTTTCTTCTCTTTCTCACTCACTTCCTCTCTCATCCACCCACCCATCCCTCGCTGCTCCAATCCCTCCCACATTCCTCTCTCAGGCGGGTATTTTTTTTTACCCTGGAGCTCCCTTCGGCTGCCCGTGTCACAGCTGCACCGTAACCCCGTTCCCAAGCGCCGCTGCTGCTCCACAGAACTTACCCAACAGCTGGGTCTGTGTCTCCGGCTCTCTCGCTCTAGCTAACCCGCTCTCTCAGGCCGCCACACCAATCAATCAACACCGCTCGCCTGATCTTCCCGGAGACACTCTGCCAGCGTCCCGTCAGCCACCGCGCGCACAGCTCCTCCGCAATCCCGGCAAGCCCCACGGCAGGAGTCATCCAGTGTCCCGGCAGGCCCTGCGGCAGGAGCTGGAGGTTTTGTGTGTGTGTTTTGTATTCTCATTGCAAGGTTTACAGGCTCTGTTTATTCGGGATTGGTTACATTTTTAGTTCTGTATCTGAGGTGAATCACTGCCTGTTTTTTTAAGTCAGAGAACGTTTTCAACTACAGGAGAGAGCTGTGGCTCAGTTGGTAGCACACTCGCCTCTGAGTCAGAAGGTTGTGGTGTTCAAGTCCCACTCCAGAGATTTGTGCACATAAATCTAGGCTGACGCTCCAGTGCAGAGCTGAGGGAGCGCTGCACAGTCGGAGGTGCTGTCTTTCGGATGAGACGTTAAACCGAGGTCCCGTCTGCTCTCTCAGGTGGACATAAAAGATCCCATGGCACTATTTTGAAGAAGAGCAGGGGAGTTATCCCTGGTGTCCTGGCCAATATTTATCCCTCAAACAACATAACAAAAACAGATTATCTGGTCATTAGCACATTGCTGTTTGTGGGACCTTGCTATGTGCAAATTGGCTGCCGTGTTCCCCACATTACAACAGTGACTCCACTTCAAAAAGTACTTAGTTGGCTGTAAAACAGTTTGAGACGTCCGGTGGTCGTGAAAGGTGCTATGTAAATGCAAGTCTTTTTTATAGCCCTGTCCTGCTCAAAGGACCAGCATAAGAGATGGGTACCTGCTCAACAACAACTTGTATTTATATAGTGTGGCGGATCGCCACCTAAACGGGCATAATCCACTTTTCCGTCCGTGGACAATATATCGAGCACCTTCCCTTTAAGGCAGGAGAAAAGGAGTGGGCGGGGCCTCAGGATTTTTCCAGAGAATTCTGGGAGCAGTCTGTTCAGCCATTTTGGACCATGCAGTTGTATTAAAAAGCCTTTGTTTTCCACACATGGATTCAGCCTTAATTCGTGTTTCGCGGCAGCCTCAACAATAGCACCTTTAACGTAGTAAAACATCCCAAGGCGCTTCACAGGAGTATTAAAAGACAAAATAAAATTTGACACTGAGCCACAGAAAGAGAAATTAGGGCAGGTGATCAAAAGCTTGGTCAAAGAGGTAGGTTTTAAGGGGCGTCTTAAAGGAGGAAAGAGAGGTAGCGAGGCGGAGAGGTTTAGGCAGGGAATTCCAGAGCTTAGGGCCTAGGCAACAGAAGGCGGGGACACCAATGGTTGAGCGATTATAATCAGGGGAGCTCAAGAGGGCAGAATTAGAGGAGCGCAGATATCTTGGAGAGGTTGAGCAGCTGGAGGAGATTACAAAGATAGGGAAGGGCGAGGCCATTTAGGGATTTGAAAACAAGGATGAGAATTTTGAAATCGAGGTGTTGCTTAACCAGGAGCCAATGTAGGTCAGTGAGCACAGTGGTGATGGGCGAACGGGACTTGGTGTGAGTTAGGACACAGGCAGCCAAGTTTTGGATCACCTCAAGTTTACGTAGGGTAGAATGTGGGAGACCAGCCAGGAGTGCGTTGGAATAGTCAAGTCTAGAGGTAACAAAGGCATGGATGAGGATTTCAGCAGCGGATGAGCTGAGTCAAGGGTGGAGACGGGCGATGTTACGGAGGTGGAAATAGGCGGTCTTAGTTATGCTGCAGATATGTGGTCGGAAGCTCATTTCAGGGTCAAATATGACACCAAGGTTGCGAACGGTGTGGTTCAGCTTCAGACAGATGTTAGGGAGAGGGATGGAATCGGTGGCTAGGGAACAGAGTTTGTGGCGGGGACCGAATGACTTCAGTCTTCCCAATATTTAAGAGTAGAAAATTTCTGCTCATCCAGAACTGGATGTCGGACAAGCAGTCTGACAATTTAGAGACCGTGGAGGGGTCGAGAGAAGTGTTAGTGAGGTAGAGCTGGGTGTCGTCAGTGTACATTTGGAAACTGACGCTGTGTTTTCGGATGATATCGGCAAGGGGTAACATGTAGATGAGAAATAGGAGGGGGCCAAGGATAGATCCTTGGGGGACACCAGAGGTAACGATTCAGGAGCGGAAAGAGAAGCCGTTGCAGGTGATTCTCTGGCTACAATTAGATAGATAAGAATGGAACCAGGCGAGTGCAGTCCCACCTAGCTGGATGACGGTGGAGAGGCGTTGGAGAAGGATGGAGTGGTCAACCATGTCAAAGGCTACAGACAAGCCTAGGAGGACGAGGAGGGATAGTTTACCTTTGTTACAGTCACAAAGGATGTCATTTGTGACTTTGATGAGAGCCGTTTCGGTATTGTGGCAAGGGCGGAAACCTGATTGGAGAGATTCAAACATGGAATTGCAGGATAGATGGGTATGGATTTGGGAGGCGACAACATGTTCAAGGACTTTGGAGAGGAAAGGGAGGTTGGGGGTGGGGTGGTAGTTTGCAAGGACGGAGGGGTCAAAGTTTGGTTTTTTGAGGAGAGGGGTGATGATGGCAGATTTGAGGAAGAGGAGAACAGTACCTGAGGAGAAAGAACCGTTAACAATGTCAGCTAACATGGGAGCCAGAAAAGGAAGTTGGGTGGTCAGCAGTTTGGTGGGAATAGGGTCGAGGGAGCAGGAAGTGGATCTCATGGACAAGATGAGCTCGGAGAGGCCATGAAGGGAGATTGGAGAGAAACTGGAGAAAGATGTGAGTTCATGGCTAGGGCAGGGGAGAACCTTAGAAGAAGTTTGGTCCGGTGGGCTAGGGGAAGGAAGGGAAGTGGCAGAGGCAGCTGAATGGATGGTCTCAGTCTTAGAGACAAAGAAGTCCATGAGCTCCTCATACTTGTCGGAGGTGAGGGTGGAGGAGACAGGGGAGAGGGGTTTAAGAAGACGGTTAGCAGTAGAGAATAGGAGCCAGGGTTTATCTTTGCTTTCCAGAATGATTCTGGAATAGTGAGCAATTTTGGCAGACAAGAGCAGGACCTGATAATGCTTTATGTGATCCAGCCAGATCTGGTGGTGAATGGATAAACCAGTTGTCCGCTATATCCGTTCAAGACTGCGTCCCTTGGACTTAAGGGAGCGAAGATGAGGGCTGTACCAGGGGGAACGGTCAGGTTGAGAGAGAGTCATTGTTTTAATAGGGACTAGGGCATCAACGGTGGTAGTGAGGGTGTGGTTGAGCAGATCGGTAGCTGCAGAAATGTCATAGTGAATGGAGAGCCAAAGGCTAGACAGTTGGGATTTCATAAGTGCAGTTGTAAGGGAGTTGGGAGAGAGCTTTTTCCAAGGGCAGACACAGAGGAAGTAGGGTTGGAGGCATTGGAGAGCGATATGAGGAAGTGGTCAGAGATGGCCTTATCTGCGATTGATATGATGGGAGCAGCGAGGCCACGAGAGATGGCAAGGTCAAGGGGGTGGCCGTGAATATGGGTTGGGGAGTTTACATGAAGGGAGAGATTAAGGGAGGAGGGAGGGATTAAGGGCGAATAGGAGGCTGGTGAACTCAGAGGAGAGAGAGCATGATGAATTGAAATGGAGGTTGAAATCACCAAGGGTGAGAAGTCGTTCGGTGCAGAGGCTGAGGGAGGAGAACAGTGAAGATATCTCGGTATTAACATTTTTATGGTACTTGGGTGGGCGGTAGAGAACAAGAATCTTAAATGAGAGGTGAGAGGGGTGGAAAAAGGTGAGATGCTCAAAGGAGGAGAAAGTGCCGGAGGAGTAGGGGGAAGACCAAGGTGTGATTTAGTGATGAGAGCCACACTGCCACCATGGCGGTCTGAGCGGGGCAAGTGGTGGAAGGTATAGCCAGGCGAGGAGGCTTCATTTAAGGGTAAGGTGTCATCACCTCTCAACCAAGTTTCCGTCAGGGCCATGATGTCGATGCAATCATCCACGATCAGCTCATGGATGGCAAGGGCCTTGTTCGCAAGTGAATGGACATTCTGGAGGGAGATGCGGAGAGGGTCGGTGATGGCTGTCCCACTGCCAGTGTCCACAGGGTCAGCGCTGGGGGGGATGAGTTGGATGGGGAGGAGATTGGCAAGATTTGCCCCAGTGGGCGCGCTGGACGGGAAGGTTGGCGAGAGAGTAGGATGGGACAGTTGGGGTTGCTGCTTGTAAGGCGGCAGCGACGAGTGCCTCGATTGGCCCTTCGTAGAATGCCAAGAGAGGCACAGAGGAAAACTGTAGGCTTATCTAGGAGGGAATCAAGCCTGAGACGGCAGCAGGAGAGTAGGATAGTCAAAGAGTAATGAAAGATTGGGGTTGGGATTTGGGAGGGCAGAGTAGCTGAAAGAGGAGAGATAAAAAAGAGGCATGACAACAGGAGAGAGCGGTCAGAGAGGGAGAGAGAAAAGGAAAAGAGGGGGAAAAAGTGGAAAAGTATTGAATGGCTCGGGTCCGGAGCAGCAGCCAAAGTGCGCATGCGAATGGACACGGGTAAAGCTCAGGTTACAGAGGCCTGTTTAAATGTAGTAATTAATGAAATATATATTTACTGGTCGCAGGGAATAGGTTGGAGACAATAGTAGGTAGACCAGGGTCAAAGTCGACGTGAGCACCCTCCATAGTAGGATCGCCAACCCTCCATCACTGTCCTGGAGTCTCCAGGAATTAAATAATAATCTCCTGGACACTGCTGCAAGTAACCCAGGAGAAAAATCATAGGGGCATTAAAAAAAATGGTGTTTTTTTTTTAATCACTTTTTGAACACTTGTTTATTCATTATAAATAATTGGAGGGGGATGAAAGGCTGTTTGACTGGGAGGGGTGGTTGGAGGTGGGAGATCATGTGATGGGTGATGAGTTGGCAACCCTTACTCCAACTCGATGTGCCGTGTTATAGGCAGACCGAGCTCCATGCTATTCGAGCTATATTAGTCAATTACAGCCACAAATGTGCAGTCAATCTCCTATAGTGTGACGCACAGGGAGACAAGACCAGGAATAATCTTCAGGTGAAGCGGGGTTAGTGGATCAGTGGGCAATTCTGTCCCAATTTTAAAGTAATACATTCGGTCCTTATTTTTATATAATACTTTGATTTTGTATCATTATTTATAGTTAACAGCAACATTTACAGGAATTTGGGAAGCATATAGAGTTGGCTGGAGCACAGGCATTTTCCTGCAGTACAGGCTGAGGAGCTGGGAGATGCAATACTGAGTATCACTGCAGCGCCACTGGTGGGACAGTGTAATTTCAGTGTGACTGGTTTACATAGGCAATTTGATTATAAATGTGGACAAAAGAATTTATAATGAAAAAATTGAAACAAAAACATGACAACAGGAAGTGTTTAAGATTTTTAATATATCAATGTAAGTATTACAATGGCTAATAGAATAGGGGACAGAGATTTGTAAGATTAAGTACAAGGTGCAACATTAAAAACATGCTGATTTTGTCATTTAACAGATAGTGATTGACTTGTGACGTTGAGCTCATTTTGAGAACATCTGTCAACTATTGGATTTTCCAGTGCATTCTAGTTTTGATGAGAAAGCAGATTGTGTCATTTACCCAGCCGCACTTAATTCATATTTTCATTCGGACTTGGTTGTCATTTTAATTGTGCAGTAATGCAAAAAAAAAATGTATTATGCACAGCCAGAGGTCCAACTATCACATTATGTCTGGCAAGTTACAAGGTGAAACCTGAGCATATGCAATGTGTGGTGCTACCATACAAACCAGGAGACACCAAGCTCAATCCTTGGTTTGAATATTTAATTGATCTCAGATGAGCGGTCAGATAGGGCCATTATTGGCCAATGGTCTGGAGGTGCTTCGGGCAGTAAATATGGCCTCGGCAACCAAAGCTTGGGTGGAAAATGAAAATTAGCCTGAGTTTCCCTGGATCACCATCCAGTGTTCCCTGCAAGAAATGTGTGGATAATTGAAGAGGAAAGGATCAGTCTTGGCTGTTATGCCCCTTCTCCCCCTTCCCCACCCCCAAGACAAATAGCCTGCCAACATTTGCTGCCTAGCCTTGTGCATGAAGATTGGCACTTGGACAAAATCCTGGCGGGCTTCCAGCAATTGAGGAACTCTGTGCCAGCATAAGTCAGTGCCTGCAAGTGGGATGAGGGGAGAATGCATCATTTTAAAAAAAGGCACATTACACCAGAGCATTTTTGGTTTGTGGTAACCAATGCAGAACCTAGTCCCTGAGGGGAGGGTGTGGAAAAAAAGATACAAAAGAAGAGGTGGGAGGCGAAGCATTAAGAGCAGAAGAAAATTTCCATAAAGAGGTTTGAGCAAAAGGAAAAACAAGAATCAAGAAAAGAAAAACAGTGGAATGAAAGTAAGTAACAAACTGAAACTCTGTGTCTTAGTCAGGAAGCAAAATGGTAATGTTAAGAAATAGAGATAAGAAGAACCAGGAAAATAACAAACTGAAAAAGAGATTAAGGAACGGAAACACAGTCACAAGCAACTTGTTTTCCAACTTTAATGGGAATGGGCACTGTGCATTTCCCTCAGATTCCAACTCTCCTTGCTGTTACTATTTCAAATTTTAGAGTTTCCAGTAGCACCAAATCAACGCCCCACCCCCTTGCTATCACCTACGCACTCTTCCCTTCCAGTTGCCAACCACATCAAAACTACTGCTGTCTGTTACTATGACTGCTAAGATACTTGGTTTGGAAATCTGAGGGTACATGGGAAAACTTTCCAAGACACCATGAATTTTCAAACAAGAACCGGGGGAAAATAACAGAATTTCACCACTGCTGGGAAGCAAGATAAACAAATTTCTCAACAATGAGACTGGAATGTTCCACAGAATCTGGGACGTTTTGCATCCTCGTTGTATTGAAATAAAGACACATCACATCATCTATTTAACTCATTCTTTCCCAAGAACAGTGGAATTCCTTATCTCCTCAGTTTTCCTTTACATCCTACGATCCACTGATTTTCAAAACCCAAGCTTGATATCATCCAGTAATTGCTCTGTGGTTTACCTCGTCAACAACAACTTGCATTTAACTGGCACCTTTAACGTAGTAAAAGTTCCAATGCGCTTCACAGGAGTGTAATCAGACAAAAATTGACACCGAGCCTAAGAAGGACACATTGGGACAGGTGACCAAAAGCTTGGTCAAAGAAGTAGGTTTTAAGCAGCATCTTAAATGAAGAGAGCGAGGTAGAGAGGCAAAGAGGTTTGGGGAGGGAATTCCACAGCTTCAGACCTTGACGACTGAAGTCATGGCTGCTAATGGTGGGGTGAAGGAAATGGGTGATGTATAAGAGGCCAGAGTTGAAGAATTGCAGAGTTCTTGGAAGGTAGGGCTGGAGGAGGTTGCAGAGATAGGGAGGGGCGAGGCCATGGAGGGATTTCAACACGAGGCTAAGAATTTTAAAATTGAGGTGCTGGTGGACCAGGAGCCAATATAAGTCAGCGAGCACAGGGGTGATGGGTGAACAGGACTTGGTGCGAGTTAGGAAATGGGCAACAGAGTTTTGCAGGAGCTCAAGTTTATGGAGGGTGGAAGATGGGAGCCCAGCCAGAAGAGCATTAGAATAGTCGAGGACTGGAGGTAACAAAAGCATGGACGAGGGTTTCAGCAGCAGATTGGCTGAAGCAGGGGTGGAGCTGGGCGATATTACGGAGGTGGAAGTAGGCGGTCTTTGTGATGGAGAGGATATGGGATTGGAAGCTCGGCTCTGGGTCAAATAGGACACCGAGATAGCAAACAGTCTGGTTCAGCCTCAGACAGTGGCCAGGGAGAGGATTAGAGTCGGTGGCTAGGGAACAGAGAAAATGGCTTTGGTCTTCCTAGTGTTTAATTGGAAGAAATTTATGCTCATCCAATACTGGGTGTTGGACAAGCAGTCTGACAACATGGATACTGGAGGGGTTAAGGGAGGTGGTGGTGAGGTAGAGCTGGGTATCGTCAGCTTACATGTGGAACCTGATGTTGTGTCTTCGGATGATGTTGCAAAGGGGCAGCATGTAGATTAGAAATAGGAGAGGGCCAAGGATAGATCCTTGGGGGGACTCCAGACATAATGGTGCAGGGCGGGAATAGAGGCAATTGCAGGAGGTTTTCTGGCTACGACTGAATAGGCAAGAGTGGAATGAGGTGAGAACAGTCCCACTCAGCTGGACAATGGAGGAGAAGTATTGGGATAGGATGGTGTGTCAACCGTGTCAAAGGCTGCAGACAGGTCAAGAAGCATAAGGAGGGATAGTGCACCACAGACACAGAGGATGTTAATTGTGACTTTGATTAGGGCCGTTTTAGTGCTGTGGCAGGGGCAGAAACTAGATTGGGGGGTTCAAACATGAAGTTGCAGGAAAGATGGGCATGGATTTGGGGGCGAAAACCCGTTTATTGAATTTGGAGAGGAAAGGGAGATTGGAGATGGGAAGGTAGTTTGCAAAGACAGAGGAATCAAGGGTAGGTTTTTTAAGGAGGGGTGATGACAGCAGCTTTGAAAGGGAGTGGGATCTTCTGTCCTACTTTTCCTGTTTCTATTTATTTGTTTCTACCAATCCCCCACTATCAACATCCTGGGGGTCACCATTGACCAGGTACTTAACTGGACCAGCCACATAATTACTGTGGCAACAAGAGCAGGTCAGAGGCTAGGTATTCTGCAGCGAGTGTCTCACCTCCTGACTCCCCAAAGCCTTTCCACCATCTACAAGGCACAAGTCAGGAGTGTGATGGAATACTCTCCACTTGCCTGGATGAGTGCAGCTCCAACAACACTCAAGAAGCTCGACACCATCCAGGACAAAGCAGCCCGCTTGATTGGCACCCCATCCACAGGCCTAGTTTACTCAATCACTTCTCATACGACAGTCCCACCATCCCAGGAATCAATCTCGTGAACCTTTATTGCACTCCCTCTATGGCACGTATATCCTTTCTTAGGTAAGGAGACCAAAATTGTACACAGTACTCCAGGTGTGGTCTCACCAAGGCCCCATATAATTGGAGTAAGACTTCTTTACTCCTGTACTCAAATCCTCTTGTAATGAAGGCCAGCATACCATTTGCCTTCCTAATGGCTTGCTGCACCTGCACATTCACTTTCAGTGACTCATGTACAAGGACACCCAGGTCCCTTTGAGCATCTGCATTCCCCAATCTTTCACCATTTAGGAAATACTTTGCCTTTCTGTTTTTTCTACCAAAGTGGATAACTTCACATTTATCCACATTATATTCCATCTGCCATGTTCTCGCCCACTCACTGAGCCTGTCGAGATCCCCTTGAAGCCTCTTCACATCCTCTTCACAACTGACACTGCCACCTAGCTTTGTATCATCAGCAAATTTGGAAATGTTACATTTAGTCCCCTCATCCAAATCATTGATATAGATTGTGAATAGCTGGGGCCCAAGCACCAATCCTTGCAGTACCCCACTAGTCACAGCCTGCCATCCTGAAGTCCCCTCCAAGTCACACACCATCCTGACTTAGAAGTATATCGCCGATCCTTCATCGACGCTGGGTCAAAATCCTGGAACTCCCTACCTAACAGCACTGCGGGAGTACCATCACCACACGGACTGCAGCGGTTCAAGAAGGCGGCTCACCACCACCTTCTCAAGGGCAACTAGGGATGGACAATAAATGCTGGCCTTGCCAGTGATGCCCACATCCCATAAGCGAATAAAAAAAAATCATTGGAAACCTCCAGAGAAACAGCGTAACAGCCATTTTTCAGCGTTTCGCCAGGGTTTCTGCCAATCTCCTGCCAAGGTTGCGGCAGAAAATCTGGAAAAAACCCCCGCAGAATTTCCAGACCTTTAACTCTGCCTGATTTACCCTCCATAGCCCAGAGAGACTGAGGCCAATTCTCGTGCCTCCCCCACCACCCTTACTGAGGTCAACTAACTCAGCACAGGCAGGGAACCAAAGCTGGGACCACCCTGGTGTTTGTGCTCAGCTATTCGATGTGTAAACATGCTGAACCATCAGGGGAGCCTCCCTTTTTGCACTGACCTTCACTCTTCACCCAGGCTTCTCGGAAAAATATGGTAAGAAAATAAAATGTCCCTTATAGAAGTTCTGCCTGTGATTCGCTGATTCAGAGATATAATTCAAAGAATGCAATTCTTACCACACCCTAATCTTGCTCCATTGCCAGGATTAATTCTATTAACTATTACCTTCTGTTTCATCTTCAAACATGTTTGTTCAAAGTTAATTTGAATCACTGAATCTTTGAAAAGTGGATAGACAATAAAACAGGACATCTTCAATGGCTCAACTGGTAAAACAGTGTGAAAATCCAGAGCAGGGAGGGTCTTTACTTAACTAATCCCAAGCTGCAGCGGCAATAGGGTGCTTTAATTGGTAGTGTAATGGTTATGCTACTGAACTAGTAATCCAGAGATCTGGACTAATAATCCAGATGATATGAGTTCAAACCCCACCATGGCTGTTTGAGAATTTGAATTCTGTTTAAAAAGAAAAATCTGGAATAAAGTGAAGCTATCGGATTGTCGTGAAAACCCAACTCGTTCACTAATGTCCTTTAGGGAAGGAAACCTGCTGTCCTACACACCAATTCTTAGCTGCCCGCTGAAGTTGTCTCGCAAGCCACTCAGTTGTATCAAGCACCACTTACAGCAGTTCAAGAAGGCGGCCCACCACCACCTTCTCAGTTTACCAGCCTTGACTGCCAAGCACATTTATTACCGGGCAATAGAATGTATTTTTGCAATAGTAATTAAGCTTTGCTAGCTCCTTGTATAATAGAAAGTAATAAATAGATCACAACTCTGTGCTAAAACTAAGCTATTTTCATTTGTAGTGATTCTTTTTTTGCTTTTTCCATTACCTATGGGAGTTTCCAATCTCAATATAACTCTTACAAAATTCCAGACAGATTGCCATCTCTTTGAAGGTTCAGCTCAAACTCACTGATTTGAAATAATAAATACCTCTAAAATAATTACCAGGGCTTCGTAGATTTAAAATACTGAGTTATATTCAAAAAATCCGCCAATCAGATGCATATCTGAACAAATCACGCAGTATGCTTGTATTTGGATTGAATGGCTTGGCTCCTGTATGAACAGACTGCCCAACAATACTGAATAATGTCTGCAACAAGTTAAACGGGGACATGATTTTGATGAGTGATGCAGGTTTTCAACCCTTTTTGTACTGTAACAGAATTAATTCAGTACCAAGCTATATAGTGGATTAAAATACTTTATAAAATGCTTTAGCTGTAAAACGATCTAATACACGCTATAGATACGTGTATGGAAGACAGATGCTAAGCCAGAAAGAAGAGATTAGGAGGGTGACCCAAATCTTTGTCAGAGATGGGTTTTGGGAGGGAATTCTCGAGAGTAGGATTTAGGCAGCTGAAAGCTATGCTGCCAATAATGGTGCAAAATGATGGGAATGCCATGATTTAAAGATGAGGATTTTATTTTTGAGGCTTTAGGGATTGGAAACCAATAATATAGGGCAGTAAGAATGGGGGTGATGGACGAGCAGGATTTATTGTGGGAAAGGATACATGCAGCAGAGTTTTGGACAAGTTGGGGTTTATGGAGGCCAGCAAGAAGATCATTGGAATAGTTGAGTCTGGAGGTGACAAATCAGGTGATAAGGGCTTCAGCAGCAGAGGGGCTGATGTAAGGGCAGAGTCGGGCAATGTTGTGAAGGTGGAAGTAAGCGGTCTAGGTGTTGGAGATGATGTAGGATCTGAAGCTCTGATCAGGGTTGAACAGACATGGGGCAGAATTTTCATTGACCCGTGGAGGTGAGTTTGGAGGCATGTGGAGGGTTAAAATTGCGAAAACTGGTGGGCGGGCACAAACCCGCCTCCATCCCGCCTCCACGCAATTTTCATTAAATCGTGTCTGCTGGTCTCGACTCCGTCCCGCCTCCAAGAGGCGGGATAGGCCGTTAAGGCCCTTAACAAGCACTAAATTGCCTCTATAATGCCATTTTGAAAGGCCTTTGTGATTTTAACCCTTTTTCCACGTGAAGCACGCCTGTTCTGAACCACGAATGTGAAACCTGGCGGTAGCACATTTGGATTGCTGACTATCAGCTGCAGCTCAACCATGAAATAGGAGATGTGATCAGCCATCATTTGCAGTTGGCAGGACTTTGTTGTCTGAGGTCTGGGGGAACTTTTATATGGCATAACCACAGCTGCGGAAGTTTGGAGCCTGACACCCATCTCCAGTGTGACCTCCTGGGAAACCCCTCTCGCCACCTTGATTGAGCGCTTCCTCAACTGAGGCATATACCAGAAGCATGGGAACCATTTATTTCCTTTCATCCTGGACATCAGATTTGGACGAACACCAGCCGTGGCAGCAGCAGAACCATGAGCAACAGCACCACCAGCAGCAGCAGCATCAACAGGAGTGCCAAGCTGCTCCTCACCCACCTGAAGCTGCACAGGCCAGAAGGCGCCAGCGCGCGACCACATTGCTGCCCGAGATGCAAGGGACGCACTTGACCAGATTTGCTTAGCCTGCACAATCAAACACTTTTGCCTCACACCTTCTTATCAGACCATCGACAATGGCCAGGAACCTGCAGATTCCTATCACTCTGACCACCATACTGACAATTGCAAGTCATCCTAAGCCCTCAATGTGGAAGTCCCATTTGCGAAATGACAGACACCACAATTTTAGCAGTTTGCCAGCAGAATTTTTAATCACACCAAGCAAGAGCTGGCATTTCAAGATTAAACACAACATTACACCCAAGTGACTACCCTTGTGACTACTTGTGCATTATTTTTCTTTTACGCGTGCTCCTATGTGGTGCTTCCCCTGTGGCTTCAGCAGATGTGGAGGCCCCTTGCTCACTTTCTTGCTGCTCCTGCCTCGACACCTTTGGCGGGCGTCCTCTGGGGTTGAGAGCCTGTGAGGGCTCGGCAACAGTCTGCTGCTCCTGCGGCTGTGCAGGGGTTGAAATGCCGATCTCAGTTGGGTGAGGACTCTGGTGGGGCTCTGACCGAGGGCTTTGCAGTGGCTTGGTCGTGTGAACGCTTGGAGAGGAGCCCCCACTTCCTTGTTGTCTGCCACCAACATCCCTCTCATGGGTCAGCCCCACCTCAGCGCTTGCAAGTGGATTGAGAGCACCTTGCTGCACATCAGGGGGGCCATGGGGTCCCGTATCTGCACTGGAAGTCCTACTCAGAAGGACTTCCATGAAGGTCTGGTTTCTGTGTTCAATAGATGACCATCGCTCCTCAAGAGATGCCAGTCTATTCTGAACAATGACCATGTTTTCTACACTCTGGCGACTTATCTCCTCCGTAGCCATCCTCTCCTCTACTGTAGCCATCCTTTCCATGGAGGTTGCCATCCTTTCCATGGTGATGCGTTCATGCGCCAATGACTCCACAAAGGCTCTGCTCATGTTCGCTATGGACTCCTCCATTCGCTCCACACTCACAGCGACCCTGGAGACAAAACCTGCCAGAGACTCCTGCATCTGTTCCTGGAGTTCCAGCACCGCTGATCTTATGGATGGACCCAGAGGCAGAGGGTCGACATGCAGCTGAGCCGAGCTAGGAGAGTCCTGCGCCCTCCGACTAGGACTCTCCACTGCTGTCCCTGTCTCCACTATCTGCTGATGCTCACTTGTGAGCTGTGATACACCAGGTGACAACACTACTCTATCTCGTGATGTTCCCTCCGAGGTGTGAGTGTCTGCGCTGGTGCTGGGTGCGCTGAATTCTGCTGTCGCGGCGCCCTCAGAGGTTGCAGCTTCCTCTGAGGAGTGGTGAGGCTCATGCTCTTCCTCCTGGATAGTGGGGACGGCTGCTCGTGATGGTCCTGTGGGGGAGTAAAGGAAAGAGTCAGAGATGTGAGTCCAAGGTTACATGCACATTGCATATTGCAGATGATCATAAGTCAGTCTGCTGGAGCATCAGAATCATTATCAGTGACTCATGCAATGACAATGAGAGAGATGATAAACTATTCTGTCACCAGCTTGCTCTGATGCACCCGTCTGTCCGTCCCCCACTTGCGCATCCTCCTCCACTCCCATGATCTCCAGGACCGCATCCTCCCAGGTGGTGAGCTGGGCTACTGAGGGTGGCCCTCCTCCTGTCCTTGCTCTTTCCCTCTTATTGTGAGCTCTCTTTTCCTGCAATGAGGGAGACAAGTGGAGTTTGAGTGAGAATGAAGGAGTGAGTGTGGAGAATCTATATCATTGATGGTTAGAAGGAGACAAATTCGGAGTGAGGTGGCAAGACCATGGGCCCTCCCTGTGTGTTGTAAGTTGTTTTCATAGCATCACAGCGATAGGGAGTGTAAGGGCTGCATAGTCGAATAGTTAGGTGAATGTGACCATACAGAGAGAGAGGGAATGGGTAAGGGTGCAGGGATGTCAGTGTCAAGTGGGATGTGGAGGAAGAGGTTGTCAAAGCTGAGTGCTGGTGAGGAGAGGCAATGGGGATCAGAATGAGGGTGATGGGAATTCATACTCACTTTTCCAGTGCGCAGCAGGTCATGAAACCTCTTCCTGCACTGAAGCCAGGTTCTGCGGGTTATGGACAATGAGTTGACCTCCTCTGCCACCTGGATCCACACAGCCTTGGTTTGATGGGAAGGCTTCTTCCTCACTGAAGAAGGGAAGAGCACCTCCTTATTAGCTCTGGCTCCCTCAATTAAAGCTTGCAGGGCGACGTCATCAAATCGAGGTGCAGACCTAGGTCTCTGGCTGGCCATTCTTCCTGCAGGTGCCTCTAACATGCAAAGGCAGAAGCTTGGCAGTCTGCAGAGGAAGCAAGGCTTGTTGCAGACCTTAAATGCTGCAGCAATGATGACATCATCGGAAGCGACTTTCAGACTGGAAAAACTCACTCGCCATGGGTTCCCACACGTTGGAACTCAATTGGCCAATTATGTTAAAATCGCATCAATCTCCCACATCGATTTAGATTTGGGTGGCTAACACGAAATGCGGATTACACGACCCCAGCCCGCCCCTGAATCAAAATCCAGCCCATGGAGTCTGCAAACAGTCTGGTTCAGGCTGAGACTGGCTGGGGAGAAGAACTTGTGGCAGGGGCCAAAAATGATGGCTTTAGTCTTCCCAGTGTTTAGCTGGAAGAAGTTAAGACTCATCCAAAACTGGACGTCAGACAAGCAGTCTGATGGCACTGAGGCAGTCAAGGAGTGAAGAGAGATGGAGATAGGTAGAGCTAGGTGTCATCAACATACATGTGGAAGCTGATTCTGTGTCTACAAATTATATCACAGAGGGATAGCATGTGGATAAAGAAGATGAGTGGAGTCAAGCATAGATGCTTAAAGAACTAGAGGTGGCGGTGTGGGGGATAATTAAAAAAAGCCATTTCTGGAGCTGCTCTGGCTACATTCAAATAGGTAAAATGAAACATGTGAGGCCTATTCGTGGAGCTGCACAACAGAGGAGAGACGTTGAAGGAGGATGGCATGGTCAACTGTGTCAAGCATTGTGGAAAGGTCGAGGAGGATGACCATAGAAGAAAATCTACCACAGGAAGCAAGCCAAGGAGTGCCATGAATAAGGTGCAGCACCTCATAGTGTGGCATACTTAGCAAATAGGAATATCTGTCTGTTTAATGTTGATGAGAAAGGTGAAGAGCTATATTAATTGTCAGCCCAATTATACAGCCCATATCTGTCTCTATTTCACAATTGCATACAATAATTTATAGTTCTATAGCACTCCTCACACAAAGAAAACATTTCAGGGCACTTAACAAGTTGGAAAGGTGAACACCAAGTAGGAAAAAAAAGACAAAACTTTAGGGGGGGTGGAACAAAATTATAGGTCAGAGAAACAGCAACCTAGAATGAAATAACAATTGTGTAAAAAAAAAGTGGTTCCTGAGTTCACTCCTAAATGGCTTGGCTCTAAATTTAAGATTATGATCACAGAATTGGCAAATCCTCACCAACCTGGGTTCCTTTCAACGTATTACCTGATGGGTCAAACAAGAGAAAATACGCTAGATTTTCCTCTTTTGGCACAATGGCTATTGGTGGGTTTTAGACTGAAATGGAAGTGGGCTGTTTACAACAAATTGTACTCTACTAGCTCATTAATATAACTTCGGGTGTAAGTATTAATGGCTCAACTTGTGGTGGAAGAGCAAAATTGCATGTAAATCAAATTTAATGGATGGGGGCAGGTAGAGTGTCAAAAATTCAGAGAGGCTATGGAGAGCCTTAGAAAATATCACAACCCATTAGCAACCTTTGTCAAGTTTGAAGAGGCAGGGAATGAAGAAGACACAAGCAAAACTGAGGGGAAAGTTTGCTGACACAAGTCGGCAAAGCAGCCCAACACCTGACGCTCTATTTTGTGACGGGTGTAGTTGACATGGTGCTGCAAAGGTGGTTGTGAAGAGGGTTGCCCTTTGCCGATTTATAGTATCATACCCATAGGTTGGCATTGCAACTAATTTCAAGCCACAGCTGACCATTACTGTAACTGTGCCAGCCTTGTGCTGCATGGTAGTCACAAGTGTCCTTATTGCACAACTCTGCATCTGCCTCTACTGACCCAGACCCTGAGAAGACAGTGCCCCCAGTGTCATTGCTAGGTAGGTATGCCAGGGCCTACATAAATGGTTGGTGCCATCTTGGTGGGTGCAACCAATCAGGCAATGCTAGCTGTTGATCATCCTGGCATATCTACTTTAATGCAGCACCACTGAAAGCATGACATACTGTGCTTGGAGTGAGCACCCAATAATATGATTGGTCAAGCACCCACATATCTTAGTGCTGCTCTTGGAGGTCTGTTGGCACATCTTTTGGGAAGAGAAGTCTCCATGAGCACCACATCTGCTAAAGGAAAGTGATTTACTTCATAGCATAGAGCATCTTGTGTAACTGAACTGCGCGGCATCCTTCTATAGATCCTCGAACACATTATATGGGGGAATTTCCATTGGAAAACCCATGGGAAATTCTCATTGGGAAACCCATGGAGCTGGAGGAAAACAATTTAAAAAATTACATAAATTAGCACAAAGAGTGCCAAGAGGAAAAACAAAAAAAAGGGTTAGGAAATGATAAATATGTGTACCTTTTATATTGTTTTGTTCTTTCCTTGAGCGTTTCATTGTTTACCTGATAGTAACCTTGGTCAGCCATTTAAAGTGGCAGTTCTTAATGTCAGACATCCTGTAGCCTGAATTGTGGAATCTGCAATGCAAGCCTAACACGTTCCCAACTTAATATTCAAATGAAGCACCCGTTGCTTGAAGGTTGGCATTTATAAAACTGCTGATCCCCCCTCCCCCCACTCTCACCCCCACCAGAAAATGCATCGGAACAAAACTCCAGTGCATTTCCAGTGGGGGCAGACTGCCCCATTTCTTGCGTCTACCTCCCCGATAGCGCCCCAAAATCAGGAAGAAAATCCTGCTTCATGAATTAGTCTACTTTCCCCAGGCTGTTAATGCACTTACATTAACACCACAAAAGGGACTTGCTTGCATATCAAGTTGTCTTCTCACAGAATTTATTCCTGAATGCTGGCAACAAGACCAACAGTGAAGCCAACTCGGACTCTTATTGAAATGCAATGCGAGTTTTGTGTATTGGCTACACTTGTGACACCGAGACAAAAAAACTTTTAAAGGTTCAGCTAATTTAAAGCCGAACATGGAAAAAGGACAGTGTTTAAAACTACACTGGAACATTTTGGTAAAAGATCAGTGAAGAGCAAGAAGCCCTGAACCCCAAACTCATAGCTAACCCAAATCTGTATCCACCTTCCGCCACCCGAGCCTGCACAGGGAAGGTCGATGCAGATTCGGGATGACTGGGAAGTTTGTACATAAGAACAAACTTGTCCAATTGACGATCCTTTTTTAATCCACGGCTTCTATCTTTCTCTCTCTGCCTCCATTACAACCTTTATTGTCTGTACTTTACCCACACGACTATAATCACTGCTCCTATGAACTTTTGTTTCTTGTGCCAGAAAAGTGTTTTTTGCTCCCTTGTTGCCCCACCTTTCGTGTTTCCAATCCTACCTTTCAGTCAGCACTTCTCCTGAGTCTCTGCTCTTTCCCAACTCTGTGCTTCTTCCACTGAGTTTGTGTACCCGGCCTCAATTCTGCACCCTTCTCAGTCTGAGCCATCTTTTCTTATTCTGAATGGCTCTCAGTCCATGCTTCCCGTCCCCAATGCTGCACTCCCTTCAAAGTCTGAACAGCCCCGTCTTGACTTTGCTTTCTTGTCAGTCTGAACCAACACTCTGACTCTGCTTTCCTCTCAGTCTGCACTTCCCTACCCAGATTCTCAATCTCTCTCAATCAGTACTTTCGCTCTCCAATTCTGCTTCCCTCTCAGTTTCTTTCTCCCTCCCTGATTTTGCACTCCCCCTCCCCAATTTTGCACCGCCCTCCCGTTTTTGCTTTCCTCTCAGTTGCACTCTCACTGAGAACTCCCTTTTTAATTTACATTCATGCCCCAGTCAGATCCCTTCTCCATCTGTGCCGCCTCCCCAATTCTGCTTTCCTCAGTCTGAACTCCCACTTCCTGATTCTGTACAACTCCCCTCAATCTGCAACACTCCTGTCCCAGTTTGCTCTTCCCTTCTCATCTGAATTTCTCTTGAAGGCCAAACATCTTATTTTGAATTCATTGGTATTTTGTTGTGCTTTTCTGTCTTTTGGATTGTATACTGTATAATGTTCAGTATTATATACTATTGCAGACACTCCAAGCTGCAGATGGGAGCGGTATTCTGAGCTGCAGAGGGACAGCCTGCAATAACATTTTCTAAGAACTCAACAGATTCCTGAGAGCTAATTGTTGAATCCAAATGCTCCCACTCTGTGGAATCATTCATTTAAAAGAATCAATGCTGCCTGAATAAAATATTGCAAAGTGGGCCTGGGTTCTGACTAAATCTATCCACCCAGGCACTTGAACACTTGGTATTTTGCATGGTGACAAAATAAGAGCAAAATTCCCTACATTACAAAAGTGACTACACTTCAAAAGTACTTAATTGGCTGTGATGCGATTTGGGACGTCCTGAGGTGATGAAAGGCGTTATATAAATGCAGTTTCTTTCTTTCAAGAGATCTGAATCATCTGTAGTTTTGATGTTGCTCTGTGCACTACTACCCTGAACTTCACAGCCAGATGATATCCGAGACTAAGGGCGATAGTTCAGTATAAACTGCGAATATTGACATTGATTACAATTGTTCCCATGCAATTTTCTTCCCTCCTCTCATCAAGTCACTGACTCATGCTGGAGAATGGACCCACAGCCGCCAGGTACAATCCTGCACTTCACCATGTCTTTATTTGTGAGCATAGATAGTCCTTAGCAAGCTATTCTCACTGGAATTCAGCTCATAGACAGCACAGTACGATAATGATAAGGCGCTTTGACAGTGATTGTGGGGGCCTCACAGACGAGCCTGATCCTGTCATCGCCCCACCTCCATGCACAGGCCCCTTCCAGCAGGGGTCACTGGACAGTAATTAAAGGCAGCAATCCTGGCTGATTTCCCACTCTCCAGTTGTAACAAGGCCCACCCAACTGCTGCTCCAGCTGAGATCAGCAAAGTCAGCACACAGCACAATTCAAGCCTGGGATCTTCTGATCTGTATGGCTGGATAATATCATTATGCACCTTCAGAATAGCCTGTGAGCTTGTTCCTGTGATCCATCATCAATCTGTCAGTAATACCAGAGAACAATAGACGTTTACAGCACAGAAGGAGGCCCACAGCATTCCATGCTCCAACAACTCTTAGTGACCATTATAAATTAATGACTCCTCATCACTGACTCCCCAATGAGAGACAATAGTCATTCCCTATTCGCTTTAGCACAACTTTTCATAATCTCCATTAAATCTCCTTTTAGCCTTCTCTGTTCCAGTGGAAATAGTTCCAGTATGTCATGTGCAGTACTGAGGGAGTGCTGCACTGTCGGAGGTGCCATCTTATGGATGAGATGTTAAACTGAGGCCCCATCTCCCCTCTCAGGTGGATGTAAAAGATTCCACGGTACTATTGAAAGAAGAGCAGGGGAGTTCTCCTGGTGCCTTGGTCAATATTTATCCCTCAACAGCATTTCCTACGTTAGAACAGTGACTACTCTTCAAAAGTACTTCATTGGCTGCAAAGCGCTTTAGGACATCCTGAGGTTGTGAAAGGTGCTATATAAATGCAAGTCTTTGAAGTCTTTTCTTTTTTAATAACTTATAGTTTCCCATGTCTTACATCATCCTGATGAATCTATGCTCTATGCACTATATGGCCTTAATGTGTTTTGTATAATAGGGGGCCCAAAACTGCATTCAGTACACTAATTGTCTGACCACATTTGGGACATTCTACTACGTTAAAGGCGCTATATAAATACAAGTTGTTGTTGTTGTTGACCAATGTTTTGTAAGATGCAACAGACTTCATGTTGACTAAAAGACTAGCTTATAGAGAGCAGAGAGATAGTGATAGTGCTTACTGCGATCTTCTGTACTCACTATTGTACTGACTAGAGAGAATGTCGTGAGATAGTGACAGTGCATTCTGTGTTCCTCTGTACTCATTATAGTACTGACTAAAGAGAACGCAGTGAGATGTGGTCCTCCGTGGAGCTGACTTTTTCTCTTCCACCCTTAATGGAAAAGCCTTTCTTTGCATTTTTTCCCCTCTGACCAGCCTGATGAGACCAGAAACATCTTTGAAATATGAACACTATTGTAGTGAGGGGATCCAGCCCTTTCCCACCCACATCTTATCCAAATGTACACTTTGTCAGGCAGTGACTTAGTAAGGGGTATTGTGACTTGAGTTCTGTCAGCTCAGGGTTATTATTGATTCAAAAGGCTGTCTTCGGAGCAGATGGACTATTCCAGAATGACCCTGGTACATTGTTTGTTTTCCTTTCAGTTTGAAAGATTGTGACAGTTGTAATTGAACGAGGCTTCTGGAGATAATGATGCATTGTTTACAGTAACAACTGTCAGCTATTTGATAAAAAGGAAAAACCGCAAGTGGTGGAAATCTGAACAGAAAATGTAAGGAATACGTAGCAGGTACGTCAGCGTCTGAAAAGAGAAATGACCGATAGATTGATTCGAGTGTCGCTATTTGTTAGTTCTGATGAAGGGTCTCTACCCAAAACATCAAGCTATCTTTTCCCTTCTCAGGTGCTGCCAAACTTGCTGCACTGTTATTTCTCCAACCTCCCTTTCCTCTCCAAAGTCCTTGAACATGTTGTCACCTCCCAAATCGGTGCCCACCTTTCCTGCAACTCCATGTTTGAATCCCTCCAAACAGGTTTCCGCCCCGCCACATTACCGAAACGGCTCTGGTCAAAGTCATAAATGACATCCTTTGTGACTGTGACAAAGGTAAACTATCCCTCCTCGTCCCCCTTGACTTGTCTGCAGCCTTTGACACAGTTGACCACTCCAGCCTTCTCCAACGCCTTTCCACCGTCGTCCAGCTGGGTGGGATTGCACTCATCAGGTTCCATTCTTATCTATCTAATCTTCTCCCTTCTTCTTCTTAGGCAGTCCCTCGGAACCGAGGATGACTTGCTTCCACATTAAAAATGAGTTTGCAGGTGACTGATGAGTCCAATGCGGGACCTACAGTCTCTGTCACAGGTGGGGCAGACGGTGGTTGAAGGGGAAGGTGGGTGGGGTGCTTGGGTTGACGTGCGCTCCTTGCGCTGCCTGTGCTTGGCTTCTGCTTGCTCCCGGCGAAGAGACTCGAGGTGTTCGGCGCCTTCCCGGATGCTTCTCCTCCACTTTGTGCGGTCTTGGGCCAGGGATTCCCAGGTGTCGGTGGGGATATTACACTTTTTCAAGGAGGCTTTGAGGGTGTCCTTGAAGCATTTCCTCTGCCCACCTGGGGCTCTCTTGCCGTGCCGGAGCTCCGAGTAGAGCGCTTGTTTTGGGAGTCTTGTATCGGGCATGCGGACAATGTGACCCGTCCATCGGAGCTGATCGAGCGTGGTCAAAGCTTCGATGCTGGGGATGTTGGCCTGAGCAAGAACACTGACTAATCTTAGCCAGAGAATCACCTGCAACGGCTTTTCTTCCCGTTCCCGCATCGTTACCTCTGGTGTCCCCCAAGGATCTATCCTTGGCCCCCTCCTATTTCTCATCTACACGCTGCCTCTTGGCGATTTCATCCAAAAACACAGCATCAGTTTCCACATGTACGCTGATGACACCCAGCTCTACCTCACTACCACTTCTCTCGACCCCTCCACGGTCTCTAAATTGTCAGACTGCTTGTCCGACATCCAGTTCTGGATGAGCAGAAATTTTCTCTAATTAAATATTGGAAAGACCGAAGCCATTGTTTTTGGTCCCCGCCACAAACTCAGTTTCCTAGCCATTGACTCCATTCCTCTCCCTAACATCTGTCTGAGGCTGAACCACACTGTTTGCAACCTTGGTGTCATATTTGACCCTGAAATGAGCTTCCGACCACATATCTGCGACATAACTAAGACCGCCTATTTCCACCTACGTAACATCGCCTGTCTCCGCCCTTGCCTCAGCTCATCCGCTGCCGAAACCCTCATCCATGCCTTTGCTACCTCTAGACTTGACTATTCCAACACACTCCTGGCTGGCTTCTCACATTCCACCCTACGTAAGCTTGAGGTGATCCAAAACTCGGCTGACCGTGTCCTAACTCGCACCAAGTCCCATTCACCCATCACCCCTGTGCTCGCTGACCTACATTGGCTCCCGGTTAAGCAACGCCTCGATTTCAAAATTTTCATCCTTGTTTTCAAATCCCTCCATGGCCTCGCCCCTCCCTATCTCTGTAACCTCCTCCAGCCCCACAACCCCCCGAGATATCTGCGCTCCTCTAATACTGCCCTCTTGAGCATCCCTGATTATAATCGCTCAACCATTGGTGGCCGTGCCTTCTGTTACCTAGGCCCTAAGCTCTGGAATTCCCTGCCTAAACCTCTCCGCCTCTCTACCTCTCTTTCCTCCTTTAAGACGCTCCTTAAAACCTACCTCTTTGACCAAGCTTTTGGTCACCTGCCCTAATTTCTCCTTATGTGGCTCGGTGTCAATTTTTTTATTTTATAACACTCCTGTGAAGCACCTTGGGACGTTTTACTACTTTAACGGTGCTATATAAATACAAGTTGTTGTTATTTTTTATTGCACTGAAAATGTTCAAATATTGCTGAGAATGTATTTATTTGTCTTTTAGTGTTTTCTCTCCTGTTGTTTAGAGTTGCTGATACTGGACTATATTTCTCAATGCAGGTAGGCAGCCTACACCCAGGACAGCACATGGGATGAACCTGGGAGCCCTTGCACTGGATACTAAAAGTTCACCTGTTTACAAACACATCATGCGATCATGGATACTGTGTTGAAACAGTTTTTCTTTAGCCAGTTTTCTCCTCTCCTGCAGCCATTGGCTCCTCCTGGGATCCATTTTTGCAGGCAACAGGTATCCTGGTACAAAAGCAAAATACTGCAGATGCTGGAAATCTGAAATAAAAACAGAAAATGCTGAAAATACTCAGGAGGTCAGGCAGCATCTGTGGAGAGAGAAACAGAGTTAATGTTTCAGGTTGATGACCTTTCATCAGAACTGGCTCCTGGTACTCTCTCCAAGTGCCTGTTCCACATTTATGAGCCTAGACGGTGAGTGTGAGCAAAAGATTTAACTGCAGGGGAAGGGAATATCAGTTGTACAAACTGTCTCCTTACTTGATGTCCACACGGCACGGATCACTGGATAGCAATCAGGAGCAGGAAGTCTGACTGTTTTTTCCCTATCGAGTCTAGGGATACTGAGGACAGTTGTAGCAGACCTACATGTTAACTGTGGCTCAGTGAGTGGTACTCACACCGCTGAGTCAGAATGTTGTGGTTCAAGTCCCACTCCAGAGATTTGAGCACAAAATCTGGGCTGACACTTCAGTACTGAGGGAGTGCCGCACTGTCGGACGTCTTTTGGATGAGACGTTAAACCGAGGCCCCGTCTCCCCTCAGGTGGATGTAAAAAGATCCCATGGCATTATTTCAAAGAAGAGCAGGGGACTTCTCCCCGGTGTCCTGGCCAATAGTTATTTCTCAACCAGCATCACTAAAACAGATTATCTGGTCATTATCACATTTCTGTTTGTGAGATCTTGCTGCCCCATTTCTAACATTAGAACAGAGACAACACTTCAAAAGTACTTCATTGGCTGTAAAGTGCTTTGGGACATCCTGAGGTCGTGAAAGGCGCTATATAAATGCAAATCTTTCTTTACTGCTGTTCCAGCTGAGATGAATTCAATCAGCACTGACTGGATATCAAATCTGATGCCTTCTTAGTCTTTATAGTTCAATGATATAAGTGCATTTTCTCAGTCGTCTGTGGGGCTGCTCCATTTGTGTTTACTCCGCTCCTGTTTTTCAGGCCTGCAGAATTCCCTAGTCTCAGAGTGTGGAAAGACGGATTCCTCCCAGACTGGTGCTGGAGAGTATGCAGCAAGGCTTGAAATTGGGAAGACTCTCGAGGTTCACAGTCGTCATTAGAAATAATTTGACAAACTTTTACCGGTTTCTTCACAGATATAAGCTGTGATGGATGAAATGTTGTGTCAAGACGCTTTGTTTGCACGTGATGACAACTCATTTCCTATTCAAAAAAGAGATAAGCCAGAAAATTATAGGCCAACTAGTGTCATCTCTGTTGTGGGTAAATTTCCAGAGTCCATTGTACAGGATGAAATTAGTGAACACTTAGAAAGGCATGGGCTAATCAGAGAGAGTCAGCATGGATTTGTAAAGAGCAAATCAAGCTTGACTAATTTAATTGAACCTTTTGAGGAAATCACAGAGTGTATAGATAAAGGGAATGTAGTGGAATGTGAAGTAGTACACACTAGGGGAAAAAGAACAGTGCAAGGAAGTATAATATAAATGGCAAGAACAGAGAGATCTAGAGGCGCAGATACATGGATCTTTAAAGGTGGGAGTACAGATTAAAAAAAGACCATAAAAATCTAAATGCGATTCTGTTTGTTATTAAAGCCAAGAAGTGATGTTGAACTTGTACAAGACATTTGTTCGGTCACATCTAGAGTATTGCACACAGCTCTGGGCATGTCATTATAGGAAGGATTATTAGAGCCATAAATAGAGTACAGCAGAAATTCATTGGTGTAAGACTAGGAATGAGAAGTTATGGCTATGAAGAAAGGCTAAAAGAAATTGGGGCTTTAATTAATAAACAGTGAAGGTTAAGGGGGACTTAATAGAGGTTTTAAAAGGAATGAAAGGTTTTGAGAGGGTAAGTAGTGAAAGATTGTTTCTACTGGTTGATGAATCAATAAGAAGCAGGAACTCAGGATTATCATTAGAGGAACAAAGGGGAAAGTCAGAAGATTTTTTTTCCACAGTTGCTTATTAGACCATGGGATGCTTTACCACAAGTGGCTGCTGAGGCAATGGGCTCGATTTTGCCAGGCCCGAGGAGACGGGAATGGAGGCGTGTGGGGTGTTAAAATTGCAAAGAATGGCAGGCGGGCCCGACCCTGCCTTCATCCCGCCTCCGAGCAATTTTCCCCAATGCGTGGTTTCTGATCCCATCTCCGTCCCGCCTCCAAGAGTCGGGATAGGCCTTTAAGGCCCTTAACAATCACTTAATTGCCTCTATAATCCCATTTTGAGAGGCCGTTCTGATTTTAACACTTTTCCCACGTGATGCACGCCTCCTCTGAAACACGACGGTGAAATCTGGCGGTAGCAGAATTGGATTGCTGACTATCAGCTGCAGCTCAACCATTAAAAAGGAGATTTGATCAATCATCATTTGCAGGTGGCAGAACTTTGTTGTCTCAGGTCTGGGGGGAACTTTTAACAGGCATAACCATTGCAGTGAAAGTTTGGAGCATTGCACCCATCTCCAGTGTGACCTCCTGGGAAACCCCTCTCGCTACCTTGAATGAGCGCTTCCTCAACTGAGGCATATACCAGAAGCATGGGAACCATTTATTTCCTTTCTTCCTGGACATCAGATGAGGATGAACACCAGCCGCGGCAGCAGCAGAACCCTGAACAACAGCAGCACCAACTGCAGGAGCAACAGCAGCAGCTCCAAGCTGCTGCTCACCCACCTGAAGCTGCACAGGCCAGAGGGCGCCAGCGCATGGAAGCACGTCGGCGCAGGAGATACCCCCAAAACAGACAGAGGATCAGCTACCTCAACATGACTGAGCAGCAGTGCCAAAGGCGGCTCTAACTTTCACGAGAGATAGTGGGTGACATCTGCGCAATGGTGCAGCAAGACCTGGAGCCCAGAGGAGCAGGTGGACACCCCTTACCAGTGCCCGTCAAAGTCACCACCGCACTCAACTTTTTTGCCTCAAGCTCATTCCAGGGATCAGCAGCAGACATCAGTGGCATCTCCCAGGCGGCCGCATACACCTGCATCACGCAGGTAACCGATGCCCTCTTTGCCATCGCGCACAATCACATCCATTTCTCCAAGGATCAAGCCAGTGTAACTGCGCGTGTGGTTGGGTTTGACAATCTGGCAGGCTTTCCAAGGGTGCAGGGCGTTGTTGACTGCACACATGTGGCCCTTAAGGCACCCCATCACAATCCAGGTATTTTTGTTAACCACAAGGGCTTCCACTCCCTCAACGTACAGCTGGTGTGTGACCACAAGAAGGAAATTTTGCATGTTTGCGCCAAGTACCCTGGCAGTTGCCATGACTCCTTCATCCTGCGCCAGTCTAGTGTGCCTCCGCTCTTCAGTCCGCCAGACCAACTTAACGGATGGCTACTTGGAGACAAGGGCTATCCCCTGAAGACATGGCTAATGATGCCGTTTAGGAGCCCATCCAACGAAGCTGAGGAGAGCTACAACTACAGCCACATTTCCACCAGATCCATAATCGAGCAAACCATCGGCTTGCTGAAGATGCGCTTCAGATGCCTGGATATATCAGGTGGAGCCCTGCAGTACTCAGCAGCCAGGGTCTCCAGAATCGTCGTGGCTTGCTGTGCACTTCACAACATGGCACAGCGTCGTTGCTTGCAGATTCCTGAGGACCAAGTGGCTCCTCACATATCCTCCTCAGATGAGGAGGAGGAGAGAAAATGCTCATCTTGCAGAGGCGCATCAACCAGCGGCAGCAGTACGCGAGAACATTGCTGCCCGGGATGCAAGGAATGCACTCATCTTGGCCAGATTTGCTTAGCCTAGCCAATCAAGCACTTTTGCCTCGCAGCTTCTTACCAGAGCATCGACAATGGCCAAGAACCAGCGGAATCCTAGCACTCTGACCACCATACTGACAAGTCATCCTAAGCCCTCAATGTGGAAGGCCCATTAGCGATATGACATACGCCACAACTGCAACAGTTGCCATCAGAATTTTTATTTACAATAACCAACTGATGGCTTTTCAACATTAAACATCACATTTCACCCAAGTGACTACCCTTGTGACTATTTGTGCAGTATCTTTCTCTTACACGTGCTCCTACGTGGTGGTTCCCCCTTGGCATCAGCAGATGTGGAGGCCCCTTGCTCACTTTCTTGCTGCTCATGTCTCGACACCTTTGGCGGGCATCCTCTGGGGTTGCAAATCTGTGAGGGCTCGGCAACAGTCTGCTGCTCCTGCGGCTGTGCAGGGGTTGAGACACCAATCTCATTTGGGTGGGGACTCTGGTGGGGCTCTGACCGAGGACTTTGTAGTGGCATGGTCGTGTGAGCGCTTGGAGAGGAGCCCCCACTTCATTGTTCTCTGCCACCAACATTCCTCTCATGGGTCAGCCCCACCTCAGAGCTAGCAAGTGGCTTGACAGCACCTTGCAGCACTTCAGGGGGGCTATGAGGACCCATTTCTGTACTGGAAGTTCTACTCCCGAGGACTTGCATGAAGGTCTGGTTTGTTTGCTCAATAGCTGACCATCACTCCTCAAGAGATGTCAGTCTATTCTGAATAATTACCATGTTTTCCATACCCTGGCGACTAAGCTCCTCCATGGACGTAGACATCCTCTCCTCTACCGTAGCCATCCTCTCCTCTACGGTAGCCAGCCTCACCATGGAGGTAGCCATCCTTTCCACGGAGGTTGCCATCCTTTCCGTGTTGATGCATTCATGCGCCAATGCCTCCACAAAGGCTCTGCTCATGTTAGCAATGGACTCCTCCATTCGCTCCACACTCGCAGCGACCCTGGAGACAAAACCTGCCAGAGACTCCTGCAGCTCTTCCTGGAGTTCCAGCACCGCTGTTCTTCTGGATTGACCCAGAGGCAGAGGGTCGACATGCAGCTGAGCCAAGCTGGGAGAGTCCTGCGCCCTCCGACTAGGACTCTCCACTGCTGTCCCTGTCTCCACCATCTGCTAATGCTCACTTGTGAGCTGTGATGCACCAGGTGACAACACTACTCTATCTCGCGATGGTCCCACCGAGGTGTGAGTGTCTACACTGGTGCTGTGTTGGCTGAATTCTGCTGACGCTGCACCCTCAGAGGTTGCAGCTTCCTCTGAGGAGTCTGGAGGCTCAGGTTGGTCCTCCTGGATAGTGGGGACGGGTGTTTGCGATGGTCCTGTGGGGGAGTAAAGGAAAGAGTCAGAGATGTGAGGCCAAGGTTCCATGCACAGTGCATTTTGCAGATGGTCAGAAGTCCATCTGTTAGAGCTTCAGAATCATTATCAGCGACTCATGCAATGTCAATGAGAGAGATGAAAAACTATTCTGTCACCATCTTGCTCTGATGCACCCGTCTGTCCGTCCCCCACTTGCACATCGTCCTCGACTCCCACGATCTCCAGGGCCGCCTCCTCCCAAGGGGTGAGGTGGGCTACTGAGGATGGCCCTCCTCCTGTCCTCGCTCTTTCCCTCTTATTGTGAGCTCTCTTTTCCTGCAATGAGGGAGACAAGTGGAGTTTGAGTGAGAATGAAGGAGTGGGTGTAGAGAATCCATAGCATAGATGCTTAGAAGGAGTCAAAGATGGAGTGAGGTGGCAAGACCAAGGGTTGTAAGTTGTTTTCATAGCATCACCGTGATAGGGAGTGTGAGGGCTGCATAGTCGAATAGTTAGGTGAATGTGAACATACAGAGAGAGGGAATGGGTAAGGGTGCAGGGATGTCAGTGTCAAGTGGGATGTGGAGGAAGAGGTTGCTAAAGCTGAGTGCTGGTGAGGAGAGGCAATGGGGATCAGATTGAAGGTGATGGGAAAGTCATACTCAAATTTCCAGTGCGCAGAAGGTCATGAAACCTCTTCCTGCACTGAAGCCAGGTTCTGCAGATCAGCGACAACGAGTTGACCTCCTGTGCCACCTGGATCCACACAGCCTTCATCTACTGGGGAGGCTTCTTCCTCCCTGAAGAAGGGAAGAGCACCTCCTTATTAACTCTTGCTCCCTCCACCAAAGCTTGCAGGGCGACATCATCAAATCTGGGAGCAGACTTAGGTCTCCTGCTGCTCATTTTGCCTCCAGGTCCCTCTCACAGCAAAGGACAAAAGGTTGGCAGTCTGCAGAAGAAGCAATGATGACGTCATCGGAGGCGACTTTCAGACTGAAAAAACTAATAGGGCCATGGGTTCCCACACGCTGGAACTCAAGTGCCCAATTCGGGGAAAATCAAATAATTCTCCCACCTCGACTTGGAGTCAGGTGGCTAACACGAAAAGCGGATGACACGACCCCAGCCCGCCCCAATGACAAAATCGAGCCCAATGTCTACAACAGTAACTGAAAAGGAATTGGACAAATATTTAAAAAGGATAGATACAAAAGGATATCCGCACCGCATCCACTAGCCTAAATATCCACCACCAACGGCCCATGGTTGCAGTGTGCACTATCTATAGGGTGCACTGCAACAATTGGCCGAGGCTTCCTTGACAGCACCTCCCAAACCCACGACCTCTACCACCTAGAGAGACAAGGGCAGCACCTCCAAGTTCGCATGCAAGTCACACATCATCCTAACTTGGACATATATCACCAAACCTTCATCGTTGCTGGGTCACAATCCTGGAACTCTCTACCTAACAGCATTGTGGGAGCACCTTCACCACATGGACTGCAGCGGTTCAAGAAGAAGGCCCACCACCACCTTCTCGAGGACAACTAGGGCTTGCCAGTGATGCCCACATTGTGAAAATGAATTTTTTTAAATGTGAGTAAGGACAGGGAAATGGAATTAGAGTACATAGTACAAACAAAAACACAAGAGGTTTGACAAACAATTTACATAGGCACTGCCCTGTTAAAATTGTCCTTTTCTTCTCCCACTGATTCTCCCCTCGCATTTACTCCTCTTCCGAAGGCACTGACACAGGTTGGGCAATGGTTCCACATATATCCGTGTTATAAATTCGTGTTATGAATTGTGGATGCACAGGGAGCTGAGAGGTGATTTAATTGTGGCACGGGCGATTATTTTGCACAGATCCCGAAAAATGGCCAATATCTACCTGGGTTCATTGGTGTCAGTTTCTCCCTTAAGAGGTCTGGTCGCTTGCTTCTTACGGACATTGACTGCCACTGTTCTATACCTACGAGTATGGTAAGGCAAACCCGGGAAACTCCCTTACGTTCTGGACCAAATCACGTGTCTTACGCACGTGTACTCTCACTCTCTCTGAAGGAGGACTGAGTTAACACTAGGTACCATGATTTTTGGTCCGATTCATGAGCTGCTTTATTCCACAGCAGGCAAAACATACAGAATATTGAGTATGATGAGACACTTACTATTCCAAAAATAAAGAACACTCTGGTGGGTCGACTAACTCAACGTAAAGCAAAGTCTCTCTTTACACTCTGTCCTTCAGCCCAAGGCAGAGGTACTCTCCTCTTCAAAGCCTTTATGCTGCTTGCCTGATTTTCTTGAGTATATGCCCCAATTTTTAAAAGCCACTCTCCCCTACCCACAGAGCTCACAAGGAGTTGTCAACACCAAGGTTCCAGGTGTCTTCTTGAATGACCAGACATTGCTAATGAATTGGCCATTATTCGGGATCTGCGCAAAATAATCGCCCATGCCACAAATAAATCACCTCTCAGCTCCCTGTGCATCCACAATTCAGCACGGGGATGTCCAAGAACGCTATCTCAGAACACATTTTAAAATCGCTTATGCTCAAGTTCCATTGGAAAAGGTCCAATGAACCCCGAACTGTGATAGCTCGCCAAGTAAATGATGTATGAAGTTTAAATGGTCTCTTTTATCCTAGGGGGTCATAAATGAGCCACACATGCCCACGTTTTCAGTTGGGATCATTAGATAGAATGAACAGCAAGGACCTGATTTATTTTTTCACCTTCCTACGCTATCAGGGTGAAATTCAACTTTGTCCGGGGCACAAAGCGGACGGTAGCGGATCGGCCTCCCGTTATTCTCCTCGGCCGAGTTTTCTTTCCATTGACTTCAATCGGGCGGGTGTAAAATGGCCGGCCAATCCGCTGTTGCCCATTTTTTTGTCCCCTTGGAAGTTGAATTTCACCTCCACTGAGACCTTTGGTAGCATCCTCCCTTACTAAGATCAGCTAACTCTGCAAAGACAAAGGATTGAACATGGGATGTTCCGAGGATGTATGGCCTTGTCTCTAAATACAGCTGAAAATTTCATTTCTTTCTTTTGCTGGTGAATGGAAAGGAAATTTGGGCAGGTTATATAACGGGTGTTTTCAAATATCGCCTGTTTTACGCCCTGCCGAAATGAACAGATCCATTGGTCTAATAGCTGAATATTTCATGTATTTTACTGCTTCTTTAAAATGTAATTAATGGTTTCACTTGGATAACTTTGTATTTTGAGCCTCTTATTTTAGTCATAGAGTCTTAGGGGTAGAAATTAGGTCGCGCCCCATTTGGGGCGCAAATATCGTCCGGACGCAAATATTAGCGCCTGGCGCTAATTATCGGCACTGACAGGAAACTTCACTTTTACCGCCCCGGGAGGTGAGTGGAGCGCTAAAGCAGGCGCTGCACACCTCTCTTAAGGCGCAAAGGCCAAGGAGTGAGGCGCTAACTCAGCGCGCGAGCGCAGCGCAGCTGCTGCCAGTTAGCGAGGGAACACAGACACACTGGCGCCGGACACTTCTTAAAGCGGGGGGGGGGCCACTTGCTCCCCAGCCACACCCTGCTCATTGCAGCCTTGAATCTCAGCCTGGAGAGACCTGTAATCCATTTTGCTGCCAAGCATGGAGAGGGTGAGAGAACGCGCTCATCGCTTCACCGAGCGGGCCTTGGATGCTCTGGTTGACGCGGTGGAGCGCAGACGATGTATGCTGTTCCCTGAGAGTGGCAGGAGGCCTTTGCCACGCGAGTTCAGAAGAGTGTGGAGGGAGGTGGCTCAGAGCATCTCCTCCAGGAGCATGGTGCCCAGGACCCATACTCAATGCCGCAAAAAGTTCAACGACCTCACTCGGGTCGTCAGGGTGAGTGGCTTTTTCTCAATACCTCTCCATCCCTCCATCTCAACCTCACTCTATGGCCAGAGGGTCTTAAAACCCCAATGCACAACACTCATCCAACACCTATGGCCCTTTCATCAAACACACACACACATTCCACACTTTGCATACAGTAAGGGCTATTCACCTATGGGAGGCACATCAGGCAAGACCATGGCTGCATATTGTAAGGGCTATTCACCTATGGGAGGCACATCAGGCAAGACCATGGCTGTATATTTACTCAGATGCTGTCCTTTTTCTTGCAGGCTAAGCTGGCTCATAATAGGAGACAGCAGCAACGGACAGGTGGAGGGCGGCTTCAGCTGCAACCCCTCAGCGATCTGGAGGAGCGCGTCCACAGGATTGTGGCAAGCCGGGTGATCGGTCCCGTCGCCACTGGAGACGCCGACCCCGTTCTGGACAGCAATGGTAAGGTCATCACCTTTTTGTCCTCTGTCCTTCCACTTGTCCCTCACAATACCAGCCTTTGACACTTTCAATCTAACTTGCTAACTCGCTGCACTTATTCCTCCCTTACTGCCACCCTGTCCTCACACTAAAGCCACTCTTGTACCTCCCTGCTTTCAGATGGTGATTCACCAGCTGAGGAGACGGGCCCTGAAGCTGCCACTGGGAGTGATGCTGCAGCTGAGGAGGAAGAGGAAGCCAGAGCATCAGTGCCACCCTCTCCCGAGGAAGCCCATGCCCACACTGGGAACACGCCTTCCCCGGAGGGGAGCAGGGGGGAAGGGGCTGATGATGGTGAAGCTCCAGGACCCAGCGGGCTGCAGCAACGCCATGGGGGGGGTAGGGAAGAACGGGGGCCTTCTCCCCAGAGGGAGAGTATGCCAGACACTCCTACTGCAATGGACGCAGAGGAGGAGCGGCTGATTGCAGAAATGAACACCCAGGCGGTGGGCATGCACACTGAGCTCATGGGTGCAGTGGGAAGGGTGCCCGATTGCATTGAGTCACTGGCAAGGAGTGTGGAGCACTTCGCTGTAGTACAGGCGGATGCCACACTAACGCTTAGTGCTGCAATTCAGTCACTGGCTGCCGTGATCCCACCTCTGACTGCTCTCATACAGACTCAGATGGAGGCCACGCGAGCACAGACTGCTGCCAACCTCGATGGTTCGTGCACATGTCCCCGGGGCTGTCACCGTGCCGCAGCAGGCCAGCAATCTGTTCTCCGGCAAATTGCTCCGGATGCTGAAGTGCTGCCCCGTGGGAGTGCCAGTGTGTCGGTCGAGCAGGGAGTTGCTGTCCTCTCTCACGATGACAGCATTCCTGCTGCCAACACTGTCACTTCTCCACTGCACTTGCCACCGCCTGTAGGACAGACTGCTGCCGCCCATGCAGAGTTGGTGCAGTCTGCAGCCGGGCCCTCCAGGCCCAGAACTGGTCGAGGCCGTCCTTCAGGGGCATCTGCAGTGTCAGGGTCTGACGAGCAGCAGCCTTCCACCAGCCTTGCTGCAGCCACTGAGGTCCCATTACGGAGGAGCAGTAGGGTTAGAAGGGGGGAAGTGCGCAAGGGAAGGAGATCACCCTCGAAGGGCAAAAAGTAGGAGGTGTGACAAAATGCTGGTCATTTTTTTATTAAAGGCCGAGGTTCATGGTCCAACTTTTGTTTAGTGTTTTGGACATTATCTCCAGGTTGTGAGAACCAGTTATGTTATTGACTGTTTTTTTGTGTTTATTTCTATGAGTTTGTCATGAGGAATTGACACACACAGAGTTTGTAAAATAAATAAGTTTCTGTATTCAAAATATACATGGCTGGTGGTTGGAATTATTGGTGCCTTGGCCGGCTTAGGGGTTGCGTGCTGGGTTGATTAGTGTTTGTAGCAATGGCAGGGGCCCTAGAAGCGGCTTGCTATTAGTCGTTGACGGACGGCCCTTGCAATTTGTCCATTGTGGGCCGCCCTCCTGCCTTGGTGCTGCTGATGATCATCGTCCTCGTCCTCTTCCTCCTCTTCCTCCTCCTCCTCTGGTGGTGCTACAAGGCCTGGTGGCATTGGCTGGGTCCTGAGGATTGCCATGTTGTGCAACATGCAGCACACGACTACGAAGTTCGAAACTTGCTCAGGCGAGTACTGCAGGGCTCCTCCGGAATGGTCCAGACAGCGGAACCGTTGTTTCAGCACGCCGATTGTGTGCTCAATAATGTTCCTGGTTGCTTGATGGCTTTCATTGTACCGCAGCTCAGCAGGGGTGTTTGGCGTACGGAGCGGTGTCATCAGCCAGGTGCTCAATGCGTACCCCTTGTCCCCGAGAAGCCAACCAACTGGCTGATGCGGTGCCTCGAAAACTTCTGCCACAGTAGTCTGGCGCAGGATGAAAGCATCGTGGCAGCTGCCCGGATAGTGGGCATTGACAGCGAGTATCACCTGTCTGTGGTCACAGACCAACTGCACATTCAAGGAATGGAACCCCTTTCTGTTCCTGAATTCCTCTGCATTCTCTCGCGGAGCACGCAAAGCCACATGCGTGCAGTCAATGGCGCCCTGCACCATGGGGAAGCCCGCTATCCTCGCAAAGCCCAGAGCACGGTCACGCTGCTTGTCTGGGGTCATAGGGAAAGAGATGAAGTCTCGTCTCCTTCTGAAGAGGGCATTGGTGACCTGCCGGATGCAGCGATGCACCGCAAACTGGGAGATATTGGCGAGGTCCCCAACAGCAGCTTGGAATGAGCCAGTGGCTTAGAAGTTCAAAGCCACTGTGACCTTCACTGCCACCGACAGAGACGTCCTGGACCTCAGCTGAGGCTGCAGATCTGGCTGCAGCAGGTGGCAGAGCTCAGTGACCACCTCCTTGCTGAATCGCAGCCTTCGCAAACACAGCTCCTCGGACATATGGATGTAGGAGAGCTGTTCACGATATACCCTGGGAGGGTAAGCTCTCCTGTACATGCGCCTGATGGCCCTCCTCCGTCTGGCCATCATTGCCACTCTCTGTCTGCGTCTCTGTATCCTCCGATTCAGCTGGAGCAGGACGACGCCCCCAATCATTGCAGCCCCCATATTCTCTTTGCCAGAAAAGTAATGAGGTACAGCAACTAAAGTAGCAACAAAGTTAGGATGAATAGGCAAAACTACCTCACAAAGCGTTGAGTCAATGTAGAAGTCTCTCTCTCTCTCTCTCCGAATCTCTCTCTCTCTCTCAGAATGAGTGGTGCATAAATGTCGACCACAGAAAAAGACAGGAAGAGGCCCCCTTTAAATAGCGCCCCCCCCCCAGCCCCACACCGATTGATAACGTTCCAGTCTTCCGGTCGTTGGAAGCGCCAGGCGGTAAGGCAGGGGGCGCCACTCAATTTCCGCTCCGGGGCGCCCCAAGGGCGTTGCACCATGGAATGACGTCACAATCTGCGCGCGCAGGTGGTCGCAGCGGTAAGTTTTAGCGCCGCCGCACAATCTCAAGTTAAGTTCTCGAGCGGCGCAAACATCGCTGCGCCCGGGCGTTAGCGGCTTAACGCCCCATTAGCGCCCTCTTAAGGCGCTAACAGGAGGCGCAACCAAGTGAATTTTTACCCCATAGAGTCATACAACACAGAAAGAGGCCCTTCGGCCCATCGTGTCCGCGCCGGCCATCAAGCCCTGTCTATTCTAATCCCATTTTACAGCACTTGGTCCGTAGCCTTGTATGCTATGGCATTTCAAGTGCTCATCTAAATGCTTCTTAAATGTTGTGAGGGTTCCTGCCTCTACCACCCTTTCAGGCAGTGAGTTCCAGATTCCAACCACCCTCTGGGTGAAAAGGTTTTTCCTCAAATCCCCTCTAAACCTCCTGCCCCTTACCTTGAAACTATGCCCCCTGGTTCTTGACCCCTCTACTAAGGGGAAAAGTTCCTTTCTATCTACCCTATCTATGCCCCTCATAATGTTGTACACCTCAATCAGGTCCCCACTCAGCCTTCTCTGCTCCAAGGAAAACAACCCCAGCCTGTCCAGTCTCTCTTCATAGCTGAAGCGCTCCAGCCCAGGTAACATCCTGGTGAATCGCCTCTGCACCCTCTCCAATGCAATCACATCCCTCCTATAGTGTGGTGACCAGAACTGCACACAGTATTCCAGCTGTGGCCTAACTAGTGTTTTGTACAGCTCCATCATAACCTCCCTGCTCTTATATTCTATGCCTCAGCTAATGAAGGCAAGTATCCTATATGCCTTTTTAACAACCTTATCTACCAGTCCTGCTGCCTTCAGGGATCTATGTACATGCACACCAAGGTCCCTCTGATCCTCTGTCCTTCCTAGGGTCCTATCATTCATTGTGTATTCCCTTGCCTTGTTAGTCCTCCCAAAATGCATCACCTCACACTTTTCAGGGTTAAATTCCATTTGCCACTGTTCTGCCCATCTGACCAACCAATCTATATTGTCCTGTAGCCTGAGGCTTCCCTCCTCGCTATTTACCACTCCACCAATTTTCGTGTCATCTGCGAACTTATTGATCATACCTCCTACATTCATATCTAAATTATTAATGTACACTACAAACAGCAAAGGACCCAGCACCGATCCCTGGGGTACACCACTGGACACAGCCTTCCAGTCACAAAAACAACCTTCGACCATCACCCTCTGCCTCCTGCCACTAAGCCAATTTTGGATCCAATGTGCCAAATTGCCTTGGATCCCATGGGCTCTTACTTTCTTGACCAGTCTCCCATGCGGGACTTTGTCAAAAGCCTTACTGAAGTCCATGTAGACTACATCAACTGCACTACCCTCATCTACACACCTAGTCACCCTCTCAAAAAATTCAATCAATTTGGTCAGACATGATCTCCCCCTGACAAAGCCATGCTGACTATCCCTGATTAATCCCTGCCTCTCCAAGTGGAGACTAATTCTGTCCCTCAGAAGTTTTTCCAATAATTTCCCTACCACTGATGTTAGGCTCACTGGCCTGTAATTCCCTGGTTTATCCCTACTATCCTTCTTGAACAATGGTACTACGTTAGCTGTTCTCCAGTCCTCTGGCACCTCCCCTGTGGCCAGAGAGGTTCTGAAAATTTGTGTCAGAGCCGCTGCAATCTCCTCCCTTGCCTCACACAGCAGCCTGGGATACATCTCGTCTGGGCCTGGGGATTTATCCACTTTTAAGCCCGCTAAAACCGCTAGTACCTCCTCCCTCTCAATACTAATTTGTTCAAGTATATCACAATCTCCCTGCCTGATTTCTATGCCTACATCACCCTTCTCCATAGTGAACATAGATGAAAAATATTAATTTAAAACCTCACCTACATCTTCCGGCTCTACACACAGATTGCCACTTTGGTCCCTAATGGGCCCTACTCTTTCCCTGGTTATCCTCTTGCCCTTAATATACTTATAAAACACCTTGGGATTTTCCTTTATTTTGCCCGCCAGTGTTTTTTCATGCCCCCTCTTCGCTCTCCTAATTTCTTTTTTAAATACCCCCCCCCTGCACTTTCTATCCTCCTCTAGGGCTTCCACTGTTTTTAGTCCTTTGTATCTGCCAAAAGCCTCCCTTTTTTTCCTCATCCATTCTTGTATATCCCTTGACATCCAGGGTTCCCTGGGCTTGTTGGTCCCATCCTTGACCTTTACGGGAACATGTTGGCATTGTACTCTCTCTATTTCCTTTCTGAAAGACTCCCATTGCCCTGATGTGGATTTTCCTACAAGTAGCTGATCCCAGTCCATTTTGGCCAGATCCTGCCTTATCATATTAAAATCGGCCTTCCCCCAATTTAGAACCTTTATTTCCGGTCCATCTTTGTCCTTTTCCATGACTACCTTAAATCTCACCGAATTATGGTCACTGTCACCAAAATGCTCTCCTACTGACACATCTACCACTTGCCCGGCTACATCCCCTAGAATTAGATCCAGTACCACCCCCTCTCTTGTAGGACTTTCTACATGCTGGCTCAAAAAGCTCTCCTGGATGCACTTTAAGAATTCCACACCCTCTAAGCCTTTCACACTCTGACTATCCCAGTTAATATTGGGGAAGTTGAAATCCCCTAATATTATTACCCTATTGCACCTTTACATTACAATTCACTTGTTCAATGTTTTGAGGAAGAGTTTTCTTCACATCTACATTTGGGGACCATGATTTAATTATAAAACATGGAAAGAACCTCCAAATCTTTTCTATCCTAACCTTGGCATGCATCCCGCAGCTGATAACTATAAATCCTTTGATCCTGGGAGCTATTCTGCCATGGAGACACGAGAAATGTTATAATAGGTGGAGTTTTCCTTATTGCATCAGTTCCCAGTTCCCCATCTTCAACTATATGCTTCCATGTTGCAGTGATGAGACAGGACTCCCTGGAGCAAAGAAGTGCTCACAATATGATCATCAAAGACTCTGTTAAATAATTCTCAAAAGGACTCTAAATGGTTAGCATGTTGTTTTTAAACCACTTAAGGTAGTATGTAAGTCAGGCATTGCTGATTACCCTGCTGTATTCATTTTGTTTCTGTGTAATCACAATACTTATCAATAAATTTGACCAATATTTTTAGCTGGAATGTTACATTTTGACATGATGCTATTTCCCACCTTTTGGAGAGGACAAAGGTGCACGGTGAGCAGCTGTGCAATTTCCAGTGCAAAATAATTTGGTACATAGGTAGTTGTTAATCTTGAGGCATGTTACTCTTGTTCATGATAGGCAGTTTTAGATCATAGGAGATGCAAAATCATTTATAGAAACTACAATATTTTGTCGACACAAATAATGAGTTGTGGGACAGAGCCCAAACAGAAAAATCCACCAACCTTTCTAGCTTGATATAATCCCTGAACTCAACAACTCTACATTGATAGTGCAATTCCAGGACATTTTTTATACCAGGAAAGGGAGGGTTATGGCACAGATCCCTGAAGCACTCTACTCTCCTCCCTTTGGGATTTCAATCCTCTTCTGATTACTCTTTCACCAGACTCCCTCAGTGAGTATTTCACAGTAACCATAAATCACTTGTTGATCATTTCTCAGTAATGCTGTATCTCACTCAAGTTTCTAACCCATTTTCCATTAATCATTAGTTTCTCTCTTTTCTATTCACCATCATCAGTTAATTTCCCAGAGTGTCGATAGGGTTTGATTCTGAGGAGGCTTCTAGGTGAGAATGTGGAACTCGCTACCACAGGGACTGGTTGAGGTGAATAGTATAGATGTATTTAAGGGGAAGCTAGATAAGCATATGAGGGAGAAGGGAATAGAAGGTTATGCTGATAAGAGTTAGATGAGGAAAGATGGGAGGAGGCTCGAGTGGAGCATAAACGCTGGCATGGACTGGTTGGGCTGAATGGACAGTTTCTGTGCTGTATATTCTATGTAGTTCTATATAATTCTATGTCGATCGATATGTCTACAAGTTATTACTCACCGAATCCAAATGTCAGGTGCGGTTTTACTCTGATCGCTCATAAAGTCAAGAAATGCCAGTATTAGCTTTTAGTGAAACCATGTTTGCTGAGTGGTAAATATCTCTATTAGGCATATAATCCTTTCAAAAGCATTGTGCTCATTGGGGTTGATTTTAACTTTTGGACGGCTGACCAGCAGAGCCCGCCGACCGCCCGGCCATGCCAGCAAAATCATTGACCATTTTGACAGAGTCACCAACTGCCCAGTCATTCCGGTAGAGCACGCCGACCGCTCGGCCAGTGGTAGGCCCCGGTAAAAATGGCAGTGGATAGAACGGGGCGGTAAGTCTATCGACTCCATTTTGAGGCCGTTCCCATACTTGCAGTTTTACACTCCCGCAGAAGTTGAACGTTCCACCCATTGCTTTTCCTACACTGGGGGTAATTTTCCTCTTACTGCCCGAGCGTGAAGCTAGCACTGCAGATCGGGCGTCTGTTATAGAAATAGACAGCTTTTCCTTTTCATTGATTTCAATGGAAAGAGAAATTCCGCCAGTTTCAATAACAACATTCCAGGGGCTTCGCAGGAATGTAATCAGACAAAAATTGACACCTAGCCAAAGAAAGATACTGGACAGGTGACCAAACACTTTGTCAAAGAGGTAGATTTAAAGCAGCCTCCTGAGGGAGAGAGAGAAGCGGAGAGTTTTAGGGAGGGAATTCTGGAGCTTAGGGCCGAGACAGTTGAAGGCATGGCACAAGAGGCCAAACTTGGAGAGATCTGGGGTTGTAGGGCTGGAGGAGGTTACAGAAATAGGGAGATGCCAGGCCATGGAGGAATTTGATCACCAGGATGAGAATTTTAAAATCCAGGCGTTGGTGGACCGGGCTCCAATGAAGGTCAGTGAGCACGGGGATTCGGTGCGAGTAAAGACCCGCAACGCCAGTTTTACGCTGCAGCGTAAGTTGAAATTTACCCTCGCCCTCTCTCCACCATCGTAACCTAGTCACCAAAACACGAATCCCTCAGGACCCTTGCAGGATGGCGTTACTCTCCATTTCGCAGAAGTGGCGTATTTGCCTCGGATTTATTTAATAATAAACAAAACAAAACGCGACACCCATAGAGGTTTTTTTTTGACGGGAGCTTAAAGGCATCCTCCATTCTGCTCGGCCTGATTCCAGGTCTCTACACCCACTGCAGGAACACAATGAAGGGTCAACACCCGAGAGGCGAACAGATTCTCTTCACTCAGCCTGTGTATTCCCAGCATGTTTCTGTTCTCGTTGCAGAAATCAGTCTGCTGGAGTTGGATTTCCTTCACATAAATCACAAGCAGCCGCTGTGAAGCTCCGGAAGTTCAGCTACCTTTCCAGCTTCTGTTCTGGGGCCTCGTTCTCCGGGAGCGGGGATTGTTCGTTTCCTCAATTTTTTCCCTCTCTCAAATGCACTTGGCCCTTTTTAAAGTGGAATCTGAGGGAGAGGAGAAAAATCGGTGTGTGGGAAGTATTCCAACTCCCAATTTTAACCATTAGTAGCCAATACTCAACCACAAGTGCACAAGGCGCTGCTCATCTCCCGTGTAAGTTAAATCCTGTGGGTTTACTTTTCTCTGAGCACGGTGTGTATTGTAATTGCGTTAAAATAGCGCAGACAGGAATTTATCTGACCTGCTTAGCTCCAGTGCTGAAGACAGCGCACAGAAATAATTGAACCTCAAATGTAGGGTTTCTGGTCAATGCTTATATAATAATTTCATAATGAAAGTTTCTAAACATCTTTTCACAGTTCTCCGTGTAACAGTGCAACCTCGCCACTGCCACTTTCCGTATATTTACAATCTCACCATTGATTACTCTCCGAACGTGTACAATCTCAGCTCTCATCCCTCGGGGTCAAGACACATTCTCGCCGTTCATTCCTCTCTGTAAGTGTGAATCCTCACTATTGATCCCTCTGTATGTTTACATTCTCACCATTGATCCATTTCTGTAAATGCAGATTCTCATCACTTCATAGAATCATAGAAATGTACGGCACAGAAAGAGGCCATTCGGCCCATCGTGTCTGTGCCGGCCGAAAAAGAGCTATCCAGCCGAATCCCACTTTCCAGCTCTTGGTCCGTAGCCTTGTAGGTTACGGCACTTCAAGTGCATATCCAAGTACTTTTTAAATGCGACCAGGGTTTCTGCTTCTACCACCCTTTCAGGCAGTGAGTTCCAGTCCCCACCACCCTGTGGGTGAAAAAAAGTTCTCCTCAACTCCCCTCTAAACCTCCTACCAATTACTTTAAATCTATGGTTATTGACTTCTCTGCTAAGGGAAATAGTCCCCACCTATCCACTCTATCTAGGCCCCTCATAATTTTATACACCTCAATCAAGTCTCCACTCAGCCTCCTCTGTTCCAAAGAAGTCATCCCCAGCCTATCCAATTGTTCCTCATAGCTAAAATTCTCCAGTACTGGCACCATCCTCGTAAATCTCCTCTGTACCCTCTCTAGTGCAATCACGTCGTTCCTGTAATGTGGTGACCAGAAGTGTATGCAGTACTCTAGCTGTGGCCTAACTCATATTTTATACAGTTCAAGCATAACCTCTCTGCTCTTATATTCTATTCCTCGGCTAATAAAGGAAAGTATCCCGTATGCCTTCTTAACCACCTTATCTACCTGTCCTGCTCCCTTCAGGGATCTGTGAACACGCACTCCAAGGTCCCTCTGTTCCTCTACACTTCTCAGTATCCTACCATTTATTGTGTATTCCCTTGCCTTGTTAGCCCTCCCCAAATGCATTACCTCACACTTCTCTGGATTGAATTTCATTTGCCACTTTTCTGACCACCTGACCAGTCCATTGATATCTTCCTGCAGTCTACAGCTTTCTTCCTCACTATCAAACAACACGGCCAATGTTTGTATCATCTGCAAACATCTTAATCATGCCCCCTACATTGACTAAATCATTGATGTATACCACAAAAAGCAAGGGACCTAGTACTGAGCCCTGCAGAACTTATCCCTTCATGTAACTGTACCTTCTGACTTTATCCTGAAATACAACTATATTCTCACCATTGATTCCCCTCTGTACCTGTACATTCTTACATTGATTTCCCCTTCTGTATTTATAGATTCTCCTGATTCATCTATCTCTATCATTGAATATAATTGTATAAGTAAAAACAACAAATACCTGTAGATACTGGGAATCTGAAACAAAACCAAATGCTGGAAACACTCAGCAGGCAGCAAGGGTCCGCACCTCATTCCTCTCTCCTCCTTTAAGACCCTCCTTTCAACCCAACTCTTTGACCAAGCCGTTGACCACCCCTCCGAATAGCTCCTTCTGTGGCTCGGTGTCCATTTGTGTCCCATTACACCTCTGTGAAGCGCCGTGGTGGGTGGGACATTTTTTCCGACCTTAAATACGCTGTATAAATGCAAGTTGCTGTCTGTTCTCTCCACAGATGCTGCCTCCCCTGCTGTTCATTGTACCTTGGTCCTTCTCTCTATATGTACTAATTCTCACCACAAGTCTATGTGCTAATTCTCCCAGAAGTAGAAAGTAACTGAGAGCAGGGTTTAACCCTGTGCCGATTGCACCCTGCTCTGGAGCTGTGTTGGTTTTAGTGACACCAGCTGTTCTTTCCCTCTTTGCCCAGTATTCGTGTTTTCAGCGGCTGATAAACACTTTTCCTTTGCTGGATTTGTTGGGTCCTTACTGTGTAAAAGTGTTAAAAAGTGCTTTAATTCTAAGCACGTGTATTAGAACTAGTACTCGGATGTGAAGGGGGCATTCTGGTCCATCTCCGCGTGTTCCTGCTATATTAGAACGGACGGAAGCAGCGCGGTGCCGCATTGATGCCTCCTTTGTTCAGCCCTGAGCTGTTGCCTCAGTCACAACTGTGGAGCCCCCGCTCACTTCTTGCGTAATCCCGCTCCATCCAGACTCTTTGATGTGTGGACTTTTTGTTTCTGTTCTTTTCCCATTGGCTGTCCCTTGGATCCGATGCGTGCAATCGGCTTGGACCTGGGTTGGCTCCGATTGGTCAGCTGGCCCGCCTCTAGCTCTTATTGTCCACTTGCCTGTTGCCTCAGTTTCTCAATTTGAACCGAAGGGGGCTGAGAGATCGGGAGCCATGCACATCATTACCAAGCAGAGCACAGGAGCTGCCGACGGACGCGTCCACTGAGCAGCCTCGCCCGTTTGCATAAACCCTTCGCTTCTGCGGGATGCCGTCAGCGGGTTTGGAGATCGTGGGCCTGGGACTGTGTGTCCTGGGCTGGCTGGGAGTCATGCTAGCTTGCGGGCTGCCCATGTGGAAAGTAACGGCTTTCATCGAGAGCAATATTGTGGTGGCGCAGACAGTCTGGGAAGGGCTGTGGATGAACTGCGTGGTGCAGAGCACCGGTCAGATGCAATGCAAAGTCTACAATTCCCTCTTATCCCTGGGGCATGATCAACAGGCCGCCCGGGCGCTGACTGTCATCGCCTCTCTCATGGGACTCATCGGGCTGCTGGTCACCATCCTGGGAGCCCAGTGCACCAACTGCACCGAGGGAGTGAGCACCAAAGCCCGGATCGTCATCAGCGGAGGTACCATTTTCATCCTGGCCGGCTTACTCGCCCTCATCCCCGTGTGCTGGATGGCGAACACCATCGTGCGCGACTTCTACGACCCGATCGTCCCGGTCTCCAAGAAGCGGGAGATGGGGGCGGCTCTGTACGTGGGCTGGACGGCCAGCGCGCTCCTCTTCATCGGGGGCTCCCTGCTCTGCTGCTCCTGCCCCCCAAAGCAAGACCAGTCGTCCTTCGCCGTCAAGTACACGGCCCCGAGGAGAGCATCGGCCAACGGGGACTACGACAAGAGGAATTACGTGTGAAAAGGTCTCCACGGCAATCTGGAGAGACCAGAATTGGACACAGGGGTCCGGGGGAGCGAGCAATCGCAGAACCTGACCTCCCACCAGCTTTCTTACTCCTGCTTATTTAAAGCAGTCTTTTTTTTATTTAATGGATTTGTATTGTAAACGAAAACAGGAGTGTTCATTGTGTATCTACAGTATTTGTACAGCTTTGGGTTAACCCTTCGAGAACTGGAAACGCCCCCCCCCCCTCCCCCCGAGAGTGACTTTACAAAGTTGGACCGTGAAGATCGATTGTCAAGAGACTTTTGAACAGTCACTCGGACTCTGCTCGAATTCATTAGTAATGGACCTTTCTGTGAGCATAGCTGTTTTAGTGAAAGGTGCGGGGGACTCTCTTCCCTCCCTCGGTCTCCAGACGCTCAGCCTTCCTCTGTAGCGGCTCCGCCCGGGAACTTAGACTGAACGCTGTAGAATTAATTAGAAAGTTTGATTTGAGAAGGGGCAGAGAGCGGCTCCGCGAACTGCTCTTGTTCCGTGTTTTCAGCCATGAGTAACCCAGCTCTTACTTACAGCTTTAGCCCAAGTCTGGCGTCAGATTGTTCGATTGATTTTACAATATAGATTATTGCAGAACTTAATGCTGTGCAACTAGACCTTCGGGTCTGCCCTCGTGTTCACGGTTTAATGAAACTAAGTTTAGTGTGCTTGGTGCAGTTAGGTGTATGAATGAGATCTCGGCGAAGAGTGAGTTCACGATCTGCTTTATGTGGTTGTCTGTTGTCAGATTTGTCCAGTTAAAGTTCTTAACATGTTCTTTGTGACTTGAGTTCGCAGCGAATGGTCCAATAATCAAACAGCCTGAACCGAGATCCCACTGTTTCTAACAGCGATGCTCGCTTCGACCTGTTGCTTCTCTTTAGAGCATCACCGGCGAGCAGAAGAGTGGACTTTATTTTCACATGGAGTTCCCAGCTCGCTTCTCTCCCTCCTCGTGTGAATAACCGTTCATATAACCAGCTACCTAGCTGTCCGTTAGTAGATTCAGCGCCTGCAGCGCGCAGCTCTCTCCGGAGATAGTGAGGTGAATATTAATGATAGAGAGAGAGCATGGGCGATGGGGGCAGTACTGGTGATGTAGCGAGTGTTCGTGGCGCAGGGAATGACCTGAACAGTATTAATGTGGTCAGTATTATTCAGTGAGCGCGGAGAGTTTGCAGACCGCAGTGTCGCGGATGGAGAGTATGTTCAGGATGGGAGCATTAACAGATAGTGAGAATCACTGATACAGACACAGGTCAAGGTAGAGACCGTGTCTGGATGGTGAGAATGTATGTGGTGGACACCGTATTATCGACGGTGTTCATATTGGGACAGTACTAAGCAGAGAGTGAGTACTGACCGAGATCAGTGTTGATGGCTGGATGAGTATTAATGATGTCGCGATTATTGATGAGAAGTCGCACAACACCAGGTTATAGTCCAACAGTTTTATTTGAAATCACAAGCTTTCGGAGCTTTCGTGGCCCCTTCGTCGGGTGAAGGTGCCACGAAAGCTCCGAAAGCTTGTGATTTCAAATAAAACTGTTGGACTATAACCTAGTGTTGTGCGACTTCTCATTTTTGTCCACCCCAGTCCAACACCGGCATCTCCGCATCATGGCGATTATTGATGATCGAGGCAGTTATACTCTTTACATTAATTTGCCAAAGGCTTCAGACAGGAATGAAGAGCTGCCGACTGGTTCCAGTAATGATTGCTCCGCTCTTTGTACTGTGATGTAAAGTGGTGGCAAAACATTTGAATCGTTTCTGTCTCCCGTTTCTGTGAGTTGGTGGGTGAGAATTCTCCCCCCAAAAAACCTCGTCCTGATGACTCGCCTGCCACCTCCCCAGCAGTTTGTCTTTCATCTTTGTCTGAGTGTGAATGTAATAAATGCACACAATAAACGACCACGTGACTTTCTCAGGGGAGGGTTGCGCGGGATTGCTGGCCAGAGGACGTCCCGTCGCCATGGTTACCGGAGATGCTGCTGGTAACTAGGAAACCAGCGATTATTTGTTGGGCCCCATCCAGTGCGCCCCTGAGCCCTTCACAGCACAGAGGCTCCACATCACACGCCCTCGCTGAATAAACCCTCGGAGCTCAGGCACAAACCCACAGATCACAAAGCGCTTCAGTGGGCTGGCTCAGCAATGTTCTGTTCTCCGCGCTGGCCTGTCCGTGGGCCTCTTCCAAGTGAGCGGGAAGCAATTTTGCGGAAAGAAACAATTCCAATTTACACTCAGCACTGGGGGTAATTTTAACTTTGGGAGATGGTGTCAATTGGGAGATATCAAATTGGCCGCCCGTTGTACACAACGCCCGATTTTCATTTCCATTAAAGTCAATGGAACGAAAAATCTGGCGGGCGTACAATGGGCGGTCAATTCCACGTCGCACATTTTACGTCCTCGCCCACAGTTAAAATTACTCCCCAAGTGACTTAGCATCAACAACGTAGGCTCCATACAGCACAAGGGACCCTAACTTGTTCCAATAGTGTACTAGGAACCCATCTGCGGAAGTGCAGTTACCATCTCCCAACCCTATGCACCTCACAGGTAGACTACAAACCCAGCCTCCCAGAGACACCCATTACACCATCCCAATAATGTACTATAACCCCAACCTAAAAAGACCGCTACCAACTACCTCCAACAGGCTTCTGTTATCTTATCCTTATGTTGCAGTATTACTCCCACCCCCCACTACTTATGCTTATTGCATGAGCAAGATTGCCAATTAATGGGACATTTGGAGCACAAAGTAGCACAAGAACGTATGGACCCAGACAGACCACTCGGCTCAAAAAGTCACTCCCCTCCATCCACCGTGTTATGCTCTCTGCCCAGTTCCTTTAATCTCCCGAAGCAGACGGAAGACGAGACAGTAAAACGGCCAAGAAGTAATCTGGGACATCGCTCACTGACCACTAAGAATAATTGAGCAAAACTCCCGAATATGATTCCAACCGTACAATCCTGGCCAGTAGGATTGGATTCTGCTCTAGTGCGTGTTTCAGGGTTTCACTCCCACGTTGGTTGTAAGTTCCAAATTCCAGTTAGAAGATGGAGCTGTTTCAGGGTGCCTGCACCAACCCCCGGCGGGGACTTGACCAGACCGGAGAGAAGCAGAACTCCACTGCGGGTCTCCACTGAGCAGCACCTTTGATTTATTTAATATATATATATATATGAAGTATTTGTGCTTCTACATTTCTCGGATCAATATGGGATAGGGATTTTAAACAGGCATTCCTCCACCACCACCACCACCCCCCAGGCTTTCCTTCCTATTTAAGTAACAGAATTACCCTTGATCCCGGTCCAATGAATTAATGTCGCTTTGAGGGTAGGGTTCCAACATTGCGCAGAACGTTGTGATTGTGGCTTTACTATTGAGTTGTATTCGTTTAAAAGAACCTGTTTGCACTTGTAAGTTGCCCCGTGAGATGCATCTCGGTGCTTAACTAACCCCATTGATAACAGTTTGACACTGCCTGGATACTTTTAGCGAATGGTTAATAATTACAACCCTCTGCCCTTTCCGTTTGCACTTTTGCTAATGGATACCGATTGACTATGTGCAGGTTCGATGTTTTCCGTGCTATTGTGTATCACCTCACATTTATCTACATTAAAAAAATCATTGCTATTCCTTAGCCTGCCTGCTTAATGTGTTGAGAAACTTCTGCGCGCTATTAATCTCCCCGTCACTTGTCACCTGCCAAATAGCTTTCTGATGTGGACTGGTTGACACGTAACGCAATTTCAACAATAGCAACGTCTAGAGAGAGGAGATTGTCACATCTTCTGTCTAGCCTGGTTTGAACCCAACACCGGTAGTGACAGGACGTCAACTAGACTCAGCCCTACTATGATCCGCTTGTTTATTACTGTTCTAAAGGAAGCTTAGCAGAGGGATTATGTGCTTTGTTAATTATTTTGGCCGAGATCAATAATTTCTGTTCACTTTATATATGTGTTCAACTTGCAAATTACCTCTGCCCTTAGTTCCCATGAGATGGCATTAAGGGGCTGGGGAAATTCTGCTCCCTATACCACAGAAAATTGACCAAGATTCTTGTTCTCATCTTCAAAACCATCCATGGTTTTGCTTTATTCTAGCCAAGCGATCTTCTCCAGTCTACATCCATGGACCCATCCTCTACTTAAGATTAATGCTTGCTCCCCAGTCCATGAGATGTCAGCGTGGCTCAGTAGTAGCACAATTGTGTGTTCAAGCCACACTCCAGGGGCTTGAAGACATAATCTAGCCCAATACTTCAATGCAGTACTGACCAAGTGAGTGCAGCATTGTCAGAGGTGCTGTTTTTTTTCTGCTGAAACGTTAAATTGAGAGCCCCTCTGCCTATTATGTGGATTTAAAAGATTCCACCACACTATTGGAAGAAGGGAGCAGTTCTCCCGCTCTCCTGGTCAACATTTGTCCTTCAATCAACACCACCATAAACAGATTAAATGGTCATTTATCTCATTATTGTTTGTAGGACCTTGCTGTGGGCAAATTGGCTGCGGTGTTTGCCAATATAACAGTGATTACACTTCAAAGTAGTTCATTGCCCGTGAGCAGTATGTGCCCAGTTTGCTGCCGGGCCCAGAGTTAAAACGCCCTCGAGCCATATCCCAGCATCCATGGCCGGTGGAGAAATTTGCAGATTGATTACATTGGCCCATTTCAAAGGGCTCAGAAGGGTAACCAGTACGTCTTGGTTATCATTGATCGTGTTTCCAAATGGGGCAAAGTAGCGATCATTAGAAAGTGCAAATCATTTTCAGGAACAGAAAAATGTGTGTGCAACTGGATAAGCACATGCTGTCCACATGATTGGGTAGAATAAGGGGAGCACTGGGGAAATACCTGATTGGATGTATTTTGCCATAGTTCCATTTGTTTAGGGTATAATATAGAAAAATGGGGCTTTTGTTAACGTAGAGGCAATCACCAGGCGAAGAAGACAGCCATAGACGGGAACAAGCAACAGGCATTCATAGTTACCACCCCAACCCAAATCGGACCGGGTAATATAATTTCTTGCTCCGTTTTGTTAATTACTGGTTAGATATGTGCATGGATCTATTTTCGTTTTACTTCTGAAAATAAACTGTTACTGTAACCAATTAGTGTTAGCTCTAACCTGTTGGACAAGGAAGAGGGCTAAAACTAAGCTTTCTCACACACGAGCAGGGAATAATGGCCACGGGAAGGGAGGGGTTGCCCCTGGGAGAGAAGGATTGCCGCAGGAAGGGAAAGATTGCCCGGGGAGAGAGGGATTGACCTGGGGAGTGTGTGTGTGTGGGGGGTGTGTGTGTGTGGGGTGGGGTGGTTGGGGGGGAAGGAAAAAATGCCCCGGGGAGATTGCCCCGGGGAAGGAAGGATGACCCCGGGGAGGGAAGGATGGCCTCGGGGAGGTTGCTCTCTCAGGTTTAGTCCGGATTTGCTGCGACAGAAATTTGCAATTTCTGAAAGCTTTTCAGCCTTCAGTTAGATAAAGAAACACTTCATTCCTAACCACATTGAAAGAGAGAGAGATGCCAAGGCAACAGTAGAGACTTTCCTCGTTGCCTGGATACCGCGCGCTCTTTATCGCTTTGTAACAGATGCGTTTCACCAAGTGTCAGTCGCCACATTACCGGACAGATTCCGGCCATAAGCAAAAGTCGGGATCAGGGCATTGGTTTCCAATCATCTTCCTGAAGCATTTAGATATTATTTTTAACTAGGAAGGATTAAGAGGAAGAGGGGAGGAAAACGGGAGGTCAATTAAAACGGTGAGAAATGCCAGCAGCAATTCACAACGCTGTGGATTTGGGGAGGCCCAGTGAAAGGTTTAAAGTGGCTTCATTAGAACAAAGCGAAGTCGGATTAGTTTGTGAGCTCCTTTCGCCGATTATTTAAAAGAGAAGGGAGAGGAGGAACGAGATGGCGATAGAGACAGAGAGAGAAGAAAGGCGATAGGAAGGGAGAAAGCGGTTAACAAGGCCATAAAAAAGCAAACCAAGCACTAGTTTTTTTTTAGAGGGATTGAATTGATAGAAATTCAATAAGTTTGATCTAATAGCCATTACGGAGACTTGGTTGCAATGTGGCCAAGGTTGGGAACGAAATATTTCAGGATATATAACTTTTAGAAGAGATAGGCAAAATGGAAAAAGAGGAAGGGTAGCGCTGATAATAAAGGATGGGATAAAGACAGTTGAGAGAAAGGATCTTAGCTCCGAAAATCAAGAAGTAGAATCAGTTTGGGTGGAGCTAAGAAACAGCAAGGGGCAGAAAACATTGGTGGGAGTTGTTTATAGGCCTCCAAACAGTAGTTGTAATATAGGGCAGCGTATAAATCAGGAAATTGGAGGCGCTTGTAACAAGGGTAATACAGTAATCATGGGGGACTTTAATCTACATAGACTGGGTAAACCAAATTTGCAGTAATGGTGTGGAGGACGAATTCATGGAATGTATGCAAGATAGTTTTCTAGATCAGTATGTTGAGGAACCAACTAGGGAACAGGCTATTTTAGATCTAATTGTGCAATGAGGAAGGGTTAATTAATAACCTTGTAGTAAAGGGGCCTTTAGGGAAGAGTGACCATAATATGTGATTTAATTAAATCTGAAACTAGGGTCTTAAATCTAAACAAAGCAACTACGTAGGTATGAGGGGCGAGTTGGCTAAGGTAGATTGGGAAACTACATTAAAAGGTATGACAATAGACAAGCAATGGCTAGCATTTAAAGAATTAATACATAATTTACAACAAATATACATTCCTTTAAGGCACAAAAACCCCGCAGGAAAAGTGGTCCAACCATAGCTAACAAGAGAAGTTAACGATAGTATTAGATCAAAGGAAGAGGTTTATAATGTTGCCAAAAAGAGTAGTAAGCCTGAGGATTGGGAGGATTTTAGAATTCAGAAAAGGAGGACCAGGAAATTGATAAAGAAAGGGAAAATAGAATATGAGAGTAAACTAGCGAGAGACATAAAAACAAATTGTAAAAGCTTCTATAGGTATGTAAAAAGGAAAAGATTAGCAAAGGTAAATGTGGGTCCCTTACAGGCTGAGACAGGAGAAATTATAATGGGGAATAAGGAAATTGCAGAGAAATTAAACAAATACTTTGGCTGCGATTTCGTCAGCGGAGGCAGGATCGTGGCGGGAGAGGTGGTTGGCGGGTTGTGGTCATGCTCCTGGCTGCAGCCACTCTGTAAAAAGGATTTTCCATTAATAGAGCTTGTTAAGCCCGCCCTGCAGGGTTCCCAGCCAATTAAAAGGCAGTGGGTCTGATGACGTCATTTGATAACGCGTCATCAGCCGGTTTCCTTAAAGGGACCATTCATTTTTGACAGTTGTGCTGTCAGTGTTCTGCTGCATTGAGGTGCTTCAAACACTGACAAGCTCTGCACAAAGGTGCACGGCTGAACCCAGGCTCTCGTATGACTCCCTCCATATGCTTATGGAGGGAGTCACAGCATGCAGGGAGGTTCTCTTCCCTTCCAAGGGTGGTAGAGACCTCCCCAGGACACCAACGCAGCCTGGTTGCACATTGCACAGGAGGGCACAAGCAGGGATGTCGTCAGGAGGACCAGGCTGCAGTGGGTCAAACCTTTCAGTGATCTCAATAGATCACGAAATGTTACTGCAAAGCCACACTCAACCTCATCCTGCTGTGCCACACATCACATCCCCATAACTCTGCCTTCCCTACCCTACTCCTGCACATACTTACTTACACCAACTTACCTTGCACCTCCACTCATCCCTCTCTATCTACATTATCACTTCCCTATTTCACTAGCCACACCTCACCCTCACCCTCATCCTAGTGCAATCATACCAACTAACAACGCACAAGGGTAGGCACTTGGGTGTTTTATGCAATGTTCACGTAAATTTTCTGTTAATGTGTTGTCAAATATTGAAATCTTTATTTTCAACACTGCCTTATTGTACAGATCTGTGCTCACCTTTGGAAGTGTCTTAGTGAGTTGCAGTGAATGGTGAGACATAACGGTATCCCCTGCAATGGTGATGAGTGTGAAAGGAATGACTTAGTCATTGTAGCAATGGGTTATGGTGATGGTATGGGGTGGTGTTAATCTGGCACTTCATGTGGCAGCCAGAGTGTACAGCGTCAAGTGAAGTAAATCTGGCCATGGTGATGCCATCGCTGGCCTCCCAGGCAGTAATGTTGTCGGGTGCTGATGCCCTGTGTCCTGTGCAGCATCAGTTGATTGCAGAGAAGGTTGGTATTGTTGTTGGTGTTGGGGCTGATCGTGGAGGGATTCAGAGGACCAAGGTGAGATTTTTTTCAAGGGCTGGAATAGATGGCAGCTGAAGTTAAGATGAGAGAAGCGATCTGTCAATGGTGAGAGAGCTTGCTCCAAGGAGGTGTCAGTGCATAGAGAGTTTACTCCAAACACTTCCAAACTGCATACAGCTCAAAAGTGTCTTCCAAGTCCTGAAGGCTCAAGCTTCTGACATTGGAAAGTGACCAGCTGTGAAATGATAGCTTTCAGACCACTTTTGCAGCTGTCCCCTATTTACAACAATGGGGAGACATAGAGAACCCGACCTACTTACCTGACGTGATCTCCCAACGACGTGAACCCCATTAAAAATGTGGTAAAATGGAAAAAGGCTGGCAAAGTAGTAGTAAACAAGCACTTAACAAGCAGTTAAGTATCTTAAATGCCTCCCCCGCCGCTTGGTGTCGGGTCTGCGATTTCAGAACAGACCCTTTGGAAACTTACATGGAGACAGGTTCACAGCGGGTTCCTAACCCGCTGTCAATCATTTAGATTTTGACAGTGGACCCGCCTCCAAACCCGCACTCTGAGTGCTGGCAAATTTCAGCCATTTGTATCTGTCTTCACAGAAGAAGACACAAAAGACTTCCCTGAAATAGTGGAGAACCAAGGGTCTGGCGAGAATGAGGAACTGAAAGAAATTCGTATTAGTAAAAAAAAAGTACTGGAGAAATGAATGGGACTGAAAGTCGATAAATCCCCTGGACCTGATACCTGCATCCTAGGGTTTTGAAAGAGGTGGCAAAAGAGATAGTGGATGAATTGGTTGTCATTTTCCAAAATTCTATGGATTCTAGAATGGTTCCCACAGATTGGAAGGTAGCAAATGTAACCCCACTCTCTAAGAAAGGAGGGAGAGAGAAAACGGGGAACGACAGACCAGTTATCCTGACATCAGTAGTCGGGAAAATTCTAGAATCTATTATTAAGGACGTGGTAACAGGGCACTTAGAAAATAATAATAGGATTGGGCAGAGTCAACACGGATTTATGAAAGGGAAATCGTGTTTGACGAATCTGTTAGAGGTTTTTGAGGTTGTAACTAGCAGAATAGATTAAGGGGAACCAGTGGATGTGGTGTATTTGGATTTTCAGAAAGCATTCGCTAAGGTGCCACACAAGAGGTTATTAAACAAAATATGGCAAATGGAATATAATGTGGAGAAATGTGTAATTATCCACTTTGGTAGGAAAAATAGAAAAGCAGAGTATTTTTTAAATGGTGAGAGATTGGGAAATGTTGGTGTTCAGAGGGACCTGGGTGTCCCTGTACATGAATCACTGAAAGTTTACATGCAGGTACAGCAAGCAATAGGAAAGCAATTGGTATGCTGGCCTTTATTAGAAGAGGATTTGAGAATAAGAGTAAAGATGTCTTACTGCAAATATATAGGGCCCTGGTGAGACCTTACCTGGAGTATTGTGTACAGTTTTGGTCTCCTTACCTAAGGAAGGATATACTTGCCATAGAGGGAGTGCAACAAAGGTTCACCAGACTGATTCCTGGGATGGGGGGATTGTCCTATGAGGAGAGATTGAGTAGTCTAGGCCTATATTCTCTAGAGTTTAGAAGAATGAGAGGTGATCTCATTGAAACATGCAAAATTCTTACAGGGATTGACAGGGTAGATGCAGGGAGAATGTTTCCCTGGCTGGGGAGTCTAGAACCAGGGGTCACAGTCTCAGAATAAGGGCTCGGCCATTTAGGACTGAGATGAGGAGAAATTTCTTCACTGAGGGTGGTGAATCTTTGGAATTCTCTACCCCAGTGGTGGCTCAGTCGTTGAGTATATTCAAGACAGAGATCGATAGATTTTTGGAAATTAAGGAAATCAAGGGATATGGGGATAGTGCAGGATAGTGGAGTTGAGGTAGAAGATCAGCCATGATCTTATTGAATGGCGGAGCAGGTTCGAGGGGCCAAATGGCCTAAACCTGCTCCTATTTCTTATGTTCTAAAAGTAGAGAAGTTATGCTAAGCTTGTGTCGACCTTGGCTTGACCAGACTTGGAGTGCTGCGTACAATTCTGATTGTCATTTTATAAAAAGGATCACCCACTGGAGAGGGTGCAGAGAAGATTTACAAGGATGCTACCAGAAATGTGAGGGTATACATATCAGGAAAGGATGAACAGGCTGGGTCTCTTTACTCTTGAAAAGAGAAGGCTGAGCGGTGACTTAATAGAGGTCTTTAAAATTATGAAAGGTGTTGATAGAGTAGATACAGAGATTGTGTTTCCACTTGTGCATAATTAGAGGCCATCAATATAAGATAGACACCAAGGAATCCAATAGGGAATTCAGAAGAAACTTCTTTACCCAGAGAGTGGTGAGAATGTGGAACTCGCTACCACAGGGAGTGGTTGAAGCGAATAGTATAGATGCATTTAAGGGGAGGCTAGACAAGCATATGAGGGAGAAGGGAATAAAGGGTTATGCTGATAGAGTTAGATGAGGAAAGACGGGAGGAGGCTCGAGTGGAGCATTAACGCGGCATGGACTGGTTGGGCCGAATGGCCTGTTTCTGTGCTGTATATCTGATGTAATCTTTTGTAAAGAGAGGTTGAGGAGAATAGATTCAAAGAGACGAAGGCGTAAACAGGAGCAGAAAGGGACAAAGACATAAAGGCAATGAGAAAGTGTAGGAGACACAGACAGAAGAGACAGCAATGAGACACACTCAAAGAAAGTGAGAAAGGGCAAAAATAAAAAGCAACACACTCAAATATCGCGTCCTCTCCTCCCCTCATCCTCCCACATGACCCCCGTTAACACACGGTCTTTAGCGCTGCCTCACAGTCTATTCAAACAAAGCCTTGGAAGTTTCCGAGTGTTTTCCTGTGTTTAGGCAGTGAGTGATAAATAGCCATTTCTAATCCCATCGTGTTAGTCATCTACAGCAGAGACCTTTGTGAGAGGAAATAGGAAATGCGAGGATTGTTAACGATATTGTGATGACCTTATTGAAACAGATCAACTAGTTAGACGGATAAAGACAGAGGATCGGCATCACAAACTCGACGAAGAAGCTGCAGTATACGCGAATCGTTAACAGTTAAATTCCACAATCGTACTGGGAGTGATCTAAGGATAAACACATCACTTTCCCAGTGCTGGTCATTAATTTGATCATTTCACATTCTCCTTCCATTATCTGTAACCTTGCAGTAACTGCAGCCAAGGCTCAGTGTGGGAGACGGTTGTCTAAGTTTTTTTTTAATAATTGCTAATTAAAAATGGAATCCAAGGGCTGTTCGAGTCTCATAGTCGATGCTCCCTGCAGGGTGTGTTTCTTCAAAAAAATCTGGTACTCGGGGTCCACACGCCCTCTGGATCACAAATAGCAAATTGGAGTGAGAATAGCATCAGAACCGCAAGAACAAAGCGACGGGATGGATTTAACGTCACAACACCATTCGAATAAAACAGTGCATATTCTAACAGAACCGGGAGACTGGTGTACAATTCCATCTCTCCCCGGAGTCGTTTTCTTGTGGCCAATACAAAAGCCGGCTCCCATAGGTGATCCCACACTTCCTCTGAACTGGTGAGAATTTGTGTGCAAAGTAATGTGGGATAATGTGCCCTGGACAAACAATAGAGTCATTTGTTAGCTCTGCACGTGGCACTTTATATGACGATTAATATCAGTCACTTCAGACACTTTCTAACAGACTAAAATACGAAAAAGGTTTATTCACACATAAAACCAGGAGAAAACAGCGACAGCGAGTTATTGAAGTTATTCCAAATGCCTTGGCTCAGTGGTAGCACTCTCGCCTCTGAGTCAGAAGGTCCTGGGTTCACTGCAGAGACTTGAGCCCATAATCTAGGCTGACACTCCAGTGCAGTGCTGAGGGAGCGCTGCACTATCGGAGGTGCTGTCTTTCGGATTAGATGTTCAACCGAGGCCCCGTCTGCTCTCTCAGCTGGACGTTAAAGATCCAGTGGCAAAAGTTTGAAGAGGAGCAGGGGGAGTTCTCCCCGTGTCCTGATCAATATTAACCCGCAACTAATACCACGAAAAATAGATGAGCTGGTCATGTATCTCATTGCTGTTTGTGGGACCTTGCTGTGAGCGAATTTGGCAGCAACTCCCCAACATTACATCAATAATTACACTTCAGAACTACTTCAGTGACTATGCAAATTCTTTCCTTAATACAGCAGCTTTGAACCAGTTCACGAAAGGGTTAAACAGTGGAAACCAGTCTCGTTAGTTACTTTGATTGGCTTTCTTTGCCGTACTTTTAATTACAAAAAAGATGGAGAAGGCTTTCTCGGAAGTGAATTACTTACCTTGTCAGTCTTTCTCAGAATTGCACAGGCATCTTACCCATAGAGCTAGAAATATCTTTCCTCTGCGCCTGTTTACTGGGTCAAACGTTGCATCGGTTTGTTAGTTATCAACAGTGTTTTATGTACTTCATGCAGAGCCAAATGGGTAGCAGCCATTCAGTAAACAGTTGCAGAACAATGTTGAGGCTAGTATCTTTATTTAAAAGTATATTTTCAAGCCAAGAAATGCATAAACTACGGACAAAACACGCAATTTTCTGTTCCGGCACCTTCTTCGCCCCTTATACAATCCGAAGAGGATCTGAGGAATTCGAATCACGCCATCGGGTGCAACTTCCGGGTTGCGCATTCGATTAGTTCAGTTTTTAATCAGTTGACACCCGGCCTCTTTGCCGTTTAAATCGATCTCAGGACACCTTTATTTCAGTCGAAATCAACAAGGCCACAAAGTGCTGTTATGGAGAGCCCGAGTTAACTGGCGAGGATATACCAGATGTCGATTCAGTTACCAAGGGTAAAATCACTCGGTTCATGGAAGCTGAAAAGTGAGCACATGGGGCAGTGGTTTTATTACATAGATTTATCTTTAAATGTATTTTAAATACATTAAAGAAAAGCAGAGCAGAAACCAAAAGGACAGATTCTGTCCAGTCTCAGCCCCGCTACTGCACAACGCTAATAATGTTGTTCTCATCAAATGAAAATCAGGAAAGATGTGTAACAGGCGGCTGATCCGCTAGCGCCAGTTTTACACTATCATCCAAAGTCAATATTACGCCCATGATCTCCCATACAAGCAGCAAGATATGGAAGGGCTTTCGCATCCAGCGAGACCTGGAGCTTAGACTTAGAGAAATGGAAGCCTACCACAGGCAGGGGCAGACGGCAATGATGAAGTGGTTCCTCATCCAGGTCAAAGAGAACTGAAGATCATACTATTAGGCCCAAGAGGGGGAAATACTGTGAACAGGGAGAAAGCTCTGACCAAGTTCCCCACATACACCCTAAAATCCAACAAACCGAATAATTACAGCAACTAAGGAAAGGGATAGTGAACTTCACTGGCCCTACTGAATTTAGACAATCTGCCAACTCCTATATCTCCCTTGGCATCTCAGGCCACCCAAGCAGTACCCAGCTACTGCCTTCCTCTCATTCCAGCCTTTGAAAAATTAGGATGTCTACCGACCGGTCAGGTTTCAGTGCTCGCATTAGTTGTGCTTGAAGCTTGTGTGCTTTTCATATAAATTTTGATATAAATCTGGGATGAGGGTCTTTAGTTATGTAGAGAGACTAGAGAAGCTGGGATTGTTCTCCTTAGAGCAGAGAAAGTTAAGGGTAGATTTAATGGAGGCGGTAAAATTTCTGAGGGGTTTTCATAGAGTAGATGGGGAGAAACTGTTTCCACTGGCAGGAGGGTCAGTAACCAGAGAACACAGATTTATGATAATTGCCAAAAAAGGCAGTGGGGAGATGAAGAGAATTTTATTTTGAAGCAGCGAGTTGGTATGATCTGGAATTCACTGCCTGAAAGGGGGCGGGGGGTGGAAGCAGAGTCGATAGTAACTTTCAAAAGGAAATTGGAAATATACTTGAAAAGGATACATAGGTATGGCTATGGGGAAAAAGTAGGGGAGTGGGGCTAATTAGATTGCTCTTTCAAAGAGCTGGCACAGGCAGAATTAAAATGGAGGTGTTGCTGGACCGGGAGCAGGTCTCAGTGAAAATACATTTTTTTTTTAATTGCTCAAAATTTGCAGTTAAAAGACCAGAAAAATTATGGTTTCCTGCTGCGCCTTCACAATGTTGAGAGACTCTCCGAACTAGTGCAATTGGAAGATACTCGAGCCCGGAATTTGCGGTGGGTAATAACAGCAAACTAACAGCGTTTGCTGTTATTACCCCTTTGAAACTGACCACAACTTCAGGATGTAGTGCCTTTGCATCCTAATGCGGAAATCCTGAAGTTGCGGTCAGTCATTCACTGCTCTGACACTGGCTGCGCTGTGGCCCCTCCCCCCCACCATCACCCCAACCCCCCCCCCCCCACAACCCCCCCACATCCCCCCCAACTGGTAATCAGGGAAATCAGTAAAACTGACGAAAACTTGGGCTTTTCTGCGGTAATATCGCTGTTAAATACCCCATTAAAAGTTAGACCTTGTTGGATCAGGTGTAACTGGGGTTTTAACAGCGTATTTACTGCTAAACAAATGTTATGGCCTTGAAAAACTCATTTTAATTTTGTGGAGTGTCAAATTTCTCCATAATGATGAAAATTACAATTTTTAAGAAACTTTAAAAAAATTATATTTTTTATAAGTTTATCCATATTTATTTCAAGTTTACCTTTTACCCATGTGAAAGCCCCAATCTTTGGTTTGCTCTCTAACATTTTTAAAAAGTCTGAACAAAAGCAATTTCTACACAACAGAAAACGCTGGAAAAACTCAGCAGGCCAGGCAGCATCCGTGGAAAGAGAAAGAGAGTTAACGTTTCAGGTCGATGACCTTTCATCAGAACTGGGAAGAGCCGGAAATCAAATAGATTTAAGGCCAGGGTAAAGCTGGGAACAAGGTTGAAGAGCCAAACGGAAATCCCGTCGAAGAGAAGAGCAGAACTTCTTCAACTACTTCCTGGTTCCCTGTCTGTGAGAATCCTGGATTGTGATTGGTTGCATGGCGAGTTAGTTGACGTCACAGCAGCTCGCACTAGGAACTCCTCACTAATCTACACTGATCTGATTTAAGCGCCGAGAAAGGCAAACTTTTAGCCACAGAGATCACAAGATCTTTGTGGGCAGCTTTCCTTGGGGGCCAGCGGCGAACACCTTTGCTTCGCCGCTCACCGCAAATTCTGGGCCTTGTATTTGAGAGTCAGGGGCGTGGCCAGTTCTGTGGGCGGAGATTCGTTCAGATGAGAGGTTTGATGGACGGATGTAAAAGATCGAGGCTTGGGTGTCTTGTAGTTACATGCGCAATTCACACACCCAAAGTTCCACAATCTTTAAGCCACGTAATTGGTTTGCACCCAGATTACAGGTGTATCTGGGCATAACTATGGAGGAAACTCCATACCGTGTATTTTAGAGAGGTTCCTTGTACAAGGAAGCCTTTAGGACCCAGTGTGAACCTTTCTGGCGGGAGGAATCTTCGTTTTCCAGGCCAGAGTAGTTCAATCCTCCCCTGGTGTGCTGAATTCCAGCCCATTGCAGAATTTCTTTGATTTCTTTCTTTTCTGCTGACTTGCTGCAAACGTTTTAATAAACAAGAGGAGAATTCCAAGGATTCAGAGAGTGGAAAGTAAAGCTTAACAGGGGCCTGGCAGGAAACATGGGTTACTGGACAGAGAGTAAAGGCTAGCAGAGAATCTGGTTTTAAAAAAGAACCAACGAGACAGAGGCACAAAAAAACAATCTCCTTCGTACCAGCCTACAGCCACACAAATACTGTTACATCAGGCTGGAGAACTAGCAACAGAAATAGTTATTGCCTCAGTAGTTCACCATTTCTTGATCTACAGGACATTTAAGGTACCTGCTTTCCAAGTTACCCGCTATTTGAGGTATCTACTCTTGAAGGCATACACTTAAACAACAGGAGTTCATGCTCGATGGCATCTGTGCTCTAAGTAGCATGTATTCCAAAACTTCAGCTAAGTAGCAGGTCCCACTAATAGTTTTCATGGGGATTTACAATGAATTGCTGTATTTTTCAATTATTAGTTTCCCCTCTGCTTTACTCCCTTTGCCCCATTTCTGCTGAAGGCCCCTGCTCATTCAGCACTATTCCAGATGTGGTTGTGGTTCTCTGGTATGCTCTCAAGAAGTCATTGGACAGTGAGTATAAGCAGACTATTCAAACATGGGGGGCACCACAATCAAGCTTGACTTCATCCTCACTCAACACGTACAGGTACCCTTTCTAACAGGGATCACTGAAAAATAATAGCAGGGAACCTGGATAATTTCCTATTGGCATAGATTGGGGATACTGAGGTCATGTGGTGACTCCCACCTTCCCATCCCCCTCAGCACTGGGTTCAAACCTGGGACCTTCCTGATCTGTATGACTCAATAGCCTCTGAGCCATCAGGTAGCTACAGGCTCTTGTATTCTGTATCTGGGTGAAATATTAATAGTTGTCCCAGTAAAACAGACCAGATATTTCCATGAATTACATTCGATTATATCCCTGAGCTGCTGGACTACCATGAAAACAATTAAGTTTAACTTGTGTATTTTGTTTAATCCTTATGCACTTTAATAAATACCTAAGGTCCTTACCACAAACTATATAAAGTCCATTGTAGTCAGTCTAGATGAGGCTTAACAGAGCATCTGGAATGACACTAGATCTGATGGGCAGTTATACTCTTTCTGTACATCCTTAAGTCTGACCATTCCAATGCAGTCATCCTGAATTGAGCCTGCAATAATTTGGTGCCTAATATAATGTAAAACTACTGCTGGTTCAGCTCCCCCACCCTTTACTTTTTCTCCCAGAAAACCAAAGTAATTCTATAAAATGATCCCTCTTGCAGAAGCCATTATCCACATGTGCCATTATTGAGGTCCCCTATTGTCGAGCTGCATTCTGTCTTTCCAATACCCTGTACAACGTCACTTACAGATGCCACTACTTCATTTGCTTAACTTACCTTCTCACTCACTTCAGAAATCAGTCTCTGCACTTTACTTACCTCAACTACAGAAGAACTTAATACCTTAAACCGGTTACAGGTCTTCACTGCACATTGAGGATACTCTTCTTAATGCATAATATTCCATTATTGGGACATTAAGGTGCTCTTGGTCCCATTGCAGATCTTCTAAACTTTCCACCTCTTCAACCATTTTCATTTATATAACGTCTTTAATGTAGTAAAGATCCCAAGGCACTTTACAGAACAGAATGGATACTGAGCAGTAGGAGAACAACTGGGGAAGACTCGTGAAGGCATGGTCAAAGAAATGGATTTTGAGGAACCAACAAGTTTCAAAAGAATAAATAAGAAGATAACAACCAGCAATTTACATTTACATAGTATCCTCAATGGAGAAAACATCCATGGTAGTATACAGATCATGGAGAGAAAACAGATGGGGTGAGTTAGGAAAGGTGACGAAAAGCTTGGTTGAAAAGATGAGTTTTCACAAGGCATTTAAAGGCGGAGAAGCAGAGGGGTTTAGGGAGAGCATTCCAGAGAGTAGGGTCGAAGCAGCTGAAGGGTCTGCCACTAATGGTAGGGTAAAGGGAGGGTGGGACGCACAAAAGGCTAGAGTCAGCAGGCTGAAGAATGCAAGAGGAGACACAAAGCTGGAGGAGGTTGCAGAAATTGAGGGAGGGGAGGCAAAGCCATAGAGGGGTTTGAAGACGAGGACAAGGATTTTAAATTTAGTGCGTGGAGAGTCAATGTAGTTCAGGAAGGATGGAGGTGATGGTTGAGAGAGTTACTGTGGGACAGGATCTGGGTGGCTGAGTTTTGGATAACCTAGAATTTATGGAGAGTTGAAGATGGGAGGCTAATGGAGAAATTGAGCCAGAATTGATAAAAGTGTGGATAAGGGTTTCAGCAGTGGTGGAGCTGTGGTAGGGGGAGAGATGGAAGTAGGCGATCTTAGTGATGGAATGACAAAGTTTATTGATTTGTTGAGATCAAGCTCGTGTTTTAAAAGCTTTAAAATTTAGGGGTGAGGAAAGACTGAAGCAGCTAAGGAGCTCCACAACTTTGAGATCCTGAAAAAGAATGAGTTTGAGAAAGAAACCAATCAATGAGTTTAGATTTCAACACAGTAAGCAAATAGGAAAGAAAAAGGACCAGAGCTAGATGAATTCCATCGGGGGCTTTGAACCACAAAGGATTTTCCAGCTGATAATATCTTTTGCTGGGATCTGTGGCTTCAGAGCTCCAAATGTGAAGTCACAGGCCCCGTTGCTTCCAACACAGGCACTGGGGGACATATCACAGAACAGTCAAGTGGATATGGAGACTGAAATTAGGGCAGAGCATTTACTTTAGAACTGGGTAAGAAATTTCAGAGGAGCACCAACGGTGGTAGTTTCAATAAAATAGTTGTGATAGGAGGAAATAGGATCAAATGACAAGCTTGTATCCTGTACATGTCAGTATTGTATCGAAATTCATTCTTTTTTTAATTCGTTTATGGGATGTGGATGTCGCTGGCAAGGCCAGCATTTATTGCCCATACCTAATTGCCCTTGAGAAGGTGGTGGTGAGCCACCTTCTTGAACTGCTGCAGTCTGTATGGTGAAGGTACTCCCACAGTGCTGTTAGGGAGGGAGTTCCAGCGACGATGAAGGATCGGCGATATACTTCAAATTCAGGATGGTGTGTGACTTGGAGGGGATCTTGGAGGTGGTGGCGTTCCCATGCGCCTGCTGCCCTTGTCCTTCTAGGTGGAAGAGGTCGCAGGTTTGGGAGGTGCTACCGAAGAAACCTCGGCGAGTTGCTGCAGTGCATCTTGTAGATGGTACACACTGCAGCCACGGTACATCGGTGGTGGAGGGAGTGAATGTTTAAGGTGGTGGATGGGGTGCCAATCAAGCAGGCTGCTTTGTCCTGGATGGTGTCGAGCTTCTTGAGTGTTGTTGGAGCTGCACTCATCCAGGCAAGTGGGAAGTATTCCATCACACTCCTTACTTGTGCCTTGTAGATGATGGAAAGGCTTTGGGAAGTCAATGATGAGACACTTGCCGCAGAATATCTAGCCTCTGACCTGCTCTTGTTGCCACAGTATTTATGTGGCTGGTCCAGTTAAGTTTCTGGTCAATGGTGACCCCCAGGATGTTGATGGTGATACCGTTGAATGTCAAGGGGAGGTGGTTAGCCTCTCTCTTGTTGGAGATAGTCATTGCCTGGCACTTGTGTGGCGCGAATGTTACTTGCCACTTATCAGCCCAAGCCTGAATGTTGTCCAGGTCTTGCTGCATGCAAGCACAGACTGCTTCATTATCTGAGGAGTTGCGAATGGAACTGAACACACTGCAATTATCAGCGAATATCCCCACTTCTGACCTTATGATGGAGGGAAGGTCATTGATGAAGCAGCTGAAGATGGTTGGGCCTAGGACACTGCCCTGTGGAAATCCTGCAGCTGATGTCCTGGGGCTGAGATGAATGGCCTCCAACGACCACAACCATCTTCCTTTGTGCTAGGTATGACTCCAGCCAGTGGAGAGTTTTCCCCCCGATTCCCATTGACTTCAATTTTACTAGGGCTGTGCCATCATTGAGGATGGGGATGTTCATGCAGCCTCCTCCTCCCCTTAGTTGTTTAATTGTCCACCACCATTCACGACTGGATGTGGCAAGACTGCAGAGCTTTGATCTGATCCGTTGGTTGTGGGATCGCTTAGCTCTGTCTATAACATACTGCTTTCGCTGCTTAGCATGCATGCAGGCCTGTGTTGCAGCTTCCCCAGGTTGGCACCTCATTTTTAGGTACACCTGGTGCTGCTCCTGGCATGCTCTTCTACACTCCTCACTGAACCAGGGTTGGTCCGCTGGCTTGATGGTAATGGTAGTGAGGAATATGCCTGGCCATGAGGTTATAGATTGTGATGGGATACAATTCTGCTGCTGCTGATTGCCCACAGCACCACATGCCCAGTTTGGAGATGCTAGATCTGTTGTGAATCTATCCCAATTAGCACGGTGGTAGTGCCACACAACACGATGGATGGTGTCCTCAGTGTGAAGACGGGACGTCGTCTCCACAAGGACTGTGTGGTGGTCACTCCTACCAATACTGTCATGGACAGATGCATCTATGACAGGTAGATTGGTGAGGACGAGGTCAAGTAGGTTTTTCCCTCCTGTTGGTTCTTTCACCATCTGCCGCAGGCCCAGTCTGGCAGTTATGTCCTTCAGGACTCGGCCAGCTCTGTCAGTAGTTGTCCTACCGAGCCACTCTTGGTGATGGACATTGAAGTTCCCCACCCAGAGTACATTCGGTGCCCTTGCTACCCTCAGTGCTTCTTCCAAGTGGTGTTCAACATGGAGGAGTACTGATTCATCAGCTGAGGGAGGTCAGTAGGTGGTAATCAGCAGGAGGTTTTCTTGCCCATGTTTGACCTGCTGCCATGAGACTTCACAGGCTCCGGAGTCAATGTTGAGGGCTCACAGGGCCACTGCCTCCTGACTGTATACCACTTTGCCGCCACCTCTGATGGGTCTGTCCTGCCACTGGGGCAGGACATACCTAGGGTGGTGATGGAGGAATCTGGGACATTGGCTGAAAGGTATAATTCTGTGAGTATGACTATGCCAGGTTGTTGCTTGAATAGTCTGTGGTACAGCTCTCCCAATTTTGGCACAAGTCCCCAGATGTTAGTGAGGGTCGACTGGGCTGGGTGTGCCTTTGATGTGTCGAAAGCCAGTGCCTCGATGCTGTGTGGTCTGTCCTGTTTTATTCTTATTACTGTTTTTCATAGCGGTTTGATACAACTGAGTGGTTTGCTAGTCAACCACCTTGCCGTGTGTCTGGAATAGGCCAGACCGGGTAAGGATGGTAGATTGGCAGATTTCCTTCTCTAAAGGACATTAGTGAACCAGATAGGTTTTTACGATAATCTGAACGCTTCATGGTGACCCTTAATACTAGCTTTTCATTCCAGATTTATTTAAAATACCAGCTATCGTGGTCGGATTTGAACTCATGTCTCCGGATCATTAGTCCAGGCCTCTGCATTACTAGTCCAGTAACATAACCACTCTGCTACCATTCCCATGAGTCTTAACAGGCTGTTTAGCACTGGGGGCATCACAGCTAAGCTTGATCCTGTCCTTGCTCAACATCCCAGTCATGCATTAGCTGCAGTCACTGGATCACAGGCAGGAAAACTGACTCCTTAGGAGAGGGGTGCTGAGGCCAATTGTAGTGTCTCTAATACCACCCGAGCTCAGTTCAGCTAACTCAACACATGTCAGAAATCCATCCAATAATGTTCTAACATTGTTTATCTCCAATACAAGGTAAGTATGACAAAACCATTTCTATATTAGCACAAGAAAATATCAAGGAGGTCTGTAATTTGATACGGATTCAAATTACACCAAGAAGTCAGGCGAAGATCTCCATTCAGAGTTGTCTGTGGAAAGAGTTAAGTTTCTTCTGTTGAACATTAGGGACCTTTTTGGGCTGCAAATCAACAGAGACTGTAAATGATCTGTCCAAATGCAATTCAAACATCTTTTCTCAACATTCATTTAACACTGAACGTGAATTGTAAAGCATAGAATGCCATTGACTTACCATACAGCCAGTTATCAGGAAGTCAGGAAACAGCTGCACAACTTGATGTAGTTTGAAGTCATTAAATGTCCTCCCACCTCTTTGAAGTTCTGTAAGAAAATGTTGGCACATTTAAATTGCACCAAACATCAGGGAAGGCTGCTTCCCTTCTGAATAAATAGGTGAAGAATTGGATGCTTTGGGAAAAAAACTAAATATTTAATTACTTAAGATTTAAAACCTGGATATTGCTAATAAGAATGCAGAGATAGGTTTTAAACCGTAATTATAGCATAATCTCATTGTTACAGTAAAGACATTTTCACAATGTTTTCTGTGATCTCAGTTAGACAATGTTCCATAAACAGACGGAGTTTCTTATAAGCAGAAACCAGTGTCTTCTTCTAGAGTGTGTATGCGTTAGTGCAGCCCAGGTTTAAGGATTATCTGACTCATGGTAAATGGCTTACTGAGGAACACTTGGGATGCACACTATGTTCTCGTGTCACCACAGTAGGTGCAGAAATAATACGCTACTGGATCAGTGCCGATAGGCCCAAATACTTGGTCGGATTTATAGATAAAATATATCGAAGCCCAAAGACACAGTAACATTCCAAAACTTGTACAATAGAAGTGAAATCAGATCACAAGGAATTAATACTCTTCCCAATAAGTTGTTAGAAATCCAGTCTCTGATGGTAAATTACCTGAAATCACTCACCACCGATCCCCTATTAGTAGCAAGAAAATGGTGAACTGCAGACCACAAGAGGGCCCCTGGATTATAAGGGTGTCCTTGCTTTGGTGTAGAAGTACAACTGATTAAGATGATCAGCATTGATTGAATTAGCAATAATGGTATTTTACCTCATGACAATGATACCAGTCCAAAATCACACTTTATTTTGGATTTTCTAAAGGCTTAACAAACAGGAATCAGATGCATCATCGACTGTCAAGCTGCATACTTCAACATTGAAGTAAGCCCCAAAAGTGCGGACCAAGTGATATACAAGGTCGACGCTACTGGCTTGTTGAAAGAAATCACAACGGTTTATTCAGGCCTGGGGAGAACTTCTTACATCGCTGCGTAAGTCCAACTCCACCGAGCTAATCAAAGCACACACATTTATACAACATTTCTGCCTTACCCTTACGGAGATCCAATTAATTTTAAAAGTTACACATTTACTCATTATCCGAGGGTGGTGGTTTATACAAAGATAACACATAATTTACACACAATGTTGTGCTAGCCCATGATGTGGTTTCCAGAACTGTGCTAGCCGTTTTCTGTTATCTCGTGATAGGCTTGCTTCTGTTAATCTCGTTATAGGCCTGCTTTTCTGCAAATGACTCATGCCCGTCTTGCCCTTGTTATTTCCAATTTTTTAATATCTTACTTCAAACATATTTAGACCTGTTCCTCAGCCATAAATGGTGTCAAAACGTTTGTGTTATTAGTGCTCCTGTAGACTGAGTGCTTGTCTTCCAATCTGTAACTTAGTGAAGGATTTTGACCCATGGTATTCACAAAAAAAAGTCAAATTCACGATGCGTCATACTCATGCTGATGATGTAGGCTTCGCAAAACCCCCAGAAACTCGAACAGAGCCCTAAAGGGAGTGATTTTTGGACTTTTCATACAAACTTGGGATGATGGGGCCTAAGTGAAGTGATTTGATGTAAAAACCTAAAGATCAGGGAAGAAAAAACCCTGAGGAAACGGACTTTTTAAAAAATCTTACTGTTGGGAGAGACACCTTTCACAGACACAAGCTGCGAGGGGCGTGGCCGGGCAGTGAACAGATCAAGCTGTCTGGGAATTGTTTACACTACAAATCCTACCCAGGTGCAAGAGACAAAGCAAAAACTCACAAACACATTCAAATATGAATCCCCAGGGGCAAACAAGATGCTGGAAATCTAAAAACGATTCAATGACAATGAAACTTCGATCACACAGTTTCATAGCCATTATCCCATCAAAAAAAAACAATCAACCAGGTATCCACAGAAAAGATTTAAAAGCCCGCCAACAGACCTAGGACAATAGGGTGGAGATTTGGCGCGTAGATAAGGCTGTGTTTAACTCGGAAAACGATCAAGACATGTTTAACACTGAGCAAAAACCATCGGATCTGGCAAGCCCGCCAAAAACTAGACAATTGGACTAAGCAAGGTTCATTTGCAACCAAAAGGAATCCATTTTAGTAAGAGTTTTTTGGGCGCGAAAAAGAAACAGTATAATTTGAAAGCCTGTGCCATAATCTCTCTCTCTTTTGGACTGGCTGACGACGCGGACACAGCTCTCTCTCCCTGCTCCAGCAAAACCTACCACAAGCCACGAGGAAGAAGGCCAGAAGACCAGCACGCAAGAAGAAACCAGAGCGACTGCCTCAGTGACCATCGGACAGCTCGCAGCAACAAGAGCCTTACGGAGTCTTTTTAAACAAAAGACTCTAATATCCTGTCAAGGATTCGTTGGTGAGCATTATCCCTGATCTCCTGAAACCAAAAACCTAGCCAGATAGTGGGATCTTTGGGAGGGATAAGGTTTTGTTTGATATATTGTCATTTCCCTCGCTTGTACCGTGTGCTCCCCAAATCTGTGTTTAAGTAATAAGTGTGTTTCAAGTTTGTTACCTTTTTCTTTTAATAAAATAAAATTCTTTCATCAGAACCTGTTTACTGCAATTTTGTTCACAACCCCTAAATAAGTCCAAAGTCTAGGAACCGGAGGGGTGTGGGAGCGATTAAGATACCCCTTACAATGAGTATAAATTCTAAAATGGAAAATACTGGCACTAAAACAATACAACAGTGACTAAAATATCTTTCTTCTGTGGTAATAGAAAATCAACATATTCAGAGATGTCTGTAAGGAAGCAATCCATGGGAAACAGTGACCATAATAGTTTTTCTTGGGAATCTTCATATGCAGCAGCATCAACTGATTATGTAAATTCGATGCATGTACAACACGATTTAAAAAAAAAGTTTGGCATCAATTTCATAGAAACATACAGCACAGCACATGAACCATTCGGCCCATCAAGTAAAAAGATCTCTCCTCATTTCCCCCCTGGCTTTTTTTGCTAATTATTTAAAATCAGTGTCCTCTGGTTACCGACCCTCCCGTCAGTGGTAACAGTTTCTCCCACCTCCTCCATCAAAATCCCTCATAAATGTACCTTTGTTGTGTGTGTATGTGGCGATAAGACTTTAGGCATGGGGTAGGTTTACCTCCATAATACTTTGTAATTGCATCCTGCCTCTTACCTAGGTATCTGGTCACAGTAAAGCCTTTGTTCATCAACCAGACATAAACAAAATATGAGGTTGATGGTGCAGATACACTCGTCATAGTGATGGTAGGTGTAACCCATAATGTGGCATGTGGACTGATGCAAGATCCAGGGTGCCCTCAAATCAGTCTTACTTGGATCTTGGTTAGGGAGAGAGTTGGGGGAAAAAGGAAAACAAGTGGTGATTGTAAAATACATATATTCCTGGAAGCTGCCTCTGTCTGTCAACCAATAGGCTTTAAATTAATTCCGGTGTACTTTAATGGGAAGCCAGGTTTAGGAGACCGTTCTGTCATAAAGTTGAGCAGTTCGGCATCAAGAAAAGTCTTGCACCTTCACCTTGGAACTGGAGATAACAATTCGAATTTCTGAGTGTAATTACCCCATTGTATCTTCAATGCTAATGGAGCAGATTGATCTCATCTCAAAGACTTCACTTCAGTATGTGGTGGCATGGCTTTAGTTTCTAAAAGGTGCTGCAGGCCGATTCCTTCCCGACAGGACTCAGGAAATTAGTGGTCTAGAAAAACAGCCCCATTGCAGTTTATGGAAATACCATTGTCATACTGATAAATGTCATTATTAGATGGCAGAAAACTAGAAAACTTGCCTGAGCAAATAAAAATAAAATGGTTCCACTGGCTAAGAACAGAGCTGTTGCTTAAAAAGAAACATGTGAAAGGTCAAGACCCACAGTGCAGTGCACAGACCAGTTTGAAAAGAGGAGGACAGCGGATGAGGTGGCTGAGATTTTCTGCTTCTGTGCTCGGCAACCAGTGATTTTTCGCGCACTTACTTTAAATGGCCAGAAATAAGCAGGTCTGTGAGCACAGAAGCGGAAAGCCCGGGTGGATAAATCAAGTAGTGATCAGGCAACTCCAAAATTCTCTTTCAAAGAAAAAGCTTTCCCTCAATAAAAGGGCATGTTTCTCAGACAAGTCCTGTGGACGGTGGGGGGAGAAATAATTGAAGATGCCCTTTTTTTTTGGTGGAGCCTCTTGCTGTGGGAAGAAATTGTATTGTTTGCTGTCATAGGAACAGGAGTAGGCCTTTCAGACAGTCACCAGGTTCCTTAATGGTGCTTCAAAATTCTCGGTTGTATTCACTACTGATGATGCGAGAGGAATTACAGCTTTGTTCTAGTTCTTTAAACCAGAAAGTTTGAGAGCTTTTATCAAATTGACGCAAGGCTGCACTGGTGTATTCTGGGAACCAGTGTAGCCACAATGAGAAATAATCATCAGTTAAAGTGTTGGGATGGAACAGGAGAGAGGAGAAAATGATCAGCAAGCATACAAGAAACCACAGGTTGTTCCAAGCTGCCACATTTGTTTGCAATTTTCACTTTTACAACGAATATTGGTTTTGGCCAGTTAAAAAAAAATTAAAACAGGAAAAAAAATGCAGGAGTCTCAGTAGCAGCCCCAATAGGTGATTCTCCACGTCTATCAGGAATAGACAGAGAGCAGGCACTTCCACAAAAGGAGAAAATGTACAAAGCGACAATTCAAACACGTAAAATTGGTACTGATTTTATTTAAAATATATGGCAGTAAAATTTGGCAAATAGCACACCTACAATATTATATAATTTACAATCCAATACTTAAGATAAAAAAAGTCAGTAAAACACAACATGAGATCAGGACAGACAGACAATTTATACACTTTACACAATACAAGACTAAATACAAACAAAAGAACAAGCTGTGTCTTCTCAGAGAGTCAAAAATCACCAGGCATGCTCCTGAAGAACGAGAAACAGGAAATATTAGTTGAACCTCACACCAAGTTCAGGAAGTTAAAATACAGCGAAGATTTACGATGTGCCTGGTTGGGCAACAAGAATTCAGAATAACACACACTAGTTTGTTTAATCAAGAATCAAGCCTCCCACATATATCATTTTAGAGTTAATTGGGTTAAAAAAAATACGGTATGTTTCTTTAGAAAGAGGGCAATAAAATCAGCCTTAGACATAACTCTGTGACCTTCCATTCTGGACACCCGGGCATTAATCAAACCTTGCAATAGGAATGTTTCCCAAAAAAATTCATAAAAATGCTCATTGATAATCACATAGATTCAAGTGGTATAAACAGGGCTATAAAACCAGTGACAATCTTGCAGTATGTGCTTGGAATAAAGAGTAAACATTGTAACAAGACCCATGATAGACTGTAATAAAAATACCAAAACACCATCATAATGTGTCATTTTAGGGTCATATTGCTTACATGTACATAGCTGGCTACTTATTCAGCACTGTGAAAGCATCTGCATTATAAGCAGGTGCGTATACATTATACACCATTTTCTTTTGATCCCACCTTGCTTGCAGTAACATTTTACGATATTGACATAAGCCTTTAATGTTTGCCTTTCCATTTCCCCCCTGCACAGTTCCTGACTAATGTAGCTCACAATTGCATCTGGTTTATTCTGTCATCACAGTTTACTGGAGATGTTTAAAATTACAGTTGATTTCAGCTGCCATTCATTTGGTGCCCTCGTTATAAGGTGGGATGGTTGCTGGATTGAAGTCATTGGTTCTGCACCCCAGGGGTCTGCCCCAGTTTCAGGACCCACTGTTTCACAAGTCATTTCACTTCAAAAAAGGTATTTCTACTTTCCATGGGCACACTATGAACACCTCATTCATAAAAATCAGCAGATTCATAAAATGGAATTATACTTGCAATGTGTTTCTGAAGAGTCACTGCCCCGTTAAACCAGAAACTCTGGGTACTCCTGCTTCAGTAAGTGAAGCTGCACTCACCTTTATGACAGCAGAGAGATTAGTGCATCCAGAAATTTGCTACGATCCTCAGTTTTCAGTTCAATTACTGTAATAAAAAGACTACTGATTAATTGGAATGCTGTCACTAGGCATGCGCACAGGGCTGGCAACATCTTAAACTACCTTAACACTTGTACCAATGTGAGTGGCAACTGGTTTAGTTGGTCTGACTGAGTTAAACCAGTACCAAGTAGATGACTAGTGGGATGGGGGAAGGGGGAGGGAGATTCCCTGCTGGAATAAGTCTGTATGCACAACATGTAGTACAATCAATCTGTAATGGGACATACACCACATGAGATACTTCATGCAAGTTAGAGAGATGCAAGGGGATAAAGATGTAGCTCGCAGTACCAGTAGTGCATAGTTGTTGCTGTGAAATGTTTATTCAGCAAGCACTGTTCTTAAGTTTAGGATATCCCACTAGATAGTGATGTTATCTCGAAAATACACCATATCAGGCTTCACATCAGACGCTAGAGGATCAAAAACCCATCAGGATATATTCCTTATTTACCACACATCATCAGCTACCCAGAGTGTTCTTTATGTATCGAATCTGACCTTTCTAAAATTACTTCAACGATCTTTTTTTAAGTGAGCACACAATCTCCATCCTGTAATGCTCCTGTATGGAATGATTTCCCTCTACTGTATTATAAGGAAGTCCGAAAACAATTGTTTGAAGTGATGCACAATATTTTTGACACGTATTTCCCCCACACACACACACTTCAAAGGGATAACTCCTTGCAATCAATCACAATTACACAGGGAAATGAAGAAAACTTCTTCCTCAAACTGGCCTTCAGGGAGAATCACTGACAGCATTATTACTGAACTTGATCTCAGCAGCACAAGTGATCTAAAAAGTTACTTACTGGAAGTATCAAAGTGATCATGCAGAGTCCTCGAGCTGGTACTTTCTGCTGCCTTCTCAAACGCTTTGCCAAAGAAACTGGAAAAGAGTGATGATTATTTACTGAATTTTCAGCACCACCTTCTCAGCAATTTTACACCCTACTTCAGAATGTGAAACACAGCGCTCTACTTGGAGCTACAGAGTTGATCCAAACAGCAACATGACAGACTTGTAAATCAACTGGTTCTGGGTTACACAGCAGCTGCAGTCTGAACCGATCCCGAGGGCAGGTCGGGAGGGTGGGGTGCGGTCTGATGGTGGGGGAGCTTGGGGGGCTGGGAGGAAGCACTCCTACTCCTCCTGGCCCACAAAGATTGCTCCTCACCTCGCTGTAGCTGCCGGGAATCCAGAGGCCCAGCATCCCCGCCGCCTCTTTGGCCACAGTTAAACCGGCACCATCGGTTAAATCAGAGGATTCCAGCCTCATTACAATATTTAAAGTGCCAACCCACCTCCTGGGAGCGGGTTGGCTGCCCGCCCCACTGTCCCGCCTCTGTTAAACCTGGAAGTGGGCGGGTTGGAGTCGGGATTCACATTTTTAATACTTTAACCTCCCACCCAGCCCCAACTGACCCGTTTTTTGGGGGGTTAAAATTTCTCCCAATGATTCAGTTTCCAATTTGATCCTTTTCAAAACTGCATCCATGGGAAGTGCTGCTCCAATTGAGATCAGCAAACTCAGCACAGCCGAAGATCAAACGTGAGACCTTCTTGCTCTGTCTGGTTCAGTACCACATCAGTTGCTGCATTCAGCATTGAGGGAAGTACTGTATCTCCCATTTATACACCGTAAACATGGTGCATAGTTACTGACTCACTTCTTTTTGTCTGAGCTTTCAGTTTCTGGTGGGATTCCAATCACGATCACGGTCCCCTTCTCCAGGTCCATCGGCGCCGCCATGACCAGCGGGAGCACCTTACACCGTTTGTTCTTGGTCTGCAGGGAAGAGCAAATGCAATATGAAGACAGTGAGGGCAGTGCTTATTAAATATTCTACACCAACACCAAATACAGACATGGAATTCAAGCAGCTTCTACTGATCCATTTGAACAGACAAGGTTTTCTTTTGTTTTCCTCTCTGGATCAGAAATCAAGACTGCAATGTAACAACTATGTCAGATTCCCTTTTAACGTGGCACAATTGTATTAGAATAGTTCTGCGATGTACTATGGGCTCAGATATACTAGACAGTGTGTTACAGAAGCATACAGACCAGAAGGTTCCAAGGTTTGATACTTGTCTGTGCTGAGTTAGCTGACCTCAGCTTTGTGTTACAACACAAAAATACAATCACTGTTGTGCTAACAATTTCCTCACTATATTTAATTCACATCTGTGTCAATCATCTGTGGCGTTGCACATAGGGAGCCAATTCCAAGTGCAGTTTTTAGGTCAAACTGGTTTAGAGGATAATTGGAGGGAGGGAAGAGGCAGAGGGAGGAGGGAGAGGGAGGAGGGAGGAAGAGAGAGAGGGAGGAGGGGGAAGGGGAAGTGGGAGGAGGGGGAAGGGGAAGAGGGAGGAGAGGGAAGAGAGAGAGAGGGAGGAGGGGGAAGAGAGAGGGAGGAGAGGGAAGAGAGAGGGAGGAGGGGGAAGGGGAAGAGGGAGGAGAGGGAAGAGAGAGAGAGGGAGGAGGGGGAAGGGGAAGTGGGAGGAGGGGGAAGGGGAAGAGGGAGGAGAGGGAAGGGGAAGAGGGAGGAGGGGGAAGGGGAAGAGGGAGGAGGGGGAAGAGAGAGAGGGAGGAGGGGGAAGAGAGAGAGGGAGGAGAGGGAAGAGAGAGGGAGGAGGGGGGAAGGGGAAGAGGGAGGAGGGGGAAGAGAGAGAGGGAGGAGAGGGAAGAGAGAGGGAGGAGGGGGAAGGGGAAGTGGGAGGAGGGGGGGAAGGGGAAGAGGGAGGAGGGGGAAGGGGAAGTGGGAGGAGGGGGAAGGGGAAGAGGGAGGAGGGGGAAGAGAGAGAGAGAGGAGAGGGAAGAGAGAGAGGGAGGAGGGGGAAGAGAGAGAGGGAGGAAGGGGAAGGGGAAGTGGGAGGAGGGGGGGAAGGGGAAGAGGGAGGAGGGGGAAGAGAGAAGAGGGAGGAGGGGGGAAGAGAGAAGAGGGAGGAGGGGGAAGGGGAAGTGGGAGGAGGGGGAAGGGGAAGTGGGAGGAGGGGGAAGGGAAAGTGGGAGGAGGGGGAAGGGAAAGTGGGAGGAGGGGGAAGGGGAAGTGGGAGGAGGGGGAAGGGGAAGTGGGAGGAGGGGGAAGGGGAAGTGGGAGGAGGGGGAAGGGGAAGTGGGAGGAGGGGGAAGGGGAAGTGGGAGGAGGGGGAAGGGGAAGTGGGAGGAGGGGGAAGGGGAAGTGGGAGGAGGGGGAAGGGGAAGAGGGAGGAGGGGGAAGGGGAAGAGGGAGGAGGGGGAAGGGGAAGAGGGAGGAGGGGGAAGGGGAAGAGGGAGGAGGGGGAAGGGGAAGAGGGAGGAGGGGGAAGGGGAAGAGGGAGGAGGGGGAAGAGAGAGAGGGAGGAGGGGGAAGAGAGAGAGAGAGGAGGGGGAAGAGAGAGAGAGAGGAGGGGGAAGAGAGAGAGGGAGGAGGGGGAAGGGAGAGGGAGGAGGGGGAAGAGAGAGGGAGGAGGGGGAAGGGAGAGAGAGGAGGGGGAAGGGGAAGAGAGAGAGGGAGGAGGGGGAAGGGGAAGAGAGAGAGGGAGGAGGGGGAAGGGGAAGAGAGAGAGAGAGAGAGAGAGAGAGAGAGAGAGAGAGAGAGAGAGAGGGAGGAGGGGGAAGGGGAAGAGAGAGAGGGAGGAGGTGGAAGGAGGAGAGGGGGAGGCAGAAGGAGGAACAGGAAAAAGGGAAGGGAGGGAGGAGGTGATGAGGGGTATGGTGGCAGTGGAGGAGGGGAGCAGAGGATATAGGGGTTGAGCAAGTAGTTCAAAAGAGGAAGAGATCATTTTAATATCGCTCCTCCTTCTCCTCCCACTCCCAGTGGCAATGACCCATATCTAGGATTGGATGCACAGGAGGGAGCGAGGGTGGAATGGTAATGGATCACGTGCAGGACAACCTAATGAGCGTGTGGGTAGAGGGGGCCTAGGTCCCAAATTAACTAAGGACACACACAGAAACCTCCAAGTTTTTTTATCCTTCCAGCAGGTTTAAAAGTTCAGACTTAAACACCAATCTAGATCTAAATGGAGGCACTAGCAACATCAACTTCAATTTTATGACATGAACACTAAAAGTTGGGTAAGTATTTCAGACACACAAGCAAATCAAAGAGTATGATTAGAATATTGCTAATTAAGGAGTGAATAAATGATTCCCAAATCAAATATCCCTCCACCTCACTTTTCATCATGCACTAACTCATGCCAGGGTATAGGTCCCCTCCCCCCAAGTACCTCATCCAAGCAGCCATTCACCATGCATGAGCCCAAACATTGAGTGTTGTACACCACAACTAAAGAAAATCCAATTCTCCCAGCCACATAATTTTACAGCATGCTTCACCGGACAGCAATCGGAATCAGATGCCCTGACTGATGTTCCCGCTCAGGAGCATAGAGACCAATTGCAGCATCCCTACTGCCATCTGGCTGAGGCCAGCTGTCTGCACAGACTGGAAATCAAACCAGGGATCTTCTGGTTTGTACGGCTCAGATACGTACTTGCTTTACTAAATGAGCCAGCAAGGAAGCTCCAAAACAGTTAGGTAATTTTCAGGTAATTGCAAATAAAACTGCAAGTGAATCCAGAGAAACATCATGCTGATTTATAGTTTGCACTAGGGCACAGCCTTCAGTCCTCGGAGAGACATACGTACCGAGCGGACAAAACACTTGAGCAGGTGCTTGCACAAAAGTTTCATACAAATGGGTTTTGAATAGATCTTCACGTCTGGGGTGCCCTGCAGATGAAGGAAAGGATTTACTCAAAACAACACAAATACTGGATTACATGTTAAATAAATCACAATCTTGGTTAAGGATGCTAGAAAGTGCAGGAAATTGAAACAAATGGCAATTTTAAGGTGCTAAATCTATATGTTCTGAAGGAGGGACCGCACTTGATAGGCAGACTGTTCTCTCCACAGATGCTGCTTGACCTGTTGAGCGTTTACAGCTTTTTCTGTTTGTGTTTTATATTTTATCTTGTCTGGATTAGGTCATGTAGATTATTGAGACCTCAAGTCTGCTTTGTTCCTTACTTTAAAAAATGTTATTCCTCAGATGCCAGTGATACTGGCAAGGCTGCATTTAATGCCCATCTCTAATTGCCCCAAGGTGGCGGTCGGCCTTCTCCTTGAACCGCTGAGGTCTTTGTGGTGATAGTGCTCCCAGAATGGTGTTAGGTCATGAATTCCAGGGTTCTGACCAAGCAACTATGCCCAAGTCAGGTGGTGTGTGACTTGGAGAACCTGGAGGTGATGGTGCTCCCACGATCTTGCTGCTCTAGTTCTTTTTAGTGGTAGAGGTCACAAGGGAGGGAGGTCTGTTGAAGTAACCTTGGTAAGCTGCTGCAGATCGTACATACTGCAGTAACAGTGCACCAATGGTGGACGGTGCAGAAATTGAGTCCAGTGGCTGGGGTGCTGATGGTATTGAGCTCGAGTGATCGCTGCTGCACCCATTCAGGTAAGGTGAGTATTAAATCACTCTTCTGAATTGAGCCTTGTAGATGCCGGAGAGGGTTTGAGCGATCAAAAGCCAAGTCAATCGTTGCAGAATACCCAGCCTCTGACCTCATAGCCATAATGCTCATCTTCCTTCCCCTTTGCCTGGCACCTTCACGTGCAAGCGCAGGAGATGCAACACCTGCCCTTTTATCTCCTCCCTTCCCACTGTCCAGGGCTCCAAACACAACTTCCAGGTGAAACAGCGATTTACTTGCACTTCTTGCAATTTAGTATACTGTATTCGCTGCTCACGATGCGGTCTCCTCTACATTGGGGAGACCAAACGCAGATTGTGTGACCGCTTTGCAGAATGCCTCCATTCGGTCCGTAAGGGTGACCGAGCTTCCGGTCGCCTATCACTTTAATTCCCCGCTCCACTCCCACTCTGACCTCTTCATCCTCAGCCTCTTACACTGTTCCAATGAAGCTCAACGTAAGCTCAAGGAACAGCACCTCATCTTTCGATTAGGCACTTTACAGCCTTCTGGACTCAACATCGAGTTCAACAATTTCAGACCATAACCTCTGCCCCTATCTTTTTTTCCCATTTTTTTCCTTCTCTCTCACATGGTAGCTGTCGATCATTCTGCCATTGCCATTTACACTTCATCTAGAGTCATCTTTTGTTTCTTAACTTGTCCCATTACCATCTCCTTTTACCTTGCACCATCATCCCTTTTGTCTCTTAATCTCTCCTGCCTTCCATCCTATCACAGACCTTCCCTTTTGTTCTTTCCTCCCCACCCCTCTTTCCCTGCCCCTACACTTGCTGAAAAACCTGTTCCATCTCCAACTTTTTCCAGTTCTGACAAAGGGTCATCGACCTGAAACGTTAACGGTTTCTCTCTCCACAGATGCTGCCTGACCTGCTGAGTATTTCCAGCATTTTCTGTTTTTATTTCATAATGCTTATCTGTCTAGTTCAGTGCAGCTTCTGGTCAATGCTGACCCTCAAGATGTCAAGATGTTGATACTGGGGTACTCGGTGATGGTGGTGCTGGGATTTCTCTTGCTTGAGATGTCATTATCTGGCACTTATGTGACACAAATGTTACCTGCCACTTGTCAGCCCAAGCCGGGTTATTATTCAGGTCCTGTTGTAGGCTGGCATGGGCTGCTTCATTATTGAAAAGTTGTGAGTGTACCTAAAAACTGGAATAGTCAGTGACCAACCCAAATTCTGACCTTATGACGGAGGAAAGGTCACTGATGAAGTATCTGAAGATGGTTGAGCCAAGAACACTTCGCTGAGGAACTCTTGCAGTGATGTACTGAGTTGTAAGTTGGCCTCAGTCAACCAAAACCATCTTCCTTTGTATCATAGGAACAGGAGGCCATTCAGCCCCTCGAGCCTGTTCCGCCATTCAATGAGATCATGGCTGATCTGCGACCTAACTCCATATACCCGCCTTTGGCCATATCCCTTAATACCTTTGGTTAACAAAAAGCTATCAATTTCAGATTTAAAATTAACAATCGATCTAGCGTCAATTGCTGTTTGCAGAAGAGAGTTCCAAACTTCTTCCACCCTTTGTGCGTAGAAGTGTTTCCTAATTTCACTCCTGAAAGGTCTGGCTCTAATTTTTAGACTATGCCCCCTAGTCCTAGAATCCCCAACCAGCGGAAATAGTTTCTGCTATCTACCCTATCTGTTCCCCTTAATAGCTTGAAAACTTCGATCAGATCACCCCTATAACCTTCTACATTCGAGGGAATACAACCCTAATTTGTGTAATCTCTCCTCGTAACAACCCTTGGAGTCTGGGTATCATCTGGTAAACCTGTGCTGCACTCCCTCCTAAGGTGTGGTGCCCAGAACTGCTCACAGTACTTCAAATGTGGTCTAACCAGGTTTGTATAGCTGCAGCATAACTTCTACCCACTTGCATTCTAGCCCTCTAGATATAAAGATATATCAAGTGCGACTCCTGCCACCAGAGGGTTTTCCCTTTGACCTCAGTTTTGCGAGGGCTCCTTGGTGCCATACTCAGACAAATGCTGCCTTGATGTCAAGGGCAGCTACTCTCGCCTCCTCTGGCATTCTGCTCCTGCATCCATGTCTGCATCAAGTCTATGAAGAAGTCTGGAGCCGAGTGGTTCTGGTGGAACTGGAACTGAGTGCTGGTTAGTAGGTTATTGGCGAGGTGTTGCTTGATGGAACTACTGATGACTCATATCACTTCACTAATGATTGGGAGGAGACTGAGAAGGTGGTACTTATCAGGGTAGATTTAGTCTGTTTTTGTGTGTGCATAAGACATACCTGGGAAATCTGCCACATTGTCAGGTAGATGCCTGCCTGTGTCGTAGCTGCACTGGAACTGCTTGGCTAGGGAAGGGGCTAGCCCTGGTGCATTAGTCTTCAGCACTACAGCTGGGTGTCGTCAGTACCCACAACCTTTGCTCTGTCCACTGCACTCAGCTGCTCATCATAAATTGGCAAACACGCATCTATGATGGTGGAGTTTTCAGGCGGAGGCCCAATATGATCATAAGATTGTGCACTCGGCACTTTTGGCTGAAGACAATTGCAAACACTTCAGCCTTATTTCTTGCATTCACGTGCTGGGTACCACCATGCTCAAGGATGGGGATGTTCATAGAGATGGCATCTCCTGTTAATTGCCCACTACCATTCCTGACTGGATGCGATTTGCTCCCATCCATTTGTTGTGGGACCGTTTAGCCTGCTGCTTTCGGTGTTTAGCCCTGTGTAGTAGCTTCACGAAGTTCATACCTCATTCTAAGGTATCCCTGATGCTGCTCCTGGCGCTCTACACTCTGTATTGAAGCAGGTTTGATCTCCTAGCTTGATGGTGATCAAGGATGAGGAATGTGCTGGGTCATGTAAAATGGATGTCTATCCTTTTGTTTTAAAAAGATCAGCTGACTGGCTGAGTAATCCTTTATGCATCCTGGGCTCTGCAACTGTGAAGGCTTACAGGTCAGCAAGTGTCGCTTCCCCTGGCCTGTAGTCAGTGTCAAGATTCCACACAACAGAACTCTTCTTCATGGAATACTGTATTTTAATATTACAAGAAATATAAAGAGTGGTTGTGCTATTGTCACAGGACAAAATAGCACTGCCACTTCCATGTTCCAGTTGTTTGTGTTTAACTGACTGTCTTATCTTGAAAGGGAAACAGGCTAAACAAGGCCATAATATAGACCAGAAACAGCTCCTCAGAGTGATCTTTTTGAGGGGAGTGTGCGCAGAAGGATGTCTGGGGGAAATTGCTGTGAAAAACTGAAGAGGGCCGATTATTGCCCAGAGCAGACATTTGAAAAAGGTAAACTCTTCTACTGGGGAAAAGTAACTGGCTTTTAAGTAGTCAATTTAGTTGCACATATTTAAAAAAATATATACTGTCTTGCACTTGTAGTGGTATTCTGCCTAGTTATTGAGCTTTTGTACATTCTTTAATGTCTAAGTAAACACCAAGTGATTTAGGCCTGTATATGTCTGGTCTGGCATGTGAGATTTCCACTTTTGAAGTGATGGAAGACATATGGGATCCTACATAAATTGTATATAATAGTTTACTTTTAGATTTTTTTTTTTATATACATTTGAATTATGGTACTATTTCTGTGTTCTGCAGTGGGAGCCAAATAGATCTTTGGGGTCATGCAACAGTTGCTGTGGCATGTGGGACACAAGAAACTGCCACAGAGCAAGATAGTAACTAGCTGAGAAAGAAGTAGAGATGCAAAGAGATGGTAATAGATACAAGGAAACACAGAAAGTGAAGTAACATTAGAGAAAGGAATGTACCAAGGCAGACAGACACCCACCAGGGCACCTTGGGATCAGCAATAAGTGCAGTCTTGCCAGCGTCGCCCTACATCCGTGAACAAATAAGAAAGAAAATAAATGCAAATTTTATAGCCTTTTGATTTATTTCCCTGTCTATTTAGGGGTATTCATTTCTCAGGAAGTGCTCTTGATATATTATGTTAAGCAGAATATTTTTAAAAAGGTGAGAGACTAGTAAATGTTGGTATTCAGAGGGATTTGGGTGTCCTGGTACAGGAAGCACAGAAAGTTATCATGCAGGTACAACAAGCAATTAAGAAGGCAAATGGTATGTTATACTTCAACCCCCTTGCAATAAAGGCTAAGAGTAAGGCAGTCTTGTTGCAATTATACAGGGCTTTGGTGAGACTACACCTGGAGGACTGTGTACAATTTTGGTCTCCTTACCCAAGGAAGGATATACTTGCTTTAGAGGGTTCACTAGACTTATTCCTGGGATGAGTGGGTTGTCCTATGAGGAGAGATTGAGTAGAATGGGCCTATATTCTCTGAAGTTTAGAAGAATGAGAGGTGATCTTATTGAAACGTAGAAAATTCTTAGGGGGCTTGACAGGGTAGATGCCGAGACGCTGTTTCCCCTGGCTGGAGAGTCTTGAACTAGGGGGCATAGTCTCGGGATAAGGGGTCGGCCATTTAGGACTGACATGAGGAGAAATTTATTCACTCGGAGGGTTGTGAATCTTTGGAATTCTCTAACACAGAGGGCAATGGATGCTCAGTCGTTGAGTATATTCAAGACTGAAATCGATAGATTTTTGGCCGATAAGGGAATCAAGGGATATTGGGATAGGGCAGGAAAGTTGAGTTGATGTAAAAGTTCAGTCATGATCTTATTGATTGGCAGAGCAGGCTCGATGGGTCGTACAATCACTATCGCTAGAGAAAAAGTACTAGGCAAACTAATGGGACTAAAGGCTGACAAGTCCCCTGGACCTGATGGCCTGCATCCTGGGGTCTTAAAAGAAATGGCTGCAGAGAAAGTGGATGCATTGGTTGTAATCTTCCAAAATTCCTGAGATTCTGGAAAGGTCCCAGCGGATTGGAAAACCGCAAATGTAATGCCCCTATTCAAGAAAGGAGGGAGACAGAAAGCAGGAAACTATAGGCCAGTTAGCCTAACATCTGTCATTGGGAAAATGCTGGAATCCATTATTAAGGAAGTAGTAGCAGGACATTTAGAAAGGGAAATCGTGTTTGACAAATTTATTAGAGTTCTTTGAGGATGTAACAAGAAGGGTGGCTCAAAGGGAACCAGTAGATGTAGTGTATTTGGATTTCCAAAAGGCATTCGATAAGTTGCCACATAAAAGGTTACTGCACAAGATAAGAGCTCACTGTGTTGGGGGTAATATATTAGCATGGATAGAGGATTGGCTAACTAACAGAAAACAGAGAGTCGGGATAAATGGGTCATTTTCAGGTTGGCAAACTGTAACTAGTGGGGTGCCACAGGGATCAGTGCTGGGGCCTCAACTATTTACAATCTATATTAATGACTTGGATGAAGGGACCGAGTGTACTGTTGCCAAATTTGCTGACGATACAAAGATAGGTGGGAAAGCAAGTTGTGAGGAGGACACAAAGAGTCTGCAAAGGGATATAGATAGGTTAAGTGAGTTGGCAAAAATTTGGCAGATGGAGTATAATGTGGGAAAATTTGAGGTTATCCACTTTGGTAGGAAGAATAGAAAAGCAAATTATTATTTAAATGGAGAGAGACTACAGAATGCTGCAGTACAGAAGGATCTGGGTGTCCTCGTACACGAAACACAAAGTTAGCATGCAGGTACAGCAAGTAATTAAGAAGGCAAATGGAATGTTGGCCTTTATTGCAAGGGGGATGGAGTATAAAAGTAGGGAAGTCTTGCTACAACTGTACAGGGCGTTGGTGAGACCAAACGTGGAGTTATGCGTACAGTTTTGGTCTCCTTATTTAAGGAGAGATATACTTGCATTGGAGGCAGTTCAGAGAAGGTTCACTAGGTTGACTCCCGAGATGAAAGAGTTGTCTTATGAGGAAAGGTTGAGCAGGTTGGGCCTATACTCATTGGAGTTTAGAAGAATGAGAGGTGATCTTATTGAAACATATAAGATTCTGAGGAGGCTTGACAGGGTAGATGCTGAGAGGATGTTTCCCCTTGTGGGGGAATCTAGAACTAGGGGGCATAATTTCAGGATAAGGGGTCGCCCATTTAAGACGGACATGAGGAGGAATTTCTTCTCTCAGAGGGTCGTGAATCTTTGGAATTCTCTACCCCAGAGAGCTGTGAAGGCTGAGTCATTGAATATATTCAAGGCGGAGATAGACAGATATTTGAGCTACAGGGGAGTCAAGGGTTATGGGGAACAGGCAGGAAAGTGGAGTTGAGGCCAAGATCAGATCAGCCATGATCTTATTGAATGGCGGAGCAGGCTCGAGGGGCCAAATGGCCTACTCCTGCTCCTATTTCTTATGAGAAGTCGCACAACACCAGGTTATAGTCCAACAGATTTATTTAATTTTACAAGCTTTCGGAGCTGTTCGCTCCTTCTTCAGGTAGGGTAGCTGTGAGAGAATCTCCCAGAATTCACAATATAAACACAGAAAAAATCTATTCAAATCTTTCCCTACATCAAAGACACACTAAGAGCACAGCCAAGACAATGAGATGTGTCCCAGGGGGTCCAACGTGTCAAAACACCTGCTGGCTGCATATCCTCTCCATTTGTGTTAGTCTTTTTAAAACAAAACCTGGAAAGACCGGCCATGATGTCAAGTCACGTTCTGTATCGTGACATGAACCCGATATCGCGATTGAGGCCATCCTCATGAGTGCGGAACTTGGCTATCAGTTTCTGCTCTATGATTTTGCGCTGTCGTGTATCCCGAAGGCCGCCTTGGAGAACGCTTACCCGCAGATCCGAGGCTGAATGCCCCTGACTGCTGAAGTGTTCCCCGACTGGGAGGCAACCCTCCTGCCTGCCTCAATCGCGATATCGGGTTCATGTCACGATACAGAACGTGACTTGACATCATGGCCGGTCTTTCCAGGTTTTGTTTTAAAAAGACAAACACAAATGGAGAGGATATGCAGCCAGCAGGTGTTTTGACACGTTGGACCCCCTGGGACACATCTCATTGTCTTGGCTGTGCTCTTAGTGTGTCTTTGATGTAGGGAAAGATTTGAATAGATTTTTTCTGTGTTTATATTGTGAATTCTGGGAGATTCTCTCACAGCTACCCTACCTGAAGAAGGAGCGAACAGCTCCGAAAGCTTGTAAAATTAAATAAATCTGTTGGACTATAACCTGGTGTTGTGCGACTTCTCATTTTTGTCCACCCCAGTCCAACGCCGGCATCTCCACATCATGACCTATTTCTTATGTTATGGTCTGTGGTAAACTCTGGTTTCTTGTAAAAGTGGCAACACCCTGCTCCAGAGGCTGCACCTATTGTAGAAATATATTTACCCAAGTCTGATTTGATTTCCCTGGTCAGTTAATTCACACTGCAGAAAGTCTGCGTCTTTCTAAAAGTGTTCCAAATCCCTAAAAGTCTGTCTAGCCTGTCCCAGGTTGATCCTTACCTCCTGTAAATAACAGTATAGAAAGGGTCCCTGCGAGATGATGAGGTTGGTGCAAATGCAGCTGGCAACCGTTTGGTGAATCGCTCGGAGCTGCTGCTTGGCCAGTTCAAGACCCTGTTGTAGCTTATCCAGGTTAGTCCTGGAGAAAAGAGAGAACACAAAGTAGTCAACGCTTTCATTATAAATTATGATTTTCCACCTATACACACTCACTTTGTGCATCCTGTTAACAAAAAGCACTTGCGGTGGTGGTGGGGGGGGGGGGGGGGGGAGCGAGGAAGGAGGAGGAGGTGGGTTGAATTTCTGGAGGTTCTGCTGTTCATCCTCCATATCAACAGCAACAACTTGCATTTCTATAGCGCCTTTAACATAGTAAAACATCCCAAGGCGCTTCACAGGAGTGTTATCAGACAAAAATTGACACTGGCCACATAAGGAGATATTACGACAGATGGACAAAAGCGTGGCCAAAGAGGTAGGTTTTAAGGAATGTCTTAAAGGAGGAGAGCGAATAAGAGAGGCGGAGAGGTTTAGGGAGGGAATTCCAGAGCTTAGGGCCTCGGCAGGTGAAGGCACGGCCACCAATGGTGGAGCGACGGAAATCGGGAATGCGCAAGAGCACAGGATTGGAGGAGCGCAGAGATCTCAAAGGTTGTAGGGCTGAAGGAGGTTACAGCGATAAGGGGAGGTGAGGTGAGGTCATGGAGGTATTTAAACACAGTGATGAGAATTTAAAAATCAAGGCATATTCGGAAACACCATTTTTCCGGGGGGGGTTCCGTGGTTCTTTCACTAAAAGTTACACTGGACAAACGCGAGAACCTTCTCGTAATATCATCCCCATGGTCTTTACAAAGGCTGCCTGAAGCATTCATTTAAATAAGAACATGTCCGTCGATTCCCCACACCACCTGAACCCAGATTTGTTTACATAAAGCTATTGGCCCTGAAATTCTGTAGAGTTTTCCCCCAGTCTCGTACCGTAACCTCTAAACCCCTAGAGAAACGGTATAAAACGGCCGGTTTCCGCCAGTGTCCCGTCGAAGTTATGATGGGACATTGGGGAGAATCCCTACGGAATTTCCAGGCGAACAACTGAGCAGATCAGGTAGAGGTTTGGATTCAGCTCATACGTTTAGTATCTGTAGCTTCCCTTCAACTTGGTGCAATTAAAAATTGTTTCAAAGTACATATACACTTATTTTTGGTTACGCTGTTTCTACAATATACAAGGAGAACCTGGCGTTTGGATTTTATATTGTAATGTCAAACATCACAGCTGTCAATCCCCTCAATTCCTGTATTCTCACTCTTAATTAAATAGGTAGAATTTGTGGAGAGTTTACTCTGTTTTCAGGAAGAGTTTTTTTTTCAAACTAGCTGCACAAGTCATGGCAGACAGGAGCAACAACAAACTCTAAATCCAATCATGATCTGAACTGCAGTAATAGCAAGCTTTATTTGAAAACACAAGAGAATAGCATATAACATTATACTGCAACCTGGTTAGAGGTTGATATCCATTTAGGGTTGTTGCTGCCCTCCACCACCTCCATCTGGTAGGGAAGGGTACAAGTACATGGACAGCATCTGGTGGCTGAAACAAGGCACTACAACACTAGAAGGTGTTCCCACTGCTACATTTTCCACTGCACAGGACCCTTCATGAACCAAACCAAATTATGTGACCCATTAAGCACATAACAGGGTTTTAACTCTCTTGCTCATTTATGATGGAGCTACATGAGGCACCAATAAAGTGGCCGTGAGAACAAGAGCTGTCACAACTGTGGAGTTATGTTCTTGTCATCTCAAAGGACAGATTTTCAGATGAAACTTGCTAAAAACACAATACTACAAGCCTGGTAGTGCCTGCAGTTTGTGACTAGAGAGTAAACTATTTTCTCTTGCTTACTGATATGAATGTGTAACACATATATATGTAGCTCCCAGGAGATTAAATGAATGTGGAGGTGGGTGTGAGGGGTGGGGGTGGGAGGGAAGGAGGGTGGGGTGGGTTTGATGGACCAGCTGATCTTTTCTTGCCCGTCATTTTCATAGGTTCGTACACCTTCAGCTTTTCCATGGAAAATTAGGAATGTGGGTTTTGGAAGAAATGTACACCTTCAGTAATCCTCCGATCAATAGAATTCTTAACTGCTGTCAGTGCCCACGATAAATACCTCTCAAAGCAATCATGCTAATTTATAGTGCACCTATCTCACCGCCAAGCTTACTCCACTCGAGAGATTACAGCATGGTTCTGGAAGCATCAATATCCAACTACTTCCACAAAACATCTAAACTAATGCTAAGCAACCTCCCCTTCTATTCTTAAGACAGTCATATAAAACTTAAATACGGGAAGAAATGTTATCAGCAAATTAGATTTGAAAAAACTGCAAGGTTATGGGCAGCGTGCATCAAATTTCAGATTTCTCTGAACAACATGTGTGTGTCCCCGAATGCCTCCAATTTAAAATTCGCATCCTGGTGTTTAAATTGCTTCACGGCCTTGCCCCTCTTTAATCTCCTTCAGCCCTTGAACTCCACATTTTTTTCGACTCTGGCTTCTACTGCATCATCCTCTCCATTCACCCCACCATTGGCAGCTGTGCTTTCAGCCGTCTAGGCTCCACACTCTGGAATTCTCTCCCTAACATTCTCCGCCTCTCCTCCTTTAAGCGGCTTCTTAATACTCAGCTCATTACCCAATTAACATCTCCTTCTTCAGCTCGGCATCCATTTTTGTCTGATTACGCCTCTCAAGTGCCCTGGGATATTTTTCCAAATGAAAGACATGTTGCTCTCGCTGTGTTTTGGGATGGATCCAGACCAGTGTAAACTCATCCCCAAAATATTTTTCCTGACACTGAACATTTTCTGTTTGTCTCAGCTATACTCCTGGAGATACGCCTGTGCCACCTTAAATAACTATTGTGCCCGCTGCTGTGTTTTGAAATTCATACGCAACTCACTACAAATCACCTCAGTGTAATGTTTAGTCGCCGAGACCAAACTTCCACGTCTTTGGTGGAAGCAGTAGCCCCGTGTATGTCTGATCGCTCTAGATGGAATCGGACACCCGATGAATTCACCGACAACACCATTACATGACTTACTGGGGCAGATTCCTGTGCCTGGAGCTATTTGATCTTTCCTGCCTTTGCTGTGCCCAGATGAAAATCAGGCTGGGAGAAGTGCATGGCCCTATGCAACCGGCTTGATTTTCGGTCCATCAATTTAAATGCACAGAAAATCGGGTGGGCTCCTTTACTGGTGAATCCTCCATCTCAGCAGATTCCTCTGTTTTCTCAGTGCCCTGATATTACAATAGTCCCAGGTACAGGAACAGGACAATCTGGCCTATACATTCCTGACAAGCAATTACATTTAACAGAAAACCTCCAGAGAAATTTAATATTTTTTTTCTCTAACATGTTTCAATCTACTCCAGTGATACCTCGCCCATCCCATCCCAGTAATATCCGCGGAGTGTAGCTCACATCCTGCTCAGTGACTAAAGATAAGCAATACCTGGAAAGGCTGTCTAAGGCTTCGATGAAGTTTTCATTCACATCGTCTTTTTCAATGTTCTCGAGCAGAGAAGCTGCTGAATAAACAACGTCGCTGGCGAGGAACTTGTTCTTAAACCCAAAATGCACACTGAATGTCTGCACTCGGATATCCTTCATTCTGAAAATAAAAGCAATGCCTCTATCAACAATCAGTTACAAACCGCTCTAATCGGCTGGCTAACTACGAGAGAAAACACAGTTACTGAAAGGTGTTGAATGCTGCTTTTGCTATCTGCCATCAATTCCTACATGCCCTCTGCTGGACAAATCGATGGAAAAAATCAGTTTGCTACCACCAGTACATGTCTCTGTAAAAGGGAAGCACTCCATATATGAGTCAGTACTGTATTTTCAGGATAAATTAACTATAACTATTTACAACTATAAATAACTCAGTCATTTTTTTCAGGCTGTTTGTTCAAAAAGGGATAGATCGAGTAATTACAGGCCAGCCAGCCTAACCTCAGTGGTGGGCAAATTGTTGGAAAAAATTCTGAGGGACAGTAATAATTGTCATTTAGAAAGAAACGGATAAATCAAGGACAGTCAGCATGGATTTGTTAAGGGAAGGTCGTGTCTGACTAACTTGATTTAATTTTTTGAGGAGGTAACAAGGTGGGGGGGGCGGCGGTGTGGTTGATGAGGGTAGTGTGTTTGATGTAGTCTGTATGGATTTTAGCAAGGCTTTTGACAAAGTCCCACATGGCAGACTGGTCAGAAAAGTAAAAGCCCATGGGATCCAAGGGAAAGTGGCAAGTTGGATCCAAAATTGGCTCAGTGGCAGGAAGCAAAGGGTAATGGTTAACGGATGTTTTTCTGACTGGAAAGCAGTTTCCAGTGGGGTTCCGCAGGGCTCAGTACTAGGTCCCTTGCTTTTTGTGGTATACATCAATGATTTAGACTTCAATATAGGGGGCATGATTAAGAAGTTTACAGAGGATACAAAAATTGGCCATGTGGTTGATAGTGAGAAAGAAAGCTGTAGACTGCAGGAAGATATCAATGGACTGGTCAGGTGGGCAGAAAAGTGGCAAATGGAATTCAATCTGGAGAAGTGTGAGGTAATGCATTTGGGGAGAACTAACAAGGCAAGGACTACACAGTAAATGGTAGGATACTGAGAAGTGCAGAGGATCAGAGGGACCTTGGAGTGCATGTCCACATATCCCTGAAGGTAGCAGGACAGGTAGATAAGGTGGTTAAGAAGGCATACGGGATACTTTCCTTTATTAGCCATGGCATAGAATACAAGAGCAGGGGGGTTATGCTTGAACTGTATAAAACATTAGTTAGGCCACAGCTAGAGTACTGTGTCTTCTTCTTAGGCAGTCCCTCGGAACCGAGGATGACTTGCTTCCACATTAAAAATGAGTTCTCAGGTGACTGATGAGTCCAATGCGGGACCTACAGTCTCTGTCACAGGTGGGGCAGATGGTGGTTGAAGGGGCGGGTGGGTGGGGTGTTTGGGTTGACGTGCGCTCCTTCCGCTGTTTGCGCTTGCTCCCGGCGAAGAGACTCGAGGTGTTCGGCACCTTCCCGGATGCTTCTCCTCCACTTTATACGGTCTTGGGCCAGGGATTCCCAGGTTTCGGTGGGGATGTTGCACTTTTTCAAGGAGGCTTTGAGGGTGTCCTTGAAGCGTTTCTTCTGCCCAACTGGGGCTCTCTTGCCATGTCGGAGCTCCGAGTAGAGCGCTTGTTTTGGGAGTCTCGTATCGGGCATGAGGACGATGGTCAAAGCTTCGATGCTGGGGATGTTGGCCTGAGCGAGAACATGGACGTTGGTGCGCCTATCCTGCCAATGGATTTGCAGGATCTTGCGGAGGCAGCGTTGGTGGTACTTCTCCAGTACTTTGAGGTACCTGCTGTACATGGTCCATGTCTCTGAGGCATACAGGAGGGCGGGTATCGCTACTGCTCTGTAGACCATGAGCTTGGTGCTGGGTTTGAGGTCCTGGTCTTCAAACACTCTCTTCCGAAGGCGACCGAAGGCTGCACTGGCACACTGAAGGCAGTGTTGGACTTCGTCATCGCCGTCTGCCCTTGTTGACATTAGGCTCCCGAGGTATGGAAAGTGGCCCACGTTGTCCAAGGCCTTGTCGTGGATTTTGATGGTAGGACACTGAAGTGCAGAGGATCAGAGGGACCTTGGAGTGCATGTCCACAGATCCCTGAAGGTAGCAGGACAGGTAGATAAGGTGGTTAAGAAGGCATACGGGATACTTGCCTTTATTTGCTGAGGCATAGAATATAAGAGCAGGGGGGTTATGCTTGAACTGTATAAAACACTAGTTAGGCCACAACTAGAGTACTGCGTGCAGTTCTGGTCACCACATTACAGGAAAGAGGTGATTGCACTAGAGAGGGTACAGAGGAACTCGCTGCCGGAAAGGGTGGTAGAGGCAGAAACACTTACCATATTTAAAAAGTACTTGGATATGTACTTGAAGTGCCATAACCTACAAGGCTGCGGACCAAGAGCTGGAAAGTGGGATTAGGCTGGATAGCTCTTTTTCGGCTGGCACAAACACGATGGGTCGAATGGCCTCCTTCTGTACGGTAAATTTCTATGATTTACCTTTTGGTACAATAACTTAAGCTAGTATAGTATCTCTAGAGAAAGAATTTGCATTTGAGTAGCACCATCACACCCCCTCAGGACATCCCAAAGCACTTTATCGCCTAATGATTTTTTTTGAAGATATAGCCACTGTCAGTTTGTAGGCAAACACAGCAGTCAATGTGCACACAGCAAGGTCCCACAAACATCAAATGAATGACTAGATAATCTGTTTTTCCTGGTGTTAGTTGAAGGAGCAATGTCGGGCAAGACACCAGAACCTCTGCTTTTCTTCAAATAGTGCCATGGGATCTTTTACAGCCATCTGAGCAGGCGAACGGAGCCTCGGTTTAATGTCTCATTCAAAGGACAGCACTTCTAACAATGCAGCACTCCCTCAGTAGTGCACTTATCAGCCTAGACTATGTGCTTTAGTCTGTCATGGGGCTTCAATCCACAACCTTTTAACTCAGAGGCAAGTGCTACAAACTAAGCAGCCAAGCTGACAATCATGCGATTGAACCTCCAACCTTCACACATGAAAGTCCCAAAACCATGACCTCCACCACTTAGAAGGACAAGGACAGCAGGTGCATGGGAATACCATCACCTCCAAGTTACACACCAGCCCGACTTGCAATATATCGCTATTCCTTCATTGTTGTGGAATCAAACACCCGGAACACCCTATCTAACAGCACTGTGGGAGCACCTTCACCACATGGACTGCTGCGGTTCAAGAAGGTGGCTCACCGCTACCTTATCAAGACCAACTGGACAATTAAAGAAAAGAACAATATAAGCAGTGGTGGACTACACAAAGAACAATTAGATAATAAGACCAATCAAGAGCTGTGAACTACTTTGATTATCACCATTCCTGGCTTCAGGATGGGAGTAGGATAAAGGAGTTCTGCTTCTGATGGTCTGTGCAGTCCAGCAATGCTCATACAATCAGAACTCAAAATTTCTGATTGTTTCTAGATGCAGGAAAGACCCAATTCTTCTCGCCCCCCTCCCCCAAACAAGGCACTTCCCAATACTGTCACTAAAAACTTAATCCTATTTTTTTCTTTTATTCTAAATGTGATACAGATGTGCCCTCATCCCTTCCAAGGGTGTGTTTTCTAACACTATCTGCCCATAGTCCAGCATGGAGCCAATTCCTACTCAGTATTCAGCAGTTTGGAGTCACTTTGGCTTCTATAAAACAAGGCTGCAGTTATTTTGTGACTGTAATTTTAAGATTCTTCCGGTTTTTACCCAAACTTATTAGCCGATTCCTCAATCATTTCTCGTAAATTCTCCTTCAGTGAGATGTCCATGGAGTTAAACTTCTGCCTGACTTGTTTCAGAGGGAGTCTGCAACATAGATAAGAAAACTAATAGTTAGATTTAACAAAACAAACCCAAGACCAGCAATTACATAGAGGTCACAGCATGAACAGAGAAGTCAAAAGGCAACATCGCTGACTCTGTTTGTAAAGGTAGGATGCAAGTGAGCCGTACAGACCAAAGGTTCCTAGATTTGATTCTTCCTCTGCCCTGTGGATCTCAACCGGGGCAGTGGAATGCTCACTCAAATTGGGCTTTCCACCCCCTGGGGTAGGGAGGAAAAAAATAAGCCAGGATTCCTGCTCCTGACAAGAGCAATGTGTGAATGTTGAGCAAGAACAGGATCAAACAGCTTACCAGCATTCACTGTCTAGGCTCACAAATAAAACTGGCTACTTCGGGAGGGGGTACTATAGGGCCCCAATACGCTGTTAGGAGGAGAGAAAATTAAAACAAAAATGGGGCAGTTAGAAAAGGTTCAATAATTCAAAGCACTGTAGAATCTGGAAATCTATCAATCTCCTAGAAATTGACTATTATGGGCACCAACCAGTAATTACTCATGGTTTTAGATACAAGTTAACAACAGCTTTTATATTACCCTGGACACGAGGAACATTGATTATAATTATGGAGTAGGATCTCTCTTGTCCTCAACAAGAGTTCATTTGCAAATTGCAATGTTTTGGATCAGTTGAAGGCACAATCTGAAAGGCTTCACCTACCCCATGTCTGCAAGGAATTCCTGCAGCCTCTTCAGACCTTGCATGGACCACAGCTTGAGATTGGCATAGGTGTAGCTGGAGTTGCACATACTTTCATACAGTGACCAGTGCTGGTACAGGGCCAGGCGTAGGCTGCAGCAGGCTTGCAGTTAAAGAAAAAAAAAGCAGCCAAATATTTAGAAAAACCAGCTCATAATGAGAGGATTACACAATGCAGTCACTAAACCTCCAATAAGGAGCTGTACTGAGAGTGCACTGAACACAGAAGACAAGCGTCTGAGGTGAGACGAAGGTTGCACTCACACAACTGCAGTATCAGTGCAAAGCAGTTTCATTTGACCAAAGTTTTGTAATGTAAATACAGAGTTAGAAGAGTCAGTAGCACTCTCTCTGAGCACGCAAGCTCACAGTGGAGCCATAGAATCATGTGTCTATCCTTCTCAGCATTACATTGTGTGGCAGCCAACAGGTCAGAGCCTCTTGCTCCATTTCACTGAGCAATGGTTTAATTAGAGCTTTTGTTTCTTTTCTCAGTCGGGTATTTTACCATTTTCTCTCCTTTTGTTGTACTCCACGTTTTAATGCACCTTCTAGTCCCAAGTAGGCAGGTAACTTATCCCATAGGCCCCTACTAAATCTTTGCAACCAAGAAAATCAGTCATAAAAAGGTCAACCCTGTTTGCAACTTTTTTCTCTTCATTAGGAGAGATCCTGAGGACAAACTACACAGAGGTAACAAGTTTGCTTCTATTTGCTTAAAAATACTGAAAAGTCAAAGAAACATGAACCTTCACATCCATGACTTTCATAACATGAGCACCAGATCACACTGTGACGTGAAGCCATTAGTTGCAAGCCCAGCAAAGTCACATATTATGCTTCTCAACTGTACTGAAAACAATGGCAAAAAATTGATTTCAGACCTACTGAGATAATAAAGTTCAACTGAGTAACACAGAGTGAATGTATTTTAAGAAAGTGCAGTTGCTGCATTACGATCACATTTATAATGTTCAATGCACAGTAGCTCTGGTATTCACGATCATCTTTGCCTAATTGCTTTGTTCCATTCTGTGATTAAAGGATACTCATAGTCAAAGGAGATTCTCATGCAGTCAATAGAAAGTGTGTTCTCCTCATCCTCGTTGCGATGGTTGTGTCGTGAGACGTGACGCTGCACAGTGCCAACATCTGTCACATACTTCATGCTGTAGAACAAGAAGATACAGTACAATGTAATTAAGCTTTATTCTATGACCAACAGAAACAGAAATCAAAATCAGAGGTTTCACACAAGCTTTTACCTAGCGCCTTTAACGTAATAAAACATCCCAAGGCACTTCACAGGAGCATAATCAGACAAAAGAGAGAGAGCGCGAGAGAGAGAGAGAGCGAGCGACAGAGAGAGCGCGAGAGCGAGAGAGAGACAGAGACAGAGGGGTTTAAGGAGGGAATTCCGGACATTAGGGCCCAAATGACTGAAGGCACAGCCGTCAATGGTGGGGCGAAGGGAGTGGGGGATGCACAAGAGGCAAGAGTTGGAGGAACGCAGAGTTCTTGGAGGCTTGTAAAGCTGGAGGAGGTTACATAGATAGGGAGGGGTGTCGCCATGGAGGGATTTGAACACAAAAATGAGAATATTAAATCCTCACAGATTACAGTATATGGATATGGGAGCCCATGATTTAACCTATCAATTACTGCAATAAATATGCACATGTATTGAACGATCGTAAAAGTAATCCAGATTGTTGAATAAATGTGTAATTAGGATAATGTGGTAACATCACACCACAATCCTGAGGAATGGGGGGGGTGGGTGGGAGGAGGAGGAAAGAGAAGAGGAATACATTGTCCTAGTATTCTTCCTGCTGCCTCCTCCTCCTCCACCGCCCATAGTCTTTTCAGAATTAGGGACTGTTCTCGACCATCCATTTTGAAATTGATGAAATGATCAGAATTACAAGATTGCATTCCTTTAACAGTTCCAAAGAAGGATACAGATTTTGCTGGTGACTTAGTGGCTTCCAGAACAACATTCCCATAACAGCTACATTTCTATGGCTAACTTTCCTGTGGAATAGCTGCAAGTATAGAGGCACGCTTGGCAGCCAATGTTAATTAACCTGTTAATCTCAACTGAATCCCTGCATTTCTCATAACTAATTCCTATAGAACCCACCAAATGTTGTGTAACGTTAGGTGTATTAAAATTCTAATTCATTTTAAACAGATTTTCTGTTGCAAAGGCCAAACAGAAGACATTAGGAGGCTCCACATTAAGGAGTCCAGACCGATCAAAGACATTTGATCAAAGAATGTTCACGGTTGAGGACTGGGTTAACACATTGTTTCATTTCTGACATCTGGGTTCCGATCCCACCCAGATTGATAGGATGAAAGGGTCGTGCATAAGACTTGGACAATCCCAACCCAAGTCTGAGTAAGCGTGGGCACTAATCTAGTAATCCGACTCAAATATGGCTACAGAGATGGATGAAATGGAAATTTCAATGATGCACTTGGAAGTTCTCTCTCAGCTTAGAGTTAAGGCAAATTGTTAGAGAAGTATATCTTGTATCTAATTAATACTATGCTTAACCTGAGATTGCTCCCTATTGACACTGGGTGTAAAAAGTGGAGAAGTATTCCAGAACACTTACTGCGTGATTTTGTCATGAACCCATTGGTCTGTCAAGCCGAGAATAGCCCACCTAGAAAATTAAAAAAAGAGACACTCCAGTACAGAATTACTGCAGGGAATAGGGTAAATTTCCTATTTTCTAATGCGTAACACTGGAATTATCAGCAAGAAAGCTGGGAATTGATTGATAATCGTTTTCTATAAAATTAACCGGAAGTGTAGGAATCACTTACCACAACATGTCATTTGAATCCTTCGACATGATCCAGGCCAGCTCAAATATCACCATGGCAGACTGCAGGCAAGAGACAAAGTTACTAACTAATGAGCTCTGGTTAATCAGATTTAGCAAGGCCTTGAGCCAAAGTTCAGCACTGCAGCTTCTAAAATACAACATACACAATGCACCATAAAGCTGCTAAACCAACTCCCAAGTACGGATTTTCCAATACATCTTAGAATACACAACTCCATAAAGCCCACAACTATAAGGTAGCAAAAAAAAAAACTGACAGCACTCCCAAACACGATTCAGAAGTTTCACTTTTGCATTTATACCACATCTGTTATGCTGAATCATCACAAAAGTGCTTTACAGAAAGAATTATGTTGAAGTACAGAGACAGCTATGTAGGCAAACATGGCAGTCATTCTGCATCCCACAAACAGCAATGAGAGGTGCACAATTGGTTGAGAAAGCTACGCTCATTTGGATTCCCTACTCTATTTTTGAATAGATCATCGGATTTTTTTGAGCTCACCTGAACAAACAGATGAGACCTTGGTTTAATGTTTCTTCCAAAGGATGGCATTTCTGACAATGTAGCACTCTCCAGAGTGTCAGCTTGGTTCATTTATAGTGCTCTCGTTTGGAACTCAGAAGGCTGTGGATTCAAGCCCCATTCCAGAATTTAAGTACATAATGCAGGGCAACATTTCAGTGCTGCATGGAGGGAGTGTTGCATTGTCAGAGGTGCAATCTTTCAGATGAGACATTAAATCGAGGCCGCGTCTACCTGTTCAAACGGATGCAAAAAGTTCCATGACGTTGTTGGAAGAGCAGGGGAATTCCCCTCGTACCCTGGCCAACATCCATCACTCGACCAATACGACCACAACTGGTCAGTTATCGCACTGCAGTTTTGAGACCATGCTGTGCGCAAAATTGGTTGCCACCTTTGCCTACATAACAGTAA